>JAAFCF010006680.1:9656844-9886767 GCA_013389785.1 Helicorthomorpha holstii | reverse complement strand
ATGCATAAACAGCAAACACACATACCAGTCATTTTTATATATATAGATAAAGTAAACTCAATCTAAACGCTAACTAATATTTAACGTAAAGTGTCCCCTATGTGTCATAGTAACGTTATAATTAAGTAACGCCAACTTGCACAAAATATAAAGTGAGGTTTAAAGCGTATTTGAAGCTGTTTATATATTACGTCGTCTGCAAAACAACGAAATCGAAACTTCAAATGGTACGTCACATCTTTTGCGACAATTTTGGTCTGGTAAATAGCTCGATTGGATTAAGAATTTTAACATCAGTCTCTGCAGGTAATTGTTCATAAAATAACCTTAATGGTGTACTAGGGATTAAGGTGATATAGAATAATGTTTAATATGTTATTTCAATTTAAAAAAAAATGCACCGGCAAGTGATGTCCATGTTAGTAAAAATGCTAACATTAGAAAGGAAAATTGGTTGCTATGGCAACGATTCATCTTGTCAGAATGACCTACATTGCTTCTTGAGAAGCATCGTTATACTGTAAGTTTACTATCAAAAATGAACTTGTCAGTACTAAATTAATATAATGTATTCATGGCTTTCTAATCTTAAATAAAAACACCCATTAATAATCTGTGCATAATAATATTAGTTTACGATAGTGAAAGAACTTTCTAATAGGAAAATATTTTACCAAGTACTGGCCCTGAACAAAACAAAAACAGTTGTGAAATTTTTGAAATATTTTTATTGCTTTTGGCAATTTAGTTGAACAGGTATGCGAAGTCGACATCATCAGTAATAGAATTTCATAGGTGAAACTAGATATCACGTGATCTAATTTTCTTTCAAGGTAAGCCAAACAGGTAAACAGTATGCCAAAAAATGAGGACATTGGCCGACTCAAGAACTAGTTCTTAAAAAAAATTCATAGCATCAACAAGCGCTACTAAACTTAAATTGTTTTACAAAGCTTTTTCTCGTAAAAGTAAGTTACACGAAGATAGGATATAATTATACAGTATACTGTATAATCTCGGGTAAATGATACTGAATTGATTGTTATCACTTCAGCTACTGATTTATTGATTAATTTAACCAATCATAAGCTTAATTATTATGATATGAATAAGAGAGTTATCAAAATCAATCTGTTTTTGACGTACTGGAAATTTCTAAGGAAAAAAAAATATCATTTCAAGAAGTGAAAGCATAACAAATTTAATTTATATATAAAACTGTTTTAACGTTGGTGCTATTTCATTAATAGGAATTGAAGAAGTAAAACCGTAATAGTGCAGCAGCAGCTATAGGTCGACAACACATCAAAAAAGTTAAATTAAGCGACTGTGCAATTTCCTTTACCACAACTGATTAAAGTTTACAACGACAAACACGACATAAACGATTCGGCAGCTAAGCTCAATCATCAAAAACTATGAAGGACTCAATTTTTGGAGGAATCGAAGGGTAATAACTAATAATTTATGTTTTATGTGTTAATACTGCATTTCTAAACTATCTAAGCTCCAAGTGTCGCAATTGATAAGCAATTTGATTCCTGGCAACAATTAACAATAATAAATTGAATAGCCTTGAACTTTGAGGAATAGGATGTGGAATTGAATATTATAATGGTACTTTGGGTTTTGCTGGTATTTTTAAAGGTCTGAGACATATAGTGTATTGAAGCCAACTTACTTCAATGTCCTTTTAAAATTAACAGAACCTTGGATATTTAGGATAATTATAATAAATTCATTTCACCGAACAGCCTTGTGAAGGTAGATACCAGTCTTATATACTGTAGAAGTCATTAAGAAATATTTAGGTAAACTTAATTGAGAAAATGAGAACTTGTCTGAAGTGTCGCAATGCTTAAAAGCTGCAGATATTTAAGCTGCTTTAAAATACGAAATTAACTGAGTTGAGAAATATTTTTTTTCTTGACAGAGGTTTAGTATTAAGAACACAGTTTAAAGATTTTCTGACGCAAAAAGTGAATTCTAGTTTTCGTCTATGAGTTTTATCAAATTATCACATTAAAATTTAAAGAAAAAGCGAAAGATAAAGTAAGCATGCCGAAAATGTCGGGAAATTTCCATTTACAGAAGTTATCATTTCCCCCTTCATTTAACCTTGTCAATCATGATTTATTTAAAGTGTCGTTTTCAATTGTTTTCTGACATACAGTATTTTTTTTTAAATTTTAGTGGCGCCACTCGGTCTAAAGTTGTTTTGGTTAAAGGGGATGGCACAGTACTCTGTCAGTTAGAAGATAATGATATGTGCACTAGTCACTGGGTAAACGTATTATTTTTATAGCATTGTTAAATACCTGCTTTATTGCGTTGTTTACTTTAATCTGATCCAATCTATAATCTTGATTTTTTGTGACGTATAGTTGGTTGGCATGAAAGAATGCAGAAGACGGCTAAATGAATTGCTACAGAGAGCCAAGGCACAGTGCAAGTTGAATCCAGATACACCCATCAGAGGTTTGGTAAGTATCGTCATGTCTAAAGTCCAACAAAATATTTACAATTTAATTTCTGTAAACGATTACACTAAAAATACCGATTACAAAAGTAGTGATATGGAATTTCCCTGAACTTCGGTATTATTATCTCAATTAATTTCACAATTTAGTAACAAATGACAAGGATGTTAAAAACTTTATAATCAAGTTCAGTTTTTGTTGACAAATTGCATAACCGTTGTATTGCAACTAGAAAAACAATAACAGAGAAAACCCATGTGGAAATGCTCTTTAAAACAAGAATTAGTTTATTTATTTTAAAGTTTAAGATGCTAGATTGATTAACTGAATTATTTTAAACTGAGTAGTTTCCAGCAAATTCTGGGTAGCTCGATCTAAATTTCCAAAAAAAAAAAAAAAAATTATTTTAAAATTATCACACTGGGCAAAAATGCTAAACTAAATTTCATAAATATGATGCATGAAAGAATAAAACCGTTGCCATTTTAAAATCTATTTTATAAAATCATTTATTTTTAAAAGCAATGATCATGCCAGTGTAAAATTCTTGTGGAAACTTAATAAATACCGTATTTTCACGCAGATACCGCGCACCTAATGTATAACGCGCATTAGAGGCTACTACTGCGCATGCCCCAACTGCTATGCGCAGTAAGCTGCGCGGCGTAGCAAATTTGAACTTGGCTTTCTAGAGTTTTTCAAAATAAATGTTTGACTTCATTTGATTTGATTTGATCATGTTAAGCACATTATATATTTAAATTCCAAATACAGAAAATTAATTTCATGAATTTACTAACGTTTATTAATTAGTTTTTATAATTCAAAACAATCACAAATGAAATGGCAGTGTTGCAAAAATGCTACTCTCCGTGGCTTTTCACGGCGATTTTAATCGTTAAAATTTATATTAAAAATTAAAATGACATTTTTAAAATAATTAATATAACCTAGAAAAATAACTAATTTAACTTAACAAAATTTAACCTAATTAAACCGAAAGGAATAAAATTCATAATTATTTTGACTGTGATTCTGAGTGGCATCACAGCGCTACCACGCCGTTTTCATTGTTGATAAGCGAGAAGTTTACTTGAAAGTTATCAATTAAAAAACATAAATAAACACTTATAATCAATTTTTCGCAGTTGTATTTTATCTAAATAATTTGTTTATCAAGATCAAATTAAATTAAAGATTAATTTTAAGAAAATCAATTTTAAAAAAAGCTTTTGCACCATATATGGAAAATCACAAGTTTAACTTTTGTGGTAGCGGCTTTCCATAGATACCGCGCAGGAGCAATTTTTCAACTTTTTTGCATAGATACCGCGCGCGGTATCTGCGGGAAAATACGGTAAATGAACTTTTTATTACAGTATTTTTTTCATTTTAATGTTGTGAACTTATTCGTAAAAGTATTTTCTTTCAGTTTTTAAGAAATGCAAGTCATTCTTAATAATTTTACAGGGCCTAAGTTTAAGCGGGTGTGAACAAGAAAAAACCAATGAAGAGTTGAAAAGTGGCTTCCGTGAAGAATATCCTAACTTAAGTGAAAATTACTCAGTCGTAAGCGACACGGTTGGCTCCATAGTGACAGTAAATCCAAATGGTAATAAAAAAACAATTCAATTTTTTGGCATAGTATTTATAATTATTTGGCTTTAGGTGGTGTAGTTTTGATATCGGGCACGGGTTCTAATTGTCTGTTGTTAAATCCAGACGGTAGTACTTATCGCTGTGGTGGCTGGGGATACCTTTTAGGAGATGAAGGCTCAAGTATAATAATCAATCAGTTAGCTAAGGTACAGTAATGTAATTTATCACTGGTAATTCTTGTTTAGGTTATCATTTGGCTCTTAGAGCTGTCAAAACGGTCATCGATGAAAGCGATAACTATGTTCAGCCTCCACATGACATTACCGTGCTTAGAAGGATAGTTTTTGATCACTTCCAGGTTAAACACCTTCATATTTTCCTAATTTAATAAATAAATACCGTAACTAATAGTATTAAAAATCTTTAACGACTAATTGATTGTATTTTAGCTTAACGACCGGTTTGGAATTCTTGAGCATGCATATGGAAACTTTGAAAAAGCCAATTTTGCCAGCTTAACGAAGAAGATTGCCAAAAGTAATTACTACAACAATATGAAATTACATCAACTAATGCACACAACATACGAAATATAAATAACTAAATTTGTTATATTTTAACACAGTTGTAGCTGAAGAAAAAGATCCGTTATGTGCAGAATTATTCAGAGAAACGGGCTGGCACCTCGGTAGACATGTTGCAGCTATTGCTTCAAACATTCACCCGGTATTTTTGACAATTATTAAATTTAGCATTGCATGCTACAATTGTATATCTTAAATTTCAAATGTTTTCAGTTATTGACCGTATTATGATATAGTACTGTACTTAAAAGCAAGTGTGTAACGATATTTTTATTTTACTCACAGAAATTGCTTGAACAACCTGGTGGTGTTCCCATCGCCTGTGTTGGTGCTGTTTGGTTCAGCTGGGATTTTCTTAAAGAAGGTTTGTTTTTTCTCACAATATTCTACTTTTCAAACTACAGTAATAAAAATAAATATATTCTTACCAATAATACAGGTTTTCTTCAAGGATTAAAAAATAAAACAGACGAATATATTCTCCATGAATTTACACTATATCGTCCAATTACAACGTTAGCTCTGGGTGCTGCGTATCTTGGAGCTAAAGAAGCTGGCCACATACTTCCTATAGACTGGACCAAAAATTCGGAATCCTTTTTCCATTGGAAATTACCAGGGGAAGAAATTGTTAATGGCAAAAATACTGTCTAAAATTGAAAAAGGAACGATAAAACAATGACTAAATCTCTTATAAATGCCATAATAACTAAATTGTCATGAAAATGGCGAATTGTAAAACTTACCTTGCATAAACAAATTTTGAGATGTAGTCTATCATTCATATGTAATCTGAATACATTGTATAAATACTGTAGGTGAAATTTTATAAATTTTAACTTTGGGATACGAAACGCGACTTTTATTGTGATTCTCACCTAACAAATTTAAATTTTTTGATAAATGTCATTAAACTTGATAATCAAAAGCCTTATTTCACTGTTTAGACTTAACAAAAAAAAAAAACCTCTTATCAACATATTGTAGCTTACTCGTATTGCAAACATTTTCGAAAATCAAAATTTGCAGAAGGTAGAAAAGTCCAAATATTACCATCTTAAAACTACAAAAAAGGTACCCAAATATGTTTCTTGGTTTTTCTAGATGCCACGTCCCGTACATCACAAATAGTTTTAAAACAATATTTGTGAAGCAGCAATAACTATGTACAATAGACCGTGTAACAAATATAATAGCCCATTAAGTCTATCACGCGAGCTTTGCATATGTAAGAAAAAGATACAAAAAGACACTAGAATCCCTCAAAATAATAATGTGAAGTTGTGCGTTATGGTGCTGCTACATTAGTCATTAATCATATTCGACATGATGTACAATGGCTAAGTTCCGAGAGCCAGAAACGTTATACTGTATACAAGTGTTTACCAAACTTTTGAAAAACACTGTGTTACAAGTTATTTGTAAATTAATTTTCTATGAGATGTTCGCAATGTTTGCACTCCTAGCATACACTAAATTGGGATTTAATCGTCCATTATAATTGAGTCAAATTCGGTGACATTTTATGCACTCTAAATACTATTCTGTATTTTTTGCGTAATTTACTTAATTTCTTAAAAAGCTATTTTGTCTTAAAAGTGCATATAATTTTAGTGTTTTAAAATTTCCACTTTGATACAAAATTTGATCAAAAAATTAAGATACACATACATTATGTACGAGTTCCCAAAACATTAAGTTAAGGTTTGAGTGCAGGGTTTACAACATGTAATTGGTTTAGAAATAAGAAAGAAATTTAATTTGAGTCAAAAACTTAACTGAGTGAAATCAAAGTATTTAACCTTAAAAACAGCATATGATAGAACTTTAAATATCCTATTGTTAAATTAGCATTGTAATCAATGCCATTGTTTCCTATTCATTCATCATCATTCATTACTAAATACCACGTCATTCAGCGCTCAAATGTAAACCTTTTACAGACATAAAAAAATAAATATCCACTCAGCTTCATATGATAAATACTTTGCATAATAATAAACACTAAACTTGTGTATTTTTATAATTGAATGCATCTAAACAAACGATCCCTTGATCTGACAATCAAAAATTAAATATACTTCCCGAAAAATAAAAATAAAACGAGTCCAGTATAACTTGTATAGTATAATTATGAATATAAATTAAATCCGACACACATTTACTACCGTTAAATAACAATGGTAAAAAAATAAAACCGCCGAAAACAAAAAATAAAACAAATAAAAAAGAATTGCCAGTTTGATGTAAATTATAAATCGTCAAGTTTCAAACACAATGTTTGGGTTATAAGAATTTCATTTTGCACGTAATATCACAAAATACAGTACACGAAAAACACACCCTCCTGGGTAGTCAAGAGTTCATACAAGCTTAGTTTATCGTTAAATGCACTAAATTAAAGTCAAAAACAGAATCGGATTGTCTCTAATCGAGGAGCCCAACCCCATTCATTTCTTAATTAAAACATTCATTTTAAAATCAAAGGAAAAAATTTAAAACGACCAACTTCTAGGCTCTAACTAACACAATATCCCCAACAACTAGCCAAATACGAATAAAACCTTATAAAGCAAAATAAAACAAAATACAAAGCCCAACATTAGGGTTGAATAAAATAATTATGCAGTCACTGCAACTTTCAAGTTGTCCACACGACACGCGTAGACTTTTCAAAAGTTGTTTCTTCTGCTTTACCGAAACCAAAAAATAAAATTTTGGTTTCCAAAGTTAACATTTTCTTTAAGTTTAAAAAGGTCACTTTTTTTACTTAATAACCCAATGGGGTTCATAAAGAAGTGCAGCTATGAAAAGGATATACACGACGACTTCGTTTTTTCTTTAGTCTCATGAGAAAAACATTTTACAAATTATTTCTTATCCTGCTTGTTATCGCTGTTGTTATCTGGTGGTATACCGATACCATATTTAGCTAGTTCTGGTATAGGATCTAATGGGCGAACCTGCCATGAATCCACCGCTTTCAAAGTTTCCGCCGACTTTTTAACTTTATCCAGCATTTGCAAGAGAGGATAAATGTGAAGTTCAATCCACTCTGCTACCGTAGACTCCTCAAAAACCTCTCTCAAAGTGTCTCTAGCATGCCTCAAAAGCGTTTCAACATCCGGATACATAAAAGGAAAATTTGCCATTGAAGCTTCAATGCGCTGCAAAGAGCTGTAATTGTGTCTGATGTTATAGTCGTTCAACCAAGCCTTTTTCACTGTTTCGTCATTAATAAAGTCTTTTACCATTTTTTTCACGCCTTCTAACCTTTCAGTCACCTTAAAAAATGTTACACCAGGGAAGAAACACCACGACATTTTATCCCATAAATAAGGGTCTTGGTCTAAATCGATAAAAGTAGAGTATTTTGGCGAGCGCATACAGCCGAGTGCGTCGTACAATTCCTGACGCCAAGTCTCGTTAAAGTATCCGTGACTTACAGCTGACATGCTCACTGCTAGCGAAGGAATGGCTGCTGGTAATAATTCACAAAGTGCTGCAAAATGATCATAACGTTGCCAGCCGGTAATTGCAATTCCTCGAAACTCTTTAAAACGAAATTGTTCACGGTTCATTACGTCCAACCAGGCCAAATTGTTTTCCAAATGCGTCTTAACCGGTGGAACAATCAGCTGTTCACCAAATGCTCCTTTAAAGGCGCTGGCAGACCAAATATAGGGAAATACCTCTCCGTAAGTCATCCATATTTCATGAGGAATAAACCTATAGACGTCTTGAACGTAGGTCCATACCTAAAGAAAATCACGTAAAAAAGTCATTTATAATTTGATGCGAAAAAGCTAATATTTACCATAGGTTCCACCAAATTCCCCAAGTCAAAACTTTTCATGTAGTCGGCCGTAAAATGATGAAGCATATCGTCCCAGATTATAGGGATTACATTGTAACGCTGCCTAACATAACTGGCAACTTTAGCAACATGACTTATAAACAAACTATCTCTTCCTTCTTCCATACTCCTGGCAGCACATTTACTACAACTTCCTAGTTGATATACCTCATCGCATCCAATATGAAGCCACTTGATGTTTGGGTGCAAAGCCATCACTTGGTCAATCATTTCCTGAATTAGCAACATTGTTTCATTATTTGAAGGACAGAAAGCTTGAGGAGCTTTAGGCACTTCGCGTAATGACGTAAATTCCTTAACTTTAAGAATAAATTCCACATGACCAAAAGTCTGAACCAGAGGAATAACTTCAAAATTGTTATCCCGACAGTACTGAATAATATTGGCTACATCGTCTTTACTATAATGATGTTTTCCTGCGATTGGTGCTAACTGATGCTCGTAAGGAAAGGTGTCTTCATATTCCAGCACCACACCGGTGGCACCAAGTTGCTTCATAATTGGAAACAATTTTTTTAAGTACTCAGGCTTTGGTGGAGCTCCTTTCAAATCAAGATGAAACAAGCGATGTTTTGGTATATAAACTGGTTGAGAAGAAACGCCGCTGGCCGCGTTTCCATTATCAAACATTGGTTTAAAATTGTTGTTTTGAAACGCGTTAAAATTCTGAACATTACCTCCGTTAAACAGCGGATGTGATTTCAGATTGGCGCCGCTGCTTAACATTTGGTTCGGAGCAGGAACAACGGCCGCTGGCTGCATATCATTTTTGGTTTCAACTTTGGGCACATCAATATTTTCGATCACAGGTTCAATATGATTTAAATGATTATTGGGGACACCCAACGGTATATCTTCGCTATCAACTTTTAATTGGTCCTTAGCAGCATCATTTATCAAACTGGTGGTTCGCGTTTGAGTGTCAACAAAATGTAATTCTCTCTGGTGATTTTTTACTTGAATATTTCCGTCTACATCGCTGTGTTTAACATTGTGATACTGAAATAACAAGAGAACAACTGTTAGTGACATAACCGCAATAAGGGCACTGGATCTCCTCCTCCACAAGGCAGACATAACACGCTGCAGAAACGTTTTGCACATTTTTTATGCCTTGATAATTTTCGTCCAGTTGAAGCAGGAACAACGTCTAGGCCACCATCTAAAATAAATAAAACAAAAAATAAAAATTAGAGCAAATCTTTAATGTTAAACGTTCATCTACATTCATATACATTAGTCATTGTTAATGAACTTGCTTTACAAACAGAAATGTGAAACCGAATATAACCTCAAGTTTACCAGTATTAGATTACCGTTACATGCCGTTGGTAAAGTAACATATAAGAAGTGAAATACGAGAAATGTTTGTTGCACAAGGAGTAAATTTATAGTCATAGAAAGTAAACAGGAAATGCGGTAACCAAATGACTTGTTAAAAACCATATTATGTCAATCGTTTAAAACAGTAAAGCCATAAATGCAATAATTATTACTGGTGCTCATGTTTAAATGCTGTTCTGTCAAAAAATATATCATGCGCAATGTGATACGTCTCGAAAGTAGAACTACGGTTGAAAAGCTTTTTACAATTAAATGACTTTTAATATTTTGATACAAAACCTGAAGTGACTGGTGGAGATGTCCTTTATATCTTTACGTGATATTTAATTTATAATAAAAAATTCTAAAATTCCCGATTAGAAATTAAATAATTATGTAACAATGATTGAGCTTAATGTGAGACTACCAAAACACGAAAATGTAGCTCTTAAATTAAGTATTGTATTTAAGAGCTACCTTTTAAAAACCATACATGTATAATCTAATAACTTGAAATTTCATAGTTAAACTTGGTTATTAAAAAACAAAACTTTTATTCACAATGGCTCATTTGAGATATTTTATACAAGATGTGGTTTTTACCATCGAAACTTAGATTTTTATAAATCAATTTGATTTCCACTGTGCAGCGACAATTTAATTAAACTTTCGATATGATTTTTTTAACTTGGTAAATTAAATATAAAATTTTTAGAAATACGATACAATTTTTTAATTTATGAGTTTTTGTCACTGGTAATTTATACAGCTGCTGTTGACAAGCCATTAACTGATAGCAGGTGTACTGTAAGCCATTAATGCATATTTGATTTAAGGATTTGCTTCATATAAATTTATGATCAGTAACTATATTAAATTATTTGATGGTGCAATAATTTAGTCAGTGACTGTACTTATCGTACCAATTTAAATCATTATGTTGTGGCGCTATTTCCGTATTTTTCTGAACTGTTATTTAATGTTTTTCGAGCGATTTATATCCCTTAAAAATATCCTTAATATGAAAATATTAAGTCTTTTACTGGTAATTGTTATCGTGTTTGTGTTAGTAAGAAAATTGACATTATTAAGAATATCTTTATGCGACTGTATTCTGTAAAGTAGTGCTTAAAGTATTTCTTTTAGTAAGAGCGAAATTTTACGATTCACCAGAGTATATTTTGCATGTACAGTAGCTTAAAAGTGCGTATTAGAAGCTTTAGGAATTCGTTGAAGCGAAGAAAGCTCAACTTACAACTACAGTCGATGTAAATGTAATGCTTGAAGTTGCACGTTGCATTTTACAACGAATTTTTCATAATGTTCAAATGGTTCACTGGTTCTTAAACTTTTTTCAGCTTCATTACAATTGTATATTGTGAACTTGTAAGTTAAAGAAAATAATCGACTTGAGTCATACTTAAGAAAAAAACAAAACAAAACTCGATGTTTAGAAACAATTTTAAAAAGCGGCACCAATTATGATCAATATTATCTTTTTTATTCTTTATCAAGTTGTTTCTTAAAAACGTAATCTAATTAAAGTACTCGGAACTACAGTGTCTTTACATTAACAGGTAAATTGTGTGCTTAAATGCAAAGTAGTTTACTTATAAGTTTATGTCAGCAAACCGGCACTAGACCAAAAGATTTAACTATAATGTCACTCAGCTGATGTTAGTACGGAGCTTACATTGGCAATACAATTCGAACAATATGGTCCCCGATAACTACTTTGCACATCGACCAAAAATAAAAACACTACAGCATCAAACACAGTATAATAACCGGCAACTAATGAAATATATGGATTCAATAAACAATTATAACTTAAACTTCCGAAAAACATTAAATGTCATTTAGAAGCACATTTTTATATAGAGGTTAAACTTAACCGCATAAACACAACCACAAGATAAACTTAATTAAGTTTATATTTTATTACATCACCTGAACTAAATATGGCATCAACATTAAGTGCTTTCAATTCAGCAGATGAAGGTACGAAACATTATATTAACAGTATAACTAGCTGAAATAACGAGCAGTCTGATCGAAAATACTGAATGTAAAGTCGTTTCATGGTAATAAAGCAACGCCTAAATATTTATTATGTTCACAGAATAATAATAAATGACAAAACAGCTGTTAAAACAACACCGAAAACAAAGTAGCGCACACAGCACAGTAATGAAATGCATTGCATACACAATGTCACTATTAATCGCAATATACGGTACTGTATAAACTTTTGCATAAGATCACAGTTAAAAATTTGATTTTTTTCGTATATTATTTGATGAGAAGCCATGGTCATTCAAGACATAATATAATGAACAGCCGTGACATTATATCTTGCTGCATTTGGATGAAACAGTTTCTTTAATATCATCTGATTTATTGTCAAGGTTACTTGACTAAAATAAGTCTACGATTAAACAATACTCCAATGATGCAATTAGCTAATACATACAAATGCTAAGTCAGCTGGAAAATAAATATAAGTTGAGAAATTTAATCAACAAACTATTTTTTTTTTTCAAGAAGACTAAACATTAAATTCGGACACGCCCTGAATTACAATGCAACAAATAACTTCCAGAATTTTGAAACTATTTTAACCATAATAGTGTTGCTGTTACTGTACAGTATTTGCTTTGCAACTCCAGTATTTTATTGATTTTACAGTAGATGGAATTTAGGTCACTCTGGGACACTTTGCCACTAATTAATAATTCGGTTTTTTATATTGACTGGAAGTGAAGTTTAGCCACTAATTCAATAGCATTATAACTTGCGTTCCGTTTTATAGTGGTATACAAATAGTTTAATGATGGTACGTATCGTAATACGCCATTCGGTCACTTTGGGGCACGGCATCGTGTTACCTATAGTACAGTATATAGATAACCTAATTTTGTGTTTTATTTAT
Source organism: Helicorthomorpha holstii (assembly GCA_013389785.1). Taxonomy (NCBI): domain Eukaryota; kingdom Metazoa; phylum Arthropoda; class Diplopoda; order Polydesmida; family Paradoxosomatidae; genus Helicorthomorpha; species Helicorthomorpha holstii. The sequence goes on along the minus strand of JAAFCF010006680.1, from coordinate 9,873,972 downwards.
TAATTAGGAAGTGTAGAATATATCACAAAATCAAATTAAGGACAACTTAATGCAATGATCGGTAATGACCAATTAAGCTGTTCAAGCCCCAGATGAGGTTCTGCACTGTACTTCGAGCACGAAATTTTGCTTTTACAGTAATCATTTACAAATTGTACTTAGTATTTTTAAGAGATCTAGAATTGAAATTGGTAACCAAAAATTCAATTTATTCAAACACAGGTGAAAAACTAAATTTAATTTCAAATAACCCTGAAGCAGTGAAGTTTATAACGTCAGTATGAAGCATAGATACTATTATAGAAAATAAATATAATGTATAAATACTAAAATTACAAAAAAGATTATATTGTTGAATTTTCGTAGCTTTCAAGACTGTCTAGTCATGTTTGAAAAGCTTACGTCTATTTGACAATGGCAACCGACATTTTATTAATTTAAATTATTTATTGCATTGTTCACCGTTATCAGATTGGTATCTTGGTTACTTCATATAGTTTGTAAAAGAATATTTAGATAATAACGTATAACAGAACTTATGATTGAACTATCATAGTACTGTATAACAAAAATGATATGACAGCAACTCTGAATAATTTATTCAAATAAACACAACATGACCAAATGTGCAATAATTAATCACGTTCGTTTGTTATTATAAATCGCAGATACAATCCAGCAGTTATCATTCATTATAGTAACTACAAATAAAAAGATCCAACTACTGTGATGACAAATGTAGTTATTTAAATCACTTCAAGCACTAAACAGTTTGGTCACTTGGTAATTTGGTCACTAGGAAACAGACCGACAGCTAGCAATAACTACTGAATAGTGATGATTTCTTAAATCGCATGAATATCACAAAATAATATGCTCAAATTGTTTATGATCGCACTTAACAATTAGTTACGAAAGTTAACAAAAAAACAAAGTAGTGACATTTCCCTATTAACTTCCTGTTGTAAAACTAAAATGAGATAATTTTCTTATTTAAGTTTTCCTCGTAACTGAAAACAGCGAAGACAACAATAAATTTGTTGTAAACACAAGCATAGAGGAAGTTTTAAGCAGCCAATTACGATAAAAATTTACTACAGTACAGCCCAATTATTAATAAACATTTTCTTTTGTGTATTGAACATTTGATAAATTGCGCTGTCTTGCAACTATTAAAGTTTGCGTGTCAACCATTTCCAAACAAATACCGTACACGTCATATTATTATAATATTAAAAATCTTGAAAAGTTAAGTAGTCACGATATGTTGTTCAAAAAAACCTAATACGCTGTAATAAGCGGTAACACCATGTTTACATACTACGAGTAAAAGACTAAGGCAACTAAAAAAGTTTACTATAAATTATAATAAAATTAAAACAAAAACAAAAAAAATGCAAATTTAACATACAGTATTGAGCTTTTAAATTATATTTGAGAGCGTTGGAGACATTACAGAAGCAATATAACTTATTTATGCATAATTGTATTGGAAAACATTAAATATAAAATGCTGCAGGAACACCAAAAGCCATAACTTAAACAGACCTAAATCAATATACGCTAAATTACTTTATCAATTGATAAAGTATAATAAAATAGACTTTATGCAAATATTAAAAACAACAATTGACAGGAAATTAGATATGTAATATACATTTGCTTGGTGAAAACTTCCGCTTCTAATCTATGGTAGCAATCAATATAATAATAGCATTGCAGTAGTGATGTACTGCATTAGATAAAGCTAAATTGCTAACCTTATTTAGCCCAACTACAAAATGTACAGTGCATTTAACTTGCTTTTGATAATGAATAATATTAATCAACAATGCCTACTAGAAAATAAGTATGGTGACAATTTAATCTCACAGTATATCACTACAACAAGCCAGCCAATTTAGTAGTCATGCAAAAAGATTCTAAGATATATTTTTAGACAGCTAATAGTCACAACCTGACGTCAACGCATTTAAACAAAGATTGATAGGCACAGATGGTAAATAATAAATGCATACATCGATGCTTTAAAAGTGTTATTAATAGCTTATTTTATTTCAATAAATAATAGACAATTACACAGTGCACCTGCTTTTAGTAATTTCAATGTCATTAAAATCCTAAAAAGTTTCCTTAATATAGTAAACATTAATATCGTGTATTATTATTTTAAATAGTAAAAATTCTCTTTTAACATAAATATCCCAAATTATACTCGTAGTTTGTTAAATTGTAAAACGGAATTTAATAACAATACAATGAGTTTAAAATGATAAGCATGATACTAAAATATCAATAAAATAAAAAATCGTTATCAAAACGAACGAACAGCCGAAAGTGACTGCTTTTTAAGCCTTCAAACTTTTAAAGCATAAAAAATACGCCAACAAATAAACTAGACTAATTTAAACTTTTCAAACATTTACATTACCGTATAATAGCTACTAAATACTGTACAAATAAGCTTACTTGTCATTATGCCCATTATTCTTAATCGTTTAAATATAGTGATTACAAGGTATTTTCTCACATACAAAATATTACATCATTAAGTTTGGTCGGTGCGACCTTCAGCTAAATAAAAAGAACCCTTTGCCAAATATTTTTTTACAATTTAACTGAACATAAAGCAGACAATTACAAATGCGCAAAATGACATGCTTGGCAATGACGATACAGTAGTAACCTTAACATTGAAATGTCAGTCTCAATTCACAGCAGTCGTTTGATTTTATTCTCACAACCAAAAGCGTTTTACTGACGTTAATTTCGTCACAGTGTGACGTTTTTAAAACCCCATAGCGATTACAATACATTAAAAGCCTTAATGTCTTTCAATAGACAAAAAAATATAAAACAATTAAACAAAAACGATAAACTATAGTACTGTATTTCCAAGGATCTTTGTAGTTTTTTAAAGTGACTTTTAAAAGGTCAAATATAATTATTGCAATTAATTAGTCTGCTTTTAAGTATTAACTAATTTCAAACAAATTTGCATACAAACACTGTCAAGCTCAATACAATGAGACCTGAACAAGCTTGAATAAATACTGTATGTTGATCTCGTCAGCTAACTGTGTCGACCAAAGTTACATCGGCACAATCACCCGTATGCAAATTAGCTATTGTTACAGAAAGTCATGTCGAAAAGATGAGGAAGCTAAAATTAAGTTTAATATGTAACCTGATAAACTTGTGTTTTATTAAAAATGTATCGGTTAAAAACAATAAAAGGGCCACAAAATCATACATCTAGCAAAAGAGCTAATAAGACAATTTCAGTGTCTGAAATGAAAAAAGTAGCTAATTTAAGACTGCTTAAGCATCGAATTAATATTGTAGTAATTAAAACTATTCGATGCCTTTGTTTCTTAAAATACCGCGACTAGTTTTAAAGCACTGTTTCAAAAGCTCCATTCAGCTACAGATTTAATTTTAACAACGCAACAACATTACGCAACTTAAAAGTAAAATCTCAGTTCAATAATAGTTAAACACTGACTTTATCACTAAAAATTTATCTGATCGCATTTTCATTCAAATACATAATGCTTAAATATACCAGATGCTAACTTAAAATATTAAATGTTTATTAATTATACACATTAAAAATACTAGTGTAGCAATTCGCTAAATAAATTGGTCAAAATAACGACAAATGAGATAAAGAAAAGTGCAATACAATAACTGTATTCGAGGAAGTGTTTAAGGCAATTTATGCGTAACAATAGCAACAATTGAACCTCAAATTTATTGTCACAATAAAAATTGAATATTTAACATTGCGAAATATCCTTATGTCATCAGATTTATCATTTAACTTTACATGTCAAACATTTTGCACTTTGTCATGGGACTGACTGATTGATCACTGTACGCATTACATTTATCACACAAAAACTCCTATTTTTTTGCATTTATTTTGTTTCCATGTATCTCCCACACAGTTTAACAATTTCCACAGTAAAAGTTTAAGTAAAAAAATGAAACCTTGAACATTTTTCATACTAGCACAGCAATTCCAATTTCATTGTAATATAAACTTAAGCCAGTAAAATATGCCATTTGCACATTTGACCTTGCTCAATGCAGACAAACAAAAAAGAAAACATATGGCATCAAATGCGACAATAACAATCAAAGTTTAGAATAATAAATCAATAAAACTATCAGCTACAGCAACATAAAATATATAGTACCTTCAATGCAAGCCAATTTATTCGACTCACCTACATTACACTGCCTACCGTTTATAATACCGTTTTGTTATAAACTTAAACTAGAACCATTATATAGCGTTATTAATTTAGTGCATCATGTTAGTTGTATACCCTCTTAAGAGCCTACCAAAGCCTCTTGAAAGTCTTATAAATTTTTTTTTATTTTGCGAAAAAGTATACCAAACGGTATCACGCCATTAACATATATCAAACAATAGTATTTTCGGTATTTGAACGGAGCTACAGTATTTGGTAGCCGCCTTAAAAATATACCAGTAACTAATTATTGTGGCCATGCAATGCCATGACATTTTAAAAACCGTAAACAACTTTCTCCTCCCTCTGAACAACATAAACAATTACACGAACATTGTAAATAATTTTTTTTGACTCGCCTTCTTATTTGTAGACTGTATTATAACTTAGAATTAGACGATGGGATAACTTTATTACAAGTTAAGAGTATACTATTATCAATTATATTGAGCATGAACACAATGACATCATTGTGTAATTTCTCCAGCGTTCAATGTAGAAGTCTAATTTTAGAAGTAGTAATAAATTTACTGTTAAAGTAAAATCCTAATCATAAAAAATAATATACTGTAGTACTACCATTAACATTGAGAACCACAGTAACTGTCAAACCATTGACATTAACACGCTATCATATAAAAAAATCAAAAAAACTGTATAGCCACTTAAAACTTCAAAAAGAAAAAACTCGAAAAAAAATTTACTAAGCACTAAATGCGTAAAATATTAAGACTACGGAACTGGTACACACAAACTTAATGACTGTATACTTACTTAACTTAGTTATAACGTTTAGATATGAATATTCTAATACAGAAAAATAACACTAAAAGCCGATGCCATTATCAATAAAATTGTTTCAAAGAGTAAAAATAGCAGTATATACAGAGAATATAAAGAAATTGATCCGTCTAACAAAAAAAGATGTCAAGTCGTATCATTTTATCCATTAAATCTGAACTAACCGTTAACGAAAAAATTTAAATAGGATCTCAAGGTTGGGTAAACGGTAATCTCACCCTGAACATAAATTTATGAATTTATTGACTATCAAGTTTCAAGACATCGAGAACGCAAAATAAGGCATTTGCGGGAATGCAAATTGAACGTTTTCCGAATTTCATTTTCTGTAATGAAATTTTCGATGTTATTTACGTAAATCTTTCGCCTACATACAGCAAAAGCTAAAGAGAAAAAAGTTGCATGATTTATGAGTTTCCATCAGACAAAGTTTGTAAGCTTGCACCTTAGAGACTATTACTATGGAAATAGCCGAGACGTCTGTAATCTCTACTTGTATCGTCAAATTTTCTGGCATTTCGCCATCAATCCATTCCATCCACAATCATCATCTGCATAATTCAATCACACAAATATGATTTAGCACTGTACTCTGTGTGTATTCTTACAAACAAAAGACAGTGTTGAAAGCAGCGTTAAAGTGGTTTCAATTTAATTTGCATTACCAAATTTGGGAATACCAAATGATTTTTTGCCATGTTTGGATTGGAACTTGAAAAGGGGGGAATAAGAATTTGAAGAAAAATATATGTATTGACAAAAAATTAAACTAGTGGCGACTTAAACAGTAAATTCAATTGTTAACATCAACTCCGACTGTTGACCTGAACAACAGTTTGTTAAATGGATGACCTCAACTTTTGTCCACGTTCACTCTTGTGATTTGTATTTTATTTGTTTGACAGTCATGCAACTTCCTTCCTTCATTTTCTAGTTGTTGGCGCCGTAACAAAAAAAAAATGCACAAGCGTGAAATTCTGAGGGCAGAAACCCATCTACCAGCACACCTGACATGCAAAATTAATCCCCGCCCCCATCTCCCGCATCAAAATACATTAAAGTAGAAAAGTTGCTATTCAAATAAAAATGTTGTTTCAAAGAATTAACAGCAATTGACAGAATATGCAACACAGAACACCATCCACAATATCAAAATTTTAAACTGGGCAGACGAGAATACTAGTTGACCTTCAAATTATACAGACGACAGCTCGTTAAAGTGTCATTTTAATAAATGTTAAGTAAAATGAGTCAAAAAATGTGGTCTAATAATAAAGATCTTCTCTTTGCATTTATAATACCAATTTGAACATTTTATCTGTAAAACAAAACTCGCAGTTTAAAATTTCCATGCAGCCTTTAAACTCTATTGATGTACCCCAGTTTGCAGATCACGTACACTCGATACAGTATATTACATTTCAATGCAAAAATACATATTTATCACGTTACTGTTAACTATTCTTACTAGTATCCGATTTCATAACCTACATATTGAATACTGTATGCAGTTTTAAATCCATGGCTTGGCGATTTTACTAGGTCAAATATAATACCACACACAAATAAAAAATTCAAAAGCGTAATCTACATTAACTATAATAAACGTTACAACTATAATTCAGCAACACTCAGAGTAATTCAAAATGTGAAAGTATGCCAAATAAGCAATTTCATGGGGCATTAAAAACCAGACGAAAAAAAAACCTTTAAAATGTGGAGAAAAAAGTTAAATCTAATAAAAATATAACCGAATATGCAGAACATAATGCAATAAAGCCTTCATTTTATACAGATATTTTCATAAAGCGTGGCATTATTATAAGTATTAAAAGAAAGACTGTTGTTAAATTAAATTTACAGTACTTTCAAATTACCCAATACTGTATAAGCTTAACTATTTCTTTAGCACAGCACTTTACTAATTGTATACTGGGTACTTGTACAGTATATCCAATAATAGTCCTTAATTGAAAAGATGACATAATCATCCAACTTTCTACATTCTACTAAATAAACAAAATTTGTTTTCAAGCACTGTATAATAAAACTAATAAAGTTCTAATAAAGTAAACATTCACTTGATATATAACAATAAACTTATTGACTTAATTTAATACACAATTAATGATGTCGCCATTTTGTCAGTTAAATATTGTTATCTCATTTAAGTGTCAAAAAAAAAAAAAAAAAAAACTACCAAATTTTCAAGTTATTGTACAAGTTATTATTGTAAAAATGACAATTTGACGGCAATTCTAATTATTATGACTAGAAATATATTTTTATGTTTAAACCTATCACTAAAGTAAGGATTTGATATTCCCAAATTTTTCTTAAATTGTCATCTGGTCATGTTTATTTGAACACTAAATACTGCTTTACTTTTTAGAATCTTGACACATTCAGAAAAAATATTGGATCGACTTCCATTTGCCCTTTACTTCAAAAGTAGACAACAAAATTTGCTCATCATTAATATTATTAAAATTGAGCCGATAAGATTACTCTACAGCAAATATTTATTCTGTTAAAATAAACTGAAATAACCTTAATACAGTATTATGATAAAATGTGAGTATAATATTATTTCAGCGTTATTTAGTTAACTTAGGTGGCGCCAACATAAATATACTCTCCTTCTCCATTTGATGAAAATTCTTATCAAAACTCCATGGCTGTTGCTTCACAAGAATATATCCCAAGTTATACGGAATGTTGTTCTGATAATAACGGTCGCCTTAGGCAGGCACACGAATTAAGACGATGTATTTTGTTACTAGAAATACCCCAAAATACTCTCAACGCCCTGGTAGAAAAAAATACAATCATCCAACGCCGAAAACTGCATCTGATTACCTGATATTGAAACAGCAGCACCACTCATACCGTATGTCTCGATTACAAATGCATTAGCATCGCAACATAAATGGAGATTTGTAATAGCAAAACACAGACATTTCTCGTGACTTGGCAACAGCATACTGTATGTATAATACAGTATTATACTTGCAACTTCTGTCCTACTGTATCTTAAATCATGATACTGTATTTGTCAAACTACTATTGCTTTCAAGCTTTTTTTTATTCGTTTTGGTGTACACGGAGTTGATTTACATCTAATTGTGTAGATTAATTTGGTATATATCTGTATGATTGTTATGGTAATAGAGTATACTTATTTAAACATCTAACTTACTCTTTTAAATTGAAGATTAAACTGCATGTGAGAGTTATACAATTACAATACAGCATACTGTATTTTGTGGGCATGATTCAAGAAGAATTTACCAATATACAGAAAACAATTAAATGCGGTGACCCTGAGTAATTTAATTAATTCCTTGAAACTTGAAAGGTTCAATCAGTAATACAAGACCTAAAGTATTAATAAAAAAAGAAGTAAAACTTTCCATTAAAGACAATGAATTGAGACATACAGAGTCTGGCATTGGAGAAGTTACTGTGAAATTACCATACTTTCTTCAAATTTGATGCCATTTGAAAAATAATGAATGTCATATGACAAAAGATGATAAGCTATTTTTCCACGAAAATAGTTTCCATTAAAACAATTTATGGAAATTTGCATCGACCTTCAAGCTTTTACCAAACGCTAACTGTGCATTACAGTATAATCTTCCTAAAATCAAGACTATCACACACATGATACTGTAAGATTACACTGATAAATATAGTATTAGTGTAAACAATTTTTATAATACTAATTAAAAACCGATTACAAGGCTACTAAGTCATATTTCCATAATGAAAACATACACGAAATAGACAGAATTACGGTATAAAAGAAATTGATCATGAGAGTTATGGCCTTAACAAATCCATATGCAAAAAATAAAAGGTGAACTTAACGTATATTTTTTTATTATGGTTTTATTCTTGTTTTTTCTTAGTAGAGAGCCAGTCGACAACCTTTATGAGGTCAAACAATTAAAGTCTCTGCACCTTTGCACCCCTGTCCCCTTCTAATATGCACAAACCCTCCATCCTTTTCAAACAATGTCATTTCCTTGTTTTCTTTTCAATTAGCTGAAAATTGTTTAACTGCTAAAAATAATATGCCTGTTAAATAACGCATTCAATTACGTCAGAAGTATTTTGGGGTTGTTTTGCAGCCATCATTTAGAGTGCAGTGCGAAATGGGCAATGTTATTGATGGCAGAAGTGGCGCCGAGCGCGCTGGACCACAAGACACTGGTCAGCAGTTTGGCGTTAGCAATGGCTGCAATGAAAATACTCAAATAGTTTTACCAAGTTACACTCACGTATTTTAACATATAACGCATAAACAACACTGGGGAGACCATCTTTAATATTCTGTTGGTTTTTTTTCCCAAGACGAAAAGGGTAAATATAAATGGCTACTCACCAATAACAATCCATCTTCAAATGGAGCAAATATAGACACTGTCCTTCCTAATTTATTTTGGTATAGCTGGCTTTTAAATTGATGTATGGCTTTGATTTTTCGGTATGACGAAACTGAAATTTACAATCGCCGCCTATGTCGATGTCACAAACAGATGCAATAAAATGAACTTTCCAACTGAGTCACACACATACACGCGCATTGACTGTAATAAGATGCGATAATGATATAAAAGCAGAAGCAAGCATTTTAACAGAGCAACAGCCTCAAGCCTTCAACGAAACTCAAATGCACGCTTGGCGGAGCCACTCGACATTGCTGCTTTGCACAGGGAGCACGCTTGATTTACTTCGCCGTCCAAGGTTAACTCATCCTGGGAGGAAAATAAAGAGAATTTTCGATTATTATTACGAGCTGCAAAACGCCGCCATTTTGTTGGCAACTTTGAATGTTAAATTATTAAACACTTCTCTTTAAACAGGTGTACTTTTAATTATTATTTATTCACCTTACTCTTCCGATAATTAATTCGTTTGCGAAGGTTTTTTTAAGCTGCCTGCTTATTTATTACGGTAAATAAATTGCGTTCTTTTTGAGAAAATATTAGAATTCTTATTTAACTACAGCGGTTTGCTAGCACTTTCATTGTTTAGATCTTAAATGATTTTATTTATCATTTAAATTCAGAAAAGCGTTAACAATATTTGTAAAGAACTAGTACCAGAAATGGCAATTTCTTTACAACAAATGTTAACGATTAAGTAACGAATCAATGCTGTTTTATTGCAATGACAACAAATCAATTTTAAGCAACTCTAAGGATGGGAAAAGATTATGCATTGCTTTCCACTCCTTACAATGTCAACCGGAATTAATTCATAAATACAGTACTTTCATGAAAAAACCATTTCAATTAAACTATGAACTCTATTGAAATACGAATTTACTCTCCGGCGAATACTGTAGTTACAGTAACTATACAGCATTTATTAAGCTTAAATTGAAGAGCAACCTAATTAAAGTCCAAAAATAACTAAGCATACAAACCAGAAGCTTCCCAAGAGACCCTAACATTGTTTCATATCAGCAGTTCAAACAAAATTCTATTACAGTTGCAGCATTTTGCCTTCACAATTATCACTTACCTCTCAAAAAGTGATGGAATGTACACATCAAACATTTTAAAAAAATGAGCTATCGATCAGGATTAATCCGAAGATAACGCAAAGATGATAAAAGTTCCACTTTAATTATTATTAATGAAAAACTTATTCATTTTCAAGAGAGAGAATTGTTGAGTCATTCAACACGGACAAATTCGCCGACATTTACGAAACTAAAAACGCAAGGAAAAACGTGAAAAAAATAAACAAAAGTTTTAAACCAAAATGAAAGAATGTCTTTTCCCTCCTCTTCCTCCTTTTTTTTTACTTTAGTTAAAGAGAAAATGGATTAACTCTTGTGCTACAAACTACTAGTAACGTGAGCCCTTATTCTTCTCGCTCGCCGGCAGATCCACACGTAAAGCTCGCCCATTTAACTCAAATCCGTTCAAATTTCTCACGGCAATTAATGGAGCTTCTACGTCCTGAAACTCACAGAAACCATATCCTCTGGGTCTTCCAGTTTGACGGTCATACATCAGTCTAGAAACCATGAAATAACACCATTCAATAAGCAGTTACATGGAAGATCAAAGTCTTGTGTAAGTCAGTTGAGATCACAATCGACATAACATAGTCATTGTGATATTCACAAAAACGTATCTAAAGGGAATAATAGCTTCATGACAAAGACTTTTAAGAGTCCCTTTCCCAAAATTCTTACACCCATTACAATTAAGTTTTAGCTTTTGAAAACACAAGCATATTTTAACAACAAATAAAATGTCTTAAGAACCAAGCTCAATTACCTAATTATTGTTACAAATTCAGGTCAGCAGCGAGTTTAAAACCAATAACCTCAAGCAAGTTAATAAAAACATTGTTTTGCTTTAAATGATCTATTAGGGTTTATATTCTTAAAATCATACTAAAATAAATTAAAAATCTCGATCAAGAATAATTTTTCGGTTCTAAAAAGGGACTTTACAGGATTAGTGCTTTCATTGTCATGGAAACTTTTTTTCCTTGGGTAAGTCACTGATTAAGATGTCAGTAATTAGTCCAATTCTTACACAATTCCCAAAAACTGACCAATTATATTAAATGTATACCAGTTAACACGACTAAGCTCGTTAATTTCAGAACGCAAAAGCGTCATCAATCTAAACTCAAGTACATACAAATAATTGAAATAATTACACAAATGCGTCGCTAATAATTAATAATGAAATCTAATGCCTTATTGTACGCTCTGTTAATCGCTTTGTCCTTTTTTGTAAGTCTCAACTTACCCGTTGGCATAATTGTCAGCTTTCATCCGTCAATAACAATCAATTGATCATCAGCATCTGAACGTCGGGTCATCACTAATTTTTAACTTTTCCCTCTCCAATCGCGCCTTGTGCCAACCACTCGACCACCACGCATTACAGTCGGTTTAACATCACCAAACCTTTTACCAAACATGACCACCCGACATCCTAAATTTTATATACTGTATTTTGCTTTTATAGGATAACAGCGTAATATTAAATGGGACAATAACAGTGCCAAGATGCTGAAATTTGCTTATCACATTTTCATGCAGAAATTATAACTAGGCTGAAAAGGTTTAATTTTATTAAATTTTACTCATTAAATTCACCTAAAGTTGATGACCGGCCCCACTTCAGAGAAAATATCTCTCAATTGGTCTTCCGTTGCACCATAAGAAATGTTTCCAACTGAAAATGTACAAAATTCAAACAAAAAAAAATTAACGGACATTTTATTTTTATTGCTTAAAATTTCATTAATTTATATTTGAATATTAACGCCAAATATAGCCATGGACTAAAAGAATATTTGTCGTTTTATATTTATTTAAAATCGTTAACAATGATTGTAACTCGATGCATTACATGTGTTTATTTGTTGCTACACGCGTTGATTACGACTTGCATTTTCAAAATTGGAAATGGCGGCCGAGACGACGCCGCTTCCCTTCCCCCTCCCCTCCACATCTGCAAAATGCGTCGTAACCGTTTCATTTTTCAAATTACTCTACAGCCTTTTAGTAAATAAATTAACTAACAATTTGAAAACTAAATTTATTATAATTTCAAAATCGCAATAGTATTGTTAATTAAAAAGGCTGATGGTGTTTTATTCCCTAGCGAGATTCCTCGCAAAGTCCATCAGCGCGTGGCGTCTACTTTTTTTATAAATCAATGAAATATCAATAAAGAAATTTTTCTACCGTAAACTGAACGCATTGAACGTTCTCCTCCTCCGCCGCCACCACCACCACCACCACCGTTTCCTCCACTATTACGATTTCCACCTCGCATTGCCATCTTTTTAGTTGAAAAGTAAAATTTGTCGGCACGGACAGAGAACACCGGAGAACTTCCTTAGCGAAATCAAGAAAAAAGACAACAGCCACCAGTCCACCATTAATCTATTGCATTTCTTCCTCATGCGCATTCGGCTCTTGCATTTTATAGCTTTACACGCATTACGTCACGAACGCTAATAGCGGGAAGATTAAAATATCGTATTTATTATTTTGTTGAAAATCAGGTTTCAGCATTATTAGTATGCTATGTATATATTATTGGTAATAATAAGCTAAATTTGGCTTTAAGTTTTATAAATCATAAGTTGTATCTTAAAAATACAAACCAAATAGTTTTAAGCGACTATATATATGACCAAAAACTATAGAAATCACATTATCTAAAAACATACAATGAGTTTTACCACAGTGGTTTAAATTTTCTTTAAATTTTTACTATCAGTTTAACCAATCATTTTTTCACATTAAGCATTTTAAACTTAAACATTATGAAATTATATTTTTCCCCCTGATATTTCAATAGCTAGTGTAATATGTTTGTATAATATTTTAATACTGCAATTAGTAGTAACATTTGCTTTATTTCACCAATCATCCGTGATGAGCGTGATCGCTGATCAAATTAAGAATCTGCAACTCTATTGCCCTAACAAGAACATCTATGCATGTCACTGGCACATTTAAATACGTATATCTATGACACAAACTGATAATAATACATATAATCAAATAAAGAGAGTAAAGACACAGACATCACGTACATTGAGATCAGCTAATTATTATAAAACGCTAAGTTCACATTGAAGCTCATAAATAAAGGCAAATAGCAGTGAACTTTAACTGTAAACTAAAAATAAGTTACTTACATAAAAATGAAAACTGTAAATCAAGAACTCCTATGGACATTAACAATTGCAGCTGCAGTCTGTTTACTTTATGGTTAGAAATCTGTTTTTAATTTTAAATATTGTGTTTGAGTGATGATGTACTTTTAAAGGATACGAGCTATATAATATTGAAGATTATGTCTGCTGCAATGGTCAACTTCATAATCGAACTAACAGCAGTTTTGATTTGGATTGTTATGGAACCAACATATGCAATTTTCGTAGTCATCGTTGCTGCGGGAATGAAACATTAACAATTGAAGAAGCAGAGGATTATCGGTGCTGTTCAACTAATTCTTACCATAAAGACAAGTTTTATAATTTTCGCACTCAAATTTGCTGTAACGGAGAAGTGATTAATTTACCAATTCCAATATCGAATAAAACAGACATCTTATACTACTGTTGCGAAAATCAAGTTTACAATCCAGCAATCAACGTTTGCTGTTCTGGAAAAATTACTGTCAAAGAAGGTAAAAGTACAACAGTTAACAATATTAATATAAATAGTTTTTCCCAGATGATATAACCATCTTGGCATGTGATCCTAACTTTAATTTGAATCAATTAATTGAGCTTTTAATATTATAGTTTGAGGTTTCAAATACTTCATCAATGTTGTAAAGCAATCGGATTTTGAAAAACAGTAAATGTGGCTTTTAGTACCTAATAGTATTTTAATATAGGCTAAATTTGGTTTATCATTGTAATAATGCTCTCCTTAATCAAATTTTCCTTAGTAGGCATTATAAAAATAATTAAAATACGAGCTGGTCTTTCAGTAGCTCCGATTTCAATTTTAAACGAATATTTTCTTCTGAGGCTCTACATTCATTGTTTAAGAAGAGTTTTTGAAAAGTTGGGAAAGAGCCTCTCGCCTTAGAGCACGTCTATTTTTAAATCTATGTTTTCAGAAGGAATTGACTGCTGTGGAGAAGAAAAATTTAACGTTACATCTGAGATATGCTGTACTGGAAAGCAGTGGCCAAACGGCACAGTCGAATCAACCGTTGTTTCTTTTGACAGTCATCGTCCTTTCTGCTGTGGACTTCAGCCATACAATTATGAAGAAGAAATCTGCTGTCTTAACAAAACTTGGCGTTACCCAAAAACCTATAATAAAAAATTTAGCAGAGTTAAATGCTGCGGTGATAAACTGCTCTATGATCATCACCGATACCTCTGCTGCGCTGACGAACTCGTTCGCAAACCCACACCAACCTCTCACTGCTGCGGTAAGAACATTTACAATTTTCGAAATCAAACGTGCTGCGGAAACAAA
The DNA here is from genome assembly GCA_013389785.1 of Helicorthomorpha holstii. NCBI lineage: Eukaryota > Metazoa > Arthropoda > Diplopoda > Polydesmida > Paradoxosomatidae > Helicorthomorpha > Helicorthomorpha holstii. Next base: position 9,858,912 of record JAAFCF010006680.1, on the reverse strand, counting down.
GTGTTTAATCAGCTGCCAAGTAGGCACATTAAGTGCTGCCGAAATAGCAAGCAACTTTATGATGATCAAACACAAGTTTGTTGCGATAACAAGCTAGTTCGCAACATCACCGAGGAAGATTTTGCTGAAAGTCGACTTCACTGTTGCTAAACATTATAATGTCTAAAAATGAAGTTAAATAACTGTATAGTAATAACGACCTTCACTAATGTGTTGATAACCAAGGAACCAGTTTACATATATAAGCCAAAAGACAATTTTCAATTATATTTTTAATCGTATTTTATACAATATATCACAAGCAACTATGTTGCTATAAAATGTCTTATATAGAAATCATCATTAATATTTCCATTGTAAACTTTTTTGTGTTGTTGTTTTTAGTTTTAATACAAGGCACGATTGCAATTTAATAATGTCTAGTGCTGGAGTGAGACAAAAAAACTGTCTCAGTTAAAAATATTACAGTTGTAGTTCATTTTATGGAAAAAAATAAAATTACAACAGATATAGCAACGAGATATCACTTTTCAGTTGCAATCTCTTTGCGGAAATTTTTCTTGTTTTCAACGTGAATATCCCATTCAACTATACAAAATGTGATTGTGCCAACTGTTCCAAAAATCACCAAAATCAACAGTTGATACTCAAGCTGAAGAGCCAGACTGTAGAAAAATGCTATAGCAGCTGATAATGACTAAACCAATCCCCAATAACAATTAATGGTTAAAACCTCTGTTCACAAAATCTAAAACCAAATTAATAAATCTTACCTGCATGAATTTAAATAAAGCAAATGCAGGAACACTTTCCTTTGGATACAAAGCACCGACAATAGAATAGCACTGCAGAAATTAAAGTAAGTAACAATTTAAAAATAAAATATATAAATCAGTGACAGTTTACAGTCGTTTAACGAATAGATTAAAACCAAAAAAAAGCAATAAAATATTTGAGACAATAAATTTAACTTTTATGATAGAATACGATTAGAAAGATTTTGCTCAATGTAGAAGTTTTGACACTTGAAATATTCTTATAAATGGATTCTAGAAGTACTTTTATCGTGTCAATGATCAATTCTTTTCTAAATAGATGCCATGTAACATTAAAACAAAACAAGTGTAAACCGCCTTTAAGAAGTTTAAGTTAATGTTATAATTATAAATTACCTGTGTGTTAAAACAACTGTCAGCAAGGCCAAATAAGAAACTACAAAACAAGGCTAAACCTTTACTGTAAAAAAAAATTAAAATTACAATGCGAACTTGTAGTAGTTGTGAAATGCTTGTCTTACTTGCTAGGAATGTATGCTGTTTCATTGGTTTTATCAAAAGCCGCCGATCCTGGAACATTAATAAAAGCTAAAAAGAAACCAACCATAAAGGCGACATATCCAAGTATGATGACTGGATCACGTCCAAATCGGATAGTTTTTTTTCCAAGAAGGCCAAAAGTAGCTCCACCTAAGATTGATAAGATGTTAAAATCGGATCAGACAGACAAAATCATTTTAATATTAATTTACCAAGGATTTCCCCGACGCCAATAACGATACCACTTAGAGGTACAATTGAGTTAGCTGCACTACCAAAGTCATTCGTCCTACTTAAGCATGTGCCATAAACTCCACTAAAAAAGCTCAACTCCAAGCCTAATGTTTTAAACAAAAATTAAAAAAAAACTATTAAAAATAAGTTATAATAAACAAATTTAAGTTTTTGGATTAGCTTTTAGTGCTACTTACCAGTGAAGAAAAATGTAAAACTCAACAGAATCATTTTTTTCGTTCTAATTAATTCCAGTGCTCTAACTTTAGTTTGAGAAAAAAAATTAAACAATTTTCATAAGCAATGCTGAATTAGTTTACTTACCGATGGATTGCAATGGGGAAATTTTGTCTTCTGCTGCCTCTCTATATAAAATATCAAATTTAAAACTGTCAATGTTATGGGTAAAAAAAATCTTACACAGCATTAGAAGTTTCAGATCTGAATAAGAACATAACGAGAACGCCAATCACAGAAACACCAGTTAAAACACCAAATACGGTGTATCGTGTCTCATCGTCGATTGTTGTCGCACCATCAAATTCGAAGTAGACAAAAATATTTCCAAACAGCAAACTAAAAATTTAAAAAATAAATTGTTAACCAAATACAGTATGTACGTAATAAAATTGAAATGATAACATTTACCTGCACTGTAGCATTGCCCAAAATATACCCGAATTTCTGGCGATCGTTGTGGAATCTGAATTTACTGTCAGAAAATTTCCTTGGCCAGTCCATATCACTAAAACATAGCATTTGCTTAAAACCTTATAATAATAAAATAAAGCAAATATTATCATAAAAGCCAAACTAAATTTACAAAAAAAAATAAAGCGATTATACTTAGTTTTAGTTATAAAATTGATTAATAAAAATATTAGAGAGAAAATGTTAGTACAGTAAATCAATTCATCAATTTCTCAACAAATTATTTTGAATATTTAAATCAACTCCTTAGATAAAATGCATTAAAGAAGATCCTCAAGTTACATATATTTTATTTTATACAAATAAAATATAACTTATAACTTTATAAGCTGAAAATTTTGCCTAGTTTAATTCTTAAGTTACTAAGTTCGGCATTTAGTTCAGTAAATTAGCAGATAAAGGTATTTGGTGTACAATTCTGATGGCTAACCTTTATCACTCGAGAAGCTACCTGCGAAAATCTAATTGCAAAATCTCTATATTTACATAGTTACAGTAATTAGTTTTATTTTTAGTAAAAGAGGGGTCCAGGGGCAGAAAAACCTTATTTTAATAGAAATTGTTTTTGATACATGAAGTTTTGTACACAAAGTTTCAGTACTCGGACTTCTTTTAAAAGAGCTGCAGGTTAGTCATCAGTAGTGTAGCACTTCAAATTAAGAATTCTTTTAATGTAATAATAATTCAACCAACCAGCAGCGGCAATTCCCAATAATACAGATCCTAAATATAAACTCCAGTTATAAGGATGAAGAAATAATGCCACAAAAAGTCTAAAATGACAAAATTGATCAGAATCACTCCGTAATTATTAATAAAAATAATTAAACTCACGTATAAATAACGCCACCAACAAACATGGACCATTTTGCTGTTATTACTGCTATGATTGCCGGCGCAACCCAATTTGCAGCTGCAAACACTACATACACGATTGCTAAACTTTTAATGACAAAGAAACAAGCGTTAATTCAAACAAAACTAAGATCAAATTCAAGTAACATATTAATTATTACCTGGCAAAACCACTGCCCGTAAATTCTTTATGGGTTTTACTAAAACTGTCCAGCACCGTTTGCTAAAATAAATAAAGAATTTGAATTAAAACTACGTCAATAAAATGAATCAAATAACATATTTTAAGATGAGTTCTATTAATACCTAAAAAAATGTCAATTGCAGAAGTCAATTGAATTAAATATTATAACTTAAAAAATATCTTTTCAATGTTATACGTCCTTTACCCCATTACTTTAGATTCCAGTAACAAATATGTATAACAACTATTACTTGACATCCTTGTACGTGAAGGTTTGCAATTACAGTACATACAGTATAATCAATCTAATTAATTAATCTAAATTATCATTCGCACTTTAATTAATGAGGCGGAAAAATTCATATCAAGAAATGTAGAAACCTTTACCATCTATCATTTACAACATGATTATTTTTTTTCTTGCTTTTATACTCGTAACTTTAAACAAGTTGTTTAATTATAGTAACATCTAAGTTAGAATACATGCTAACTGTAAGTTGTAACGTATAATTTTACTTCAATGTTTACATGGTAGTGTCGCCTAGTTAATTAACTTGAAATTTACTAAACAAGAGCTAAAAAATACTGTATCGATTAACTATACGAAGATTTTTTTTTTTAAACTTGCAAAGACAATGATCTCAAGATTCTAAATTTGGATTCTAATAGACATTAAAGTTAAAAAGATGTGAAACTTGACACACTTGTAATTGTACTGTATAATTGTACAGCATATCGTAATAGGTAAATGTTTGATGTTTAAGTCTAGTTCATCTCATTTCTTTTAATAAGTTATAGCAGTTAAAAACACAATCGAACATGTAGTAGAACTTGGCAAGTTTTCATTCATACAGGCACCTCCATTGATGTTAAGCAATAATTGCTTCTAATACTACTTGGCACAGTGTTGGACTGTTGGTAAAGGATTGATTCTAATTTAAAACATACACCATTATTTGTTTATTACACATGCAAATTTAAACCCACTAACACTAAAACCGCATTTAAAAACAAATAATAAAAAAAGACTCAATCTAAACAAAATACACGATATAACCAAGAAATCATACTAGTTCTAATTGATAGAGAGATCCAATAAATTACAAACGCCGAAATTTATGTCCAGATAACCTTGACCGTCAATTTTATTCCTAAAAGTCAACAACACGGTTTGCACATACCGTAGCTATGCATAGTGATAACAGCATTTCATATATTATGATATTATTAAAGATCAGGCATTGATAATAAGTTAATCCTTCCAATAAAACTATTAAGTGAACAGAATCTACTTGCCAAAGTAAAAGTTTTCTAAATTTATGTTATAAACTGTTACCATGCACCTGTCAGAATGAATACTATACTAGCAAATTAACAATGATATAGACATGGCAAATCTGACAATGGGCAGAATTTGACAGGTGATTTCTTAGTATAGATTCGATATCAATTGTAGAAGTAATTCGAAAAAAAAAAACTTATATCGCTCATACAATACTGAAATAGAATTTTTAAAAAATCACGTACATTTACAGTAATTTATTTTATTAATTTTACTTAAAATATTTAGCAGACTTCGGTATTTCTCAAAATATTGAAAATATTTATCATATAATATTCATTATAATATAAGCATGTTTACTAAAATTACGGTTTATACTGTATATCATATTGAGAGTCACCGGTGTTTGCTTTGAGCGATTTTTGAAGTCCCCTTCAATAATAATTACTGTATAAACCATGGTATCGATAATCCCGGATTGTTAATCCTTTAATAATTATGCTCAAAATGCTAGTTAATTTCCCATTTATAAGCAACAATTGCCAGAAGATAGAAATCGCTTCAAAGTTCTAGTAGGAAACATTTAAGGAACTGGAACAATTGATCATATCTGTCATTAAAGTTCAAGCACCACTGAATTATAAACGTTTACTCATAAGCAAAGTATTTGAACCCGTAAATAAGCTTAATACTACAGTACAATTTAAGTTAGCCCTGGGTAAATGTTAACTTAATTACTAAGAAAAACGAAACTATGTGCATAAAACGTGCCCAAAAAAAATATATAAAAAAAACAATTTTTAACGAATAATAATGTCAAGCGATATACGTTGACAGGTAAGATAAGTAACATATCATTAAAGTTGCCTGTCACTATTGCACGTATGATACTCTTGGCTTTTAACTTGTTCCCAGTAAACCAAAATTTCCTTTCTGAAACTGAAAGCAAAATTGACATTTTGTTTTAGAAGTTAAGCATGTTATGCAGTATTAAAAATCAATCTTATTCATTTAGTTTTTAAAAAACGAAATTTTTGTAAATAAAGCTTAAATGGTCAAATTCTGGTTTTGCATTTTGCAGACTTTTGTCAGTATACTTATAAGAACCGGTAGTTAAAAACCAAGGCCTAATAAGCAGTTATTACTGTTATTTGATAATAATTGAAAGAAAAAAAATTATCAGGAAGAAAAGTCTAATGCTTCTAGCGCTATATAAGTTTGCTACAGTTTAAATTCGCATTAAATAGACTTGAAGGCAATACCAACTGGCAATACACTTTAATCATAAAAAAAATATTGACAGACAAGAATCAGATTAGTGAAGAATGTTTATAAATTAAAGCTAGGAGAACGAAAAAAATTTGAAAACCCTTGACGAAACTAGTTATAATTTTCGAAGGCTGTTTTGACCTAACATTTTCTTGGTGTGGCTCAGCTCTCACATGGCGCTTTGTTTTTCTGTTTATTTTTTATTTACATACAGTATACTTTTTTTTTATTGAAATTACAATGAACTAAGTTAAGTGAAAGGAGTGTATTTAACCTTCAGGTTTTCCCTCAAATCATTCAAACAGCAGATGGCCAATCAAAACCTGAAATTGCTGGCCTATCCTATGCACACACCCCTCACGACACACACACCCCTCAAAAATGCCAATGCAGGTAGCCCATTTAAAAAAACATAAAAAACACATTTCAGATATTCAAAAACGTCTAATCAGCCATTTCTATTGAATAATCAAAATAGTTTTTTTTAATAAAATCTCAAAAATCACTGAAATGTAAACCTGAAAGTTCTTATCAGCACAGTAAAATTAAAAATAGAATTTTAGAAGTTTTTATAAAAGTTACCTGTTTCAAAAAATAAAATTCAATTGAAATTACCAACTGCTATTACCGTAATTACCTGAAACAAATTCAATAGTTTTATTTTTCATTTTTAAACTCAATCCACTTTTTAAATCAAAACGTTTACTTGACTTTCCAGATAACAACATAAAAACACGATAAAGTAACTAAAACGTCTAAATGCATCACTCGAAAATATTAAAAGTTTTCAAGAAATATAAGATTTTTAAAGTCTCCTACTGTATTGTAAAAAGAAAAAATTAAACATTTGCTCAAAAAAAAACTAAATTTCAACACCAAAACTCTAATTCTAAGATAATAATTTTATACTATCAAAATTGTTTGCACTAACAAAATTATTGAGAAATAGTTATTAAAATTTTTTAAACTGATATTATATTGTATCTCAAATTTTTCTAATGATTATTCGGAGAACTCGAAACGTACAGTTGATGTAGTACCAAAATAAAAACAGGCTATCTAATTTTGATTTAATGATTTAAATCCCTTACCAAATAACTACAGTATGTCTTGCTTTACTTCTATAAATCAAAGCATCAAATACATGATGTCATTATGTATTAGCCTTAATTAATCTAGAAAGTTTCATTAATTGAATTTATAACCAATACCAGAAATAATAATTACAATATAATTTCGTACAGTATTAGTAGCGAAACAAGTGGTAGTATTGAGAAATATTGTTTAATTTAGTACTGCAGTTCAACAATTGTTGATAAAACAAAATTTTTTAACTTTGCACTGAATTAAATCAACTAAACGAAACTTATCAATACAACGTAATAAGTTATTACATTATTACAAAATAACAAAAAAGTTAAAAATACGGCTATAGTGGCTGAAGGTAAATGTACTTTTAAGTTATTTCGATAAATGTTTGTTAAACAAATCAGAAGATAAAATAAAACCGTTGATTTGATAAACATAAAAAGATTTGTTTCTAAACTTGATTTATAATAGTATAACAAAATGTCAGAAAACAATCATTCAAATCAGGTTTGTTCTTATAAATTCAGATGATGTCTTTCAATTTTGTAGAACGTTACATATACGCTAAAGTCCATTCATTCGCATTTGCCAAGAGTCACAAACATTTGTCCTAAAAAATATAGGTTATCTGTTCTCATAAAAATCTTATCTGACTAACTTAATAAACTTACAACTATTGACATCAGATTCAGTTATGACACCAAATAGCAATTAGGTCGTTGAAGCAAATATTTGACTTCAATTTAGTCATTATTATCATAACTAAATGTGCTTAAATCTAAATTTTGATAGCTAATGCATACACTCTGCATCTAAACTTACTGTTGTCATCCTTTTATGCATTATCATTATTGTCCACTTAATTCAATATTTAGCAAAACTATATTTTGATTTTCATAAATGCCAAAATACACTGTACACGTTTTAGTTAGTTATTGACAAATAAATGTAAAAATTTGCAGTTTCTAAATGTGTATTTTAGAATGTTTTTATAAAACTGAACACATGCATTAAATATTTATGTTAATTTACAGTACATTATTGTCAAATTTGAAATTTTTTTAATTCTTTAAATTATTGCTTTGGTTATTTTTTACTGAATTCTTACAAATTTCAGTAACTTATTTAAAATCTTTATTAATAATTTAAACGTTTACGCAGGTGACAAGTTTTACAATTTGAACAATAATTTAGTGTTTAATCTACAAAGTAAACTTGAATAAGAAACTGAAACTGTTTATTTAGATCTTTTTTCGATTTCCTCGTCCGACACCCAGATTGACAATCACTGATAAAACTTACTCAATCATAATACAACTAAAAATAATACAGTATTGTATTTCCAATAAATAGTGGCAAATCAACAAATAACAGCTAATCGTAATCATTTATTTGATATCAAATCAAAACTGTCAACAATTCAACAACTTACAGGTAATAATGAAAGTTAAAATAATATCCAACATATAAATAAAATTAAAATCCGAATTTCATTATGCAATCTCCCATGAACTTATTTTGCATTTTATATTAATTTTACAAGCACACTAAACTTTTAAAATGATTTATGCACCTGGCATGTCATGTATGTTACAGTCGTCATATAATCAATGCCATTAACCACCTCAACAGTTACTTATGAAGGCCAATCATTTCTGAATTTGCAAATCTAAAAGACGTAAAAAAAAGGTAAACGGTCCCGAAGACCTTGGTGCTACATTTGAAGACCTTTCACTTAACAGACAACAACCTCGACCTTACACAACTCCACTCATCGTTTTCTCGGGAAAAGACAACATTAATAATTACACATTCAGTTTATGCGTCAAACAGGATTTTAACTGTAGAAGAGTTTGTTTTTGTTTTACTTTTCACTGTTACAGATTACTCGATACAATGTCAAGGCGATGGTTATTGTTATCAGTCATTTAAAGAATTGGAACTTCACACGAAGTTCTAACCATTGTAATTCGCAGAATCGCTATATTGTAATATTAGGAACATTAATATAATTGGTACCGTAATTAGTTAATAGCTTTGTTATTTTTAAACAAATTAATTTGACCATTTACAGTTTTTATTAGTAAAAGATCAAGGTTATGTAAGCAACAACTTTCAATTACAGGTAAACCCTACATAAAGTAACCAACATAAAGTAATGCAAATCAATTCAATAGTTGATGTTATCGAATGTATGGAGTAATTTCTTTTACTAAAATTAGAATGCTAATAACAACAACATAATATTATGTACCAGTGAGTAATTATTGGTGCCGTATTATTGAAGCCTTAAATGTAAAAGTAAAAGGCAAGTAAGATTTTTATGGTATCATTAGCAATTTGATTTTTTTTTAATTTGTTCAAAAAAAAAGTTTAATCATGAAATGTATAGCCTTATCCTTGGCTCGACAACCCTTGACCAAAATTTGAAAAAATTCGCACTTCACCTTCCTGTAACAATCATAATAATTCAATCAAAACCTTAGGAAAACCTACAACTATTGGTTTTTACAAGCACAGTATGAATTAGAAAGCTAATAATAAATGATCAATAATAGATTGTTTTTGATTATTATTAAACTTTGTTTAACCATAAACGAATACAGTATTTGAAACTTACAGTAATTGTATAAAACAATGGCAATTACAGTATTTTGATCACATAAATAAAATACTAAAAAAAATATGCGAGTGGCAATTATCTCGAAATAATGTTATCACTTTAAAATTTTATTTTATTATAGTTGATTGTAGCAAATTTCCCAAACCGTTTAAAAATAAAGAGAACCTGTTTTGTTGAGGGTTTAATTTACTTGCCATGCAAAGGCAGTTACTGCATGCTTTTGATAAGCTTACATTACACGGTTATACCTACATAAGTCATTTTCAACTTTTTAACAGGCAAATATAGTTTGCGTTAAATATATTATTTAATATCAAACATTATTTGTAATACAGCAAAACTAAAGCGAAGATGCGCTAACAATTAAATAGGGGGATTTACAGTACTTTAACATGATAAAATCGACTATAAAGCGATAAGGCGAATATGGTATAATGTACTAACAAAAAAAAAAGTTCAATGATATTAATACACATTACTATTATTATGATAGAGTATAATAAAAGTTCAAATATTCTTGAGTCTAGAACAGCTGAGCACACGAGTATACTGTACATATTAACTGTAGTTGAAATTTGCCATTTGAGGTACCAAATTACTAGCTGCAGAGAATAACATAACAAATCGTTAGTGGCTATATAGTAAATAAACAAAAATACAATAGCCAACACAAAATTTAGTTTATGAGAACCTAAAATAAAGTTCTTAAAACTTTAAAAACTCGCCAAGTTATCTCAAATAAGTCTCGAAAAATAAGATAAACTACAATTACATTAGATATAGAGCTACCAAACTTTAAAAAAGTCTACAAAGTTTTAAATAAAAAAAACTTGAGCATATTTGCCAAAAATCCAATTAAAGATTCCAGATTTTGAAATCAATTATATATTTTGGTGTCATATTAAATATTACAGCCACAAAATGATAACGAATTTCGCCCTTAAATGGCTAAAGAAATTCTATAAAAACAAAAGGAAAGACTTTCTAAAAGTAGGAAAGTGGATCCATAATAAAGATTTATTTTCCTTACAAGTGTCAAAAGCTTAATAGCCGCGATGTAATTAGTTATGACCAATTACAAATCTAAATAGGGTCATCTTAACATGAGACTATTAACACAAACTATTAATCACTAATAATTATTAAAATATTCTGGTCAAGACTCAATTCTCACACTATAAATAATTTTTTTTGTTATTGGCCGATCACAACTAACTCTCAAGGCGGGCCACTTTTGCACCCTCAAAAATGTGACCTGATTTTTTTCTCTCTCTTTTCTCGAATAAAAACGAGTCTACCCACATAATATTATACTGTATTATAATAAAACACAACTGAATCTAGTCATCTACTATCTATTTCGATGGAATGCAAAATGATTTTTATAAATAATCGCGTACTCTGCTTTTACATGAAAAAATGGAACCAATTACAGTAAGTAAATCATGCTCTGTCTATGGAAAGTTTAAGAAATACAGATGCATCACATGACAAGTAACCATTAAATTGTCATCAATTAATATTAAATTAATTCAAACTACAGTATAAAAAAATCGCACTTCACCATGTGGTCGACAATTATAATAATTTAACAGCATTATTAAGCTTTGTTTAAATGTCTTAACCACTATTTCAATTTTAAAAATAGAACAGTATTTTAAAATTATGAATTAGTCACTGAATAGAAGATCTTGACTTAGACAATGACTTATTTCACTTTTTGAATTATTACATGTTTTTATTATATGACTTGATTTAGTTAGTGTTGATAAAAATAAAAGAAACAACCGAACTGTACTTAAATGTTTAGAAAATTCTATGATTGCAGCACTTATGAGTGATCTCTAAAACTTTGTGCAAGTTTTATAATGTAAGTGAATATTAAACTTATTATTGAAATTTTTTTTTTAAAAACATATATAAAGTATGCCAAGTAGTTTTCATTGTTTTAAGAATAAATGTTAAAGTATTGCCTTATAGAAATAAATTAACTAGTTATTTTTTAATATAATACGGTACGCCAAAACAACTGGCATTGAGCACAATCTCAATTATAGGTTAATACAGTACCAAACCATACTTTGCATTTAAGAAGTATAATTACAGTCTCAAATTTCAATGAGCAACATTAAACAACATAAAGTACTATCTAACTTATAAAATGTTGAGTAATTAAACACTAATGTTACATAAAACACCTTGCATAATCGACCAAAAATAAGTTGATCAGGTGCATTAGCCCACTGATTTCCAATGGGAAGGTGCGGTAATAAGAGTGCAAAAATGTAAACTTACTTCAATCATGCCACTTGTTTGAAAAGCTGTAAATACAAGCATAAATGCTAATCCCAATAAAATAATGTTCGTAAATTTTCTGTCCATTTTCGATTTGATGATTGTGATCGAGAAAGAAAGCAGTCGTTCTGTTGTCTATTAGCTTAACTTTTGATTTGAAATGTGTTTCCAGTGTTGAGCACTTCACTTGATTCCTTTCTCAGGGGGTGTGTTACTATCGTCATCATTCTTCAATTCCCCCAATAGTAGAACGAACCGAAAATTTCTTTTCACAAAATTCACACCTGATCTCCTGTACAATCAGGTTTTTAAAAAAATAACTGGTATGTTAGCCACAACAAAATTAAATTCTCTTCATTCTTTTCGCAGCCATTTCACATACACAAACACTTGTGATTCGTGAAAACAAATTGAAGACGACGGCGTTTCACTTTTTTGCGTCTGCTCAATTACTCATGCGCACTTTGACAGTTAAAACTAAAAACGGGTTAACCCACAATAACAAACGATAATTTAGGAAAAACAAAGTTTTTCATTTCTAAAATATACTGTATTTAAAATGTGTTTATTAAATTACTTAGAAATTGTTAAGATCTTACGTATTATATCGCAATAAACTTTTTATTGTTTCACTGACATCATCAATGCAATAAATATTCGTATCTTTCTTTCAAAAACGACAGAAATTACTTTACAAATTTATAATAATAATTGTACTGTATTTTACCGGTACTTTATAAAACCAAAATATAGCTTTTTTTTCCAACCGCATTTTTTATCCTCTACTTTTTTCTATTGGGAATTAAATTGCTAAAATTTGTCTACAGAGTAATTAATTTTTTGTAGTTAATAAACTTAGGTTATGTAAATAATATATTTTCGTTTTTAACTTGTCAAATTAATCTTCAGTTATGTCGATATGTTTATAACTTATGCTATTTATTATGGCAATTTGCATAAATTTCGCTTAGGTATGTGCTACATGTCTATGAACTTTAAAAAAATTATGTAATCATCGAATTCAAGATTATTGTCAATTGCAGTAGCGTGTCTTTCTAACAAACATAAAAAATTAAAAATTTACAACTTCAATAGTTGCATTATTGTAAATGCCTCGGTAAACGGTGTTGTTGTTACAGTATGATATTAATATGCAAACACTTTTAAAAAATGAGAAAGTAACTAGGATTATATGTCACTCAATAAATACAGCATGAATTTTAGCGACGAAATTATGCAATCAAGTACTGTATAATTTTTAATCATCCCAAGTTAGTAGAGTATATTTACTGGCATTGCAAACATTATTACAATGGTCTTTAAATTATGCAACTTCACGTAGTGCTTAACTCCGAAGTTAGCTGAGTACTTAATACCTTATAAATGAAACTGAAATCAAATTTTTCCATAACGAAATAGTGTTTAAATTAAGTAATTATATTACTAAACAGTATTTAAAGTATCATTGGTAATTCTAAAAAAACCAAACAGCAATTTACTAGTGTTCATTAACAAACATTTAATATAAATATAGTAATTTCTATCAAATTGAAATTAAACAAAATTTGAAAGTCTCATGTATTACTAAGAGATATAGATAAGCTTATGTTGTCATAAAGTCATTATGTTGTAAAATCTAAAATTAAAAGTTGAAAGCAATTAGAAGCAAAACAAATTTGCAGGGAAAACCTTTGAAAATATTACCGTAAAAGTTTTATGTGCATAATCTAACAATTGTACCGGGATAATCTTAACTAGAGATAACGTCATTATGTCAATAGCTGGAATCGTTTTTCCGGAAAAAAACCTACCAATATTTAAAGAAAACATTAGAAACAACCAAGTCAAGTTTGCATCAACCAAGTTACCAAATATATAATCAGGACTAAAAAGTTATATCAATATTATAATTATACGTAAAGATGATATAAACATTACGCTTATCTGTCTCACATTTGTAATTTTTAGACAACTAATGCAATCGAAAAGCAATAATAATTATTCGCTAAAACAACATAATTATCTCATTTTAAATGACAAATATAATGATCATTTTTAAACTAAATCAGTTGAATGCACTGATAAAACCAAAAGTTGATCAGAGCAGTTATAACGATAGCCCTGGCCTGTTTCACATATTGCACCTGCTTTAAAATTAAAACTTCGACTAAATTTTTTTCTTACAATATTTGCAGACAATTCTGGCACTAGATAAACAAGGAATTAGTTCACTAACAACTCACTGATTGACGTGTCCTTCAAATAATCAATACGAATGATTTGTAATCGTACATTATCAGTTGCACTTGCACACATAAATTCCACTTTAAAACTGTTTACAGATTGTCGTTCAGTGGGGAATAGAGAACAGTAGAAATAAGGTCGGTCATTTGCAGAAGCCTGCAAACATGTAAACCTACTGTAACCGTACATGAACAATATTGAACTGTCAATATTAAATGTGAGAAATAAAATTAATGTTAGAAACGCAGAAGCAGCAGAGAGAAAGTAGGCTAAGTTGACTGTCAATGAACTGTTGAACGATAAAATATAAAACTGATTTATTTTGAAATACTTTTATAGAAAAATTTCAAATTATGCATAGAATTTTCATAGATATACATGTAGAATACAGAGATTAACAATCTAAAAATTTCAGAGGAAAAACCATTCAGCTTACTGATATTAATCTTTTACTATTTTTTTCTTAATTTAATAATAAACAACGCTTTTAGATAAATAACTAAAAGAAATGTCTAGTTTTATATTATAACATTATTGATGGCATTATTTTGCCAATATATCACAATTATATTATAAATCATAAAAAGTGAAAAAATATTTTGCTTTTCATTCGAATAAGTTGATTTATAAATGAGTTAATGTCAAATTAATTTAAAATGAATACAGTATATAGAACTCTGTTGAATTTACACAAAGTATTAAAATAAAAAATTAAATTAACTTCTCTTATTTACGGCCAGCCAAATCTTCAAACTTAGACGTGTAATCAATGCAGTTTTCATTCATCAAACCATGAAAATTTGAAACCAGCTATAGCAAAAAAAAATTTATTAAAAGTATTGATACTGAACAAATTACAATAATTTAAAATAAGCTGCAGTTCCAAGTCAAATTTACTACAAGTAATGTGAAATTTAAGATTTTACGTGTTGCCTCGATCTCTACTTATTAAGACTGTATCTTATAGTATCAATTATATTTTTTAAGATAAATAGCTTTTTAATAAATTAATGTACTATAATTGCATATAATTTAACTTTAACATCACTCAAACATTCAACAATTAATTCTAAAAAGTTACAGCAAGTCTAAGTCGATTTATTTGGACATTTGTCGCTTAATTTCATATGTTTTAATCTTAAAGCTCTTAAATTATAAATCGTTTGCAGATCCAATTTTAAAAATTTAAAAACACTTGAAATCACATACATGCCCTTGTAGTAAATCTAGTTTTTACTTAATCATCACTTAATTAATAACCTCTTGACATAATTCTCATAAATTGCACAAAAAAAAATTAAGATATGTAAACTTCACCTCATTAGAGATTTGAGATGGAACACTAGAATTTTGCACCACATTTGTTGATGTTTTAACCGGGGATTCTAAATGGCTTAAAAAGTTGGTCAACGAAAAATCTGATGCCTAGAAAATGTATACATATTAGATAAGTGCATGACAAAAACATCAAAGCTAATTACATCTCCGTTCAACCAACTGTGGCCCTCAAGACCAGGAGATGAAAACTTGAACATCGAAGTTGTAGGACTACTAACAGGAGTTATAGGTCGAGATTCCAATGAACATAGACCTACATCTCCAGGCTTATTCAGATTAGCAACTCCTCCAAGATTTGTTAAACTGATAAAACCTAAATACACCACAATAACTATTATCAGTTTCTTTGAATTAAAAGAAATAAAATGATAAAACGCTAGTTTTCTTGGCTAAATTCAATCTTTAAAAATATAACCAAACGACTGATTATTTTTTAACCAATTTTACGAAATTTACCAGTAAAATCAGATGTAGAATTTCCTAAAGTAATATCGAGTAATTTATCAGCTGCAGTTGTTCCCACGGTGCCACTAATAGCTGCAAATAATACCAGTGTATAAAATTTGAACTATTTATACATCAACATTCAAAAATTTACCATCTGGTCCTGGAAGTGACATATCTAATAATGACGAAATGTTAATAGGCGAAACTGACAATGTAGTTGTTGAACAGCTTTCAGTAATGGATATCTGTGGAATGGCCGACGTCGTTGATAAAGCCCCTGTTTCCGCCACCGAAATTGCTGGCAGACTCGTCTACAAAATAAACAATAGAAAACAGTCTAAATAAACTAATGCCTAATTTAATAAAATATAATACCTGAGAATCTAAAGCAACAGATGACATTACAGGATTCGGTGCATTCACGGTTGGTGATAGTCCAGTTCCATTGATCAAGCCCTCCGATTTTTCTTTATTTTCATTAGCTCTATTTTTTACCACTGATGTAGAGTGCTGAGCAAGGAAGATGGGACTTGGGTCAGTGACGACCACAACGTTGGGCGAATGAACAGGTTGAGCATTGGATACTGAAATTCCTGATCTAACAATTGCTGTAGCAACTGCTGTTGTAACTGTCATACACCACACAATTTTTAAACAATAAGATATCACTGTTTATTATAAGTAAATTGTACTTAAATCAAAATGTTTTATATTTTGCCGAATAATCCAGAAAGTTTCTAAATTTAAAAAATATTTATATTTACGTGTCGGTGTTGCTGCCGAAACAGGCTGTGATAGAATAGGCTTGGTGAGCTGCATACGAATACCATGAGCTGACATGATAGGCAAAAATGATCCAGCAAGCTGAGAGGCTGTCGGTACTATGCGTAAGGTCATCATGGAATGATTTGGGTCGCTTTTTGGCAACAATGGCAGTTCACGCTACAGAAACAATTAACAATCCAAAAATGTTTTCCAGTCCATCCATTTACAACTGTCAAAATCTATCAATATACTAACTTGCACCAAAACGGTTTTCTTCATCCGACCTTTAGTCTTTCGATTTTGTGCAAATTTCTATAAAAACAAAATTATCAAAGCTATTGTGATGTACTGTATAATCATTAGTTAAAATTAAATAATATTACATCAAGCTGTTCTTTCACAACTTTATCACAAGGCACAAACTTCTCATTTTGAGGTAATAGTTTTGGTTGTACTCTAGAAGGCAAAGCTGTTGGTTGCCGAAATATGTCATTATCACAGACGCCACTACTACTTAAAGTTGTGGTTGTACTGCTGGTACTAGTCATACTGTCAGATGGTTTAATTGTACCACTTTTCGAGATCTTGGAATTTCCACGCAAACTGCAATTTGTTTTAACAGGCGATGAAACGGATGAAACAGGACATACATGACCACAACGACAAGATGAGCCAGATGACGTTGAAGATGATGATGAGCCCTTCATAAAAAAGTTCAAATGAAAGAACGTATTGGAATATGCAAGATAAAGAAATTTACTTTGGCCTTGTACAGATCACCGTAAGTTCCAGTGGCCATACGAAGCAAACGACTAAGGACGGATGTAATTGTCACTGATGATGATCGAGCAGATGATTTGTCATCGTTTTCCCATTCATATTCTAGAACCAATTTCTGAGGCCTCCCTAACTATATAAACATTCGAGATATTGTTAAAAATACATCCTTAAATAAAGAATTATTTAACAAAATATCTAACAATTTTAAATATTAAGATAATGTTTTTCACTAGACTAATTCGAATATTTCAAATATTTTTTTTTACGTATTATTTACCATTAAGTACACTTCGCCAACAGTTAGAGTATTGCAAGAGCTTGCACTCCATCCAGGTTTAATAAATACAGTTTTGTTCCCAAGTTCATCAATATTATTTTCCTTCTTGTACCCTTCAGTTTTTAAAGTCTCTGCAGTGATCACGGTAGGACTGGCAGGCGATAGCGGAAAATCCTTAAGAAAACTTGGGGTGATCGGTTCCGCTGCAGTTTCCAGCGCCAGCAACTGCCTCATCGTTACTTCGTGCGCAGGCAACGAATTACTCGCTTCGTTAATCACTTTCACTTCGCTTTCATTATTATTTTCTACTGCCGAACCAACTTCCGACTCACTTACTCCTCGATCACTACTTGCATCAACTTTCAGCGGCGGTTTTTTACTTTTAAAACCCTTTTTAGCGTTATTACAAGTAACTGTTTCACAATTTAAAGCAGGTAAAGAACTCACAACGAGACCTTTTTTACAAACATAGTTCTGCAAACTAACGTTCACATTCGATACCTCTGCATTAGGTTTGACACACACTGGATTAATATTGTCACCAAGCTGAGGATATAACAATAAATGACACGAATCATTCTGCTGAACAGCTAATCCGTCAGAATCAGTGCACTGTAGCATTAACTCGTCTCTCTATCAAAATAAATGCCGTTTAGATTGCATATTACGTTAACTGCTGATATGTAAAATAATAAAAAACCTGTTTTAGAATAGACGACCGCCACCTCTCTTGCAAATAACGTATAATAACAGCCAGACGACACTGCAAGCTGACATCAATGCGCACTCTAGGATTTTGAGACACACTTTGGACCCTGGACCAAGCTGCGTTATTTCGCGGTCGCACTTCCAGAACAATTCGGTTTGGTAATTTCACATTTTCTCCATCTTTAAATAACAAAGTTAAATGAAGAATTACATTAATTAATAATTTGTTACAACCACCTATAATAATACTGATAAATATTATCATTATTTAAATAAAAGACAACTAATTACCTGCGACATCATTTAATTTTTTTAAAGCTCTGCAAACCGGAGTTTTAATGCGAACATTTTTACCCTTACATCTTACAGTTGTTACACTACAACATTAATTAAATATTAATCACATTAAGAGCCGAATACTTAAAAAGTTGACAAAATTTGTGCATTTAATAACACACAGTAACATTCTAATGCATAACTGCAAAAATAAGCAATAAAATCATACATACCCATTATGCACCAACTCCTTAAGCTTCTGGCCATTCTTTTCATCCAAACCTTTAAAATAAATTATAAAAATTATGCTACTTATAAATATCGTTAATAGCATTAAATGTATGTAGAAAGTTTATTAATGTTATCCTATAATTGTTATTAGTGATATTTTTGGGTAAGAGTTTCACAATCGACTTATATTGAAATAAAGTCATTAATAATAAATTCGACACTTACGCCCTCCAATTTTCTTTCTCAACTCTCCATAATTAATCAAGCCATACAGCTCTTGTACTTGCTTTTTAATATCTGTAAGAAATCTTCGTTAATAGGCCAGTCAGTTAATAAGGCTTCAAACAACAAATATAATACACCATTGTCAATATTTAAATGAGCAGAGATTTTGTGCCAGGTACGATAGTAAAAATGACGAACTTGATCCTTGTTTTTAATTATTGCAGGAGAATGACCTTTTTTACGTGTCTTCTGAACAATATAGTTCTGGATATTTTCGAAGTCTTTTCCATACTGAAAATAAAAAATGTTGCATAAACTTATGAATTTAATAAATGTACTGTATCATTTAATAATGATATGCAAAACCTCGCAAAGTGCGTCGAAAAATGAATTCTTATCTTCCACACTCCACAACTCCCAAGTTCTTCTTGTTTTAGCTTGTTCCAACCGACTATTATCACTTTTAGGACAACCTAATTAAATATTAATTAGTAAAATATGTGTCAGCAGTTTAAACCGAAAAGTGAACGTTAACACTAAAACCGTTTAACATTAAATATAAAATCGATTCATAAATAAAAACACAAATTAATTAATACATGACTTTGGTATCACCGAACGGCACTAAAAAATTATAATAGTAGAAATCAACATATTACTTTCATACACGAAATCTCCAACACAATTAAATAATCAACGAAAATATTAAGTTTCGTCAGTTCATTTCACTTCAAATTAGTACTAATGGCAATTTCCTTTAAAAAAATGTGCAGTTTATTAGTGTTTAAGTTCTAACCTGTAGCAATTTTCTTGCTGTTTCCTATGGTTTCCACGTTGGAACCAGCGTCTTGGTCTCTTGGCCGCTTGGGTACCCTTGCACTGCTCCTTAACGTAGGACCAACTCCACATTTTTTTGTTTCACTGTCACTTAATGAGGATGAAACACCAGCAACAACTGACGGCTGAGTTGATAATTCAATCGCTGCCACATTGTTATTATTGCTGTTAGCTGTTTTGGCTTGTCTACTCGATGACGAACGAGTTGTGCTACTATTAACGATTAAATTGCTATTTGTTTGACTACTGCTATCACCTTCATTTTTTCCGTTAATATTGTTGTTGACAGTAGCATTTTGCGAGTCTTTTGCCGAATTCTCAAAACAAGGCTGACTCTCGAGTGTCATTCTATAAGAAGATAAAAACTAATTTACAACTCCCATCTACCTCATGCATGACCTGTACTTTTAATGATAATATAAGAATACTAACAAAATTGTTTCAAACTTATGCATGTCAGAAATTAATAGTCATAAACTCAGTTTGAAATGATGACAAATTGACGGAATATTAAAGGAAAATGATCAATGGTTTCACGCAATAATTAGCAACGACAAAGGCATACATTTTTTGAATAGGAATTGAACTCCGTAGCCAATGAGTGGTTTAAATAGAACAAAATGTCATCAGACGATTTCGGATGTCAAAACTTGAAAATGAGTTTAATAATATCATCAAAAGTTACTCTGTAATGTTTAATGTAAGTTAATTATGTGTTTACCTTCAATAACGGTTTCCATCATGTTAGTAATTGAAGTTCAAAATTGAGAGCATCGTTCGCTCAGCATAAACATCACACAACATGGCTGACCTGCTGAAACTGCTGCCTGCGATGGCATCTTCCTGCAACTCAAAACTCAATGGCGTCAGGGAGGGAATTGAAAATAAAACAAAAATAATTTTTAAACGTCCACTTTAATTAAAAGTCATAAAAAATGCTAGTCAAGCTGCAAAACTTTAAAAAACTGTGAAATAGATATATGGTCAATGGTATTTAATAAGTTACGATATAAATTGAACTTTCATTATAATATTTTTCAAGAGTTACACAATAGTCATCATCTTAATTTCCTTTCTACTTGTTAATAATAAATTATATGTAATAAAATTAAAATCTTTATTAAAAAAAACTTTGCAAGTCATGTACGATAAATTATGTTATTAATTATTTTAATTTTTTTTCGTATAATTAAACTATTTTTTTTAATTACCCGGTAACTTACAATTACGATACATATCAATGTAAAGTTACATGTAAACAATATAAAAGTTTACATAAACATCATTAACAATAATTTCAATAAAATAAATGGAATATACATAAGTTATTTAAATTCCTTTCCAAACATTTTTTGTCATCAACCGATATAAAGCAGTTCATTTAAAATAGTATTTATCGCAACATAATTATGACAAAATAAAATTTATTGAACTTAAATTTTTTTTTCATTTAAATTCAGCAAAATTCAAATGTAATATTTTTAACGAAAACTAAATTTTCTGACATTAAAAAAAATTAATAACGACCAATCAGATATCAGACTACTTCAATTTGTGGAGAATTCTAAGTTAGAGATTATGAAATATTTCGAGTTCGTGCTTTATAAAAAAAAACTATTTCTAAAAATAATTCAAATTTATTGATTCTAATCAATCTTAAATCTACACCATTAAATAATAGACAATAAATAAAAATTTATTTTGTTTAATAATATACTGTTTATTTTAGTGCCAATTACTTAATTCCGTTGACTAAATTTCTATGGTGAAGAAAAATATACTGTATAGTGCAAGTACAGTATAAGTCTTTTTAAAAGTCATCTAAATTTTCCATTTTATCTGAAACTTTAATTCCAGCAGTTGGATTCTTCCTTGTTCTTGCCACAACGGCGTCAATTTCAACTTCTTCGCTTCCAGTTTCTGAAATTCCATCATCTCCATCAATTAGTTCCAAATCAGAGTCGGACATCTGACTGTCACTTTCCTCCTGACAAATTAACGTTTTCAGCATGTTTTTTATGTTTTTAAATTTAAAATAATAAAATTTATTACATCTAAATCTTCAGCTGTCATTGTACCAAACTTTTTACGCTTCGACATTGACTCTCTACTACCCATCATGGCTGAAGCAGCTAAAACAAATTAATTTAATAATTAAAAAAAGATTTTAAAACATAAAGAATTAGTAAAATATTTAACCAATTCGATTGGGTAATCCTTGAGATATTTCATCGCCATCTAAAATGAGTGGGTCGCTGGCTTCTACTTCGTCTAAAGGAATTGTATCTTTCATCTTTTCCAACATGCTTCTCATGGCATTTTCGTGTTCCTTTACAAAAGTTTATTTTAAAATTGCTAAATTAAAAAATATAAGATTACCTCCAACTTCTCTTTTTCATTCCATTCATACTCTTCCAACTGCTGCTCTAAGTATGACAAGCAACAAAATTTTGTTATGTAAATATCGTAGCAGCGTTTCAGCTCTTCTTCCAGTTTCTCATATTCATCCATAAATGACGGTCTTTACCCCAATAAACACATTAAACACATAAAATTTATTTTTTAAAAAAAGTAGATAATTAACCTTAATTTTTTCATGGTTTCCAAGCGTTTCTGACTTCTGGTTAAATCGCTTTTCTTTTTCTCGATTTTGGCATCCAAATTTACTTCGTCTGAAGCAACGTTTTCAATCGTTTGTTTAGTTTTTTGCAATTCATCCTAATAAAATTTAAGCACAAAAATAAAATCTAGTATTGTTATAATAATAAAATATTTAAGAACTCTAACTTGAGTTTTGGCAATGGATGACCGAATCCACGATTCTACTTGGTTAAGTTCAATCTGATTGGCCAACACTCTACTTCGCAATTCCTTGAAAACAACAACATACAAATATTGTCAACATTTCTATTAAGTAAGAAATAATTTAAAATATTTTCTCAACCTTATTGTCCACTTCTCTGCTAAACAAATCGTATAATAATGCTCCTTTGCTTGTAATTTCAGATGTTAATTGCCGAACTTCTTTGGCATCATTTAGCTAATTAAAAAATAGATCTTACAACCACAAAAATAGCTTTAAAGTTCACAAATTTATTAAGAAATTACTGTAGTTGGTTTATTATAAATTAGAATAAGCTTAAGTAAAATCCGCTTTTAATCAGGATAAATACAAACTTTTTCACTTAATTGATGAGTTATGCTGTTTAATTTGGCTGAATTTCTTGATGTTTCCTTTAATTTGGTATTGGTAATCGCGTTGTATAATAAACTAGCAACTTTTATCAATTCCTTCACTGCATAACCGTCAGCTTGATAAAGTTTCGATGGATTCAACTTAACGTGAGCTTTAGAAGACTAAAACAAACTTTATTTTAAACTACTAAATCACTAATTAATTTTTTAAATTATACCATAAATTTCGCAGCTGAACGTATAAACATAACTCGATCTTCCTCGGTATCAATGTCAGTTGGAATGTTAATATTAGGATCATATCTGTTAAAATAAGAATGCAATCATATTAATAATTTTTTTAAAAAAATAATTAAGAATATAAACATTCCTGTTTAATAACCAGATGAGTATTTCTGCAACTAGTTTGAAATTGGGTGTTCGAAAATTTTCCATTGAAATATGACGCTCGTATCCTAAAGTTCTCATCATTTCAGTGAAATCTATAAAAATATCATCATAACAGTTTAATTATAAAGCATCATACTTCAGTTGAAACTTAAAAAGCATATTTTAGAAATTAACAAATTCTAAAACTAGTAGTATTAGTTTTACAGTAACTTTATACAGTCATTTGTTTAAGTATGAAAAATGCATGCTTTTGAAAATAATTCATGTTAATTAAATTAGCATTATCCAATTAAACATTGTCTAAATACTAGAAAAACTTGTTAAAATAGTCCTCATTCATTTATTTTTACATCAAAGTAATGCTATGTTGCCATAGCAACCTTAAACACAACAACAAATTTTCACTTACTTCTCAATTCTCTGTATGACATTTTCAATTTTCTTTCAATTATTTTCAACCAAATAATCTAGAAATGTCTTTAAAAATTATCTTTAAAATCAGCTTTTAAAACAATTGCCAAAATTAGTTGCAAAACGCTTCACTATATCAAGCAACCAATTGTCTGCCAAAACAATAACAAACCCTTTTATAATAACATCAAACCACCTGGTGATGTCATATGACGTCAAAAGGTAAGTAACGTCCTGTTTGTTGTCCATTTTCAATGTTCGCACAAGTAATTATATGAAAAACAAAATTTTTTTATCATAAATTTTAATATTTAACATTAAATATCTTGTATGTATATCAACATGACTAACATGTTTTCCCCAATACAAATAACTTAATATTTACAGGACGTCAATACAAAAATCATCAAGTTACAATGACTGATTATCATAAACCATTCAGATTTTCATATTTCGTTTTGTTAGAAAAATTAATTTATAAAGTGGCTAATATCCGGGTATATGATACAAGAACGGCTAGAACGGTTTGTCCAATACCCCAAACAAGGGCATATAGAGGAGCCATTTGGAAATTAGCAGTTCGGTATACACCAGCCACTGCTGCACCTACATTTAAAAAATCAAAATTTAAACATAACAAAAATCATATATAAACGAAAACATCTCACAAAGCGACTCACGGTCGTATAATAAGCATGAACTTTCGCAGTATTATCACAAAAAATACAATTTCAACTTTTTTTTTATGAAAATGCAGAAATAAATTATATAGTTACCGAATTAAAAAAATAAACACAAAATCCATTGTCATTACATCACCGCCGAAATGATTCATAGAAACAGTTTTCACAAGGCTTCCAAGCTTAGTTTTACAATAGAAAGTCAATAATATTTAACTATTATATCAATCGATGTCATTAATTACACACAAACTAACTGTACTCATTTGTACATGGCCATAAGTTTTTCAATTTGCCAAAAAAGAAAAAAAAAAATACCTTACACTGAAATGATTCAATTGAGACACTTTGGGGTATGATGTCAGTTTACAATTTATCGAAATTAAAAAATCGATTTTTCAACAAATAAATTTAGAAATGGATTAACTTAATCGATCTTTCACATATTTGTAAAATAGATTTTCAATACGCAAGTCAAAAACAAAAACCTCAGTCATTATTCAAATTTTAGATTGTGTGATTTCATTAAACAGCTTAATTCGTTCAGTTTGTGAGAAGTTTGTAATGATAAATAAATAAAAAAAATAATTATCAATTTATTACTGGTAACTACTCCTCCTGTTAGCGGTGATAAAACTCCCATTAGCAAAATAGCTAAAGGTATAAATCTTCCTATTTTATGTTGCCTTAACATGCAAAATGCAATGCCAGATGCAATTGCGTGGACGAATAGGGAAGAAAACAAGGCCCATAAAAAAACTTGGTACCATATTTCTACAAATTAACAAATTAAACTTGTAAAGAATTACGTTCACGTAGACTCGCACAACAATGTCATTTTCAAAACCTAGTTTTGAGCCAAGAAAAAAATATACTCGTATATTTACCGGCAAAAGTATCAAGTGGGTCGCTCGGTGTTAAACCTATGACATTGATAAGAGTATCTAATTCACCTGCCTGGAAATCTTGAGACGTTTTGGCCATCTAATTTAAAATTTAAAAAAATATTAATCAATATTAATTAGCTTCATAGGATACAGCGCTGCATTTGCACTGATTGCTTTCGATCGTAGATTTTCTCACCATGTGTAAAGGTACAAACACTCCTTCAGTCATTAGATAATTATTTTCAAACACTAATTTAATAAGAAACTTGTTGAGAATTGCTTTTTCCACCTGACTTTTTTAAATAAAATTTCATTCAACATTTGTAGACGAATAAAATCAGCTGTTTTTCATAGACACACAAAACAGTTGAAAGCAGACGAATGAAACAATCAAATGATTTTAAGCATCCAACTCACAACAGAGGACACCACTCGTTTAACCATTCATGAACTTTTTACTATAAATGAAATTGCCCACTTTCAAAGCTTTCATAAAACCTCTCTCAAAAGTCATTTACAATTCCTAATGAGCGCCCTCTTTCAGCCTTAACATAAATTAATATAGTAAAAGTAATTATACTCAATAACTCAAAGAGGGCGCTTATATGACGTTGCTATTACTAATTAAAAATAATTTCTGAAACATTTGAAAGCGGGCAGTTATTATTTATAATAGAAGCTCATGAACCAAATTAACATCTTGACTGATTTTAACGGCACATCTGATCTACGCATTGATGCTGATCCTATTTGATTTACAATAATTAATTTTTTTATTTGTTTTAATAAACTTATCCGTATTATAAAATATAATATACGTCTATAATCATTTTCAAAGTTTTAATATGTCATTAGATTTAAACTTATTTACATTACGAAACATAATGAAAAAGTTTATTACAGTAAAATGGAGAATGTTTAATTAAAAAAAAATTTAATTAGAATACTAAATACTTGTTTTTACTCTTTTCTTTATGACGTTCAATACAATTCTATTTTTGTGCAGACTGACTGGTACCAATATTATTTTCAGCAAATAGCGTCATATTTAATTGCAAATAATTGAATGGTTGAGTGAAAGTTGCAAAAGGTGATAAACAAGAGACTTATAAAAATTAACTCCCTTTTTCCTTCTCCCTCCTCCAACTATACTGTCCATCATTAAACATTTGTAAATAAAATTCAAGGCTATTATTGTATGCAAGAATTTATTACAATGATGTTATAAATAAAATTCGATGTAAAATGCCACACATTTGTTCACTTTGTTTCAAGGATATATTTGACGTATTAACACATACTAATTGCTTAATAAATAAGCACTAATGACAATAAAATCTTTTTATTTAACTTTTTTTTTAGTTTGGTTCACGTTTGTAAACCATCGAGCATTACTTTGAAAAACAACAAACTATTTAATGAGTCAATTGAAATAAACTAAAAATCAGTAAAAATGTATAGAAATAATTTAAAACTACAAGTTTAATGAATATTTATTAGTAAAATAAATGGCATAAAATGTGTAAACTTTTTTTTAATTACTTGAGCTTAAATAGTTAAATGTAGTTTGCTGATGCTAAATTAAATGTTTGTACTGTATAAGAGAACCAAAATATTTAATTTATGAGTCCATTATAAGATTGTACTTTCACTGACATTTAACTTATAATGCCAATTTAAGTCAACTAGTCGTTGTTTAAGGTGCGCGATTTAATTAATCACAGTTCAGCAATTGCTACATCGCAACATCCTGCGTGATATAACTTATTATTCTGTGTTGAGAATTCAGGTGAAAAAATTTACCCAATGGCATACTTATGTGCTGACATAACTAACTTGTTCACCAATGACGTGACCGCTATAAGTACGTCATCAAATGAATCATTGCCAAACTTTTAACTATTCAGTGATAAATCTGCTCGAGAAGAAGGAAGTTGAGAATCATAATCTTTAAAGCGGCTGTCTTTTAAAAATATAAAATCATATGTTGCGGTAAATCTGAACTTAGTTGCAGATTTCAAACAATCGAAACTACAGTTATAGTTAATGTCAAACTTTTCATATTGTGTTACTTGTAGAGCAGTTTCTTACAACAAACGTCAATATGGCGTCTGCAATTAATCTCGTTTGTTTTATGGTAATTATTACTGTTTACCTAGGAGATATAATCGATGGACAATCATTACCGTGCTCGACTTCATCGTCGAAACTCTTTGCGTCAAAAACGGCTTATAGAAACGCTCAAACTCCGTCAATTTCGCTTCCAAAGACAATTCAAGGTAAGTTTGAATGATGATCTTAGAAATTAAAAATGTATTTTGTATGATCCATTGTAATATTGTACATATGGTCTTGACATTCAAAACAGAAGTTTAATCATGTTAAATAACATTATTATAGAGTATAAAGCAATTTGTTTAATGCAAGAAATAATGGTGAAAAGTTATTAAATTAGTTTTGTTAAGTTATCAGCTGATTTCATGTGTTGAATATTCATTTTTCAACGAAACAATTACTGTATATTTAATTTTTTCTAAAGCCTATATTAAAACTTAATATTATTTTTAATATAAATTTTAAAGCCTCTAAAATTACACCAGGAACTAAGTTTAATGTGTTCTAAAAAGTCGTTTTAACTTATATTTCACAATAAACTTCTGTTGAAGACTTTATCTTAGCTAAAAATATTTGTCTAAAAAATTAAGTTAAATTGGAAAAAAATATGGCTTAAAACACAATATAAATGTACATGATTGATCTAGCGTTTGAAATAGTAAAATTAATTTATGACTTTTAATTAGTATTATTATTAACAACAGATTATTATATCAATCTGTCAATCATAATTTCACTATGGTAGAATTTGATTGTTGGTGGTTTGCTGTTTTATATTTAGAAACTTAAAAATACCGGTATATAGGTTTAATAAATTAATATATTTTTAAAATATTGCGTAGTAAAATACGACATTGGAATTTTAAAATGGATAATTTTTACGAATTTATACGAAAACCAAAAGTTTTATTAGTAGTCGTTTTTCTTCTTTGAAATAAAACCAATATGTTTGTCATTTATCACTAACTCGTGAATATAATTATTTTAAATTAACTTCTAAATAATGGATTTAGGTTGCAAGCCGCTGCAAATCTATGGAATGTATCGTCATGGAACCAGATATCCCAGTGTTTCGGATGTGGCAGACATGATAGAACGGGTTCCAACTTTAAGGGATCTAATAGTGAACGCTAGTGATGCGGGAAATGGTAGAATTGTTTAGTTAATGTCTTAATGTCAAACTGTTATTAATTTGGCATTTGAAACAGGTACTTTGTGTCAACAAGATAAAATTTTGTTGAAACATTGGAGAATGAATTTTAATGGGTCCATGACCAATATGTTACACCCTGAAGGTCAATTGGAAGCACATGCCATTGGTAAATTTTTACAATATCTTAATAAAAATAATTTAGTTGACCCATTTTAACCCGAAGGACATTATTCATATTTATTATTCTTTTTTTGGGATTGGTGTATAGCAAAGAGATTAAAAAATCGATTTCCAGAGCTATTTGCTCAATCGTATTCTCCAAGTTTATATCAGTTCAGAACAACAGACACTAAACGAACAGAAGATACTGCTAAGGCTTTTATAAAAGGATTATTTGACACTGGTAATAAAAAGTTTACAAAGTTGTGCTATATTGAGTTAACCTTGAATTCTAAAATTGTTTTACAGATCAAGGAGTGGAACTGATTACAAAGGAAAATGATGAACTTTTGCGTTTTTATAAATCATGTAAACGATGGGAATCGGTAAATATTTTTGATTATTTAACATAAAAAACCTATAATTTACAAATATACTATTAAGTTATTTCGATTTTTAAATTTCTCGTATTTTAAAACTTTATTTTTAGTTTGTATTCCTAAGATTTTCAGTTTTCAAAATATCATAAACTTTCTATAGTAACAATTTGGAGCATTTTTGGCATTTTTTGAATTCAATTCAGTTTTTTGTAAATTTATTACGATTAATAATTTAAGAATTTTTAAACATTTTTAGTGTTATATTTCACCTTGACCAAATTTATCTCCAATTAATCGTAAAGTATTTGCAATAGTTATTATATACAGTAGTTAAATCACAAAACTATCTTTAATACTAATTTTTTCCCATGCAATATTATACCGGTATCTTTCTATGCCATTACCGTTTTAAACCCTACTTATGACTATATAACATTAGTCATAATTATTTAATGCTTCGGTATGTTTCATGAGTAATCACTTTTAAATTTTATTAAAATGCTTTCAATTGGAATCGTATACGTAGTAACGTATGACATAACTTTTTGCAGCTAGCCCTTCACACCGTTAGTAATGAATAATGTTATGTTGCTTTTAGGAAGTTGATGACAATGAAACAGCGATTGATGAATACTACAGATTCTTGCATGGGCCTGAGATAGCTGAGGTTGGAGAACGTGTGGCTCAGCGATTGGGTTTCAGTGCTCCTCTTAGTTTCTGTAGGTTTTATATAATTAATCTAAAAAAATATTCAAATACTTACTAGTCTTTTTTTTTTGATTGCAGATAATGTCTCAATACTTTGGGAAATGTGCCGATTTGAAACGGCCTGGAATCGTTACCCAAATGGTCAAAGTCCATGGTGCAATCTTTTTAGTGACGCTGATTTGAATGTTATGGAATATTCTGAAGATATTTTGTACTATTGGAAAGAAGGATTTGGGTATCCTATCAATTACGAGCAGGCTTGCCCTGTCCTTGTTGACATCTTTAAAAATTTCAAGTTAGTTTTTAACTTTGTACTATATTTGTTCATTTTTGTCATGTTTTATTTATGTTGCCATATTTAGTGCCTTCAAAGAATCACCAGCTTCAATGCATCCTTCGTCCTTGTTCCACTTCACCCATTCTGGTCTTATGCTCAAATTTTACGCTCGTTTAGGTTTGTTCAACGACTCTAAACCATTACTGGGCGATGATTATAACCAAAATATCAATCGTAAATGGAGAACCAGTCTCATCGATCCATTCGGTTCTAATATCGTATTTGTTTTATTCAATTGTACTGAAGAATCTTTTAGCAACGATCTCAAAGTGATGACGTATGTACAAGAACAGGAAGTTTTGTTACCAAATTGTACGTCTACGCTCTGCTCCTTGGAAACTGTGCTTAGTACTTTTAGCAATCATGCTAATAATTGTAATCTCGATGGTCTGTGTAAAACCAACAGTTCAGCTATCAATGTCGTAAGCTTGTATTTGTTAACATTAGCAATTGGTCTATTTATTTACAATAACGCCGCATAAAAATTTTTTGAATCTCAAATCACTGAAAAAAATCCTCTAATTACTCTTTAATCTTACCATTGTTTTATATCTCATTATACACTAATTATATTTTGTTATGAATAAAAATTATCATTTGTTAAAACGATTTAAATGGAGTTTGACTTACATTTTAGTGCTTGGTTTATATCGTTCATTAATTTTGTGTTTTTATAAGTTAGATTAAACAAATCTTCCAAAATTTTAATGTGTACACCATAAACTTCTTTATACGGAAAATATTTTTTTGTACAAACTTTGCAATAATTATTGTGACCAGTATACTTACTTACAGCACTCCTAATTATGATATTTCTAAAATACTGTATCTGATCTTATCATTAATGTAGAGTTTAATGCCACACTTGTATCTATATTTTTAACTTTTTTCATTTTTTATTCGTCCGTAAGACCGTCACGAATCGATACCAATTCTTAAGTTACTGGAAAAAAATCGAATATACAGATTTTAATGCAACCAAAATTAATTTTTATTAAACACTAATTGTTTTGAAAATGTTAAATCCGCTATGAGCCGTGCTTATTAAAGCTCCAGAAATCTAAAAAAAAAGTATCATATTGTAACTTAGATAACTTAATTCTTAATTTGTTAAAACTTACTTGAGGATGCCAGTGTAGTTCTTTAATGTCAGTCTGACC
Organism: Helicorthomorpha holstii; assembly: GCA_013389785.1. Lineage (NCBI taxonomy): Eukaryota > Metazoa > Arthropoda > Diplopoda > Polydesmida > Paradoxosomatidae > Helicorthomorpha > Helicorthomorpha holstii. Next base: position 9,827,351 of record JAAFCF010006680.1, on the reverse strand, counting down.
CTGGTGAATAAATAACAATTGAGGTGGAATATCCTTCAGATTTTTTGTTTTCTCCGAGACTGAAGCTTCATTGTCATCCTGTTCCACAGCGAGATCCCAAATGGTCAATTGATTGTCAGAACCAGAAGCAGCAAACACAGTATGATCGGTTGGGTGCCACTCAACAGAAGTGATTGGAGCAAAATGATGCTTAAAAGTGGCAACCGGTTCACTTCCAGTCTGAAAAGTAAAATGCTGATAAATAACCAGCCTGTAATTAAACGCTGAAAATTAGCTTCCAATCTTACTGGCTTGAATTGACGAAAATCCCAAACTTTAATATAACCGTCATCTCCTCCAGATACCAAAAACGGATCAGCTTTATTCCAACTTATCACATTAATATCCTTTTCATGAGCTTCGCTAACAGTCAGCATGCAAGCTTTGATAGGTGAAACTCTGGCATCCCAAACACGAATTGAACGATCAACCGAACATGAACAAAATACCTAAATTTAAACAATAAGATTATAAAACTTTTTGTGAAAAAATTATAAAAATTAATTAACTTACGTTTGCTTCGTTTGGAGACCATTGCAAGTCTTCAACTGATGCAGTATGGCCTACAAATGGACGCTGTTCAACATTCCACTGACCACCTTCTCTGGGTTTCCATAAGTGAATGTTCTTTTTACAATCACCAGTAATTAATTGACCTGAAATTTTCGTCAATAATGTTAGTTTAATATTAGAACTAAAAAAAACCTCAAATGCGATAAAATAAGACGGTGTCAAAGAAGACGGTTTGATACAATAATCGGTTAAAAATTTTAAAAACTGAAATTATAAAAAATTGTACGAAAAAAAGCCAATTGATTTTAACAAAACAATTTTTACCAATTTAAAAAAGGGCACTGAATTCATGCTTTAAATACTTGTCAAAAATAACAGCATTAGCTTACCAGCTTCTTTTGGCGACCAATCCATAGAATATCCTTCAATCTGATGACCGGCGAACGTAAATAATGGCTTGGTGCTTTCGCCAGTTTTTTGAAACTTTTTTAAAGTTTGTGGATTTTCAACTGCTTTCAAAGCATTGGAAATATCCCAAATGTGAACTTTGCCAAATTCAGACCATGTAGCTGCTAGTGCACAATTAGGTCTTTCTGTCACCTACAAATTGAAGTTTTACTAACTTTGTATGCATTTTAAATAACCACAGATAATTACTCGTAATCTGTTCACAGCCCCTTCATGTTTAATCAAAGCAGCCATCATTTCTGGACTGTAATTGTCATTCTCGTCATCATCATCATCGTCACTGTCTTCTTTTTCAACCTCTACTTTGTTTAGGTTGCTCATTTTCATTACAATAACGTGACTCGTTCTGCCCTTTTCTGGCTAAAAAATGCACATTCCATATCAATAAACAATAAAATCTAAAAATGATTAAAGAGCGCAGTACAATATAACTGAACTTACTTGTGTACCAGCGACAACATGCATTGTCAGGGGGTATTCTGTTGTATCAGAAACTTCTCGAATTATGTCAAAACTTAAACAAGGTGCCACTAAATAACAATAAGAGTGATATCAATAAATATGGTATAAAATCATAAATATTACGAAAGAATTTACATGCTTTTGCCTGGTGATACATGACATAGGCACTCATATCACATTCCAATTTGTCATGTGCCTTGTCTTTTCTCGGAATATAAACTTCATCTTCACCATCATCATGTTCGATTTCACCTTCATCGTCACTGTGTTCTTCGCTTTCCATTGACATGATTTCTTGATCGTCTTCGTCCATTTTAATATGAAAAAATTTCAATCAGAATTCCAGACACCTTAAGACCACGTGGTGACAGCACGATTGTAGGTTTTGGATTTAAAATGAGTCGGAGCAGCGATCCTAGAAAACTCACATTTTTATAATTTCCAGATATCGATATCTATCGATTGAACCCTATTAAATAACTTGGCGATTTCAATATTGTATCAAACATTATTACTATCGATATAATAAAAACAAGAAACATATTAGTTAACCGCAATCTAGTTGACTATATCGATCGTAGATCGATAAATAGTTTTATCAAATGATTCATGGTCTTTTACAGTTTACAGATAAATACTACACACTTTCGAAATTTTCAGCTATGGTTTTCACAAAAAATAATGGGCAATTCCTTATAGGCGCCCTCTTTTGAGTTATTTAGTAAATTTTTTATTAACATATTAAGTTTCTCTAAGTCTCAAAGAGGGCGCTTATACAGAATCGTCAATAAATTTTGAAGGTAAGATTTCTGAAAAGTTTTTAAATGTGCAGTCCTTTATCAATTACCATAATTATAATAAAAGTCCCTGCGTCAGTAGACGTCACAACGTCAGCAACATCCGCTATGCGGCGCCTTGTAAGTTCAAAGTTGAACTGATTTGCCATCTACTGTATCTCTAGAAAATGGCTACTTCTTTGTGATTAATTAAACGCGCTAAAAGTCATAATTTCATTTTTTTTGCATTTATTGTGAAGCCCATCATTTAATTAATCTCTCAATAAGATACACAAGATGAGCCACGGACGAGGATTACCAAATATAGACGGTATGACGTCGCTGAAAGTTGATAATTTAACATTTCGTACCACGCCTGAAGAGTTGCGGCGTGCTTTCGAAAAATATGGCGAAGTTGGTGATGTCTACATTCCACGCGACCGTTTCAGCAAAGAGAGCCGAGGATTTGCATTCATTCGTTTTTACGACAAAAGAGATGCCGAAGACGCAATGGATGGTATGGATGGATATATTTTAGACGGAAGAGAGCTGAGAGTTCAAATGGCCAGATACGGTCGTCCTGCCGATCCTTACAGGAGAAGCTCATCCAGGCGTTATGGAAGCCGTTATGGTTCATCACGTAGACGATCGAGGTAACAAAACTAATTGTTTTCATTTATAATCGATGAAATTACAGATTGTGAAAGTTCAACAGTAACTTTATACCAATTATTATTTGTAAGAAATTGCCTAATCGAAATTGCAAACAAGACAGCAAAATAGCATGTCCATGTAAAAATAAGAAAATTTATTCAATGATGGCAATTATTACGGTACCGGTAATGTTCAATTTGAAAGTAACTGTTAATCATTAATTTGGCCATTATAAACCTAAAACATTAATTGGTGTATATTTGTTGCAATTGTAAAAAATAACTCCTGCAAGAATGGTATCATTGGTTTAAAATTGTACAATCGAAAGTTTGTCTGAAAGAAGTTCTTTTCGATTAATTGCCATAGTTATGTTGATAATTAAGCGTAGTAGAAGTTCAATAGTTAAATTATTTAAAATGCAATATATAAACTAACAAGTCAGGCAACTAATTAAGTTTAAAATTGTTTAAATCAACTATTATTGATTGTGTCATTCATTTGTGAGCTCTTTTTCATTATATTTGTTATTTTCATGAATTGTTATAGGTCGAGATCTCGTTCTCGATCCCGACGTAGTCGTTCAAGAAGCCGTTCACGCAGTCATTCACGTCGTCGTCATCGCAGTCGTAGTCACAGCCATTCAGTCTCCAAATCGAAGTCTAAATCAAAATCCAAGTCGAAATCAAAGTCTCCATCTAAAAGTAGAAGCCGTAGTAAGTCTCCTTCTCGTAGTAATACTAAAGAGGATTCGAGATCCCGTTCCAAGTCCAACTGATACACCGGAGAACTTTTAGAGAAGCGCAGTAGATGACAACGTTTAATTCAGCATATTTGAAAGGTCGCGTTTATTATACCGTTCATTTATATCATTTTCTTTTTTTCTTAACATGATTCCCTTCCATGCTCATCTACTGTATTAATTGTATGTATGATGATTATTTGCAGCAAAACGTTTTACTTTTATTACTTTTTTTTTGGATAACCGTACTGTCTTGAAACGTTAAATGTAATAATCTGATAATATAAAGGAAGGTAAATTGAACCAAAACAATTAACGATTGTGTTTCCGAGCTACATTGAAGATGAATGGAGTGTATTGCAGTTTGTTGACGGCAGCCAGGGATTCTAGTTAACAATTACCCTGTTTTTTTTTTTGTTTCGTTTGGTTTTTCTTTGGGGTTTAGGCTAATGGTGTGTGAAGCAATATTGTTAGCGTTATATGTCTGCACGATGTCAATATTTAACAATTTGAACAACTTGAAACTGAAATGAATTTTCTGTTTTATTACAAATACAGGAGCTGAGTGTTGGTGATGTTGGCGGGTAAACAGAATAATGAGAAAAATGTTGGGGTTAAAGCGGTGATGATGGCGGTGCTGTGGCAGTGCAGTCCATCGGTGGCTGTAAGCAGTGTAGCTGTGGCAGCTCTGGTCAGTGTTGCAGTGCTGTGCTGTCAGTATGTGTTGGGGGAGACCGCTGTAGAGAGGGGAAAGTGAGAGCAGAAAAATACATGAAAATTCATTGTTAGCTAAATTTAGGAATGCCTGCCAGGGACTGTTCCTGTGTGAAAATGAGGCATTATGCTTTGCAGTTTCCTGAAGGGTAATTAATGTATTGTGTGACCATGAAATCAATTACACAGCACTTATAATGTAACTTCCAAGTCTAAATTAGATGAAAGGGTTGGGTATTGAAGGGAAACCACTGACATAAGCATAGCAGCTAATTATACAGTGTAGAAATTTGCCATATTATTAGACAAATCATTACAGATGGGGCACATAATGGATAACGTAGGATTTGATTTAATCAACAAGTATCATTAATTTACAGATGGACAGCAAGTAACATTCCTTTTAGAAGTGAGCGGAGACTGGGAAACCTTTCTGATTGGTAAATTTGAAATTTAACTAATGCAATTATTTAGGACTGAAATTAAGATCATTAAAGAACATTTCCACAATATATGTTGTAATTTTTTTAATAACCGTATTTGAAAATAATGGAAAAGTTCAAAGCAGCTCGTTATGTCTGGTACAAACAATGTCTCGAATCAAATGTTTTTTTAACATCGTAAACTTTCGAAACACGAGCATCTGACGTTCTTGCACAATTTATCGTCTTACTCTGTGCTTTTTTGAATTAAGTTTTGCCTTCGGTTTTGCGTTATCTGCAACGTATTGTAGCTTGCGTTTTTGAATTTTTGACGTCATAAAGCTTGGAGGTTTATTTTTTGGCTGTTCATCGCTCAAAACGTCTTTGCTGATAGGCTTAATAATGACTCCCATCTTAGTAAGCACTTTAGGAGCAACAAGTCTTGAAAACGCTGTTTCTGTGTTCCAGTGCTGACCAATTGGGTTGGATATACTTTCTTCATATTCTCTTGCATTTCTAAATGGAAACGGTACTTTATTGGGCATATAAGGCTCAAGTGGCTTCTGGTTTTCTTCGTTAATTATCACATGGCCTAATTTACTGTCTTGTCTTTTAACATATTTTGGGTGAATTGTGAACCTATGAATAAATTGTTAGTGAATAGTAAAACACAAAAACAAGTTTTAATATTTACTGTTTTATTTTGTGAGGTTTAATTATTAAACCTTTTCCTCCCCAGTCGCCCCAACCTGGAAGAGCTAAACAGATATCCTTGGGTTTTTCAGCCTCAACAATAGCTTCCTTTTCAGCCCTGTAATAACGAAACCAAAAATTAATCAAATAAGCTGTTTTATTGAAACTTTAAAGTTACTGTATATATTTACCTAAACTGTTCAACTAAACCATCATCAGCAAAAGCCTCAGCTACATATGTTTTCTGTTGGTCATCCATTACGTCGTCTAAAGCATCTTCCTCTACTGTTATACCAGACGTTTTCAGGTTAAACGTTTTTGGTGCAACTGTTATAAAACGGTTGGGATCCAAGTACTGTTCTGTATCAATCTCTTTCTTCTCCTTTTTTGCACTTTCAGACTGCTTAGCTTGTTTGGATTTTTTTGAAATTTTCTTTTTTGTGGGTACCACATCTTTGATATCATTTAGTTTGGTTATTTTTTCTAAACCCTCATCAATAAGAGATTCATTATCCGAACATTGAAGCTCTGGATTATTATCTAGTTTTCGTTTTCGAGACTGCAATTTAGTTTTAGAACTTTTAGGATTTTGTATTTCTGATGTATCTTTTGAAAATGTAGCCTTTTCATTTTGAATGCTTGTTACAGAACTCTTTGCTTGCTGCTTTTGAGTTTTTTTCGCGTTAACTTCTTCCCAGTATTTACGATAACCTTTGGTGGAGGTTTCTGTTAACAAAATCATTACAATGCAGTTATAGATCATATATTATTACAATATACCTGCTGAATTATCCGTTGCTTCTTTATCATTTGATTCCTTTGACTGAGATGAGTTTTTAAATGACAACCATGGATTACTAGCATCTGCACTATGAATAGCTTGAGACATTGCTACTGGTGATGTTTCAGTCTCATCCTCTGACTCCGAAGGAACATACTTCTTAGCTTTTAAAGATCGACTCAACTCGATTTGATCTTGAATGGCCTTTCCGCTCTGTAAAATATAATTTAAAATATAACAAAGAAAGATACTAACGTATAGTTGCAGGCTTTTATTACATCAATTCTAAATTTTTTCCTAAATAAATTAGCTTTTGCCCATTTTCCTGTGTTTTGATGGCGTCCAGTAACTCTCTCAAGAACTCGTTGTCGATCAACTTCATTCAATTTTTCCATGTATAATTCTGGATTTTTCGTCTGCAATCCCTCAAGCTCGGTTGCTTCTTTCTTCATACGTTCTTTTTTCAAAATTTGTCGGTATCTACGTAGTTAGGAAAATGCTTAACTGACAAAGTTTTTAAAACTTAAACGCATTATTAAAATATCTACCTTTTGCTCTTAATTTTCTTCTTTTGTCGAGCTTTAGCTTCAATGTAACTTTGTCGAGCTCGAATTTTTTTTAATTCCTGTTGAAGTTTTACAGCATCATCAAGGTCCAATTTAGCCCAGTTGTTTGCCTCATCTTCCTTTTTCACTACGTTTGCAGAAACACCGGAGTTTTGTTGAAGTAAAGCAGCCATCGCCTTTTCCAGGGGGGTTTTGAACTATAAATAATATTAAAATTAAATAATTGAGCAATCGAAATTTTGAAAGTTAATACTGTACCTCAAAGTTGGACACAAGTTGTTTGATCGATTCGTTATATATCGCTGTCTGTTCTAGTGGAAATTGCATCTGAATCGCCGTCCTATTTTGTTTAACGACAGGCTCCCATTTCGTTGCATCTTTAACTATTTTGCTATAGGCTTCCTTACGCTCCAACTGTTTATAGAATCAATTGCAATTTTAAAATACAATACAAATCAGAAAAGGTTATTCCAGAATTTACTAACCTTAAGGGTATCGTTTTTTTCAAGTGGTGTTGCAATTGTTTGTCCTTTCTTAGTTTCTGAAGTAATCTTCTTCCTAATTTTCGCGAATTGAATTGTGTTGCCAATAGGTGCGAGAAGGTCACCAATACTAATATCTCCCTCATTTCGACGACCGACATTAAACTCGGAAACATTTCCACTCGCCTCACTTCTTACAATTTTTCTACATAAAAATCAAAACAAAAACATTATTAAACAAACCCGCTATTTAAAATTACTGGTTCTCACCTTGACTTTTTAGAACTATCGTTAGATACAGCTGCCAATACTTTTTCATGACGTTCGTCATCATCTTCACTCTCATCGTCGCTTCCAAACTGGTTATGTTCAATAAAATCTTCTTCCATTTTTCGTTGTGATCTTAACTCATAGAAACAGCTAGTAAACCACAATCTTTACTGGTTGCTAAAAATGATATTATTCAAAGAAACAGCAACTCTCGTGCACACTTGTTTGCCGAAATTTAAACACGTGGGTCATTGATGTATATTCCCACACCTTGCAAAACCTCAATTTAACTGTATTGTTCTATCGACTAATGGTATCGTGTAATCACTTGTAAAGAGATTATGAACAAATCGCTTTTAACAAAAATATCTTTAAAAAAAATTTAGGACGTGACCTTTTTGCAACTGATAATTTTATTTTTTGTTAATTAACCTTACGATTAAATGTACATCAATCAATTCTATTTTATGCTTAATTTTGAAAAAATATTATTATTAATTTTCTACATTAATTTTAAATTTGAAATGGAACATGGCAAAACCGACTTACCGTAATTGTATAGCATGACTATCTCAAGACTTTCTGTAACTAAGACTAATAGTATTAACGCGTACTGTTGTTGATCTGTTTTTGTTGTGATTAGATTAACGCGCTTCCATTTCATAAACGTACCGGTATTACAAAAAACGATATCGATACTTTTCGGCGAAAATGGGTATCGTCGATTACAGTATCATACTGTATTTGGTATCGTTTACGTACCAGTACCTACATAATACGTGAATAAGTTATGTAAAATGGCGTCCACAGGAGTGTTACCGTTTGTTCGTGGTGTTGATTTTACCAGGAATAACTTTCAGGTAAAATCGTTAAAATTATAATGTCATTTTAGCATTTAACCAAATAACGATTGAATTACATTAAAAATGAGACATGTCAATCTACTGTTTAGACGTTACTGTTTAAATAGTTACCAACTGGTATTTATGCTGTAGTTTCGGAGTAATCAGCTGCTATCCTAGAATTCGGGGCAACTTTATTGATTTGTTGAGAACTGACTCGATTTTGTTAGGAAATACCTTGAAATGCCCTGTATGATAGGCATACAAAGTCGTCACAATGTTTATGTTAGCAGTTTTAAACTTTTTATAATTATCACTTAATACATTTGAAATTGCCAACAGCAGTTCGATGATGAAGTTTTCTGCATTATAAACATAAGCTAGTCATAAACATAGTCTGACTACATTTTCACAACAAAATTAACGTTTTTTATAGGATGATTTATTTCCGAAATCAGTTGGGGACATGACTGGTCTGAGATGGCTTCGATTAAACAGAACCAATCTAGAATGGCTTCCAGACGAATTAGGAAAACTTCAAAAACTTGTAAGCAAACGGTCAAGCTACTGTATATACGAGTATTTACCGCCAATAATAACAAATTATTGTAATTATCAGGAACACTTGAATTTGGTTAGAAATAAACTAGTGACAATTCACGGTGAAATCACTCAGCTGCCATGTTTACGAACTTTAAATTTACGGCATAATAAATTAAAAGCTTCTGGGATTCCACCGGAGTTATTTCAAGTGGAAGAGTTAACTACATTAGTAAGTAAAGAGACAAAACACTTCTACAGCGTTACTAAATAACATTTAATCCTAGGACATAAGTTATAACTGTTTGAAAGAAGTTCCTGAACAGTTAGAGGAAGCCAGAGCACTTCTAGTGCTTAATCTCAGTCATAACAAGTAAGTTTGTTGTAATAAATTAATTTGACCTTTACGGTAAATAATGTCGTGGTGTTTATTTATAGCATCGAAACAATTCCTAGTCAGCTATTTATTAATTTGACAGATTTGATAAATTTGGATTTGAGTGATAACAAGCTGGGTAAGTCTTTACATTTAACGTGTTGTGTTGATATAACTGACTAAAATAAACTTGATATATAAAATATTTATAGAGTCATTGCCGCCTCAAATGCGTCGCCTTTCACAACTGCAAACCTTAATCTTAAATAATAATCCATTGGGGCATTTTCAACTACGGTTTGTTGATGTGAATGTCATTGTTAAAGGTGATGATTTTATTTTCAATTTTTAGGCAACTGCCAAGTTTGACTTCGCTTCAAGTTCTTCACATGAGAAATACTCAGAGAACTCTTTTAAATTTACCAACCTATTTTGACCCATTAACAACTTTACAAGGTAAATCAAGTAATTGTTTCTTTAATATTGTTTAACTTTTGAAACGGTTGTAACAGATTTGGATTTGTCGTATAATGAATTGCCTCGCATTCCTGACGGTTTGTTTACGCTGATAAATTTAAAACGACTCAATTTAAATAATAACGAAATTCTTGATGTGCCATCTCAAATTGGTAAGCGTCATTAATAACCTTTAATTTTACTCATTTGTTTCAATTAGAAATTGGTTATAGAAATATGGAAAAACTTAGAAGTGTTATATCTTTGCCGCAATAAGTTAACTGCTTTACCAGTGAGCAATGTTTATTATTTTCTTTTAAGTGGATTATAACTTATTTAAAAATATTTAGGCAGCCATATGCAAGTTAACTAATATGAGAAGATTATTTGTAAATGAGAATATGTTGGATTTTGATGGAATTCCCTCCGGCATTGGAAAATTGCACAAGTTAGAAGTTTTCCAGGCTGCTAGAAATCGTCTTGAAATGATACCTGAAGGACTTTGCAGGTTTTTGATCTTATTATTGAATTTTACGAAACCTGATTGACAATTCCAATATATGCCAATGTAAAATTCTAGATGCGGAAATCTGAAAAAATTAGTGCTAAATAACAATCGTCTCATTACTTTACCTGATGCAATTCATCTTCTTACGGATTTAGATGTAAGTAGACTTTCAATTACAGTGTTTAATCTTACTACTATATATAATTGGAAAGTTCTGTCACAAACTCCACCTCTTCATCACATGTCATCGCTAAACGTCATTATCGCAAAGCTATGACGCCTTATGATTGAAATTATATAATTTATAATAATACTATTATATAATTTGAGAGTTGGGTAACCTGCAGTACACATCCAGGGGCCACTTGCCTCTTAGCGTTTGCTTCCCAGCAGTACACATCCAGGGACCACTTGCCCCTTAGTGTTGGCTACCCAGCAGTACACATCCAGGGGCCACTTGCCCCTAAGTGTTGGCTGACCTGCAGTACACATCCAGGGGCCACTTGCCCCTTAGTGTTGGCTGCCCAGCATTACACATACAGGGGCCACTTGCCCCTTAGTGTTGGCTGCCCAGCATTACACATCCAGGGGCCACTTGCCCCTTAGGGTTGGCTGCCCAGCAGTACACATCCAGGGGCCACTTGCCCTTTAGTGTTGGCTGACCAGCAGTACACATCCAGGGGCCACTTGCCACTTAGTGTTGGCTGACCAGCAGTACACATCCAGGGGCCACTTGCCACTTAGTGTTGGCTGCTCAGCAGTACACATCCAGGGGCCACTTGCCTCTTAGTGTTGGCTGACCTGCAGTAGACATCCAGGGGCCACTTGTCCCTCAGTGTTTGCTGCCCAGCAGTACACGTCCTGGGGCCACTTGTGTTGCTAAAATTTTAATCACATTAGATTGACAATTATTTATTGATTATTGACGTCATTTATGTATGTCTCAATCGAAGTTTTAATTTTTTATAATCACAGTGTATTTACAACATTATTTATTTTAATTTTTATTTACTTTAAAGGTGTTGGATTTAAAAGATAATCCAGAGCTTATAATGCCACCAAAACCTGCTGAAATGCTAAGACCAACCAATGCAGAATTTTATAACATAGATTTTTCTTTGGGAACTCAACTAAGGCTTGCTGGAGCTCCTGCAACGGCTCCAGTTCAACCACCAGGTAATAAATTATACATATATTTTACTTTACAAATAATGCTATTTGAAAAGAAACAATGTCTTCATATAAAAAGTGACACTTTATGAATAAATTTCTCGTTAGATGGAAGATGTGTTGATTCCAGATATAGTAAGTATAAAAATGTTCAAAACGGTAAAAATAATGCGAGTATGTCAAATACTGTCCTGAATTTTTATATACCATGCATATACTGCATAACACCAATATGCATGAGAAATAACATCTTTAATCATAATTTTGATCTACAATGTTTTTGTATTTTTCTTATATTATTAATAATACAGTAATCATTATTGAAAATGTTTTACTGAAATTTTTTCATTTGCCTGAAGGTTTGAAATTATGCATACTGATAGATGTTTTTTTAGAATTGGCCAGTTTAATGTAGATGGACAACTGCATCTTGAAGTTATTGAATGAATTTACTAACATCAATCGAAATATAATGTCAACAACAATATAATTATTCTATTGTTATAATTTCAGCACCAAATCGAGATCCAATTGCAAGAAAAATGCGATTGAGAAGACGACAAAAAGAAGGAGAAGCTGACAGTGACCAAGCCAAGATTCTTAAAGTATTCAAATTTTGTTTTACAGTATTTGGTTAACTCAAATATTCAATAACTGTTTTTAAGGGAATGACTGAAATTGCTGAAGCTAAAAATAAAGCCAAGCAACAAGAAGAAACTGTAGAATCGCTAAGGTAATTTAGCATTTAAATTGTTGTATTTTTTTAAATAATTTTTCTATACGCTAATCTTTTAACTAGACCAAAAAGATGGGATGAAACACTAGAAAAACCACCTTTGGATTACAGCGAATATTTCGAAGAAGGAGTAGGTCAAATTCCTGGGGTGTCTTGTTGGGAAATTGAGAATTTTATCCCAAATCCTGTAGAAGAAGGTATTCATCAGATGTCGATAGTATTATGATCGTATTCTTATTTACGTGGTATTTTGTATTAATTTGCAGCACTTATTGGCAAGTTTTACGAAGCAGATTGCTACATAGTTTTAAAGACAATCGTTGATGACAGCTCCAATCTGAACTGGGAAATATATTTTTGGATTGGAGAAAAAACAACGGTATATTTTTTACATAATAAGATTTTGTATCGTATATATTATTTTTGTATTCTAAATTTACAGCTGGACAAGAAAGCTTGTGCAGCAATTCATGCTGTAAATCTTCGTAATTTTTTGGGAGCGAATTGTAGAACAATTCGTGAAGAACAGGGAGATGAAAGTGACGAATTTCTAGATTTGTTTGCTACAGATATCACATACATCGAAGGTGGCAGAACACAAAGTGGATTTTTCACAGTTGATGATCCTGTAATATTGTTTGAGTTTGAATTTTAGTCATTGTGATTAAATTGAATTTTTATTAACTGTTTAGGAGCATGTAACCCGCATGTATCGCGTTCAGGAACATGGAATTGGTGTTTCAGTTGAAGCTGTGGCACTTGAATATTCTGCATTTGATTCGAAATATGTTTTCATCTTGGATGATGGGCTAAAGATTTTTATGTGGTTAGGACAGCTATCAAAAACTGTTCTTCAGTCTAAAGCTAGGCAAGTATTTTATTGTTATTTCCAAAATCTTTTAATCAAAATCTTAAGAAATATATTTTATAATGTGGTTAGATTGGTGGCAGAGAAAATCAACAAAAACGAGCGTAAAAATGGTTCCGAAATTGTTACGATTCAACAAGGCAAAGAGACAGAAGAGTTCAAACAGATTTTAAATTGCGAAGACAACCCCTTTCAGGGTGTTTTAGTTGGTAGTGTTTTTGCAACATCGGAACCTCGATTGTACCAAGTTGGTTTGGGTATGGGGTATCTGGAGCTGCCTCAGGGTAAACTATCGTACTAACTTTTATTATGCATAATGCAAGTTATTTAAATGTGCCTTTACTTAAATTAGTTGAAGTTAAACATGGTCGGCTACGGCAGAAGTTATTGAAAAGCTCAAACGTATACATACTTGACTGCAACTCAGATGTATTTGTTTGGTAAGAATTTATTATCATGATAAACTTTCTTTATTTGATTCTAAAAAAATTATTAAACAGGATTGGTCGAAAATCGGCTCGATTGGTACGTGCTGCTGCTTTGAAGCTGGCACAGGAACTTTGCATGATGTTAGATCGACCTGAACACGCTATTGTAACACGTGTTTTGGAAGGGTGATTTTAGATTTGATATCTTCAAATGTTGATTGATTGATTTATTGTATTAATTTAAAATTTCAGAACTGAAACTCAAGTATTTAAAACGAAATTTATTGCATGGGACGATGTCATTGCGGTTGATTTTACTAGGACAGCCAATTCGGTTGCTCGTACTGGAGCTGACTTGAAGGTTTGAAATTTTTACTAATTCCTAAGTATTATAAATTTAACTAGTTTTTTTTTAATATTTAATAGAAATGGATGACAACACAAGAAGCAAAAGTTGATTTATCGGCACTTTTTATACCTAGACAACCAGCTATGACTAAAGAAGAGGCAGTGAGTTTTGAATATTTAAATTCCGTCATTTGTATGAAATTCTAAAACTTGAAAACTAATAGCTACAACTGATGGAGGAATGGAATGATGATTTAGAAGCAATGGAAGGTTTTGTACTTGAGGGGCGAAAATTTGCCCGACTTCCTGAAGAAGAATTTGGTTGGTTTTGTCAAAATTTATTTGATCAAATTTAGTTTGAAACTTATTTAACTGTATTTAGGACATTTTTACACTGAGGATTGCTACGTATTTCTGTGCCGTTATTGGGTTCCAATTGAAGGCAACAATGTTGATGGAGAGGATCAAGATAATGAGGAACCAGTTGATGAAGATTATCAGTGTGTTGTGTATTTTTGGCAGGGTCGGGATGCTGGGAACATGGGTTGGCTTACCTTTACGTTTAGTTTGAAGAAAAAATTTGAGTCTCTTTTTGGTAAAAAGTTGGAGGTCATTCGCACTCATCAAGTAAATGCCTTATATAATTTAAAACTTTTGATAGCCTTATAAATCGCTTGAATTTTTTTAAATTTAGCAACAAGAAAATTTAAAGTTTCTTTCACATTTTAAAAGAAAATTCATAATTCAGTTGGGAAAACGTAAACCAAAAGTAACAGACGAAGTGGTCCATCGGCCGGTAAAAATGTATTATTTAAGAGCCAACGGAAATTTGTTGTCTACCAGATGTATTCAGGTCAATGCAACAATTTAACATTAACTATTGCATGTGTATAATTTTATTTTTCTGAAAAATAGGTCCAACCAAATGCTACATTACTCAATTCGTATTTCTGGTAAGTACTAGTGTTGGACTTTATAAGACATTTCATTTTATACCCGAATTTATGTTTATAGCTACATTGTGGAAGTGCCTTTTGAAAACGAAAGTGAGAGTGGCGTAGTCTATGTTTGGGTTGGTTCTAACGCTGAAGACGATGCCAAATTAGCAGAAGAAATTGCTGAAGATTTGTATCCAGATGTAATACAATCTATTAATGATTATACGACAATTACTTCCTACTTTTAAATTTTAATTTTCATTGGCTTAGGAAAGCTATAACATCCAAATCATAAATGAAGGAGAGGAACCAGAAAACTTTTTTTGGGTTGCTCTGGGTGGACAAAAACCTTACGATACGGTAAAAATTGACAAATTATTTTCAAAATGTAAAATGCAAATTAGATGAAAATAATATGTCGTTTGAAACATATAGGATGCATCTTTTATGAACTACACACGCCTGTTTCGATGTTCAAACGAGAAAGGCTATTTTACTGTGTCAGAAAAATGTTCAGATTTTTGCCAGGTAAATGGTTTTGCCACTTTATAACAAAAACTTCATTCAATTACCATCAATACGCTTTACAGGATGATTTAGCCGATGACGATATAATGATTCTGGACACAGGTGATCAAGTGTTTTTATGGGTCGGATCCAAGTGTAGCGATGTAGAAATCAAATTGGCTTATAAGAGCGCTCAGGTAAAACATTTCAATATTTAATTAAAATTAAGATGTAGTTTTAATTTTTTTCCCTAGGTTTATGTGCAAAACATGCGAATTAAACAGCCTGAGCGACCAAGAAAGTTGTTTTTAACCTTAAAAGGAAAAGAATCAAGGAGGTTTACAAGGTGCTTCCATGGTTGGGGTCAACATCGAGTGGCCCCAGAGTAATTTTAAGCTGTTGGAAGCGACAAGCAGTTTGAAAGTAAAATGCATAATTTATAATCTAGTGTAACGCAAACAGAAAATGTGATAAGAAGCCTTATATCCAATTGTCAAAAAAAGGGAGACTTTTCGTAAAGTGCACAAAACACGGCCAGATTTAAACATTTGATAAGTGTCTATCGCAATGCACAAATCAGAACTTTTGATGGGGGAATATATGTGATCACCTTGATTGATTCGTGATCGTACTTTTATTGCAATTTACAAAACGATTTCTAATTATTTGATGTAATATTCATATTATTTAATATTTATACAATTATAAATAAGATTAAGCTCAGCATCTCTTCTATAACGTTTTTTATATTCTATAATGTTAAATACAATATCAGGATTTTGTTGACTTCATCTTGACATTCAGATGTAAACTAGAGGGTTTATAACATGATATATATTTTTATGTACGGTAAATACAATACTGTATGTAAAGTACATACTTATGCAAGTTTAATCGTCTTCGTCATCGTCGTCAGACGGAACAAATATGTCATTTTCCTCCAGAAATGCAGCACATGTTTTACTGATAGTAGCGCCAATGTAGACCCCAGGAATAACGGCTAGGGCAGCTTTAATGAGGCCAAATGTATTAGTTTGGGGCCTTGGAAGAAGAGCTCCAGATTCAGTTGTTGATGCCCATCTCTTCGTCAACTGCAGTGACTTCTTTACACAGTTACCGTGATTTAGAGAGACTAATGAATGAGGTTTAACAAGAACTGTTAAATTTCGATAAAACATCTTAGATGTTAGCAATAATTTCTGCCAAACACTCCCTTCTGACTATTGAAAATGGAAAAAAAAAACCTTTACCGTACCGTATATAATTTTATTACGTAACGTAAGATACGTTACGCATTTACAAAATCATATGGTGTAAATCTTGTGTTGCAAATCATTCCTAACTGCGGTAAAATTAACCGTAAAATGTAAATCACTTTTGGTGATTTAATACCGATTTAGTGAATCGCTTAATGGTGTGTGTTTGTTAGTGTTGAATATGATGGAAGTTTATTGAGAAAGTCAAATTGTATTATAAAATTTAAGATTAATTTTAGTACATTCTTTTTTAACAAAATAAATGGCAGGAAATATTGTAAGTACTATTTTGATTATTTGAATCTACGATGAATTATGGTGAAGTAATTATGATTGATTTAATACTTCTATAGTGAAGACTAGTATGACATTGCTAAATTAGAGGTTTTTCCACTAATCGCTATGCACCGGTAGCGAAAATTGTAAGCAAATAGATGTCATAGTAACTTCAGTTTTTAATTTACAATTACAAATTTTATTATAACCTTTTACATTGGTCAATTTAAATCATACACCATAAATTTTGAAACGTCTATAGTTATATTTCATAATGATTTAAAACGAAAAACCGTCAAAAACTGTCATAAAGTAGAGCAAACTACTGACAACTTTATATGTTATAGGGCTACTTGTATAAATGACTTTTAATGCAATTATAAAATTAATTAAATTGTTTAAAATCTACATGAAAAAATCATTTTAAGGTAAATAACGTACTAAATGCTGTACGTGTGAAATGACAGGAATAGTTAGTTTTTTTTAGTAACATTAACTTTAGACTGTCGCACTATTCGAATTGGTAAGTCCTACGTGTTTTTAAATTACATGATTTTGCAACTTATAAAGTTTATACCGGTAAGTATATTTAGTCAAATTTTTAAATAATTTTGACAAACTCGAAAAATACTTTAGAATCGACAGTGAAACGATTTCAGAAATGAACATGACAGACCCAGCGTTCCAACCGAGTGTTTTTGTTAGAACTATTAAACCTTATAATTCAAGGACACTTTTTCTGCATTAAATTTGTTTAATTTTATATTTGCTTGCTGTTGTCACATTAACTACTGATAATAATCGATATTAATGATTGTGTTTATTAGGTTATTGGTATTCAGTCTCCATTTGGAGCAAAACGGATCTCAACAACATCGAATACACTTGTTCGACAGTTTTATCAGCAGGTATACAAAAACTATTTACTTTATGTGAGAAATTTGATGTCTTACTATATTTTTATTAGGTGAAAGACATCTTTAATTTTTCATCTGACCAAACATTTTGTTTATACAAGGATAGAAGTAGGTCGACATTAATTGATGCAAATAACCTTCGAGGTTTATCTTCTTACAAAATTAAGTATGACAATAATTATATAACTTACTGTATCATTTTTACTTTTATAATTTTACAGATTAACTTATTGTAAACATTTTGTGTTTTGTTAGACATGGTGATGTTTTATTCCTTCAAACTTTGAACCAAGTGCCTGATACAGTGAACGATGTTGAAGAAATAGATAGACTAAACTCTGAATCATCAACATCTTCAACTGTGTCTAACTCAAACTCAAAGACTCTTAATTTAGTAATGGACGATGTAGATTTAGCTTTACTTAAAATTGACGGTCGAATCGAACGACAGCCAGATGAGAAATAGTAAGCCTTTAATTAAAATATAAGTTTTAACGTGAACTATCATGTATTTTAATTTTAACGTAGTTGTAATCATGGACTTCATTCAAAATGCATTCACTGTAGCTCAATTGAAGTAAGAAAAATTGAACTATTTTTAAACATTGAAGTTTTTTGTGTAATTTTTTTTAACATAAATTGCAGCCATATGACGAGAAGTATCTTCACGAGCAAAATATTAAACACATGTCTTTTCATTCCTATTTAAGGAAGCTTCAAGGTGGTGTTGACAAGTACGTTTTTACAGATTATGAAATGCATATTTTAGTTTCTAAAAATTTAATATTTTTAAAGGGGGAAATTTATGGCGTTAGAAAACATTAGTTGTCGAATTAAAAGCGGGTGTAAGGATCATCTACCTTGGCCTAAAGGAATTTGTTCTAAGTGCCAGCCAAACGCTGTGACACTTAGTAGGCAGGTTTATCGTCATTTGGACAACGTTGTGTTTGAAAATCGGCAGATTGTGGAAGGATTTTTGAATTATTGGAGAACCACTGGACATCAACGAATTGGAATGCTTTATGGTCGTTATGAAGTTCACAAAGACGTGCCTTTGGGCATTAAGGCGACTGTTGCAGCTATTTATGAACCGCCACAAGTGATATAATCATTTTAAATATTTTGTTATTAGTTAAATGTTTTGTCATTTGTTACAGGAAAGCACTAGGGATTCAATTAAGCTACCACCTGACTGGGATATCGATCCTGTGGTTAACGAAGTTGCTCAGCGTTTAGGTTTGCAGATGGTTGGTTGGATATTTACTGATTTGGTGGCTGAAGATATTGCTAAAGGAACTGTTAAACATGTTCGACATGGCGTATGTTAATGTTTTTTTTTTTAATAGTTTAAGCATTGTGGCCTTAGTATTTATACATTTTTGTTCGATTAACAGACTAGTCACTTTTTAAGTGCTCAAGAAGTGATCACTGCTGGGTATTTTCAAAATAAACATCCAAACTCCTGTCAAGCTTCACCGACTGGTTATTTTGGATCAAAATTTGTCACCGTATGTGTAACTGGTGATGTTAATAACCATGTTCACATGGAAGGTTACCAAGTGTCTAATCAATGCATGGCACTGGTAAGAGATAACTGTTTAGTGCCCACCAAAGATGTTCCAGAATTGGCTTACGTTCGTGAATCAACGAACGAACAGTATGTGCCAGACGTTTACTATTCAGTAAGAAGATTGAATTTTAGAATTTTCGTATTCCTGGTTATTAAACGTTGGTTTAATTATTTTTTGAACAGGGAAAAGATGAGTATGGCAGTGAAGTAACTCGCCTAGCTCGTCCATTACCAATCGAGTACCTGCTTGTCGATGTTCCAGTATCAACTCCATTGGAGCCTAAATATACATTTTACGCTAATTCAAAGTATAAAACTTTTCCAGTTGAAAACAGAATGTTGGATGGACATATTCAAGTACGTATTAACTATCTCAGAAATTTGAGGTTTATATTATTATTTTGTAAGAGCTTTTGCCACATGAATTTTGTTATGGGCTCAAATTAATTGGATACATGTTATGGTGTAATATTTATAAAAAAAAATTATTTTTCAAAAAGAAACAGTTTTTTTTATTTAACTTGTGAGAAACAATAAAATTCGATATCTAAATGGACGAGAATATTTGTTAATTGTTAAAAATAAGTTGTCATTTAATTTACTAATAGTAACATCGTTTATTTTAGGATTTTTCACGCCTGGCTGTTTACTTGAAGCAGTTTCCTCCTGACCAGATTTTACAAGCTGTTTCAGATTTTCATCTTTTGATTTATCTGGCTTCCATGGATATGTTACCGATGAAAGTAAGTTTCAAACGCATTGTTACTTAAAATTACAGTATAGTTTGTACAATATTTTAAAGCTAAAGAATTCATTAAAATTATTATTTTTGTAAGGATTCAATGGGTCCACTTTTGGAAGCTGTACAAACAAAAGACGCTGAGAAAGCTCTTGAATGGGCAAATAGTGATTGTTGGAAAACTTTAGAAGAGCTTCTGAACACTGATGGAGTATTACCGTCGACATCAAGTGGTCTCACGAATAATGCATCTGAACAACTATGGACATGTGCTCACTGCACTTACCTTAATCCGTCTAATTGCAACCACTGTGAAATGTGTGCTCTTCCTCGGTAGTTGAATACAAGTGAATTTGTACGTAAACACTTACGTTTAACGACCAATATAATTTAAAAAATGCTTCTCTAAAATTATTACTTGATGCGTTTTAGGTCTGTTAATGTTTAAGATACACGTGGACGAGCATTCGGGGCTGTTTTCCATTTTTGGTGGAGAAGAATGTCTGAAGCTATTATTCAGAATATAATTCTAATGAACTTTCCAAAGCTTAATGTTACATTTGGATATTTTCATGTCGGCATTCATTTTTTTGAATTAAATGTAGTATCGAAAAAAATTGAGTTTAATATGACAAATGTTTTGCAACTACTGTACTTGAGCAGCATCGGAGTGAAATTCAGATTTTCTAAACTTAATACTGTGGTTATTGTGATTTGATTGCAAGTTTCTGTTGAATATACAGTAATTACAGTATTAAGCAATAGGCCGACTGAGTACTCGTGCGTTGCGCCGGTTACATAATGATAATTGATTTTGGAGCATAGGCAAATAAAGAAGCAGCGAGATTTGGAAGAATGGTCTAAAGGCGTTAAATAAATTAATAATAGAAAATGTTTCTTGCAGTTGTGTGCTTGAGCACCAATTCATGTAGTTATAATAGACCTACTCTTCAAATTAAAATCTACATTATATAAATAGAAGTCTAATAGCAAGGTATATGGAGATTTTAGTAGACATTTAATTGATACTAATATTTAATTAATAGTTGTAAATACATTTAATAGTTTAATGAAAAATATTTGCTTAAAAAGTAGGGATTCTTGACAACTTCGATAAATCGATTACGACTTTGATCCCCAACGTTTGTATGTCGAGTCCGTAATATTTCTGTATACTACGTCTCGGGTTTTCAACAACTTTGAGAATCAAATAGACCGCGTTGCCATTTTGGAAATTTGCGGAGTAGGAACAGTAGTTCGACGTGAAAATGGCGGCACAGGCTGCGTCGGCGTTGCTTGATGAATTGATGGGCAGGGATCGAAATTTAAACCCTGCTGAAAAGAAGCGTGAATTACGATGGGATGATCCTCAGGTATGTTTTTAAATTTCATTAAGTTAAAAAAATGTATCCATAGAACGTGAAACTAAATCTTATATGATCTTGAAGGACGAGTCGGGATGCATGTTCTTTTGTTATCAACATGCTGTTTTCAATTTCGGCTTTTATTAATCGTAACTCTAATTTTATCGTTTCTAGGTTTGCAAATATTTTATGGCAAAGTTCTGTCCCAATGAATTATTCATTAATACAAGAGCCGACTTAGGTAAGTCGATTGTTGCACGATGTTTTTTTAATATTGTTACATTAGCCTGTACTACAGTATAATGTAATACTATAGGTCCGTGCGATAAGATACATGACGAGTTTATGAAACAAGAGTAAGTATATTATTAAAGAAAAATCATGTTTTATGATTTATGAAAATTAATTGACAATGTTTATTAAGCTATGAAAAGAGTACTTCATATCAACGAATGGGCTATGAGGAAGATTTCATTAAATTTTGTCAAACTATGTTGGCCGATGTTGAACGCAGAATTCGAAGAGGGAAGCAAAGATTGGCACTTGGTAATCAAGAAGCTCAGGTAGGATTAACTTTTGCATTACATTATAATGTACTTATTCAAGTTGTCACTCGTGTAAATGTCGTTGATTGTACTTATTTGTTACAACGTTTCTCACACTGTAAATAAATTAATACACTTTTGATTTCAAATTCTATCAAATGATTGTTATTCTGAATTGTCAATCATTCAAACTAAATTCATTTTTATTTTATATGCTTTAGTGATGTTTTATGATTTTTTTCATTAGTATATTTAGGGACATTTGGTAAAATATGCAGTATTATATTACAATTAACGCACTTAACAATACTTTGTTAATATTAACCTCTTAAATTTATCATCATCAATAATCACATAAACCAATATGTAAAATCGCTTGTTGGTTGTTTTTGATTGCTAACTATTACTTTTTTTGTGTTTTAGGCACCTAATAATAATCCTCCTGGTTTAGTCCAGGTTAACGACGATCAGATTAAGATTTTATCAGAACGAATTAATGGCTTGTTGGAGCAAGTGGAGTCTTTGGGTTGCGAAGGAAAAGTTGAAGAGGCTCAGGGTATTATGAAATTATGTGATCAACTAAAGGAAGAACGAGAAAATTTAAGGAGGGCAAACGATAATAGCCATTGGCTGCAGGTATGTACAATTTGCTAGGTTGATATTTTGTAAAATGAAATGTAATCTACTTAAGACGGCTGAAATTGCTGCCGCCCAGGAAAAACAGATGGAAGTTTGCGAGGTATGCGGTGCTTTTCTCATCGTTGGAGACGCTCAGCAGCGTGTGGACGACCACCTGATGGGGAAACAGCATATGGGTTACGCGAGGCTCAAGATAGCATTGGAAGAAATGCTGGTAAGTAACTTTTTGAAGATAATTTTTTTTATAATATTTTAATTATATTTAATACTGAATCTATTATTTTAGAAAGAGAAAGAGGAGAGAGAAAAGCAAAGAGAGAAAGATCGTGAGGAACGAATGTTGAAAAGGAAAGAAGAAGAGAGTGAAAAGAACAAAAAGCGAGAGGAAGAGCGTCGAAAGGAAAGGAAACGTTCCACAAGTCGAAATAGAGTTCATAAGCGTTCACGAAGCAGAGATCGAAAGAGATCTAGAAGTCGTAGTCGTGATCGTCGCCGTTCCAGGAGCCGAAATCGTAGCAGGTAAATTATCTCAACACTTTTGAATTGCTGTTTTCGATTCTTAATATACTAAATTTTAACAGTCGTAAACATTCATCCTATGGCAAAGATCGTCGTCGTTCTAGAAGCCGTTCAAAGGGTCGAAGTAATCGCAAATATCGACGTTCACGCAGTCGCTCTAGGTCTAGGGATCGACATAGAAGTAGTGGCGACAAACGTAAAGACAGAGATAGGGATTCAAGAAGAAGCTCGGAGAGAGAAAAGGACAAGTCAAGGAAGAGTACATCTCCCAAGGATAGCGATTATTCTACGGTCGATGACAAGCAACTTAAAAGCACAAGTATTTTTATTAAATGATTTTCTATTTAGGGCTGCTATGAGTATTTTATTTAACAGTGCGTTTGATATATGTATAGCATTCCTATTTCATTTGAATATCAAAACATTGATTTGAAAAAATATCCTGATAAAAGCTAACAAAATAAGTGAATTAGTTACTGTTTAAAAGTTGATTGAATTTTAGAAATGAAAATGCCGTTTTAAGTTATTTATTCCGGCACCGATTAATGTCTTTTGAAACAAATTCTGATTGAAAGACTCAAATCTCAAAAACAACCTATTGGGCATTTCAATCCTTGGTCAATCAAAACATTTCTTTAGGCACTTTTGTAATGTAATGAGTAATCTAATGACGCGTTTGTGGTATGAAACTTTTATTCTCCGAAATGTTTTTATCCCCAATTATGATATCCTATCCACTTATTGGTCAGCTTACTAAACGTATATTTTTAAATAATTTTACATGAGATATAAAATGAAACAATTCACGTTTGTTATTATATGAGAAATGCATTTTCCAAGCTTGAAAGTCAAAATTTAAAATGAAATTACTTGTTAATTTGAACGATTACCAGCCTTAATATTGAAAAAATGTGATTGAACTTTAATGATTAAAAGAAATGTTTTTGTTAGAAGAGCTTGAAGATGGTGACTTTCACTCGAATGTACAAAGCAACGGTTCTGAACGCAATGGTGTGAATGAAGGGAATGGTGAAAACAAGTTAAATGGAGCTGCTGTTTGTGAAGGTGACTGAACAATGACGTAATGGTTGTGGCCTTTAGAAGGTAAGTGGTTTTGTGAAAATGTTTCAACTGTCTAACACTTTTGAGACGTCAGCTTAAAAGCAAAATGTACGTATGATGCTGCACAACAACGTAGATGAGCGAAAAGAGAAACTGAGACAGGGTGGAAAAGTTATAAACGCCTGCTTAGTAGTATTGTAAACATTAAAAAGGTATGTTGAGTCTGCATGGGGTAGGAACTTCGGTGTTCTTATGGTTGACTGGCGGTAACTGTCTTGTAAATTGGGTAGGCTAATTCGAGTGTTAATCATTAATATTCAAGTCAAACAACATGAATCTTATGTTGGATAATTGGTCTTCAATGCGTTATACGTTTTGCATTCAGGCTCATTCAGTTTTAAGAGAGATTAGAAAATTAGGACGAGTGAATAATCGGTTTATTGAGAATGTTTTATTACACATCTTGAAGTGGAATTTTAAAACTTGATGCGTTGCTTTAAGACTATTATCTTTAATTGCAGTTATTTAACTTTATGAGTTCGTTCTATAGTGGAATGTTTTAGAATTTATAATCGTAATACCTACCTATCTTCTAATGTGATTAACTAATAGTGCTGTTAATTATTGATAGATTAAAAGCAAGACTAATTTATGATTGCAAGAGAGCTGTATATAAAATACTATCTGTAGACTTTATGGAGGAGGAATGCAATTACAGTATATATTAATCCAATTAATAAGCTATTAAAAAGTAATTTCTATATTATTTTTATATTTGAATTTTTGCATAGAGTTATTACATATAACATATAAAAAAATATGAGTGAACTGCTGTATACTAAAATAATTTCTGAAAGTAATATGAGTTTTTTGCCTTAATTGTTTTCCTTTAGATCAAGAAATTACTGTAAGCTACTGTATTTTTAATTTAATAATTTATTAGACAACGTTAATTGATTTTGGGTAAAAGTCCAATGTAATTTATTAGTGTTTCTGCTTTATATTTATAGGGGACAATTCGTTGCTTGACTATTTTAGGCATGTAGTAATAATTCACTGCCAATTAATTAACTACCAATTATCTTAATTATTTTGTTGCGGCAAATTTGTTGGTTTTGATTTGTGTTGTATTTACTAAAGGAAACTAATCCAACAGTTTTGACTTTTTCTTATGAAAAAATACGCTGGTTTTGTGTTTTAGTTTGACATGCAGTAGAACTTTTGGTGTGTTGACACTGAGGTTTTTTAGTAATAATTTGGTTTTGTAATTTAAATGTAAATATACATATTATCCCATTCATTTTTTTTGTTTTTCTTTTCTCCTGTTTTAGCATAGTATGCTGTTTGTTCTACAACCAAAAATTGATGACGATTTGTACAGACTATTGCGATTACAAGAAGCCAAATTTATTTACGAGATTGAGGACAAGCAGCCGGTCAGTTTTCATCTTAAATTCAAGGTGAACTATATAGTACTGTAGTTAGTGCAACGATTTGTTTTGATTTGTTTTTTTCATTTTTTTACACTTTTCATTACATTTAAAAGCAATTATTTTGAGAGTTAATACGAAGACGAGCAGTTTGCGGACATAATTTCACTGCGCATTTTTTTTTGTTTTAAAAAATAGAGAGTCGCAAATGCAATGATATATTCCGCATTGTTTTCACACATTTTTTCAAAGTTGAATGAGAAGATCGGTATGGGGATAAACACTTTTAGTATTTTTGAATATTCATTACCATTTTAAACACTATTCATCATCAGAAAGTTATTTTGCCAAACATAAATATGAAATGCAGTATAGTAAAAAAAATCAAGTGACTGGCTGGATTTTATTTACAATATTGAAGACATTTTAGGCAGACAAATTGAAGTCAAGTAGTGATAACAGTTATTACAAAAACTATTGTACATTATTTAGTACAAATATCGCAATCTGTCCGCGTTTCATTTTAATTTGTTGCATATTTCAGTGTAAGATATAGTTTGTTTTACATATTGCCTGCTTTGCGGGAAGTGTGCTTCAAATAAATTCCATTACAAAACACACTGCGAAAGGAGTAGCGATCGTTTTTTTGTGGCACTTTTAATTATGATCATTTTCAACATTTTAATTAGTCGTTAAAAAAATGGAAAATGGTTTATATTGTATAGTGAAAATGAGATTTAATTATGGAAATATTTTTACAATCGAAAAAAGTTGTTTAAAAGTTTAGTGTTGTTTCACTTTTATAGCCGCATTTTGCGTGCACCATAACTGAATCCATACTGGAAAGTACACCATTGTGATAACAGGGTACATCCAATTACTGTAAATGTAATCGTCTGTAACTGCATAGAGAAAAACCCGTTTTAATGCA
Organism: Helicorthomorpha holstii; assembly: GCA_013389785.1. Classification (NCBI taxonomy): domain Eukaryota; kingdom Metazoa; phylum Arthropoda; class Diplopoda; order Polydesmida; family Paradoxosomatidae; genus Helicorthomorpha; species Helicorthomorpha holstii. The sequence goes on along the minus strand of JAAFCF010006680.1, from coordinate 9,800,807 downwards.
GCATAGATGCGTTTCACTTTGTTTCCAACATTATCTTCAGGATAAGTTATTAGTGTATCGTATACCACTGACAGTAACAAAATACCAATGGGTGATATAAGTAGTAAAATTAAGGACTTCATGCATCTTTTCAGCCTGAAAAATCAGAAAATATTTTAAGTTAGTATAGAATACATTTTTCCATAAATAAACAATGTAAATACTTGGACAGTGTTGGCTCAACGAGAATTAGAAATGGAACTGTAAATGTGGAAACTAAAAACGCCAAGCTGAAGTTCGCTAGAGACACAGTTGCTAAGAGTAAAGTTCCTTCTAATAGTGCAACCAATTTAAGCACTTTACATTCAATCTCGTTAGTTCTTCCTACGTATCTATAAAAAGAAAAAATTGGAATTCTTTAACCGAATTTTGTTGAGTTTTGATACTGCAGAAAATTTACCTGTATATAAATAAGGGCGTAATCAAACTAAGCAGAAATACTGATACAATCCCATAAAAAAGAGAGTTTTCGGTGGTAATCTCGAACACTGTATGCCCCAAGTGCACAAAATACTTGGGAGCTGCATACAATAAAAACCCGATCATATGAGATATAATAAAGCAACAAAACGCCAACTTGTACGAGATTTCTTCTTGAAGTGTTTTGTCAGTCTCCATTATACTATGGCTTGATTCCAATTGAAGTTTAATAATCTGAAATAAAAATTATTATTAAATATGTAAATGGTCATTACAAACATCAAGAAAAGTTCTAGTTCCTAGCGACTAAATAATTTAGTGCTTGATATTGAAATGTCATGAAGTCTCGAGAATTCGTTTTCGAACACAGTTTAGAGAGAATATAGTTGATGCTTGTAATATTTATGATATAATAAAAGAATACCTGTAAGAGAAGTGGGAGTAAAATTAGTCCTAGAGGTGGCATATAAAGTCCAATGGATACATAACGTTGAGTTGATGGCAACAGATAGAAGAAATAAGATTGGTGAAGCGATTCAAGCAAATTATTGAGACTTCGAAATATTCCTTCTACTACACGGCCAACTTGATAAATTGGTACTGACTTCTTACCACGTTTCTGGTACCCTTCCAAAGTCAGAGATTCAATACCATATTGAAGAAAAATTCCATGATTGCCAGTTGGCGTTCCAGTGGCCTGGCTGTTTACCATGGCCATCGTAGATTTAAAGCTGTGCACCCAATCTTGATAAAGTTCCTTCCAACTTAGGCTACTTTCATCATACTAAAAATTAATTAACGTTTAAGTTTCAAAAAATGACACCGTTTATAATAGCTATACCCTGTTTCTAAATACAGATGGAATGTGCTTTTTTAATGGGAACTAAATTAAGCATAAAAAATTAATATTTAAGGATATTTTTAAGTTCATAATAATAAAAGAACTGGTACCCTGTTCTTGAATGTCACCGGAACACTTTCTCTTTCACAAAGTTTTATAGCAAGATTAAACAAATCCAAATTAGGTAATTGTCCATTAAGTCCTTCCAGTTTTAAATCAACTCTTTTAATAATTTTATCATGAATCTCCAAATTAATGGCAGCCTGAATGATACCACTTTGACCATGGAGAACACCAGCGTTCAAAACTTAATTATAACATTAAATTGTTTAAACTTTAAGAGTGAGAGTTTAAAAATATCATTTTTAACCTCCATCTGATTCACCAACTCCATGATATGCCTCCAACCAAGCTTTCACTCCAAGTTGCTCATGTTCAGAGATGAGAAAAATAATGTCTTTGGCCCAAAACGATTTTTCTATTGATAAAAATACAGTTCTGTTAGAAGACTTTACGATAATATTAAAGATAAAACGATGAGATATGCCTCTGAAAAATTTGGCCAAAGCAAGCATCAAAGCAATTCCGGGACTGGTATCAGGATGAACTGCAATCGGTGAACGAAATGGAGTGCTGAGCACCAAAGCTTCGGTGCTGGCTGCTCTGGGAGCTCTTAAAATGGCATATACGTTTTTTCCTTTGTAATAGGTGTCTTCTGCTAGTGGATATTTCAACGTGAAATTATGCATGTAGACTTCCAAACCTAACTGTCGAAACTGGCCTTGCAACCAGGCAGTTGGCATTTCACTTGAAATAAACAACAGGTTTAACATGATAATCTAGAATTGCCATGTTTAACATGAATTACTTTTGATAACGGTCCATTTCTTCTTTCAGTCCTTCCAAGTATCGTTGCATATCATTTCTCTCGCTGAACTCTCTATCAACCATTGCCGGCAACAAAGCATTTTCAGAAATGTATGTTTCTACATTATTGAAATAGTTTATGAATTAATATGCCCAAAATCCAATTCATGATAAGTTAGATATTTTCAAAGCTCCAGTACAATTACAATATCAAAAGTTTTATAAGGTATTTACAATATATTACCATTTTAGTAAATTTGATAAAAGTCTATACTAAACATTGCAATACCTGTTCGAAAATGTGTAAAACAACTTCATAATATTTTTTTACCTGCATAATAAATGTTTAATGCCATAAACCACACAACTCCAATAATGTACGATAAAATGCCAAGAACGCCAGTCCATTTTAATAAGACTTTTGTTAACTTGTCAGGTTGGCTGTTTGGATTTGTCAACAACCCCATTTCACTTTTATTTGACTAAAGATAAAGAAGTAAGCTATAATTAGTTTCCCAATTACATTACTACAACGCTTTCTGTATATATTTAAATACTAAATAAACTATAAATTAATTTAAAACACCTTTATTCCGCAATGTCATGTAATTTCAAATTACATTTCAAGTTTTTGATTTTTAAACATACACAGTAGGCAAGGTGTGGACTTGGATCCATATCGATAATATAAGAACGATACGATATATTGACATTTGTATTACTGCAATAAATCGTTGCTTTTTGAACTATCGATATATCAATAATTATTACATTCCTATTTACATTATACTAAGATTGAAATGACTAGATATGTATCGATACATATCATAGAAGTACAGTAGTTGTTTGAATATTTAATGTCCAACCTAACTTGGCTATTATTTGAAATGTAACACTATACCAATTTAAAAGAACTTGTGTTGACTTTACAAAGTCTAAAAATGGTGGCTAGTTCTAAAAGTTACCGGTAGTTTGTGTTTGCCATAAATATTTAACGTACCGGTACCGGTAAATATTGAAAACAACCTCAAGATGATGCTTTTACTAAGTAAATGCTTCAGAAATTCTAGTTTGTATTATTGCCGTGGATTTTTTATAAACAGTCGAACAATTTCAACTGTAAAACCAGCTGAGAAGACGATATCAATAAAACATGATGAGACTAAGCAAGACTTTAGTCAAATTTATAGAAATCCTCATGTCGTTTTGGCTCGTTTATTATGCAGGTTAAAGTTGTACCAGACGGGATTAACAACTGGTTTGACACCAGTGACCGGCGTGCTTTATTCTTACAATATTGTAGACTTGGACGTTTGCACTTATATTGCTTCATGTTCAGTGATGGCTTTAGCTATACTTTACGTGATTGGTAATTTCTTCAGACGGTTTGTTGGTGCCATGTACATAAACAGTAGCAAAGACCTTCTGAAAATATCTCATTTAACGTTTTTTGGAAACCGTCGAGACGTATTAATGCCAGTTAGTGATGTTATTCCGATTACCGACATAGGGGAAAACCCTAATAACTTGTATTATACATTGCAGCGTTACTCTAATAGAGAAAAATATTTTTATATAATTAGATATGGTGGAATACTACAGCCGAAAGAATTTCAATTGGCAACAGGAGTCACTGTCGAATCAAGACATCATAAATAATCTGGCTCGTAATGTTATTTATGTATATCAAGTGCTTTTTGGAAACAATGTTTGAGCAGAGTACAGTAGTAATATGTTATGCTTGCATTAAAGATATTTTTGTAGAAAAGAAACTTTTTTGGTGATTAAAAAAATATTTAATGGAGATCGATTCAATCACACTAATGTTGTTATTCAAACTTACCCGCTTAAAACGTCATCAAAAATGCTTGAAAATGTTCATAATGAAGCGGACTTTAAATAACTAAATATTTGAGACAAATATTTAACAAATCAAAACATTAAAATTTAAAAAAAGCTATAGTATAAATAAATGATTATAAAATACTATAAAATTAATTAAACTAACTTAGCTCGCGAGTCAGTGTTTGGTGACCTTGAATTACTGCTTTTACAGTCTTGCAGAGTTTGGCCTGTTAGGTGTTCGAAGAAGATCATTGGGGTTGAATATTTGGCATAATTACTACAATGCCAGTGAAGATATTCACAACACCAAACGCGATTCGACATCTTAAGGTATATAAAGGAGAATCGTAAATAAGAATTTAATTTGTAAATTAGATATTTAGCGGCGTTTGTGATCTATGTAGATATAGGCTATTCGCACGTAATCGGAAAAATTTGTGCTTAGGTGCAGTATTGAACAGTTTAAATGGTGATGCTACTCATTCGTAATAATATTAATTTCTATATTTGAACATCTTATTTTATTAAATGTAATAAATTTAATTGAGCTACTAAATATTTCTTGAACGCTAAATCGGTGATATTCATGATTAAAACTTAGCTACTTGCGAATAGCCATCATATGTATTTCTGCAAAAATTGCATAAAATTGACTTACTAAAGTGAATTTTGTTCCTTAGGGAGTGAGATTTGCGTCACAAGCCGCGTCTAAAACTACTCCTCAGAAGAGTGCTCCATTGCCTAAACGAGAACCAAGGGTATGTTGTGGCATTTTGATCATTTTTTTATGAAAGGTCATTAGGTGATCTAGAGGCGGTTTTTGACTTTGTTTTTGTTACATTAGGTAACTACTCTTCCAAATGGGATTGTAGTGGCATCTGTTGAAAATTACGCTCCTGTTTCTCGCGTTTCCTTTGCTTTTAAAGCAGGCTCTAGAAATGAAACTAAAGACAATTTGGGTGTTACGCATGTATTGAGAAATTGTGTTGGATTGGTAAAGACATACAGTACCTTCACGGGTGATTTCTTTTGAATTTATTAATTTTTTATTTTGATTACAAATAGTCGACAGAGGGTGCAACAACCATTGGTATTACGAGAAACATCCAGCAAATCGGTGGAAGCATTACGTTAGTATCCGATCATGTTTTTATGAAAGGGACTATCGTTAATTTTTTTTTTGTAAATGTAATAGGGCTACGTCAACTCGAGAACACTTTAGTTACAATTTGGAGTGCACTAGAAACAACGTGTAAGTTTAAAATATATTTAGATTGATCTGAATTCTTTAAGAAAATATGCACATTTATAAATCTGCTTAACAGATGTAACAAGTTTAGTTCCTAATATCCTAAATATTGTTTTAGTGAGAATGGCATTGGATTTTTAAACCAAGTAGCTACTAAAACCGTGTTTAAACCATGGGAAGTTAACGATTACAATTATCGTTTGAATTTGGACTTGACATTGCTTAATGAGCAGCCCCATATTTTGGTGCTTGAACATTTGCATAAAGTCGCATATCGCAATGGACTAGGAAATTCATTGTATACTGCGGAACACCGAATTGGCGAACATGAGCCTGAAACGGTGACTTTTCTTTAACTAAATCACGATTTTTGTAAGTTTTAAAAATGATTTTGTTTAATGAAGTTGCTGGACTTCGTTAAGCGACATTTCCGAAGCAATCGAACTGCAATTGTTGGTGTAGGAATATGCCACGACTATTTGGTTGAATATGCCAAGAAAAACATTAATCTTCAAGGGGGTGAAACTGCCGATCAGCCAGCAAAATACGCTGGAGGTACCCTAAACTTGAAAAAAAAAAATTAAGCATTTTTTTGCAATAATTTTTTTTATAATTTAATTATTCGAAGGCGAAGTGTATATTGAAACCCATCATCCATTATCCTACGTCGCTGTCGCTACAGAAGGAGCTAGGTATTTCTTGAATACTGAAAATCAATTTCATTATTTACAACTATAAAGTTTCATTTTTTTAGTTTGAAAAACATTAAAGATGTGTTGGCTTTGGGTGTATTTCAGCATGTAATGGGAGTTGGTTCAAACATTAAATGGAGTGATGGCAGTTCAAATCAGAAATTAGCTCAAATTGCCTCAAAAGCAACCGATAAACCATTTTCTGTGAGTAAAGCAGTAAAACTATTTTATGTTACTGAACTAATGTTCATTTGTATTTTGCCTCAGATTTCCGCTTTAAATCTTAACTATTCTGATTCTGGTTTATTTGGTTTTTACTGTGTGTCTCACCCAGAAGATACTGGCAAAGTAAGAACAATAACTTTTGAACCAGCCATGTGAATTACTTTTACGCAACTAATCGAATGCACTATATTAGATTTTGAAAGCAGTTTTTAGTAGTTACTCAGCATTAACTAAGAGCGGAATTCCAGAAGTTGAAATCCAGCGGGCTAAGTAAGTTTCAGTTAGGAACTCAAATCTTTCAATGGGTACTAATCCATTTTATTTTAATTTTATAGGACGCAACTTAAAGCGGCTCTAGGGTTCGCTCAGGAATCTTCGTCAGCGTTGGCAGAGGAATTTGTTCATCAAGCTTTGACTTACGGACAGGTGATTTCACTGAGTGAAATATACAAAACCATTGATGGATTATCGTCCAATGACATCGTTACGGTACGATAATTACTTTTAACACACAAAATGTAAAGATGTAGAAATATTTTTTTCACTAGGCTGCGAAGAAGGTGATCAATGGCAAACCAACTTTAGCTGCGGTTGGTAATGTACATGAGACACCTCGCCTGGATCAACTAACGTAAATTTGTTTTGTATAAAAGATCCAACTTGTTTTCCAAACTACAGATAGTTTCACTCATAACTATAATTTTTGTTCAATTAAAGTAGGTAAACAATCAATCGTAGAGAAGTATCTGTTTGTAAACAGATGAACTAAATTAAAGCAGTAGAATCTTAAATGAATTTCTTTACGATATTATTGGGACTTTTTTTAAATACCGGTAGCAATTAAGAAAATCAGTACATTGAATCTTCAAAATCCAATTGAAACTTTATTGGTAATCTTTTCAGTATATTTAAATCTCTGTATTTTACCGAGTTACACACTTGCTGTACCAATTTTAGTCAAATGTTTCTTTTCCATAGAAGCTAATAATGTAAATGACGAGCTAAAACAAGTAGCCAGTAAAGTAAATTTAGAACAAGCTCTACTCGTATCCCCTAAATTTACAAAATATAATAATGATAATCTTTTTTTTTTATTGAAAACTTTAGTCGGCTATTGAGATTCTAGATGATTTCAAAGTTTTGAGGAGAAAGTTTACATTTAATTTCTTTTTCAAAAATATAAACATATCACTGAGTTGTAATTTTCATTTAACTAAAATGTGTATAAAGATAAACCAAAGTTCAGGAACTTAAAAATGCCTTCCATGAAACTTCAAGAGACGTCTTGGACCCTTTTTTTCAAATGAGCCTATAATCAGAAAACAAATTCAGTTCAATCGAATTTTAAGAGTACACAGATTTAAATATTAATATTGACGTTTTTAAAATTTTTATGGGATATCTATCATATCGTAGCTACAGGTTATTTCTTTTAAGGCTATCAGTTTTTTTTTAAACAACGATCATGTAAACTGACATCAAAATACGTGTCTTAAAGCTAATAGTGCATAACATACTTACAGTAATAATTTTGGCAAATATTTCTCTTCCAAGAAGCTGATACGCTAAAGGTAAAATGTTCGAAATGACGGAATTAAATCCAGAAAAACCAAAAGTAAATAAATCAAGTCCAAGTTCCAATCCCATTCCGTAGTCACACTCGTCGTTGGCGAATTGAATAAACGTCATCATCTGCTGAAGAGGCTCAAAATTCTTTGCTTTTTCTTGATCTGTTTTCGAGTTAGCAATTTTCTGAAAAATTTTCTTCAAATTGCCTTTTAAAAGTAAAAAGATTTATGCAAACTAATCATAATATGCGATTAAATTGATGACAAACATACTGTCCGTTTCAGGCAAAGGACGATAACCAACTTCAGTTTTCTTGTCATAAGGAACCACCATTCCAACTTTATGAAAACATTTGGCGACGATTTTCTTGTCCCGCTCTTTCATTTTCGACGTTTTAGCATCCAAACTGAAAGTATGATCTTTTGCCCAATTCTGTAACATTGTTTGAAGATTTTTCAACTCCTTATCGTTGCTTTTAGTAAGCATTTTCTTTAAATGTATTCTAAATAATTAAAAATCGTTAATAAGAAAGCAAAAGAAAGGTATTATAATTATCTAAGTTACTGAACAGCTGCGAATATATTATCACCAATGGGCGTTATATTGCCGTTCTTCTTAGCTTCATTTTCAGCCATAAAAACAGGCATTTCAGTTGGATCATCTCTGTAAAATCAGATTTTATGGTAAAATCGATTTTTAACTTATTTTAAGTCAGTTTTCAATTTACCTAAAATATCCAATGTGGTACTGAGTTTCTTCATCTCCCTGCAGAACCGTTTGGAATTCTGGAGGATCATAGTAGTATCTATGTAAAGTCAAATATTCAGAAGGTAATCTGGACTTCACATTTTTTATGTTGCCAGACAACACGTCGTAAGGACCAACCAAACGTAAACCTAAATTATTAAGCAACGCAGCTGCAATATTTAATAAAACATGAGGTTAGATATATTTTTGTTATAAACATTCGTTTATAGTTAATTACATTCGGGTTGTTTTGAATCTAAAGTTTTGCAAAATTCCCAGAAAGAGTAAAAATCTGTTGGCATTTCTACCAAAAACTTCTGTAATATACTTTCTGCTGGGCTGTGAGGGGAATCAGGCAAAGGAATATCTTCCTCAACATCACTGTCTTCCTTGTCACTCTGAGCATCTTCAGACTTAGCTGGGCTCAAAGATCTGGCTATTTTCTTTTCAGAACCTTCAGGTTCGTCACACAATTTCCTTTTCGATGCCTTAAATAAAAGATACATCTTTATGTTAACTCAATGTTGCCATTTTTGTCTTCTAAAACACTCAATCAAGTATTTAAAAAAACAAATTCGATATTGAAAAATGACTTTTGAAATCATAAGTTCCTAAAACATAAATAAGTACCCAACTAATCAAATCTAGTGCCTAAATGACCAAATATCCTTCTTAACCAAAGAAAATGTACTTCATAAACCAAAACAGTTATAGGAACCTGACGATTTTAAAAACGAAATGAATAACTTTCTCATTACATTCATATTTTCTCGTACAATTCTATCACATCTACCATTTCATTAGGAGAAATGTTCACATCTTTGTCCAAAATCCTTTGCAAACTTCTTCGAGACAAACCAAGAGCAGCAGCATGTTGTCTAATTGATCGTTGAGGGCTTGTTAAAATTGCCTGCCTTACTCTCTCAATATTAGTTGGAGTTCTTACAGTGGGCACTGCACCTGGTGGCTTTGTTTTGGCATAGGAACCAGTTGCTTTAAAGTTTCGTACCCACAATTTAATCGAATTTCGACTAGGAACACCACCATGGCGTTGAATTTTGAAGTGACGACGGAATATTCTTTGCGTAGTCACAACCGATTCATTGTTCTTTAAAAATGTTTCCACCACAAATGCACGGTGTTCATTACTCCACTGTTCCATTAGTGGTATCCACTGCTCAGCCAGATGTCAAGCGTTAAACCTACGAGTAAGATTAAGTAATACTCTAAAATTTGATGTTATACACTACGATTACATCATAATATACAATATAATATGTAGATTATATTCACTTCCATTTGAAAATCGTCAGGTTTAATTGTTCAATTTCTGACAACTGTTTTAGCTGCATAAACAGTTTCATTTAAATAGTAAATTTAACGTGATTATGAAACAAATGACATTGGAATTTAAAATGAGTTGAGATGGTTATAACTCTAAAAATAATCTAATTGTGATATTTATACAGAGATTTTCATGTGTAATGATTAGCTTAATTAACCCAAATTTGTTTTAACGTACAGTATTACTGAATAAAGATCCTAACCTTTACATTACTAGTTGAAGATGGATGTCGGTATTGTTTTAAATGCTCTGGGTTGACACGGTAACACTTTTCTCCATATTTACACTCAGGTAGTTCGTCCTTTTCACAGTTTTTGTTTGTAGACATGTTTTGACTTTTGATTTTTACTTCAAGCACAGTACTGTATTAGGTCAAGCAGACTCAGTCCTCGATTCCCGCCATTTGAACAACGTAAACTGCGCTACTGCGCAAACTGATTACGCAACTCAGCTCATAGAAATTGCTGTCTGCTAAAGCAAATCCGAGAGAGCATAGCATTTCCGGCATCTTCGTTTCTAAAGCTGCGTAAAGCGTGTGTGGTGGAATACTACACGGTAAGCAATCTTAAATTTTTAGTATTTTAGCTGCATCATCTAACAATAATTCGACTTTAAATAAATTAAGTGATTGTTAATTGATTGGTATTTTCTGATATAGTTTACGTACAGAATTATTTTTGGGTATTTTGTCGACAAAACAGTTGGCCAAAATGGTAAGTGAATATTCTTGCTACAGTAGTGTTATTTTTTTTTTGGTTATTTTATTATTTTATATTAATACAGTTTATTATTATATGTTTAGCCACGTGAAATTAAAGACATTAAACATTTCCTGTTAACCGCAAGGAGGAAAGATGCTAAATGTGAGTAAATTATTGAATGCCTAAAGCAACGTGTCTCGATTTCAACAACCTATGTTCTATTTCTTTAGCCGTGAAGATCAAGATCAATAAGGACAATGTAAAATTCAAGGTTCGTTGTAGCCGATATTTGTACACCTTAGTAACAAGGGACCGTGAAAAGGCTGAGAAAATTAAGCAGTCATTGCCACCTGGTAAAGAATCTTTTGCGCTGTCTTTCTAGAATGCACATTTCTAATGAAATTGTTTTCCTTTTTAATGTAGGCTTACAAGTCAAGGAGCTTAAGTGATTTATTTTTCTTATTTGATCCAATAAAACTATGTAAACATATAAAATTCGTAATTTGTTGTATTTCTTTATGAAGTTTATGCCGATCTACTGTATTTAAAAATAGTTTTCACCGTTTTATTATGAGCGCATTATGTGAGATAAAAAAGATGTGGTTGGTGTTGGATGTTTATTCCAAATTCAGTTTAAGAAACTATTCGTTTGTTAAGTACTGTAATACTGTATGAAGTTGGCCACGAAGTTTGGAACTTTTCTTGCTGTTCCTTGCGCTAAAATTTTTAATGTAGCTGGTAAATCAATTAAGTTTGATAATACAGTACACAACTACGTTTGTGACTACATAAGATCACAGTTTCTACATTTTGTCTATTAATTTTCTTGACCCTAATGTTAAATGTTCATCAAAATAGATACATTTTTAAACGACTTAATTTTATTAGGAGAAAAATTAGGATGTGAACTGTGACAGTTATAATAACCAGCACTAATATACTGTACATAGAGATATACCGGTAGTAAATTGAATATCGTGATGGGTAGTACATGTACCGAATTTTGGTTTTTAACATTAAATAAGGCATAACATGGTCAGTCTTTTTTTATACAGTAGATGAAATTTACACACGTTAGACATTTTTAGAAAATACTTTTTCCTAAAGTCATACACGATTCTTTATGAGCGCCCTCTTTGATAAAATTAGTACGGTATGGTAAATGTCTTCTCAGTAACTGAAAGAGGGCGCCCACAAGGAATTTTCTTTTGTAGAGATGTTTTAAACAGCTGATTTTTCTGTTACGGTACTGTATTTTTTAAACTGTTGTGAAAATGGAAATGTTAAAATCTCTAACTCTTTCAACAGTTAAAGTAAGTTTTGTTATATTTATGCGGTGTTATTATTGAAATATGATTACGTTGAATTTTAGTATAAAGCATTAAAAGGAAGTTTAACAAGCAGTGACGTTTCCATACCAGGTTACATTTACGAAGAAACTGTCAGTATCCTTATGTACAATCAAATATACAATTACTTAATATGACTAAAAAGTTATTTTACCATAATTATAACTTAGAAGTTACATTTAAGTCAAGGAATGAATGCATTGAAGTTTTAGACTTTATTTTAGGCATTTTAAACAACGTTACATTTCCTGTTCAAAAGTTAAAGGTAAAACTAAAGCAGTACCATCTCATTTCAGTAGTTTTAATACCTTTTTTTTATAAAATGAATTTTTATTTAGGCATTGAAAATGCTAAAACATGTGGCTGAACGTGGAGATCCAACGTTTACCGAAATGTTGCTGAAACGAGACCGACATATCAAAGAAGCTGCTGGTAAGTTGTATTATTTTTAATACCGACTAATAAAATTAAAACTTTAATTTGTTAGGTTTTAGTAGCTTAACAGATCAAATACATGGCAACAATTTGTCAGTATCAGTAAGGAATGAAGCACAGGTCAATAGTTAAGCATTATGACGTGTTTATCATTGAAGTAACTAATTTTGAGGTTTATTTTAGGAATTATTAAGTTTGATTCATTCAATGGGCAGATCAGTTCGGCCAATAATAAGTAAAGTCATCCTGCTTTAATTAGCATTGTGTGACGAGTAGTAATGGTAAATTTACAGGTGGAAATGATATTTGCGGAATGGGATCAACCGCAAGAGTTTCTTCTGGAAAATATGATGGCTTTGGATCTTCACAGTCAGTCGACACAAGTAATCATTATTTTTTAAAAATTTAAATATTGTCTATATATGCCAAATTATGTTACTTATGTTTTGACGAGTGCTTATATTTTTGTTTTGTATTCTACAGACATGTTTGATCGTCTCGTAAGTGGCATAACCGATTTTGTTGACGATATAAGAAAAAGTGGAACTATAACTGCTGCTGAAATTGAGTCTCAAATAAGAAGAGAATTGCAATTGGATAATGGAAGCTACCAACCAGTGAAAATTTCTTACTCAACAGTTTCGCCAAATGAAGCCAGTGTGAAGCTACCGCCCTCTGAAACAGTGGCTGTTGAACGAATAGCAAAAGTGGATACTGTGAAACCACGAGTTGCTGGTCGTCCTGGTGGCGGTTGGGACGATGATGACGGTTTAACAGAAGCTGAAAAACACATGCAATTAATTTCTAAATTGAACGAGGTTTCCATGAAGGAAAATACCGAAGTAAAAGATCAAAATGCTAATGTGGCAGAGGAGAAATTTGTAAAGGATTTACTGGAGAAGGAAGAACCGTTTACCAGCTGGAAGGAATTAGATCAATTTACTAATAGGTAAATGACCAAGAAATTGTAATTTTATTCCATTCCATTGTAATTTTTTAAATGTCGGTGACTTCTTAGTTTGAAGAACTTGGATGTTGAACGAGTTGTCATTCTTTTGTCTAATGAGTTGAAATTTGGGAACGAATCAGCATTGGTAAATTTGATATCAAAAACTACACAACATTTTGATTGTATTAAATTAATTTTGTTTCAGATAATATTACAGTTAATTGAAGAGATTATTTACAAAGATTATCTGCCTGTGGAAAGACTACATTTGATTGTGATTGATTCTATTAATGCAATATATGAAAATAATTCGACAGCCGTCACCTGCAAAGCAAGAAAAGTACAGTATTATTAACATTTTTTTCAGTTTAGTAATGCTATGTTTATGAATTTAAAACAATATTTTTAAATAGATAAAGCAAATCCTTGAGAAATTGATTGTGCAAATACAGCTTAAGTTAGCTGATAATGAAATGAAAAGATAATCAACTATTATTCTGCTTTCTTTGACTGGAAATTGTGCATTAATTTTATTAATTGAATTCTGCTACGAAGCAAGAATCATTCGAAACATCAAAATTGAAGATTTTTTAATTACTCATCCAAAAATAAAGTTATACAGTATTAAATCACTGTATTACTGTACAGAATTTTGAATGTTGCCGCCATTAATTACAACGCTTTCACGCGCCAATTAGAAAAGCTCCAGTTTCGCCACTCCCGCGCACAACATCTGAAAGGAAGAAATTGTAATTTTACAGAACTTACGGATGAAGACGAACAACTTTAGCGGTATTTTAGAGATTATAATTATAAATGACATGATAGAAGTCCATCGATCACTTTTATTTTCATAAAAAATTTAAAGTTAACTGTGATATGTTTGTATAACATAATTGAAGTAATTGAGTACAAGGTTTCCTGTGTATGTTCTGTAACAAGTTAAGTGAATGAAATGGCTTCAACTTGTACTTCAATTTCAAATCAATGTCGTCGGAATCTGAACAGGCAGTCATTATGGTCGCTGACACGACGATTATATTCAGTGTTAAATACCGAAGATAAAGAACCGGCTGCCATATATGATGTCATCATAGTCGGCGGAGGTCATGCTGGAACTGAGGCAGCAGCAGCCTCGGCTAGAATGGGGGCAAAGACATTATTGTTGACACACAAATTAGAAACGATTGGCAAGTAATATTAATTAAAAAATGTCACTTATAATTTATTTCTAACGTAATTCTTACAGGTGAAATGTCATGTAATCCTTCATTTGGTGGAATTGGCAAAGGGCATTTAATGAAAGAGATTGATGCACTTGATGGAGTTTGTCCTAGAATTTGCGGTAAATGAAATAATAGACTATGTGACTTATAAAGGAAGATAATATCATAAATCTTACATATAATTTACGAAATTAAGCGTAGCTTTTCCCAGATAAAAAATATTTGATGTACCGGTACTAATTTATACTACAACAAATCAAATTTGTATTCTTTGACGTGAAATTAGCCGAAAGAAATTTGCATACAGTAATTAACTAGTTATGCAAATTTTCGTTTATAATCTAATTTTTAAAGCTGCTAGCATTTATTTATATTTTAAATTTGTTGTCATGGCAAAAGCGAAATTGTAGCTCGAAGTTAAAATATTTTGGGTTTCCTTATCCGGCAAAACCTTTTAGCGCCTAAGTTTTGGCGCTTTCCGAGTTGAAAGATTTTCAGTGAATGTGTCAACTTCTGCAAACTGTTGTCATGTTTAAAATGGGATACGTGTTATTTAAAAACTTTTACGAAAATGTTGTGAAAATCTGCATGATATATCCGAGTTTATAGGGACGAAAACAAATAATGACATTGTTTTTAGATGAGTCGGGGATCCAATATAAAGTTTTGAATCGTTGTAAAGGACCTGCTGTTTGGGTAATAAACACATAACTATGAATAAATTAAAATGGGTTTTACGGTCAATTTTAACATATTAAGGGATATCGAGCTCAAATTGATAGAAAGATTTACAAGAGAAACATTCAGACTGAGCTAAAATCGACGAAGAATCTAGAAATTCGGGAATGTTCTGTAGAAGATATGTTGTTAGGTACTACCTCATCTGATAAAAATGGGCAAGTTTGTCAGGGAATTATTTCAGGTAAGATGCAGTGTAATTCTTATTAGAATTAATGACAAAATGATATTGATAATATAGTTTGAATTTAACAGAAAACGGCAGTGTTATTCGAAGTAAAGCAGTTGTGTTAACAACGGGGACGTTTTTACGTGGTCAAATTAACATTGGAATGGAATCTTATCCCGCTGGAAGATTAGGTGATAAACCAGCGATTGGTTTAGCTAAGACGGTAGAAAATCTGGGATTTAGAATGGGCAGATTAAAAACAGGTAATCTGAAATTTGTAAACAAAACTTTGCAGTCGTAACTTTTTCAAAAAGCCTTTAGAGACAGTGTTAACGTGAAATTATAATACTTTTTGTATTATAGGAACTCCAGCTAGGTTAGATGGTAAAACAATTAATTACGAAAAGACAACTCCTATTGTTGGTGATGATCCTCCCTTACCTTTTTGTTTAATTAACGAAAAAGTGTGGATATCAGTAAGAAATTTATATATAACTGTAACACAATTTATAGTTTTTGCACTTATTTTATCTAGAGTGATCAACAACTTCCTTGTCATCTGGCATTAACTAATGAAAAAGTACAGAAAGTTATTTTGTCGAAAATCCATCTTTCTCGTCATGTACAGGAAGAAACTCGAGGTCCTCGTTATTGTCCATCAATTGAATCAAAAATGCTAAGATTTGGCGGAAGAGCTCACCAAATATGGTTGGAACCAGAAGGTAAATAATTATCTTATTACATGTATTAGTTGGATTACGTTTTTACAAAGCTGATTTTAAAGTACTGACACAGTAAGAAAATAACGTTGAATTTATTACAGGTTTTGATACCGATATCATTTATCCAAATGGATTATCGTCTACTTTGCCACCTGAATTCCAGCTGGAAATGATAAGAAATATTGAAGGACTTGAAAATGTGACCATGATTAGACCAGGTTCTTTCTTAATTATAAAAAAAGTAAAACCAATGCTTATAAAAATAGTATTTTAGGTTATGGCGTAGAATATGATTTTGTAGATCCTCGCGAATTGAAACCATCGTTGGAGACCAAAAAAGTTCATAATTTGTTTTTTGCTGGACAAATTAACGGTACTACTGGATATGAAGAAGCTGCTGCTCAAGTAATTTTCGATTTTTTGTGAAAATAAGTCAACTCCTAAATTGATGTATAAATTATAGGGAATAATTGCTGGGATAAATGCAGCTTGTAACGTCCAGAATAAAGAGCCTCTATTAATGAGCAGAACCAATAGTTACATTGGCGTTCTAATTGACGACCTCACAGTTAAGGGAACGAACGAACCTTATAGAATGTTTACCAGCAGAGCTGAATTTCGGTTATTACTTAGGCCTGATAATGCTGATATGCGTCTTACTCAAAAAGGTAAATCTAAGCATAATCATTTTTAGGCTATTTAAAGAGTTGTTAAATATGATTTTAGAAAGCAAATTTTTGCTATCAGAGCTGCTTTATAGAACATAAAGTTTGCTTCTGACGACTAAATTTACATCCATTGGCGAAGTCTTAGGGTTTTATAATTGTGAAAGATGTTTTATCTTAAATGATTAAGAATTATTATTTTAATATAAATTTTGAACTATGTTATCATTTGGTAACTATTTGCATGTCGCTAAAATACAATAATATTATGTTATTGTTTTAGGTCATGAAATAGGGTGTGTTAGAGATTTTAGATTTGAAAAATTCATAAATATTCAACGTCAACTGCATGAATACAAGGAATTAATGCAGTCGCACAGCATGCCAATGACAAGCTGGAGATCAAAATTAAATGCAGGAACAACCAAGTCAACGCAGTTAAAAAAGTAAACCTGATCATAAATTTATAACTGTAATCGTTTTGCAATATAAAAAAACCTATTTTAAAGTGCTTTTGAAGTTCTTGGGGTTGGTGGTGTGATACCTGCCATGTTCTTTCAAGCGTTTCCTGAACGTTATGGATTTTTAGCTAACAATTATAGTTTAGCTACCAGGCTGCAAATCGAAGGTAAAAAAGTTTTGATCTATTAGCTTATTTGAAATGCATACACTAAAAATTTATTTATGTTATGATATATTCTATTGTGTAAGATATGCATATATTTATTTGATGATGAAATATTAACGATATTACAGCTGCATATGATCACGTCGTCACCGAGCAGATGTCAGAATTTCAGGAAATTCAACAATATGAGCATATGGCGTTGCCAGGAGACTTGGATTACAACAAGTAAGTTACAACTTATTACGTGGAAACCTTAATGGTGCTCTTGGAGACATATAGAAGCTCTAAAAAGCACAGTAACTACGCTGTAGCTATAGAAACTTTTTACTCAAAACTTTAGCTATCGTTCTATTTGCAGACATTTTCTACTGTTAATAAGCTACCGAGATTACTTAATAGCATATTAAGATTGAGTAACTTTTAAACTATTGTAAGAAGTTTTCTTGAGTATTCATTATGCTGTATATGGTTTCCTGACAAAGTATTTTTAGTGCTAAAGGAAATCATTTTCTTCACTGCTTTTGCGTTCGGGTTTTAAATGACTAACATGATTAGATCTACTTTTTTAAAACAAGAATTTATTTTCCTGAAGCACGACATATTTGAAGCTTTTAAAACACCAGATTTTCTGTAATTTTTAAATTTTACTACAATTTAAACTTTATTACGATTTTGGTCTTTTACCTGTTGTTTGTGAAAATTATTATTGGTTAGGGAATTGGGACGAGATTCGCAAGTTGTTAATTTTAGCTTAATATTTGTACTGTATGAAGTGAGAAGTTTTTATTGTATACTGAAAAGTTTTCTGTGTTGTAATTTGAATCTATTGTTGTTAAGGAAAACAGCGCATGTTTGAAATCTAAAACTTCGATTTTTTTGTGGCTTCTTCTTTTAAATATGATTCGATTTTTTGGAGAGGAAGAGTTGGGTAACTTTAATCGATTCATATGCAGTACGACATTATATTGGGAACAGTAGCCTGAAAAATTGTATATAAATAAATGATAACGAGTTGAATTACAAATTCGCGATTGTAATTCCCCTATGACTGATAGCATAATAATATAAAAGTTGTGACTGGGGGAGGACGACAAGAGGATAGTTTTAGGTTACAGATAGAAGTCGATAGAAAACGACACAAATATAGAAAAAATCGATAAAATAAATGTCTTAAGTAACCTGTATATACGGTACTTGAAAACTTATATCTGGAATGAAATGTCAACACTGAAATATCTTTGCAACATTTATGCTTATATTTTTTTGTGACTTTTTTTCTAAAATTTGATTATTTATGCGCAGATTAAAGTTGCATTTGTCGGCTGAAGCTCAAGAAAAGTTGGCTGAATGTCGACCACATACTGTAAGTTTTTTTTAGGGGAGAATGTATTTTTACTATAACAAGTTAAATTTTTAAAATTGTGTTTCATTTTTTCGTTTGTTATGTAGATTGGTGCTGCTATGCAGATCCCAGGGGTAACTTCTGCTGCCATTGTAGTTTTATTTCACTACGTAAGGAAACGATCTCAGGTGTATCTCGAATCTTAATAATTACTCTCTCTAGACTAAGCTTAATATTCCAACCAAAGGTAACCCAAACAAAATTAAATTACACAAGTTAAATCTCGATTTAAAGGACTTTCAAGGATAAATTTAAAATTTGGCATAAAAGAATCTTGGATGTCTAAAATATTGCTACATTTATAGTTATTACCGTAACTCAACTTTAAATATAGTGATCTAGCTATTAAAATTTTAGCCGTTAATAATATAAATAAACTCGATGTGGTCTTAACAACAGTGACCAAAAATTAAAGTAAAAGTCGTCCATATACTAAATAATAAAATTCAACTTTTGAGACAAGTGTTTACCGATTAGTAAAATAAGCGTTTTATTTAATTTTTCTAAAAAATAAAATATTGACTTAATGAAAATATAAATATTGGTATTTGATAGTTTTAATAAAAGTCTTCTTTCGTAAAAGCAATCTTTTTAAAGTGCTACTTAAGCGTTATATGACAGGAGAAAAAATTAAAATAGCAGATTTTTGTCTGTGTCCAAATCTTTGTGAAGTTCTTTAAATCGATATATTAAAAGAAAATACCG
The DNA here is from genome assembly GCA_013389785.1 of Helicorthomorpha holstii. Classification (NCBI taxonomy): domain Eukaryota; kingdom Metazoa; phylum Arthropoda; class Diplopoda; order Polydesmida; family Paradoxosomatidae; genus Helicorthomorpha; species Helicorthomorpha holstii. The sequence goes on along the minus strand of JAAFCF010006680.1, from coordinate 9,781,279 downwards.
AGGTTGTTATTTGTTAGCTTAATAGATAAGCCGTTTATAGAGCATTTTTGTCGACCTATTTCACATCCATACAAACATCTTTCACTTACAAAACAAAAAATAACGGGAAGAAAAATCGATTTTTTTAATGGTCTAAGATGTTAAAGCAACAGTCGACCCGTTGAGTGTGTTTTAGTAGTTTTTTGACTGCTGAATTTACAAAACAAAAACGGTAATGTCTGAAGCAAAGTGAGCTTTTGAAAGTCGAAAGTTTTGTTTTTTTTGAACTTTTGATTTTAAAAAGTTTTTTTTTATCTATTTGAGAGGATTGGAAATTCGTGAAAGTTGGCAGATGGTTTGATGGCAATGCCATATTAAAGATATCATTGAAAACAAGTACAATATGTTATTCAATAAAAAAACAAGAATTTCACGGTTATTTCCATTAAATTTATTCACAAACAGTATCAAGTAGCAATAAAAAAGTAGACGATTGCATTGCGACGCACGCATAAAGTGCAGTTGAAAAAGAGCATTACGAATTTATGACTTTTTAAAATGTTTTTTTTTCTATACGAATGCGTGTGGTAACAAATATATATTATGATTTTTTTATGTTTATATTTTTTTTGTTTTGGTAGTCTGGTGATTGACTTTTGTAGTGTTGCATTTGGAAAAAAACGAGATTTTTTTACTTGTAATTGCTATTTCGAATACCTAAAAACTGTCAAGACTTGAAACTTTGAGATATTTCTGTTTTCAAAACGTTTAAGTTTTATCTAAGATATTCATGGACCCGAGTAAAATAGATTATATGCATTTTTTAACGTCAAAAGAAATTCAAATAATTTTTTTTATCAAAATATTCAGTTTTATCGTTTAATTAGTTAAAAGCAATTGAAATTCATTTTTTAAAACCTTCTCTTAATACAAAAAATAGATCAATTTGTTTTCCATTTAATGAAAAATAACGTTTTCAACTGGAAAATAAAAATGTACAGCTCTTTTCATTTTCGTTTTATGCTTCAGGTAAAATAGACAAGAGCTGTGTGAAAACTTTTTGATCAAAGTGGAAGATATTAAACCAAAAAAAAAAAAAAACCTTAAAACCAGGAGCCTGAATTGTGCAAATCGATTTGCTAGTTGCTACTTGAAGGGCTGAATCACACTACACAACATCATAATATCCATCTTGTTCATTATCACATCAAATATTTATCAATAATAAATTGTCTTCAGCTTTTATAAATAACTTTCCTATCGCATATAATTACAACTATATTTTATGTTCGTTGACCATCCTTGCAAATGACACAATTTCTATCAATACCCAATACGTTTTTCTAACTGTAGTGTAACAATTTCTGAAACAGGAAAAAGACGACAGACCCGAAACGTTAAAAGAATCGGTTTTTTAAGTTATTGCGGCGTAAGCTGTACTTCCAGGTGAATGGTCTTCGCTCGTTTAACGCTCTGGTTGGCAGCAAAACGCTTCATGTGTATTATGTTGCCGTTTCTCTGCTTTTATTGACGACAACTATGAATTTTTATTGGGCGATTTTAGACGACTAACCCTTAAAAAGTGAGCCCTTTCACTACGTTTCACACTTCAACGATAATAAACAAAAGTTCCATGTTTTCTAATCATTTTTTATTTCATGTGCTTTGCTTAGGTTGACGTGATATTTCGCTGACAGAGGACCTATCGGCAGACCCAAGAGATCCGACGCTTAGGGAAGAGACTATTGTTAGGTATATATATTTTGTCAAATTCATACATGCCGCATTGTTTGCTTAGACTTGAGTATTATTTGAGTCATAAAATAGCAAGTCGCCAGGTTTGTGTCTTATCTGCTTATGCAGAAACTTCAAATCGATTCGCAGGGGACTAGATTAGTTGTTTTATTGGTTATGTCGACTTTTAGCTTGGCCATGAACTTCTTTTACTGTATTCACTTAAGATTTGACTTGAATTTGAAAGTTGCGTGAACTTAATAGATGATAGTGTTGGGGTTGGTGACTTGTTACGTCAAATGGAAAGTTGTTTCTTTAAGTTGTAGTTCGGCGATATTAAATTTTTGTCTTGAGTTCAACAAGTTGGTGACTGCTTTATATTATGTAATGGGATAGGACCAAAGAAACAAACTTGATAGTGACGAGACGTTAAACAGAACCTCTAAGTTAGTACAAAAATGCGTCAGAAGGATGTAGATTTGCAGACCTTGTATATCCTTGATTATAGACAACCAAAGTTTTCAAACATATAGGGTTTTATTTATTTGTATATAATTATATTTATCAATGATATTTTGGATGTTTAAGGTTCTTTGGGCACACGTGTTGCACAAAGATAATTAAATCTTCTTGATTTAATTATTTTCCGCCCTGTTACGACTAATTACCTTTGGCGCATTTCTCTGGTTCTCAACGTTTTGTAATCGTCTGGAACACAGCGTATTTTGAGAATTTTCTTTAAAATTGTATCAGTATATGATAAAATTAACAATTTAAATAAACAACTTTAGTACTTGAATTGCAAAACTCAAAATTTGTTTTACTACATATTTCTAAAAATTGGATTTTAGCCTAAAAGTCAAAATGTGATTTGTAGCGATTACATTACCGTCTGATTTGATGCTTCAGGAAATTCATGTATATATTCTATGATTCTAAGATATTTCTATGGCTTCAAAATATTCTGATTTAGGGCCAAATCTCTTAGCAACAAGACATTACTACTCAAACTTAGAAATCTGATTTACTGTAAATGTTTGTAAAACAGGCGTTTGCTTTCGAGGTATTTTTTAATTTGAAAGCCAAGTTATATGGCAGCCATGCATTCTTTGAGCCTTGAGGGCCAAGGTTTAGCTATTGATAATTTTTAAGTACTGTATACTTGAGGCTTATCTATTTAATTTTACCTAAACTGCCAGTACAACTTGAAATGAACGTAAGGATTTTATACTTTAGTGAAATGTTAGATGCAACTGTGGATTGTGGCATGAAAATGCAGTTGAACCCATTTAATTTTTCAAGTGCTTGTTTTACTATTCAAGTGGCCTTCGGCTGAGCTAGCTCACTTTGAGGCACTAGATTTGACTTTTTTAAGACCATTAGCTGATTTGTATAAGATATCGAAAATTGAACTCGTACGACACACATTTAACTTTTAAAACGCTAAATATTGTTTTTAAAACGTAAAATCTGATTTTTGTGGTCATATCGCTGGTGCATTTGGTCTTTGTTTGGTTTTAGAACTTGAATATTAAACTAGAAAATTGTATAGTTGTTGACATTGTTGCACGACAGCAAAGTTCCTATGATTCGAGTCGATTGCATTCCTTAAAACGTAAATTTAGACCATGAACTGTTTAAAATTTAAAATGTGTCCAAAAGCACAGAAATACACTACATAAAAGCGATGTAGTGATCGGGTACTATCGTACTCGTAATTAATCTTTCAACATGTTTTTCTCTTCTATTCTTTCCCTTTATACATTACCGCACCATTTGCAGTTTAATTATTTACATTGAATCGAGCGTGACCTCGATGTAAATGCGTTCAATTTACGTTGTCATTACGTGGGTCTTTCGTAAAAACACTCACTGACGGTTTTTTTTTTTTTAAATATTAGCCATATATTTGAATTTCAAAAGTCTTCTCATTCAAACAATTGTAAACTGTAGAATCTGCCACCGCAACATAATTTTATTATTAGACTTAAAATAAAATGACTTTTTAGATTGTTTACAAACTTATTTTATTTGCCCATAAATGACGTCAGTGTTTTGCTTGTAACAGCTCGAGTAACTCTGGGTCCAGTGGGTGTCGATCCAAGGCTCTAGTAGCGCTGAGTAGAAGCTGAGAGAGCGCCGAGTGAAGCTCAGTTGAACCCCGCAAACTTCCAAAGGTGAGTTCATACCAAAATGCATTTGGACTCTGTTGCACAAGGAAATACCCTACCCAAGCTTAATACAGACACACATGCAAGAAAAAAAATTAATGTCTACTCCTCTGCCATCTAATTTGAATGCAAAGTCTGATTGATTTTCTGTATCCATAGAAAACATGCAATGTAACAGCCATGCTACTGCAAAATGTGCTTGAGGTTGGACTTGGGAGCTGCACAGGTGAAATCACATGGGCATATTACCTAAAGGTAGGAAAATAATTTAATATATTTGGTTATTACTTTAGTTATGATTGCAAGAGCTTTTAGTGCCCCTGTTAAGAAGCAATCACGCATCAATTTATGTCATGTAATGTGTGTGCGATAAATTATAGAGCTAAATAGGCAGGTTTACCAAAGGTGGAAATTCTTCTTCTGAATTTTTTTGCACTTCGAAACCTGGCAAATTGTCTTTATCGATTTATTTAGTCGATCTGTATATATGGAAAAGTACACGAGGAGTTTTATGTTGAATTTAGTACTGTGTACGTGTATAGATTGTACCGGTGTATGGAAGAGTGAGTCTACAGTATGTAGGAGTTAGAAAATAAAGAAAAAAAACAAGGTGATGAGTTCAATTTAACTGACATTTGACGTTGATAACTAAGAAATTTTTTTATGAGTAGCACATTTTTTGGGTTGACGTTGGAATTAATAATTAGGCTGATTAAATGTAATTTAATTATTTTCCAAATTCTAAATGGTTTCGGAGAAATTATGTTTTAACTGTATATAATAGTTTGTAGTAAGTACGGGAAGTTAATGCGCTGTAATTTGTGCTTTTACGATAGGTAAATACAATATGTTAGTTATTTTTAAACTACTGATATTAGATAAAACTTTTTTGTACTAAAACTAAATTTAGCTATAACTGTAAGGTTTGTTGACGTGTTCTAAAAGTCCAATTTTTTAATGGAGGTTCGTTTGTATTCTTAAAGTCAAATTAGACCATTTTATGTCTAATTTAGTTATTGGATATACTCGTATTTCGGTTTTTTAAAAACTGATCTAGCATTTCATACTGGAAGTGTGTTTGTGGATACTAATTCTAGTGATGACGAAATTAAATTTTGAAGTCTCAATCAGGGTGTTTTCTAAAAGATAAATTTATCTGATGCTAACTTAGATAACAAATTTAATTGGAAATTAGTCTACGTGTCTAAAATATCTGGTTGTTAATAGACAAATTATTTTTGTGCCTCTCAAGTTATATGTTGTGTAAGACAAAATTAATTGGCAGTATTATAGACAAATCTGTGTAGTTTAAGATTTTTATCAAACAGTATTTTTCACTGGAATTTATAATTTCACCACTTAAATCTAACTTTTGTTCTTATACCTGTGGACAAATAAAATTGGGCCCCACATGAAACGCGAGTAAAATAAGTTAGGCTTGTTGCTAATATATTTAATACGATACTGTTACAAATAGATTTGTAGGTGAAGGATTGCCTAGTAAATTTGACCTAGTTAACTAACTTAATAATATTATTACGTGTGGTTAATATTTGTTGTATTATTTTGTAGTGATCAATATATTGAGCATTATACAGTGCAATTGTACGTTGATGTACTAGATGTACTGTGTATGATTATAGAAAAAAACAGCTCGGTGCTTGATTATTTGGTGTTACCATTGTATTTAGTTTGGTGTTAACGTTTGTTGGCTGTGGTATAAAAAGTCAAATTACTGGTACCTATCATTTCTAATGATGGGATAGAGCAGTTTATGTATAGTGACCTGACCGTTGCTGTGACTGTCATTGTGATGTTTACTTTTGAGTGGGTTTTTTATTTCTCAAAAATCGCTAGGTTTTTTTTTTCACTGGATATTCTTGTACATTGTGCATGGCACATATGGATCGTATTGGATTTGTGTTTGCATTGATGTTAATGTATTGTACGGTATGGCGAACTATTGCTTTTAAACTCAAAAATGGTGTATAGTGAAATGGTTAAACTAAATTTATGGGGCTATTTTACAAAGTACAACACTAATTAGTCTTTTTCTCCATCTTGACTTTAACTAGATTATTAGATGTGATTACATAGATTTGATAAGTCTAGATAGAAACTTTATTTTTTTTTAGACATTTTGTTTGGAGTTATGTAACTATTTGAAAAATGTGAGAGATGTATACAACATAGTATACTGTATAAGGTTGAACAAATTAATAAGGAACCGTTTAGTTTATATGCGAATGGCTGAATGCAAAATATTAAAAAAATTGGTTGTGGGAGTACGTGTGTTATAGAAGCCTGACAGGCATAACTACATACATTGAACTTACGTCATGAAGTTATGGTTACCTATATTGTCACTTATGACGTCATTGCGTTTTTAATTTATTAGCTTTTGTAATAAATGCAATACTAGCATTGGGAAAGTACTATACATGGAAACAATAAGCGTACAGCACTTAAAAGAAGTATTTGCAGAATAACTTAGAGCTACCATTAAACATTGTTCCATGTTTTTTTTTTTTTTTTTTTAAATTATATTAAACTTATTTTGTATGCACATTTTAGCATCAAAATAACTTTTATTTAGAAAAAATGTAATGCATTTGCAATAATTATTGAGTACACTCGATATAATTTTTTATATATTTGTTTAACATGATGCTACATTTTAAATGCATTATTTAGCTTATGAATACTTAAACTACTTTTCCACTCCAGTTTATTTTTTTATATTTTTAGTACATTACTTGCTTACTTTTTTTCAATGCCGTATTTATTATGATTCCTAAAAAATGTTGTGTTTTTTAATATACAGTACCAATTAATGTACTAGTGTTTACATTGAGAACCCTGGAAGGCAAACATTTTTCTTCAAAATTTTAGATAAAACTGGCTGTACATATCATTAATGTTAAAATTGTTAAAAATTTATTATTAACCTAATACGGTATAATAAGAATTTGTAAACAGCCAAAACAGCTGTATATCATGGATTGAGGGACAAAATGTGTATATCTCATATGTAAAAATTGAAAAAAAAATTTCATATGCAGTACATGGCACCTGACTATTAATGCATTTTAGCAATAATTCTCCTTGAACAAACATAGTACAGTTTAACTATACCGATGTACAGTATTTCGATTTCCATTCAAACCTACGTTTAACATTTTGCAATTTATTATTAAACAATATCCCTTGATACGGTGTCATGTACAGTAATTCTGTCTATTTTTCAGTTTCAGCTATTTTGGCGAATCATTTTTATGTACTAATAATATAATATCCACACAAAAAATAGTTTTTATACACGAAACTGTCTGTATAATATACTTGTACATCATACATGTGTAGATGATATCGATTTGACTTTTTTTACGTATCTTTTTGGAATAGAGATTCGTTGTGTGAAATTTTTTGGGCAAACTGCATATGCAATTGTATAGTATAGTAATACTGTAGTAGTAGTAGTAGTAGTGGTGGTGGTGCTTGATGATCTATTGCCATGTTTTTGTATGAACAATACAAGAGGTAGAAATGTACCATCCATTATCATTACAACGCCGCGCCGGTATTAAACTTTTATTTTTTTCTCTATCATTATTATCATCATCATCGTGTAACTTTCCCCTTACCCAACTTTGAATCTAATTGCGATATTATAAATGCTCACATCCAATTATCTTTTTTTATGTTTACTAATTTTTTATGCTTTTTTTTTACTATGTCGATATTATATTATTACATTAGTTTATCAGTCTTTTTATTTATATATTATGCTAAATAGCCAATGAATTAGGAGATTTGGTGTGATGAAAAATGTGAGTGACAGTTTATTTTTAGATGTTTTCCACACAGGGTAATTAGGAACGACTTCTGTAATATAAAAAATACACAATTAAAATGCACACTACGTAAAGTATACATTTGCACTTGTCTGTTAAATGGGCCAGTGCAAATGTGTAAATGTTCAAATTTCAAGTTGTATTATTTAGCATACGAATGCAAACATAAAAATGTTTTTCAAATGCTTTATAATTGTGTAGAAATAATTCGTAACATGCAGTATAAACGTAATATGGTATTTTGAAATTTAAGTTACTCAAATTTAAAATACCACTGTATAACAACAGTATATTGAGTTCAAGTTTATTATTTAAAATTTGCATTGAAACTGGTTCATTCCACAGGTTTACATCGCCATTAAAAATGCTTTTGTACGTTTGTTTACATAATGTAAATAATATAAGGTGGTGAAGCAAACTCTAATTTTAAATGTGGAGTTGCTGGGTGAAAATTTCTATATAACTAAAACCCTTGCCATTTAGTAATGAAACCTTATGACATTTAGTAGTTTGTATAATGTACTTGTATGTTGGTTTTCGTTAAACGAATTTATTGCTTGACATTTTTGATGATGAAAATAGTAAATTAATATACTGAATTGTATACAGTAATAATGTGTAGTATATACGAGTAAATTTGAATGTTGAGTATGATGGCGAAAACGGTGATATTTATAGAAACTTCACTCGTCATATTTATTACGTTAAACTCAATAGAGAACCAACGAAATTGGATAACATATCGTATATTTGTGATTTTATCTTGTAATACTGTATTTTTATAAAGGTTTTATCATTTAATGGAAAATCCGTATTACTTGTACTGTATACTGCAACGTATATTTTAATTTTAAAATCTAAAAACTTAATTTTTTGAAAACATTTTGTCGTTAAAAAATTAACATTTTTGTGAAACCTTTTAATCAATTTTCTCAAAACCCAACATGCAACTTTAAGAGTTTATTCAATTTAGTTCTATTGCCCATACCGTATAATGTTAGCAATTAAAATAATAGGCCGTAGGTAATTTTGAAATCCAAAAAAAAAAAAGTTGGTAAGGTAAAATAACTAACCAAGCGTCCGTCATGCTATTTTTGAACTACAAAAATAATCAATATTGGTGTCGTTTCTGGCATAAAACTTTAATTTAAAAACATCGATTTTCTTATGTTATTATTGAATCGATAGGTGTCTTTGAGCAACTAACCTGCTTCCCTTAAACTTAATTTTAAAAATGATTTTTTGTAACATTTTGTATATCAGATGTTAGTTTAATATTGAGGTCACTCCTTTGGTCAATACTCTTATGTTATGTACAGTACATTTTCATGGCAGTTTGGTTTTAAATCTATTGAGCTGCCAATTTGGTAGTCAATTTGTCTACCAACAATGATGTCAATATTTTCAGAGATCTCATTATAAAAGTAAAACGTCATAACTTTAGTCAAATAGTAATTGTCGAAACTAAATCTTTACTAAAAATTATGACCTTAGAGTCACGAGGTGACACCCTTTCAGTTTAAGAAATTTACAATTGAACTTTACAAAACGCTCAATATTCAGTAGCTATACTGAGCTATTTTGTTTTATCACGAATACCAAATTTAATTTGTCAAAATACCAATAAAGTTACTGAAGAGATTTTGTCAGCCTAAACTACTAAGTTTGAAAGCTATACCCATCTTTCCTAAACCGTTTAAAGCATCAATCATCATTATTAATTAGCTATAAAACCATCGAATATGAATTAATAAAAAAATAATTAAACGTTATGAAAACCATGGTACAATTCGTTTACTGACGAATACTACAGTGTAAGCACTCAATTAGTCTGAAAGCTAAGATAAGATTGAATGATCATCTAATCTCTGCTTTCATATACTAAAAGCCATCATTAAATTGATAATCAAAATGTTTACTTTTGATTTACAGAGTGAACATTAAATACTCGAACTTTGGTTATAGAAAAGCACATTATAATTACCGGTAGTAATGCAATTTGATAATTTCAACTGAAAATTAAATGTGGATAATTATGCGATTTCTTTTGTATTGTCAAATTACCAGTGTAAATTTTTTTTTGGATTTGAATATCACCCTGTACAAATTTTCACCACTTATTTCGGTTTGCCTTTAATTATTTTTTAATTACTGCTTAGAGTATTTACTTGCAATCACATAAAAAAGGGCTTTTTATCAGCCTCCATTGTTTAGTTGATCATGACCATCATTCTGGCCACATCAACACAACATAGAATGATTTTGGTCATCTTCTTGTCATTAACTGTTGATTGCTGTGGATGTGTTTTGTGTTTTATTATTTTTTTGCCTGATGGTTGTGAGGTGATGCTTTTACGCAAAGCTTATTACGGTGTTGGCCACCAAATACAATTCCATAATATAATAGATAGAATAGACGATTGCCATTTTGTTATTGATTTTCACGTCGCTCAAGCAATAACACCTTTCTTTCCTAAAATACACACAAAAATATTGAAGTACGCAGCCCTTTAAAAATGGGAAATGATTTTTTTAAAAAATTAGTTGCTATATTAAGCGTTATAAGGTGATTTCTCTTTAAATGAAGACGAAATATAACAAAACCACTTTTAAGGATACCCGAGTTAGTTTATTGATTACAATTATGTTCAATTTATTTGTTAGCAGATTTTTAGTAAAAACTGCTTAGTATGAGATATCTTGTTACCTATACAGTACATGATAATCAGCAGACACGCGTGTACTCTACAGAAGTTAGAACTGTAGATTATATGGCAGCTGAATGACAGGTAATGACTTTGTTATACAGTAATGTCCAATGGGACTTAACTTGTGAGATTGAATTTCACCTGTCTTTCGTGCTGTTATTGGGTTGGTTAGTTGTATACATGTCCTTTGCATGTACTGTATATAACTTTGTAAAATTTGTGCGTTTTTAAATTGTCGTTAAAGTCATCTGATATTATAATTGATCGATTCCTTATCAAAATTTTTATTTGGTTGATTTTGACGGTTTGTTGTTAAGCGCAATTGCACTGTCAAATTACATTTTATTGACAATAATTATTGTACATACTATACGTAATGCCATGTTGAAGTGAATCTGGAAAATCTTCTAGGTAATTCAAAATAACCAGTATTAAATATAAACAATCCGAAGGTATTTTAAGCTCAGGAAAAAGTTTTTTGAATTTTAAATCTAAGTTGGAAACTTGATTTCAAAACTTTCATTTGAAGCAACAAAGTCCGTCTAATTGCGAAATTACTACCGTCAGCGTTGCTATTTATAAATTAGCTCCTTTTATTTGTACTTGTACATTTCAGCGTTGGTCTTCAGACACAAACTATTGCGATCGTAAATGACGTTTTACCACTTTGAAGATAATTGCTGAGATGCTATGTCTAATTGGCATTTGGGCCTTTGACTACCGGTACTTGTTTATCACAAGTTATTCGCAATGATCAACTGAGATACAGTGTTGTCAGTTGGATACTTCACTATCTATTATTTAACTTAGCCACTGTAAGTGTCAAAAACGTATCGATAGTTGATGACAGAACTAAATCATTTAATCAAAACTTTTTATACTTTTAAAAGTTCCATACACGTATTGTATTTCTTTGTTAAAAGTGGCTTATCTTTCTCCAGCACCGCATCAAAATACTCTAACATGAATCCATTATTATTCCCAGCGTTGTACAATGTACATTATGCAACTGCATGCGTTAATGTGCATTGGGAATTGATTCAGCTGAGCTACTACACAACAATACAGCTACGTGGAATATACGTAAAAGTAAAAGGATTGTTTAGGGATTGGTTAAAAGTATAGTTATATAGAGTTGAGGGTGGAGAGCAAGGCAAAGCTACCTCGCCCGCCCAACCCAACCATTTTCTCCACTTCACTTAACATTGATTGTATATGTTGTCGATATAATGACTTTTTCCTATCTACTGTATATGTTATGACGTCATTAGCAATTTACCGAGAGTTCGATTGAAGAAATGGTATCGATTACAGGATGCACTGTTGCTAATCGATTTGGTCGGTAACGTCACGTACTGTACATATTACGTTTGCAGCGCCAGATGCTTCTTCTACATAAACATAGGCACACGTACACATTATAGGAAGTTAACACACAAAAATAATCATAAGGAATTTCTAATGGAATATTGGTAGGATGCTCTATTTTTTTCGATTTTTTTTAAATAATGGTGCAAGTTTAATGTCCTAAAATTATCACTCATATTAAAAATGCTGAACAAATTTAAAAAAAATGGGAGAAAGAGTTTGTCATAATTTTGTTAGCTATTTTTAATTCGGGGAAAAATTATCATTATTAATTTTTTTTTTTTAGAAAATCTGTTTTGTATGTAGTAAAATAATTATATGAAGAAATGAGACGGTTTTATTTTAGCATATTTATTTGTGAAAATTGTCCTATATTTGACTGAGCGTTAGCTGTGCAACCTTTAACCCAAATTACATTACTCCGAGTACACGTGTGCTTTTGTGTAAATACAGTATAAACGTAATGCAACGCATTTGCAATAGTAAATGTATGCTGTAAATGGTAATGGAGGTTGTGTATGACTATACAGTGTGTGGTTTTATGACCTCAAATGATTAAACCGAGAATTTCTATCTACTATATGGGTGCAACGTAATTGTAAATGCACTTGTTACGTCGAGCTTACTTTGCAGTCTAGAGACGTAATCGATATTATAGTGCAGTCGGGATTTCGTTATAAGAGACTGTTCTTCGTCTTTTTTTAGATACTTTTTCAGTAGCTAATGTGTGGTAACTGTGCAATTAAAAGTGATCGTAACGATTGTGGTTATGGTCAAGACAAGAGGTTCACTTAATTTAGTGCGCACACAATCATTACAACAGCACCGAGGACGAAATATGATGGGGAAAACGATAAAATGTGACGTAGATGATGTTAAAGTTTGTTATAATAAAAGTGGTTGGCAATAGGTCGTAATTATTATCGCATAACTTTTAGGCTAAAATTAACTCAGGGTATTGAAAACTGGCGCTAAATTAATTTGACTGTAAATACAGTGATTTTATCACTAAAGAAAACAAGTACCGGTAATAAAATAGGGCAAAGCTAAACTAAATAAATAAAAATTTTGAAACTGAAGAAAAAAGTCTTTTGACTATTTAAAAAAATTATTAGCAATTTTATTTTGCATTACTTTATTATACTTCTATACAAAGTTATATACTATAGTCTAGTTTATAGTATGCCAATTAAATTAGTTTTACATTAAAAAATTAAATTGTTTTGTTTAGATTTTTTAGAGAAAATTTGCACATACTAAGTGCATTACTCGGCTTTATTTAATATAAAAGATTGACTATCTACAACTAACTGTAGAAACTAAGTAAACAATTGAGCTAGTAACTCACGGTACTACTGCTGTTTTCAACGACTAAAACACTATAAAATTGACTTAATGTTTGGTTATTGTCACGTAGATGCCAAATAACCCGAGTGAAAAAGCATTAAAATGACTTTAAAAATCTCATAAAAATGTCAAAATTGGCTTGCTAGTGATGTTAATGACTTTGAGTAACTCAATTTAATCCGGTGACTTGTATTTTATGGAAGACGAGTGCATTCTACGTAAACTTCAACTTTCATTATGAACCCTTGTAACGAGAGGCCTCGGAATTAAACGCAGTACCGTACTTTTTCAGGGTAATATAAAAAGATTTACTTTTATAAATTACATAAAATAGCGTCAATTTAGTAGTTTTTCAGCGAAACTTGTTTTTTTTAGAAAAATAAGTGGGCTGTATTATTATATAATTTTTTTTTACGTTACCTCGAGCGATTTTTTTATTTTTATAATGTCAATGTTGATTGTGTATTGTATGGATACCGATATAAAAATGTATGTGTATGGTGTAACAAATAATCCATGGATATATAGTATTAGTGTGACGTCGCTAGGGGTTGCAAAGTTAGTTTTCAACTATAGCCTATTTTTAGTCAGTTGTCATGGACGCTCAGCTGGAGCTTTTAAATCCTGTATGGGATTTAATCCTTCGCAGAAGCCCAATTAGACAAATGCAAAAATACCGAACAAAGCTTAATTTTTTAAACATTGATGCAATGATGCAACTTTTCTCATGTTATTTAAATAAGAATCTCATTGTAGTTCAATGTATGTTAACTCAGCGGTACTGTATGCAATATAAATACTGCCGACTTATAACTGATGGAAGCTTTGGCTCTGGCTTTACCATATACCAATAATATAAATTTATTTTTGACTTGATTATCATGCTTTAGTTGCTGCTAAAGTTTGCAAAAATTATAGTAACTTACATCATGTGTATTTTCTGTGACAGAATCATGTTATACATGTTTTTGATGAAAATAACAATTATTTTGTCTAGAAATTTGCTTTCTTTGATGTCAGCAAATGTTTAAACTTGTCTCTGTTTATGTGCGCAGTGATTAAAAGTTAAAATCCAGAGATATTCCTGGTTCGTTTTCTTATTTCAATCATTTAATGTGCTAAAACTGTCATCCTTGAACTGTTTTTAAATACGGTTTTGAGGTAGAACCATTTAGATTATCATTTGAACATTAAGAAATTAGGTTTATATTCGAGCTCAATAACATTTTTATACTGTTAAGGCCAATCGATATGCCTTTTTAAGCAGTTTGATTGATGTGAATCATTTTCAGTACTTACTGTCAGTTCATTTAGCTTAATTGGTCACTACAGTAGATGCATTTTCAATTGAAAATACAGTATACAGTGTCCGATTCGACAAACATAATATTAATTCGATCACATTGTAACAAAATATTTAAGTGTTTGTAAGTTCTACTCAGCAAGTTCTAGCAATCTCATTGACATGCCACTTGACATTTTGTAGTGGAAATTCAAAATTTTAAGATAATATAGTTTATTAACCTTAGTTTTTTACATTATAAAAGACAGGAAGTGGTCATAGACTCGTAGTTACTTAGACAGCATTTTTGTAGTACAAAATACTCTTAATTTATCGTCATGCTATTTCCTGACTTTGAAAATGTTGAAAAGTGCGACATTTCACAAATTCCTTTTACCGTTTTTCGGCATAAACAAATAAAAAAGTTTGAACTCCTAAACACAAGATTTCTTGGCAATGTTTTTGTTTTCGCAGTTAAATCTGGTTTATTTTTGGACACTTTCTCACTCATCGTCTTTTGGGAATTTTTTTCATCCTGCAATTCCAATGCATGCATAAACAAACTCCATTTACGTTTTCAATTGCCTATCTTGTTTTGCTTGGCTGTCAAATATTGTTTCAGACTTTCAAATTCTTAAAACTAATGCCCATGTTACCTGTACAATGTAAATAATTTTTATTATTATTTTAAAAGTTGAAATAACATTCTCCCATCAGCACGTCGATGTCATTACAAACTATGTTTTTAAATCAATTTAACATTATGATGAAATTTAACAGCTGTAAATTTAAATATATTTTGGCAGAAATGTCGACTCAAAACTCGTGAAATTATTACAAAGCTATTTATAAGTAAGCTATTATTTTAAGCAACAAAATGATTTATAATTATGAATAATAATGTTTGTCAGCAATTTTTACGACTTATAACATGCAATTTAAGTAACAAAAAACCCAGTACAGAAATAAAAGAAAGGTTTGCGTTGCGTTTTTCTTGTAAAAATAATGACTTAGACAACCTCAACAAAAAAAAGCTTTTTTTAGTATTAAAGTCGACAGACTAAAATGTTTAGTTTTCGAATAATCTCTATCTTTCCCCTCTAAAAAAAATAAACAAAACATTGTGATCGTTTTAGTTCATAGGATTCCTATATATATTTTTAAATCTTAACGTGAAATGAAAATCTACTGTAGAGACAGTTTTCCGCCATTTGGTGCTGTTTTTCTTACATTGTCTGACATAATCGCATTTACTTTTGTACGTTACGGTAATTTATTTATAGCTTTTCCAGGAAAAAGGAAATAGATAAAAAAGTTGATAAATTTTCTTAGTTTAAGATGTAATTTTTTTTATTACAAATTTATTTGTTTATTTTTTTAAAATTTTTTTAAAGGTGCATGTTTACTTGTTAAAAAAAGCAATCGTTAGATAATAACTTTCAGTCTTATACATTATACGTGACCTAAACCATAAATATTATAGTTTATTTTCCGAGACTAAACCAAAGAGGAAAAAATAAAATAATTACATTATTGGTATGCATTGTCATTTCGACTGAATTTCATCGATTTATACTGTATGTACAGTATTTCTGTGAAATTTCAAGGTTCCTGGAATCATCCTCTTACGGATGCCACTAAATTAAATGGGCTGAGAAACTCAACATATCAATACACAAAAAACCCAAAATAACGGTACACGTAGACGGAAAAATTCTTAAAATACTGTAACTTATTTTGCAAAGTGGCAGTTTTTATGGTACTTTTCCATAACAAAATCTAATGGTTTTAAAAGCATCGATAAGTTGAAAAATGTTTTTAAACAGTCACTAGTACAGTATATAACTTAATAACTTATTTTTAATAACTCGGAACGATTGCCAATAATTTTTTATAGTATTTTCAGAATGTTAACAATACAACTACAAAACACTGATGAAATATGGTTTCCAAAGACGTTTGTATCTTGTTATCACTTATACATTAGTTTAGGTTAACAAATACTGTACACCTGTTGCATTTAGACAACTTTATGAAATTATGAACTTTTAAACAGAGCTTCTATTTGTTTATACTGAAAGATTTAAAGGTGTATTTATACAATTGTATTTATTTATCAGTTTTTCATTTGACAATTACATGATACAATGGTTTAAAGTTGAAAGAATAAATCCACAACAACAGGACGTATTTTAGTGAATTGTGATGCTGATGTAAGCTGAAAAGTTTAAAGGGTTATCTTTAAAGTTGAATTTTTAGTGAAAATTGAAGTGGTTTGGATACATACTGTAGCAAAGTAACATTTCGCATCCTTTCAAGCAAAGCATAAACATGTTTTTGTTTGTAACTCAAAAATACAGTATTTGTATAGGAATATAGAGTTTTAACATGCCATTTGGAAATGTTTCAGTACTTTTTGCTGAAATCTTCATAGTTTTATCTGAAAAATTGGTTTTTCATTGAATTTTTAAATTTCCGTTCCAAGAAACACGGTAACATCGATTCGATTTTTTTCTTTATATAATAACGAAAAAGTTATATTACATTTAAAATTATAAAGGATGCGTGATTTATTCAACTTTTATTTTTTTAAATTTGATTTTTATTATCGCAAATTTCAGTGAAGCGTGAAAATGCTTTTCTAACGATTTCTTTAGGTTTTCCTAAGAGCTTAAAATATTTAGTAAAAGATTGGTAATGAAAAAGACGGTTTACAGAGCTTAAACCGAAATATTTTGAACATTTACTACTGTATATTACTAAAACTAGATTTTTATGTCATTTATGTCGATGGTTTTCTCTTCACAGTACTGCATTTACTGTACTTTGTATATAAATATCTTAAACTTTTTATACTAAATATGTATCAAATCAATTTGTGATTTAAATATCAATTTTAAAAGCTTAATTTTTTAGTGTAGCTTTAAAATGCAGTCATACAAAGTTAGCCACATTATTGACTTTCTCATTCAAATATTTAGTTAGCTGTTTACAGAGTTATTCAAGTAGAAATTCGTCTTTGACGTTATTTGTATATACTTATTTGTATTTCCAGCCCAGTTCACTTCCATCTATTTGTATATTTATTTACTAAATTAGAGTGTTTACTATTATATTGTATATTTTAAACTATTATATTGTGCATGTCAACTCAGCTGTTTACAGACTGATTTACATAGCGTGTTTTCATAATTCTGAATGTAAGTTATATTTTATTATCAGAGTGACTTGAACTGAAGAAAGTTATTGGATTGAAAATAACGAAGTTGATTGTGTTGAGTGTTTTAGTTAATGAGCTGCATTGTTAATTGCGTTTGACAAACTTGTTAATGATCTCTCATTAGGTGTACTTAAACTGCTGTTAAACGCAACTTTCACGTATTTTTTGTTGTCTTTTCATGTATATAATTATTAATGACTAATTAAGTCAGTCACCGATTATTTATTTAGTAATTGGCAATAAATATCTTAGTGAATAGCATTTAGCAGCAACGTGGATAAAAATAATTATCGTTTGTTACTTCAGTTCAGTCAAAAGGTTAAAATCCTTAGTTAAAAATACACTAGTTCGATATATCCAGCAGTAAAAAAAGGGTAAATGAAAATTTGAACTCGAATTAAAGTTCATCAAATGCTACTGTATATTTAGTTGTTTTTTCAAGTCAGTTAATTAAAGTTAACTTGACTATTCGAGCATTGATAATTAGAAAATAACGAAATTATTCAAGCATCAAACTTAATGATAATCGTTAGGAAACCGATTTGTTATTTGTGAACTAAGTTTGTTTTGTTACCGTTTTGCAGAATTTAGTTCTGTTTTAATCTGTTGTAATGGGAAGTCTCGCAATATTTAAGATGGAATCATTACATTTATTTGATTACTATCAGATTTGATTGACGATCATATTGTTTCATCAGTTAGCTAGTAGATTTTTGTCATTTAATATGAATAGAAAAACTGTTACCGGTACAACACAATTAAACGATGAAGTGCACTGTTTAACGATGATTTTTTCATTAACTATTCCATTAAGTGTAGTAATAATCAGATGGCAACTCACACGATGCGTTCCTCTAAATGCACTATTTTTTATTCATTCTGGTAATGAAATTTACTATGCGCATGCGTTGTGATATTCATCACAGACTAACTGATGATAAAATATTTTTTTTGAGCTAAATTGTAGTAATTTAAAAATGTAAAATGTTTGTTATTTTAGCATTAACCTTGTACATAATCATCCTAGTTTTTTTTTAACTAATTACTGAAATGGTCAAAGCTTTTGTTAAATTATTAACTTGTAGTCTAGTTTTTTTATGTTTATTGCTAAACGAAAAACCTGCATTTTATTGTTTTATTAATGATTATAATTATAAAATGTTTATAGTAATTATTTAAAGGTTATACAGTAAGTTGAAAATGGAGTCTTTAGAAGATTTGATTTTTGAAAGGAAAAATTTTTGGGTGACAAAATTATATAATTTTTTTTAAAATCTTAATACTGGTATTTGAGTATTAATGCATGGGTCACTGAAATTTAAGTGAACTCGATAAAGTGCAATGTTAACAAAAAGTCAATGAAAATCATTTCAAAATGGCAGTTCGTCACTTTAGTTTTACCGATAAAAATTAGACTAGTAAAGCCTTGATATAGATTTTGTACATCAAATCAAACGCGCAGGATGTTCTTTGCCATTATTTTGAAATTTACTAATAAAAAATAGTGACTGAAAGCAATTGTACTACATACAAGTACGGTATTTGTATGGCACAGAAATCTCAGAAACTTGCTAAATTTTCAATTGTGTAGTATGTCAAGTAAAATTTTCGAGTTTTGAAAGGTACAATAACAAAGATGTTTTGTAGTTGAACCTGAAGTAAAAATCGATTCAACAAACAAGGTATCGATTCAGATTTACCAGCTGTAGGTTTACGACACGGTGAATACCAAACTGTCGATACAGTATATCCACCAGTGAGTTAAACTTTAAAAATAACTGAAAATTTTGCTGTGAAGTGAAATGAAGTGTATGGACGTGTACACATCTATGTAATCAAACTGCCAATCGTTACAAGAGAATATCATGAAGGCCTGTGTTTGATGAAGACATCATGGCCATATACGAGTTAGTTTGACAAGGCCAATCTATACCCAGTCTGTAAAGTTGAAAAGAAAACTTAATAAAAGATGCTGTCACAATCTTAACTTACAAATATTTTGTTTGTATCGACAAAAAAGAAAAACCATATGTGATTATGTGTGTTCAACTTGTGTACACAAGCGAATCCCAAATCAAAACACGGTGTATGCCTGTATTTTTTTTTTAAATTAAAAAATGATTTCGTGGATAACGTCAATGCAAAGCTGCAAGCTACAAGGGTCACTGGAACCTAAAAATTTTGAAAATGAAATCGATTAAGTCCCAGCTATAATTATTATAATGGGTTGATATCGATTTTTGAAACACGATAATCTTTACCTTAGTTTTCTCTGTATAAAATAAAGTTTGCAAAGTTTTTTTTTTGATTTTTGTTGACTTCTGTATTACTGAAAATTGAGGATTTAAAAGTTTTTTTTCTAGGGAACCGTAATATTCGTATCATCCCTCAGGTCGTACTATGGCAAACGCGGTTGTTACATGATAGAGCACTGATCATACGTAACAAAACCCCTGTTTTCTAACAAGTATAAAAAGCCAAGAGCTTGTTTTATGTATTTTTTTTGCAACATTGACGAGCATTGACTTGACGTTAAGTGCTCGTAGGTGGGCGTATTGAAATGGCAGTTACACGCTGAAACGCAATGTTCAAAGAGTTGTTTCTTTCCAATTTTAAAGCTTTTTATCTCTCCTATGGCAGTTTGAGAGGCTATGAGAGAGATTAAATTGTTTCAGCTCGGTTAACCACCAACTGCCAAATTGAATTGCAATCGAAGACGACGTAAATGCAGCCAATACGTTTTTATTTACGATAGCGACGATGTTCAACCGCAAAAGGATCCCTTAACGTCAGCACCTTTTTACGTAAACATTCACGTAGTCTTTTTAGTAACGCTGACGTTCGCTCTTTTAATAACCATTTACTTATGTGTCGGTGAACATTAAGAGGTTATAATTGGAAAATGGTTGAGTTTAGAAAGTACTTGAAAATTGACTTATTGGTTAGTTTTGGCTAAGTTACGTAAGTAAAAATAACGAAAACTGTATTATGGAATTTGCGGTGGTTGGTACTGCACAAGGATAACATTTACGGTACTCGAAAATTACCATAATAATTAAATATGGAACACTGGTTTTTCTCATGACAATAAATACAACAGGAAAAATCGCCATTGGATATCATAAGATTTAGTCTCGTTTCTTTAATGACTGTCAAAAAAAAAAGTTCTAAATTAGAAAATCACCCTGTTTACAGCAGTGGTAATCTCACATATTTACTTGGTCTTTATATAGTGTATTTCATTTTAGAAAGGTTATTATTTTTCTAAAAGTTGAAATTTATGAACCCATTGGGATATTTCTTATGATTAATTTGAGGTGACAAAAAGATGATTAAATTTCCTTTTAAGCTTTGAGTTTTTGATCCTAACTGGTATTTTTTCTAGTTATTTTGGCAGATGTTTCTTGGATTTTATATCTTGATGAAAATAACTAAATCCCCCGGCGTTTCAGTTCCAATCCGCAGGATTTACTGAGATTTTATATATCAACTAGAATTTAACAGCATGATTCAGTGCAAACTATATGGTATACCGTAAACACAGTATATTTTTTACGTTTTTATTTTAATTCCAATACTACGTTAGCACTTTGTGAACCTAATATAAACACAACATTACAGTTTTATTCGGTTTAGCATGACCGTAAGCTTTGAGCAACTGAATTAAGACGCAATAGCGAAATTTTCTTTTCTTCAAAATTAAGCATATATAACATAATTATAATTTAGAAGAAACAAGTGCGGCATGTGTTGAATAATAAATTATTAAGTGTGTAGTTTTTTGATGTTGTAAAGCCCAAAACAAAAGCCCAAAATAAACAAAAATAAATAATGACTTTTTTGTGTTTTTACGGTGTAAACTGAATAGCTGGCTTGGGACTCATTAGTCTAAGACGTTACAGGAAGCACATCTCTGTTAAATGGGACCTATATGTTTAGATTAGATGTACAGTATAACTATATTTGTTCCTTTTTATTGAAACATGGCGCAAATTGCAGTGTTTGTTTTTGCGCAATTTCAGTTTATTTGATTGATCATTTACTTTCAAAGGTAACACTAAATAGAAAATGGTTGCATGCATTTAACTTACACTGTATTGTGTTTTTATCAACCAATGTAAATATAGATTTTGCTGTTGCCTTATTTTACTAAGACTTTTTTATACGATCGTTTTTTAACACGGTACTGTATTAATTATTGAATTTTAGAATTTTTTTCTTCAATTTTTAAAGGTTTTGTTGAATTTTTAAAATTTTTATTTTTGAATATTTGTACATGACGTCCATCAGCTCTTCATTGTGATGCAAAAAAGATGAAAATGTTTGGTAAATTGTAATTGCTTTTACTAAAAGGTTTTTTTTGTTTGTGATATTTATCTTTCTAGCTAGTTTTTTTAATACGTTATCAGAACAAGCAATCACTTAACATTTTTAATAACAACAAGAACGATTTTCTTTGCAAAAAAAAAACTGTCATTTTTGTAAAAAAAATGTTGGTTATTGTATACAGTATGAAACTTTCAAGGTTCTATCTTTGAAATTTAATTTTTAATGATTTGAACTATATTTTTTTAGCTTTTGTATTCCTCAGAGCTGCATATTTTCGTAGAAATATCAGATGGTTGTGCAACGCATGCGTGGTAGTGCATTTGTGATGTGGACACGTGATCTGTTGAATGTTTTTGTTACGTAATGAGATTGTAACGAGGCTTATCGTGGAAAACAAATTTCCTGGTGGTCGATTAACTTTGTTGACACATGGGTTTGCTCATCTATTTGCACATCTTTGATAGTGGACGTTGATTTAACATCAATTACTCTTTACTACATAATATTAATTTAGCAAAAATAATTTATTGTGTCAACTAATTACGTCATACTCACATAAACAGTGCAGAATCATGAAAGGGGAAACACTAAAACATCACAAAAACAAACGGTTTCAAACTCGTTTGCAAAATGCACACAAAGATTTACAACATTAACACATTAAAAAATTTTATTTCATCGTAACTTTAAATGGTGAGGAATTGGTCAATTTAAAATAGTGATGGAAATTTTAGTTCAGTTTTTTAACAGTATATTTATCAGTACTGTATACAGAATGCACTGTCTTATGACAAGGAATGAATGGAACTAATTATCATTAGAACTTGTATGATTTAGTTCTGTGTCTTTGTTAGTATTGTCATTGTCTTTATTTCACTTTAGTATACCAACTTACAATAGTATGTATTATCGAGGGAATTGTCCAAATCTGAATTTTTTTGAAGCTTTATATCTGAAACTTTTTATGTGAATTTTTACATTGTAATTTTCTAATATTAACGATTTAAAACGAGGACACGTTTTCTCTTGATTTTTGCATTTTTATTGGTAGTTTTAGCTTTGCATATTAAATGTGGTGATGGAGGTTGATTTTACGATGAAGAAGCAAAATGATTTCGGTGACTGGCTAAATTTGCTTATATAATACGTTGATTTACAAGCAGCAAAATCAATTTATGTGGCTTGAACGTTAAGTAGGACGCCATTAGCAATCCAGATAGAGAGATGAAGCAGTAACAGCCGATGTTTTTACTTGATTAATTTTCTCTAAAATGCAGAAGGATGGATAGATAGAGAGTTAGTAGAGGGAAAATGAGCAATGAAAATTTAATGCAATAACGTTAACGTCATCAACAATTAATTGTATTAGAAATAGAAATTGTTTATCACTCGTAGCGCTCCCATTTTTTAATAGACTTTTTTTTTACTTATTCCGACATAAAGCACTACAACAGGTGAATTAATTATTAGATATTTGCCAAGGGCTGATGAGATGCATTTACCGTAATAATCAATCATTTATTATTAGTCAACTTTGGTGCAGTTGGAAACCACTGCTGCAAACTTTGTCATCTAATTTGAAACTAAAATGCCATCAAAAGCTAGACATCAAGATTAAAAAGTTTAAAAATTCTAAAGATGCCCGGAATCAACTTTGACGTCATTTTGATTCAAAATTTAATCATTTTATAAAAATTTAATTAGAGCTAATTGAACAGAATCTAATTTAGGTTAACCTTAATACATGGTGAGTGAATTACAGTTATTCATAAACATCTCTGAACTTTTAATCTCTGAAAGATTAAAATTAATGGTGACATTTTGAAATTATATTAGTTGATTTTATTAACAGGAATCATAGTAACTATTATACGATCAGCTGAATTATTTTTGTGGTGTTTTTATTAATTTTTCAACACTACTAAGTGATTTTTGGCAAAAGAACTAAAAATGGAAAAATATCGCTTTAAATCTGGCAACTAACTTGATCATTTAGAAATGTACTTCCATAATTTGAGATTTAGGGGTCTAAGAGTGCCAGGTACATTAATATTTTGACATCTGTCATATTTTTTAAAAAAAAAGTAATGCAACGTTTAATATAGTATCTATACGGTACAATGCAAGTTAAAAGCACACAATTCTAGTTGAACTTACAATTAGTGTTTTATTAAGTATTAATTGTCATTTGAAGCAGTACACGAATCAGAAATTATTATATTTGTTCATTTTTATTAGTATTGAGACTATATTTTTAGATTTTTTTTAAAGTTTTTACTATAAAACATATAACGTTTTCGTCGAACAACATGGTAGTTAAGTGACTAAGTACGAACTTTATTTGAAATTACACTTTTTTATTATTAGATTTCTTATTTTGATGAAAAGTGTCATACATGTCAAAAAAATAATTTCATAAATCAACTCAGGTTCTGATTTTAGTCGAGTGCAGTCTGTTTTCATTAATTTGGTATGCAGCTGATGTAACTCGTAGTTGAAAGTGACAAATCAAATTGTTAACGTCGTCTGCTTCCTGTTTACGTCGCTTTTAATGAGCTTTTTACGCTTATTGCACACAGTCTCAGCTGAGCTAGATTATTTTTTTCTCCATGGTTAGGGCCGACAACAAGCTGACAATGGCACTCGGGTTAAGGAATATGGGGTTAGCGACCTTTAAAAATATCTTCATATCTTTTATGTTATATACTCAGTTCTAGACTCTAGTATTCGTACGAGTATGTTATGTTCATAAAATATTAATAAAAGAAGCCTAGCTTTATGTTTCATAACACGTCGTGAGGTAGTACTGTTTAACTGCGCATGCGTTCAGTATATTTGATTTCTACAGTCAGTGCTCATTTAGGATCATTTATTGTGACCCAATAAAATTAGACTCGGTTTTATGTTGGTTTAATAACGACTAGAAAAAAATATACAGTTGTGGTATCATTTTTAATGGGACAATGCCATATTTGGTATCCGTGATGTTCCAATAACTATGGAGTGTATGGACTAATGAGATTGTTTTATGGTTATAATTGCAAAGTCTTTTTTTAATAAAATGTAGAGCACATTGTTGTGAATATGTTAATAGGGATTAGTTTAAACAACATTATGTTGTGGATATACTGTAGATAATTGTTGTGTGCTTAATTTTTTTATAATTACAAACTATTGTATTGCTGCCCTAATTGAAAAAACAGCAAAATTGTGTCAATCAATTTTTTATTGTGGTTTCAGTCTTTTAGTTCATTGATTGAACTTTCTATTTCATTTTGCTCTTTAGTTTTAGCATATGTTGAACTTGCTTTTTGCCATATTTTTTTTAATGCGTGTTACAATTTTTTATGTGTTTACGCAAAAAGGGTAATTTAAATCTATTTAATAGGATTGTTTCTGTTTTATCCAAACAAAGCATTCATTTCAGCAGACTGTTCGTTTAAGATGTATTTTTTAATGTCTTTTAGTAATAGCCATTTACTGTCATAATTTTTGACAGAGATTTATTTAGTGTGTAGTTTGAAATAAAATTAATTTTGACATTTTCTGCGTATGTGTAGTAATGAAAAATTATGACAGACAATGATTTTTTTTGTTGAAAATTTACTGGTAGAGGGTTGTCAACACATGGACGTAATTTTAATTAAATGGAATGGAAGCAGAGAGATAAAACGTGAAAGAGAAGACTAAATTTCATTACGTAATTGACGTTAAACATGTCTGTTGTTGTTTTACAAGGTTAATTGGATCAACTGAAAACAAAAATTTTCTTTTTCGCAAAAGAGTCAAAACTAAACTAAAATAGTCCAACACGCAAGACCGGTAATTGGCAAGTAACGCCTTTCTCCCTACTTAACACGCTGCACTCTGATTAACATCAAATCATCCTTTATCTTTATTTGGAAACCTTATGAAGTGTATTTGACCAAGCAAAATAAAGGCTACTTTTATAGGTATCACATTACTTACAATTTTCATCTATAATACTGTAGCTCTGTTGTTCAGCTTAATATTTCTAGATAATTTCTTCTTTTCTTATTTCTTCAGTTCTTTGTTTTCTTATAACATTGGTTGGCGTCTTAATATAATCCAATGTATTGATAACTATAAATTTGATATTAGCATTGACTAGTTTTATATCAGTATGGCTAAACATGATATCAATATTGCGCAATTTTTAATCATTTGATTTTTTAAGTGTTAGTAGGTTCCAATTTTAACATATTCTTAATTAGTCAATTATTTTGAGATAAAGTAAATTTAAAGCGGGAAAAATCCTTTCATCTTTTCTACACTCGTTACTTACCACTAAATTAAAATTCAGATGCCATAGATACTATTATTGCTGGTTGAATACGAAAATAAAATATCCACTAGTAATAAAAAATTGAAGTTAGATTTAAAATGCAATATGAAATCGCATAATGAACTTCCTTAAAGCGAAAAGGGGTGGAGTTAAATGATTTTTATAGACGAAAATAGCTCATATATTTTTTAGGTATCGATCAAACATTTTACACCGAGAAAAATACAATATATACTGTACATATCGTTTAACTGTGTAGACAAAAGATTGAAGAGTGGGAATATGCTCAGAGACATGGAAGTTTATTATATTTAGCAACTTAATTAGCATAGGCAATCCAAAGTGAAAAGAAAAGCTTATTATTTACTTATATCAAAGTAATGAAATATACAAGATTAAACTAATATTAATATATTTTAATAAACAGAGTGATGAACCATAAAATCCACAAACTCTTTCTGTAGATAATGTAAAACATATGGCAATACTAAATCACGTCTTAGAAAAGAAAGATTTCCTTGAAAAATACAGTGTAGGCAAAGAAAGTTAATGGATTCATTTTATGAACGAAACTAACGTTATTTACTTTGAAAATTTTTAGTATAATACTAGTAAAAAGTGAAAATTGGTACAATTGCGAAAATATGGACCATGTTATCTGTAGTTTATATTTGTACACTCATTCAGTACTTTATTTATCAAGTTTAATTAGAAAGTTTCATGAATTAAACTTAATTAATACAGTATTTGATTTTAAAGGTGTCTATGAGTTTATTTGATGATTCTTAAAGCAATATTGCTAGTAGGAGATCATAAATAAATCTCATAATGCATATCCGTTCGTAGAATTTATTAGAAGTCAACGATTTAAGTTGAATAAACAAGATAAAATATTTCTTTTATAAGAAAAGTCATGTATTTATTTTGTGTATATAACATACAGTAAGTTACTTTGGAAATACTGTATTTTATTTTCAGAAAAATGTCATTATTTGAAGAGTTTATTTTTTCCTAAAAGTAATATAAGATTATAATAACAGTTAAATTTATTCAGTACAGTTCACTTTTTATTTATATTTTTTTGCTCTCAATTATTCGAAAACTACGAGGATTTATTTCAAATAAAATAACTTACTCGTACATACATTGTATGAGTTTTTTTGTAATTAAGGAAACTTAAAATTCATTTACAAATTTATTGATGCCATACATTCTTTATTAGGCTAGACACTGTGTGTCCATATAACTTAATAATAATGTCACTGTATTATTATGTTTAGACCTCTACTTCCCGTAACTTTAATTACAAAGCGTACTAATTTCTAATTACATGATGTGTTTAATGTATTGTGTTTAAATTGAATGGGGTTGAATGAATGAGTAAAGAGATGTGGATGATTAGATTAGATATCTAAAAAGAAATGGAGAAAAAAAGATGATGATGAAAATTGCTATTTATGAAGATGATTGGCATATTTAGTTATGGCGCTATATTAATTTGGCACACGAGATGCAACTGCTTATTACTAAGTAGTACACTTTGTTGAATATTATGTTTTCGATCGATCACCAAGAAAGCAGTAGCAGACGGCAAAGATGACATTGCGTGACTCTGAATAAAATATTTTAAGTGGCTTTGTTTAAACTTTGATCACTGGCCACCGAGTGGCGCTACTTCCCAAAGGACATATCACAATTTTTTACGTCAACTTTGACAATTTACGATTTCACACAATAAAACGAAAGGGGAAATAAACCGTACTGTTACAATGTTACCGTAGAGACAGTTCATGGCTCTTTAGGTCAAGTTGAAAATTTGCAAGTTTCTAATCTGGTTTTAATGCCTAATTTAGTTTTTTTCTAAACCATGCTAAAATGAAAATTTAAAAACAATATTCGGCTTAAAAAATTTATTTAATAAGTTTGATTAAATGAAATAATTTTTTTGAAAAGCATACATTTTTAGACTTGAAATTACGAATTAAACTTTTAAAAATATAAGTAAATTACCTGCAGTTATTAGTTTTTTAATTTTTTCTACTCATTAAAGGTTTTTTTTTTAGGATGAATATTTACTTATTTTAATTACTTTTCATATATTGTCAATTAACATCAAACATTGCAGATTTGAAAGTGTTTATAATGAACAAAAAAACTAGAGATTTAACTAATTAAAAAAAATGTCCCGCATAGACATGGTAATTGCACTTTTTTATCAACTAAAATATATTAAGAGCCATTTAAAAAAATAATTTATAAAATTTTTCAATCGAAAAAGTTGTTCCAATGCATTGTTATTAATTTTAATTAAAAACTTTACATTGTTTTTGGGGCCCTTGTGAACCACTATAACTTAATACCATACATTTAGTACATGGTAGTTAATCTTTCCGAATTTGTAATTGTTGTTACCTAATTGGCGTTTGAAGTTTATTATTGTGTTCATTGTTATGACATTGCAATTAATGGTGGGTTGTCTTTTGAATATGTGACGAAATGATTTATAAAAGATAGTGACAAAGGAGCCTATTGTGTGATTTTCAATTATCTTAATAGGACACATCATTTGGTGCCTATTCTTTTCATTTACGTAAATATGATGTCATTAAGTAACATGAACGGTGCTTTAGCAATTTTATTATAATAACTCTATACTTGTTAGATTTTATTTCATTTTAGTTGTGTTACCGTATCAAATTATTTTAACATAGTTTATGAAAATGTCAAAATGCTATTTAGAAGTAGACAGAAAGTACAATGCTCTTTGATTTTAAAATTAAGTTTGTATTATTAAATGCATTTTAGTTTATTTTTTTATGAAAATTAAGTACTTCCGGTTTAAGATTTTGGTCATTTGAATTGAAAAAACTAAAATAGGGTTGTTGTCTTTAGGTTTATTCGTTACGTCAATATTTTCTTTCCTTAAAAAGGTTATTTTGTTACAGGCATTTTTTTTTGTTATTATGTTTTGGCAAGTGGCATTTGGTTTCAGTTGGTTTGGCAATTGAATACATTTGGAAATGTTAGTACATAGCATCATTTTATGCAATAACTATGTCATTTGTGCTAATGGCTTTTAAAATAAGGACTTGTAAAGCGAAATATTGCGTTGATTTCCATCTGATTATGAGCTTCGGATCCGCAACTTACTCCGCAACCGGAAATACTTAAAAATATATTATATGAAAGAAAAAGAAAACAAAATGTTTCAGATAATACATAAAATATGTGCGCTGTTCTATATCTATGTAGAGGGCGCTGCAGATGTCTCAGGGAAGCTATTTTTTAAAGAAATAAAAATGACAATTTTAAGGGGGTTTTTTTGTTGCTGGCGCTCTATTACAAATAAGCCAAAAAAAAAAAAAAAAAGATAGATGATGGATGAGATTTATGACAAGACATAAAAAAACGATCCAACACGAGAAAAATCTTTGATATAAACTTGTGTGAATGTCAATTCCACTTTTGATAATTTACAAATCGACAAAAAGTTGCTTTTCCTACGTGAAATGCGCGCATTATTACTGCTGTTTTTTATACAAAAAAATTCAAACACAATGTCTTTCTGATGCCGACTTTGATGTTAAGTTTTTTTTTAAAACTTATATGCATGATCAGATATTTACAGTTAACTTCAGTACAACATTTTAAGCTAATTCTGACTATTCAGCATATTTGAGAACTAAAAATGACAGACTCATGATTTTTATTTTGTCTCGTTTGCATTAGCCACGCTGCATTGCTGGCATTTACATGGGATTTGCCGCTGTGGTAATAATTTATTCAAATTTTTTAGTGAATTAGTATTGTAGAACTAATTAATATAAAAGTTAGGATGATTAATTTCGTAATTGCGTGCTTCCGTGGTCTGATAGTTCTCTAAACGACGAATGTAATTTCATTTTGCCATTGACATTGAATTGCAATATTGTATTTTTAGCAAACAATTGTAATCGATTGAGAGGAGTGGTTTTCGTATGCAGTTAAATATATTTTAATGTCATAACTACCACTGTTTTACTCGCAATTGGCATAATGTAAGACAAGTGTAGATCGATGATTGGTAGAAATGAATCAATGTCAATCAATAATTTGCTGCAAAAATGAAGTCACTCGTAACTTCTTTGGCTTATTCCATTAATTATTAGCAACTTTTAGTCTATAGTAGATTAAACCGAAGCCGATAGTTGCTTTTAATTTTTAATAAACTTAATACATTTATTAGGTTTGCTGGTTTTTGTCTGGTAGACGTAGAGGTCATACTTTGTTACTTGAAGGCACTTTAATTATCAAACTAATCATCTTAACCCAAATTTATTTATTTAAAAAGTGATAATTTTACCACTATTAAGCCTTTAAAACCTCACCAGGGATTTCTTACAAACTAACTGTTAACTTCCAAAATCAAAATCATCCACATTTTGATTGTAATTAGCAAGTACCACGCCTGTAATATCTGAATTGAGTTAGCAAAAGATTAATTCGTTGAGATGTCATCCAATTTTATGGCTCAAAGTGACAGTTGGTTGAAGCACACAAGTATAATATCTCGTATAATAGTTGGCGCCATCTATTTATTATGTCATCAACCCCTTCCGGTTGCCACTTTCCCCTGTTATCTCGCCACCTCATTTCCCCCATCAATACTGTCGTCGTAATCGAAGCAATATGCGCAAGCGTGTAGAAGCCATAAATTAGCCCAAACAAATGAGACTTGAATGATTTGTTGTCGGTTGGTATCTTGGGAGCCGATTGGGTACATGGGAGGGGAATTGAAATGCCAGGAGTAGGCAAGCGACCTTATGTTGACAGTGATGGATTTAAAATTTGCCCATAAATTTCGCACTAGTACAGGAAATTGGTATGCAAAAGCAATGGCTATAAGATTAACAACAAAAAAAATTTTTTTTTGGTAAATATTTGTTTGTTTGTTAAGATTTAGCGAAGTAATAATTTAGATGCCAAAAATAAGTTTAGAAAAGCGATGGTAAGACTTAACAGTGATTCCAAACTATTAGTTTAGGACCATCACTGCTTTGCATCTGTTTCAATAGCAATATTAATTAATTTAGCATATTATTGTATCAGTATACGATATCATTTAAATGTCTAGGAAATTTATTGTGCTTTACTACTTCGAAATACATGATAAGAGCAAGACTAATGACATTTTGTTTCTAAGAATTTTAGTTTTTATTTAACTAATGAAGTCAATAATCCAATGAAACAATTAATTTGCACTCGAAATGTATGCGTATTGCTTTTTCTGAATAATAATATCTCATTAATGTTGGTGCAGTTATCTTCTACAATTAATGCTGATTTGTTTTGCTTCTTAAAACAATGCAAATTTCTGTATAATGATCCCATTAAGTGAGAGAAACCATTAACTGTCAATCAGTGTTTTACATAGTCAAATTTCTAAGAAAAAGTTAATAAATTAGTTTATATTAATTAAGTTTGACAATTCCCAGAACAAGTTTGACGTTAATTATTAATTGTTGTTGTATATCGGTATAATGTGGATTAACATTGATCTACTAATGGATCAAATCGCATGTTATAGTCATGGTTAAAATCTAAATAATGACACGTTATTAACTGTCAGTTTTATTTATTTGTCAAATGATCCATGCTAAGTCCATGAATTTAGGGTTATACTATATGTTAGTCTAGACTAGAGCTTCTTCTTTGCTGATAATCTGCGAAAATGACATCAATTTAGTGACTACAATAATCGTGCCATAACAATTAATTTCCATAGTTAAGTTAACCATCTGTAACTTGATTAATTATTGCCATGCAATGTCGGTGCTGATTATTACGTTTTGGCATTGAGAACGTGTGGGAAACTAGACCATCTGGACATACACTTATTTTCCTCACCAAACTATGCAAAATTGAAATAAAAATGAAGAAAGTAAAGCCATTTTAAGCAGACAAATATAGTTTATAGTAACGGCTTAACCCGACATATTGTGCCATTTCCACGACTTCATAATCAATGCATGGAATAGAATGATAAAACATACACGATCTCAGTTTTATGGCAATATGCTCGAGTTATAAGTTTAACTATTTCCAACTTTCCAAGACATTTCTAACTTATGTATTAGTAAGATTAAAAATAAATAATGCTATTGAATTGTTTGAGTTATACAGTACTGTTCAACTACATTGTAGTACAGGTATGCGTTATTTATAACGGTATACCGGTTCCGGTACTGTTTATTGGCAGGTCGTACGGGAAAAGTGATCGATCAATAATAAATCGATTATGCAAAAGCAGCATTAGCTGTTTGGATTAATTAGTACGGAGTTAACGTTTCAGAAAGAATTTTGTAACGAGAACTCTCTCCACTTTTTAATTACTTTTCCTCTCTGATAAAAATGTGACATTTTGCGCTTTTAATTAACAGTTTTCACTCCTATCTAGCACTTCCGGATGCACTTTGTCTCAAACTTCCGCTGTTGGCGAAAGTTTTTTTTTTTCTTTTTTGAGAAATTAAATTTCTTATTAAAGTTCTATTATTTTCATTAATGAATGATGTGCTTCATTTATTACATTAAATATTATAATTAAAAAGTTTGGTTTTTTAATTAAAGGAAAAGTGCAATTTAATAAAGAGTGATTATTAAGATGCTTAAGGAGAAACAATAATGAATTAATCGAAAATGATATTTATTAACATTTTTAATCTTAAAAAGACTCTTCAATAAGGGCAAATACTATATTAAGCGCTTAATTAAATAATTAATTTACATTGCGTCATTATATGGCCTCGTTTAACCGAAAATGGTTTACTCGATTTATTCTTTAATTAAATAAACCGTCGATCCATGGGGATTTTTAATTTATTGCCAATAAGCTTAGATGCTTTCTATTCTGGGCTAGAATTCAAACGTCATGGTTATTGTTTGTTTTTTCTAATTACAAATACTCTCATATAAGTGATTTCACTTTTTAACTGAAATTTCGTATGATATACTGTATATAGAATAATTAGTGTCAAATAGAACCAATCCACCTTTTTGTTTGTTGTTTAAAATCGTTGAAATAATTTTTCAAGTTGTCATACAAATGTGTTTGCAATGTCTTGGCCTTTATTAATATATTGATTTATTTTAAAATTTTCAGTGACGTTATTTATATGATGAAGAGACGTGGCATATCCCAAAACAATGAGACCAGAAGTGGATTTAATTGATGTTGACTCGGGGATATCATCACGTTCCATGGACACCTCAGATTCCACGCAAAATCTACTTAACGGTGGCCATACATCAGATGACGTTACCATCTCTATCCCAGGCGGCGGCGGTAGTGACTCGGCGTCATCAGTCACGGCCGCCGTCACATCTTCATCCAATGCTACAGCTGGAACCTCTCATACTCCACTTCCCCGTAGTCATCCACCGTTTCTAGTGCGGGGGGTTTCAATAGTCCCTCCGGCAATCGACACAGCACGCTCGGTGCCAGACTTGGAGCAGCTCCATCACCACTCTCGGCGCTGCTGTTGTTGTAGCTGCTCATCATGTGGTGGTGGTAGCACTCACGTAACTGGCATGTTATTTCACACTCGAGCGCCATCTGGTGACAGTGTACGGTCGTTTCAACAGCTGCAACAACTCCAGCAGCAGCAACAACATGCTTCTGCGGCGACGTCAGCAAGTAACGCGGCGTCTACAACGACGCCTCTTGGATTCGCCTCTTCTACCGCTCGTAGCGTTACCGCTCTCAGTTATGGTCACATAATCAGACAACATTCGCACCCTGAAACTTATATTTATAACCCTTCATCACTTTCTGCAAACCCTTACTTACACCATCATCATTACCACCACCACCACCCAGCGTCGTGGAAACAGTTTCAACAGAGGGACAACGAAATTGCCGAAATTGCGGCCGATTCCATGAGGGTCAATGGAGCTATTAGACAATTTAAACAGTTACGTAAACCAGTGTCCACTCTGTCCATACCAAGTGCAAGTTTTGCCAACATTAGTTTGATGAAAAGCGCCGCTGGTGGTGGTGGTGGAGGAGGAGGAGGATCGGCCGGGCTTAATTGTCACATAAGTTTAATGAAAGACACAAGTTGCGATGATTCAGCCAGTGTGGCTTTGGTTCCATCAACCACGGCCACCATCACAAACACTCAAATGAACAATCTTAACTCAGGTGGAATGGGACTTATGACTAGCGATAACATTAATGGGGCTAGTAATTTGACCGGAAATGCTGGTGGAGGTGCTGCAAGTGGCGGTGGAGGAGGAACGTCATCGTCGGGTGAGGAAGATGTGCGGGCGAAACCTCATCGAAGGCGGCGACATCATAAGCCTAACGTCGGCTACCGGTTAGGGCGCCGAAAAGCATTGTTTGAGAAGCGGAAACGAATTAGTGACTATGCCCTTGTGATGGCCGTCTTTGGAATTGTTTTGATGGTTATGGAAAATGAACTCTCGTCTGCTGGAGTTTATGTCAAGGTATATATGGCCTTTTTATGACTTTTTTTAGTTAAATTGCTTTGGGGACTTTTTTGAAGCTAAGTGCAAACTAAAACTGAACTTTACTTTAAAATTGGTCAATGTTATTTCTCAATAAATTAGGAGAATACTAAATGCTACAATGCTTAAAACTAATTCTCATTTTTGAAAAAAAATTGGTATTCGCTAAATGACTAACATGAATATGTTTAAAAATTAGTGGCAGGGTTCAGGCGTACTTAATTTTATGCCAGAAAAATACGCTTAGTAAGTTATTCAATGTTAAGTGTTAAGAAATCAGTGATACAATGCTGAAAAGACTAAAAAATGGTCAGACGTTATTTTAAAAAAATTGAGGCTAAATGAATTTAAATACTGTAAATTTAGCCAGGAAACCCTTTAAGAGCTATCAATTAAGTTTTAGCTATTAAATGTTTAAAAACGGCCTACAATTGGTAAATTGCTCGATCAAGTTGTTTTCAAATGGCTATAAAACACTGCAATGTATCATTGAATGGCCTTCAGCTGTTTCATTAATTCTAACGTTATTCTCAAATCGAAAAAAAATGTTTACTTTGCTGAATTTTTAATGAAACATCTATAAAAAGTGTCTTAAAATGGCAAGAATGCTGTAGAAACATTGGTCGATGTAAATTAAACATTTAAAAAGAGACTGTAAATGTCTTCGTTTGAGGTGATAAATGGGGTAAATGGGTGTTGACGAATCCAAAGACATTGGTAGTAAAACGGCTTTTGCCAAATTAGAAAAAATTCCTATTAAAAGTAATGGCGAATGACGATGGAGTTTGTTGAATATGCCTGAGGGGATTATGCTCAGTTACAAAATGGACCTTTCGTAATTAAGTTTGTGGTCTCTAATGGCATTCAAATTAAGGTCATTTTTGGGTTTAGTTGACTGCGGCACTTAATAATAGACTGTTTAGCTATATTGCCTTGAACTTGGCTCTAATTTGGAAATTTCAGAACGGCGATCTTTAATGTAACGCTGTAGGCCTGTCTATTGATTTTATTTAGTTTTTTCATGCCTAAAGTTAATGGAAAGTACTGTATGGAAAATTTGTTTGCACTGTGAAAGAGGGGAAAAAATGTAGTGCTGCTGAATTTGTAAAGTTTCACTCAAATACTGTGTTCAATATACAGCCTAACATTTGAAACAGTTCACATGCGTTAGAAAGATTTCACACTCAGTTATATGCAAATAAAATATCAGCCAAATTAAAATTTAACATGAATGGTATATAAATTGCGCAGTAAAAATGAAACGATTTAATTAGGATTGATTTCATTTCACACCGAGATATGGCAGAAAAAATGTTAGTAGGAAGAAACGTTGTAAAATAAAAACATTTTCACACAGAATTTATTTTAAGAAATTCTCATAAAATATATAAAAATTCACGGATGGAAAATCTCAACAAACGTAAAACAATTGGTATATAAATAACTTGTAAATTTATATAAAAAAAAGTTTTTGTATGGCAAACACGTTTCATTTTAACTCGTAAATTTATAATGAACTAGAATGCACATTTATACAGTATGTTTAAACTTTAATTAACGTCCTAAATTTGTCATAAATTATTCATTACTCTGTTTTTTTTTTGGGATTGGTTTTGAGTAATCAATTCGTACTGTAAGGTTCTAATGAAGCAACTTTTGAACCTGAATATAAATTATAAGCAACGCGAAAAATTATTTAGGATTGGCCAAACATACTTTTTTGTGGGAGGAGAAAATACATCAAACAAAATTTTGGGTAATTAGTGTTAGAATTTCCATAGCAACCCAAAATAATAACTAAAAAGTCATAATTTATTGCATAAAAATATTTGCATTAGTGGTACAGTACTATTTTTTGTTGTTGTTGTTAAGAATGACAATTATTTGATGTTACTGTAAATGGGCCTTCCTGTTATTTTTGTTTGTATTAATTGCCACTAGGGAGCTTTTATTTTTTTAGGGGAAAATTATAATTGGGGATAAGGGGAACTGCTAACAATGTTTAGATTTTTTCCTAAACAAATTCAATTACGTGACTTTTATTAACCTTTTTTTTTTGGTTAATGTTTACAAGAAGTTTATTTTTTTAAAACATTTTTTGTTTTGGCTTAATTTCAGTGGTAAATTTAGTTGAATGGCAGCTTTTGTACTTTTTCTAGTAACTTAATGTTGACTTAAAGGGTTCACATTTACGATGGAAGCTCAATCAATTGAAATTATAATCAATTTACGTGAGTTTACAGGAGCCTCTGTGGCATTATTTAATCTACACTGTTGTCCCATTTGCTAAGCTTCAATTACTTCAATTTGAAATACGGTTCAGTACAATATTTGTTTCATTGTAGTCTTTGAAGGTTTTCAACATTTTTTAAAAAGGAAAATGAGACTGTTTTTGAGCTATGTAAGACTTTCTAATTACTGTATGTGGTTTTCATGACATTTAATTTGGTTTCTAATGACTACATGCAGTTTTAATACACTATTTTTTGTCGGAAGAATTACATTAAAAATAAATGTTTTAGTCTTCATTTGTTGTTGGTTACAATTTATTAGTTACATTAAAGTAATTGAATTTTTTTAACTTGATATTCGCCACAAGCTGTTGAGATTAACAAAAATGTTTTAGTTTTGTCTGTCTAGGCATTGAACTTGAGTATTAGTTAATTAATGGCGTTTATTTGGTGGAAATGCTGTCTATTTGTGGTTTAAATGATAAGTACTGTTTGTTGTCATTTAGGCACTGATGTTGTCATGTATTAGAGTGGTATAACAAGTTTGGTCACAAGAAGGAAGCAATTTTTTGCTGTTGCCAAGGACATAGTTCTTAAGTAGACCAATAACCAAAAAAAAGTCCTAGTAAAAGTTGTTAGATGCCAATCATACCTTCATTTTATTATGCACATACAGAATACAAGTGTTTGTTGATCATTGACCTCATTTATTCACCCGGTAATGTTTCCCCAACTTTGCTTGTTAATTGTGAGCAATGGTCAATCGTTATGCAAGAGGATTTTCCTAATGATTTATGAGCTTAAATCACCATCACCTTATTATGCTTACCGTATATTATTAATGTCTACTTTTAATTCCATGCCATTTATTTGAAGCTTAGTTTTCGATATTTTACGTAATATCATTACGGCGCATGCGTGTAGATAAACGTCTAATGACAGTAGTTTAGTTTGTCGTCAACGGTTGTATTTTTTTTGTACATTGAATTTACATGGATTAGTAGCAGAGGCATATCGCAGCCGCAGCCAATTGTTCATCGGATTAAAACGCAGCTTCAAGCGTTTAAAAAGTCAAATTAGAGTTGTTGGATTTGCCAACCATCTGATTTCTAAATTTAAATATTAATCTGTTGAATAATAGGCTGTTTTAAAAAAAACTGGGTTGATAGGAAACGGGATTAGTATGTAAATCTATGCAGGTTTTAGGAGATGAAGGACTCATGGTCATTGTGCTGAAGTTTTCTTTGAAATAAAATTGATTGAGTTTTAAAATATTCTATAAGTTTGATCCATTTTGAGTTGAGCAGGTCGATTAAATCTTGGAAGATTTTTGTATACTTGTTAACTGAAAAATATTGGAATTTGAAATCTATTGGGGGTAATTAGGAGTGTTTTAGTCATTTATCATTAAAATATAGGAATTTAATATACCATGAAATCTTGCTATTGAAATTAATGGCATTTCGTGGTTCATCTTTTATTATTAAACTTTCAATAACAAGCTTCATTTTTAAATTTTCAGCTATTTTTTTTTATATTTAATTGCTTATTTATGACTTTATGAAGCTGAAATTTTAGATATCAATTTATTTGAATAACTCAAAACATATTTTTGTAGATCTATAAAACTTTTCTGGGATGATTGCAGTCGAAAATGTTTTATACCGTAC
Organism: Helicorthomorpha holstii; assembly: GCA_013389785.1. Lineage (NCBI taxonomy): Eukaryota > Metazoa > Arthropoda > Diplopoda > Polydesmida > Paradoxosomatidae > Helicorthomorpha > Helicorthomorpha holstii. Next base: position 9,742,575 of record JAAFCF010006680.1, on the reverse strand, counting down.
TAAAATATACATCTAATGTATCTTTAAAGTTTATTGAATTTTTCAAATTCGAGTATCAAAAACGTATATTAGCTTATCGAGAGTATTTTGCTTTTGATTTTTATTAATGATACAGAACTCAAAACCTATACTTAGAAAAGCGATATCATGATTTCGAATTTGTAATTTAACTTGGATATCTTAAGTATTTTGATGACTTATCCTGGAGATGTTATTGATTTTTTTAAACATTATTTTTTTAGTGAATTTTTTGCTTTTGTTCATACTCGTAATAGCAAATATTCTGAAAAAAGTTTATTGCCAACCGCTAGAAAGTTAAAAATTCACTAAAATTCCAATTTTAAAGAAAAACCTATAAAAGTTTCAACACGTTATCACTGGAACATCTTTGGACATGGTAATAAAGTTTTATATTTGTACATAAAATTGCCGTTTATAGTTATTTGAAACATCACATTGAAGAGAGCTATACTAATAATTTTAACATTTCTAAAAATCAAATATCATACAACATTCACTTGAAAATATCAATACCAATGGCCAAAATAAGTTCAAAAATGATCCTTATAGATTTTATTGGACCATGGACAAATGCAATTTACCTGAGTTTCATGTGAAGCCATTATAGTTGTTTGATTATGGAGCCACTTATCTTGTTTACATTGTGCTATTGCACTTAACACTAAAACAAATGAAATAATGAAAGGGTAAAGGGGGTGAGTTTATTTATTTCAGGTTCAATTTATTGTTGTGTGAATAACGGTGACGGCAATAAACATGAAAGTAAGAGTAGATAAGATGAAGCGAAATGAGGAATACGTGAACCGAATACACATTTCATGACTTAACTCATCACGCATTGCAAACAACTTTTTAAAAAACAAAGTTTACGCATAAAAAGTATTAAGTTTGTTAAGTTATTGTGTGGCGTTGAACTGAAGCCCGTTATTTGAGCCAGGTCGATGCTCAAAGAATGAAAATTAACGTTTATTTATTGGCAAATAAGAAGCCTTATCGTAGATGAATATGTAAATTAAAAATGCTCACGATAAGAAAAAGTTGTTATAGACTTTCTTTAACTTTGCAGTTAATCTGAATTTTGTCGTTTTCATAAGAAAACTTTGCTAAAATTAAGAAACGCGACAAATTGATATTGAAGTCAATGCTACTGAGTATTGTACCGTTGAAAACAATAAAAAAATAGTAAAAAAAACTCCAATATTACTCATATTTTAGACTCGTTTCTTTGTTAGCGAATATAATATTGAATTTACGTGGTTTTCTTGTGTAGCTGATATTAAGTTTTATGTTGACAACAGTTTCATTTTTAATAATGTATAAATATTGGTTTAAAGACGGTTTATCGATGGTAAATACTTGAAGAAGTGTGATGGAGACATGCATGATAAGATGCAACTTATTCTACAATATTATTGTAATAGTGGGCGTGTTGTTAGTTGCCTGGTGTAATAACAGCTTAATCATTGGTAGCAAATGGGCGCCAGAAAATACAATAAATGAAATGACATTTTGCACTAAATGAAATTTCTCATATTATTTGTGTATAACGTACAAGTATACACATAAACAAGCATTGTACTTTTAGAAATCACTGCCAAAAGTTTCATCTGTACATATGTGACCTTGTTACGTGTCACATCTAACGTCATTTATCTCCCCCACACCCAACCCACTCATCTAATTCTCCAACAGTTGATGCACTTTTTGCAATTACTTTTTTCTAAGTCATAAACTCTAAACATGTCCTTTTAGATGCCTTTAATTTGGCGACTTTCACCCTTAAACTACTATACCTCAAAAATCTCATCAAAATGACTCTTTGAGTATGTGTGATTTACAGTACTTGGTAATTAACTGTCAAACCAGTTGAATTCTTCACAAAATAGTTGCCATTTACAACCTGGTCAGCATTGAAATAGCGCCCCATGTAAATAACACGCTTTTAAATTAGGAATCTCAAGCACCACATTTAATGGTGAGGTTTGGAATTAAAAGCAAAATTCAATTAACTACTAAAAGTTAGATTAAGTGGCTTATCTTGTAAACCACGTTTTAATTTATACACAAATTTCGTCTATTAATTTAGTAAATTGGTAAACTTTTTCTCATTTACAACCATCAATTTCTACCATATGTTCAAATAAATCCTGTAGTATTTATTCCTAAAATAGAAGTAACTTAAGTTAGAACATTCAGTATGACCATTAGTCACATAGCAATTACCACCATAGATTTTTTGCTTGATTTAAACTTAACGTTAATTAAACTGGAGAAGTAAAAGGTGGGGAAAGATAAAGTTAATCGGCTGAGACGTTGAAATGTGGAAGAAAATAATGGTAGTGGGAAAAGAAAAGGCGACAGCTGATGCCGTTTCTGTGGATAAAACGTTTATTTGATTTTTTCTTGCTTTATAATGATGATTTTTAACAAATCTACAGTAGTTTCTGAAAGCACCAGTGAAGGCAGATGTTTACTTTTGTCATTAAAGACTAGTTACGTCACTGTTTAGTGCAAGCTTATTGTACTTGTCGTGCTGCGTACTTTGAAGCTATTTATCATATGAAATGTTGAATTTATGACTTCCACTCTGCACTAGCATAACTGCCATTTTTCAGATTAATTTTCGAATGTTTAATCAATGTCACAACATTTCTGTATCAGAGAAACAAATCTTTTAATAAGGAAAATGTCAATTAATTATATTTAGGATTGAAAATGTCGGCTAAAAAATCTTAATTCGAGAAAACAAAAATGTAACATTAAATTTATTCAGTTGTTGACAAGAACGATTTCTTATTTGTCATTTCCCTTAAAGATTACAGTATATTAGTTAGCAAAATATAATCGCTAGAAATTTTTTTTTGGTTTTATTTTTGAGCTTTTTTTTGATACAGTTTGTCGATTACGTTTACAAGTATTTGTACTGTATAATATTGTTCAATACAAAGCTTTAAACGTCTAGGGTATTTATTTTTTGTAATAGTCGTAGCTTCTTTACCGCAGGGTCCCCTATTTTGTTGGTTTTGATTAATTTTATTTTAGAGAATTTTTTTTTTTGAGTTTGCTATTAAAATAAAGTGCCAACATTTTTATAGAAATTTTTGCATGTTGAGTATATCGTGTATTTGTTTCATTATTGAAAGTGGTTTTTGGCAATGACTATAATATAAAATCATCCGTGCATCTACAGGGTGATCGTAACATTGGTAGAAAACCTCTAATTGGTAGAAAAAGGACCATAAGTTATGAAAGTGTTTGACTTGTAACGGATGAAAAGGATGAGTGAAACGGAAGTCTAAAACTTTTGGTATTTTATTCATGTGTCGTCATGCGTATTTGAGGGAAACTCTTCTGCCTTTGTCTTGAAAGAGAAAAAGTATTTTTTCATTTGAAATAAATGTTTTATTATATAAATACAAAAAAGATGTGATCGATTGTGAGAAGTTTCCAGTTTGTTTTCCATTAAGCAAAAGAAGATATAGGCTTACACAATTATTTTAGTTAAAAAAAAGTCTGACATAGACCCCTGGAATTGAGAATAATTGATGACGTTTTAATCCTTTCTTGACACCCCTTCATCCATCTAAGTCTTTACCCACCCACTCCAACCCACTCATACTAAACAGGATATTATACCGGTTTAATCAGACGTGAACAAAACTCATTGCTATTTTATTAGATTACCAATTCGATGGGCATCAATTTTTCTGACGTCTTTTTTATGTCTTTTTTTTATACATAGATAAGAGATTTTATGTATTTTTATTTTGGCATCAGATGAGCACTTTTTTCTCTGAGTCAACAGTAAAATAGTTTGTCGCAAGTCATTTAGATTTAGTTTTATGTTTTTCATTTGCCAACTCGACATTTTTTTTCTCAATGCTTTTAAAATTGTATACAATGGTTATTGTACTGTATGTGTAATTTTTTTTTTCTTTTGCAGTCTTCATTTTATTCGACCGCCTTGAAAACCCTCATTACCATGTCCACTTTGGTCCTTCTTGGACTTATCACCGCCTATCATGCCTTGGAAGTGCAGGTAAGCTCACATTATCATTACGGTTAGTACGGTACTTAAGCTATCTCAAGTTAGGACACTTTATAATATGTTCTGAAAGCAAAACTCAGCCACTAATTATCAAATATACAATCAAAAAAGTTTTTTTGGTCATTTTTGTATGGGCATTTATAGTACGATTAATAAATAGTAGAAATTTGGTTCATAAACAGATAATTGCTCTAATAGCTTTTCGTTTTCTAAATACATCACTACAAAAAATGCATATCATTTAATCGTAAAAAATAATTGAACAATAAACATAGAGTTAAGTGACCTAAATAGTAAATATTATGCTAATTTTGAAATGGGTAACTATTTACAGTATGTGTTTTGAAATGAAGTTTCTAGGGGGTTTAAGGCGCATGCGTGTGTATTATTTGAGCCATTTGTTGCAGTGCCAATAATGTTAGCCATACAGTAATGTTAGCTGTGTTACTTCACAAAGACAATAACAATCACAGACAGTAATAATAATATAATATTTCACGCTTCCGCTCGACAAAATAATAAAATCTCTGCGTTTAACATCCATTTTACGCTTTTGTGACAATTGCAATTCAAATCACAGTGTTTTGGGATGTGATTTATTAAGCAACTTATAGTTAACGACATGGCGTTTTCAATTGTTTTACTTCGTTATGTCAATTTCCGGTGTGTGTAATTTTTATCAAATTCACGACAGTCTTTATCTTTGGCAACCAAAGCTCCATTAGAAATCTAACCATTGGTAAGGCGTCCAGTGAGTGTAGCTTTAGTTACCGGTATAACTTATACTGGTTAGGTTATTTTACGGTTTTTTGTGCAATGTATTGGTATTCTCGTTGTATGATCCATTCCGTAAATTTTTTTGTTAACAATGTCACATTTTCTAAAGTCACATTGACTAAAGTTAAGTACTACTGTATATAGTAAAAAATGGTATGTAATGCATTGAAGCTTATAATTTAAATGTGACAAGCGACTAGATGTAACACCAGATTTGCCTGTACACTCTATTTTAGATCAATGCAATAAAGTTTTTAACATTCGTGCCTCACTGCATAGCTCTTCCGTTGACTTCACATAAAAATGGTTGCTCTAGAGACCATTTTTTTTGTTGGAAAACTTGACGATTACGTAGGGCTTCTCTGCAATATTTGCCATAGACATAACTGCCCCTGTAAGCATTTTGTGATACAATCTAAAATTCCAATTTGTAGCAAACATATCCCGTAATGTATATTGTGCTAGAAGGAACTCTTATTTGTAATGTGGAGAGTAACATTGAATTTGAACCCATCATCCAGTGAGGGAAAGGTCGTGGAGGAGCTCTGACTGTTTACAAACTTACAGACAAATATTATTTTTAATTATATCTTTTTTAATTAATATGTAAATTGATAAGAATATTTTCGCGTTGATGTATTCATTTTACTTATTTATCAGTGTGCTAAATAAAGCTTTGAATATTAATTTGTTACAGTTTAACAGGAAGAAGACGCAAAAAAAAAAAAAACAGTTTGACGAGGTGTTCTGTAACTAAGTGTTTATTAAACAACATTACATTTAATATGTATTGTTGTAAACATTAATGGAAAGTAGAGTTTAAAAAAATGTAGGCAAGTGTGTAAAGTGGTGTATAAATATAAAGTAATCGATAATTTTATTTCGTTACCAACGTTATCGTTAACGTTGTTTACATACTTAAATTGTTTCTTTCCTTAAACACATTTTAACGTAGGCATTTCATTTCAGCAACGTAATTTGATAGCACTAAAGAAAAAGTATGTAAAGACGGTAGAAGAAACTGCAAAATTCGCTTAATTTTATTTAAAATTAAATTCATTGCATAAGAAACAATTGTATTTTCGCAAATTACATTTAAAGCTAAAAACAATGCAAAAAGAAAAGGAAAACTAGGTCTCCTTAATTTATAAAAAACATGTTTTTTTTAGCTCCAGCTTCATATATTTAGGGGGTGTTTACCGATAAATAAATAGATAAAAACACAGAGAGCAGAAATATTACATAACACTGCTACAGGGTGTTTCACTTCAAACATACTTTTTAGCTCTAATGATTTAAAAATGAAGTGAAAGTGGCAAATGTTGGTAAAAAATATATGTTAATATCTGATACACGGTAAACACTGTCAAAAAAAATAATTGAACTAGAAATTGGTGAAAAAATTGTTTTTATTTTTATTTGGTAATAAAACACCCTGTATGATATTTACCATCCATTAATTCATTCAGTGAGCTATGAAACAACTGTTTTATTTATTGATATAATCTTATAATAGGCTCTTTTCTTGCCTATTTTTTGTTGCCTTTCAACTTAACGACACTCTTGAGTATAACACATTCTCAGTAAAAATGACATACTCCTCCATGTTTATTCATATATTGTACTTTAGTTTTAGTTCCCTATAGCGGTTTCCTGTGCATTGCTGTTATAGGCTAATTACATATATAGGGTCTACTTTGAAAGTAGTCGGGATTTTGTTGATGACGCTTTGCTCATACTTTTTTATGCTTTCTGTAAAGATAAACGGATGAGGTTGAGTGGTCACGTCCACATCATTAAATATGGTGCTTTTATTGTAATTATGCACTGTGTTGGACTGATTAGACTTCTTTTAGATTACATGGTCATTTGAGCACTGTCCTACTATGCAAATTATGCCCACAAAGTCAGTTCTCTTTAAGATGGCTTGTCTCATTACGGAGAAACGAGACATGGTGATTAGAAATAACAGATTTTATAAGATTTAAGTATGTTCCCTTAATCCCAGACGCTTTCAACATGCATTACGTTCAATTTTGTGTTAATTAATTATCGAACTGTAAGATGCTCGTGTGGTTAAGACGAACGAATGTCGCTCTGTGTGACAAAAACACGTTAAGAGAAAAGAATTTGAATTCTTTGATAATGGCTTAAGATGTTAGGTCTTAGCAATTGTAACTGCCATTGGAATTTGTGATTGTAAAGCGTTTGTAAATAAAGACTCACAAGAAAGTCAGTGTTTATTGTGCTTAAATTGTTGCCAAGTTTAGATAGCGTTAAAGAAATAAACAATGATTTAAAGTTGCATTCAATAACGAAAATAATAAACCAAAGACTTTGAGTAACTTAAATTGTGTATTTAATGTAATGAATAGCAAAACTGTCAAAAAGAATATCCGCAATATCAACCCAGAAAATAAAATTCATGATGCATTTAAAGGCGCCGACTAAATTGGCAAACTGAATATCAACTAAAAACCTAAAACACACACACATAAAAAGCTGACTTATATTGGGATTGGACAAAGCACTTGAGATTTTGGCAGTTTATTTGACACTCCTAAATGTGGGTTTATGTCGGTGCTGCCATCATAAACTAGCCATTTCCTTTTTCCACTTGCCATCCTTATTTACACATCACATCAAATTCATACAACTGATAGTAAGTTAACGTCACTTCCGTCATTGCTTACCGCATATCAAATTCAAATGCTGCATCAGGATGTCAGCGTTCACTGTAGATAAATGTGACCCTGCCATCTTTTTTTAGCCGTATATTTAGAAGATATACAAGTTCAGTATGCTCTGGCATTTATGTTATAGGAAGCTAAAGTCTCTACTGTACTTTAGCTTTTAATTTTCTTTTTTATTATATATTTTTTTATTATTTTAGTTATTATATTGAGATTGAGAGACTTAGGGAGCTTTTTTTAGATATCTCCTGAGCTATTTAATCAATCATTTTAACGACGCTATTAGAAAACTTTTTCAAAAATGAATAAGGAAAAGAGAAAAATGATGAAAAAGATTGAAAGAAAAATTAAAATAAAAAACTTATGAATTTTTATGTACATAATATAAATGTGTCTGGGATTGATAAGATTGAAAGGTTTGGCAGATAACATTTATTTTTTTACTTTACTTGCATTATTTTAAAATAGCATCAGCAACTTACTGCATGTTGGAAATAAAATTGTTTACTTTGTTTGAATAAATATTTCAAACATTTTTTTTTACAGTGAAAATTTGAAATGTTTTTTAAATTTTTTTTTTTGTTTGATAAGTTGTATCATTTGCTTTTCAAACTACTATTAATCACTATAACCTTGAACATAGAAATATGCTAGATTTCTTACTTGTCAAATTAAAAGCTTTGGTTGCAAATGTCTGTATAGCTTTTGTCTGGGACATAATTCTCATTGAGAATGAAAGTAAAAAGATGATAAGGAAATGGTTGACGAATAAAATCCATGGTTCACGATCAGCCCAAATAGGATGATTCGATAGAAATTACATGTTGAAAATAAAAGAAGTGAAATATTGAAGTGTGTACTTGCAATCGTGACAATAGTGTCTAATGAATTGTCTTAGTTAAATAAATAGACGAATAAGACTCAAATTTAAAATTCGACGTGCATGTTTCCTGCCATCGGCGTGTGTGCAAAATGGACACAAAAATGTGGCTAACTTGATTTGAAATACTAAATGGACCACAAATGTTGCTGTGCCTACTGGATACAGTTATGTGGTAAAATATTTCAAAAAGTGGTAAAGGCAATTAATAAAAAATTGGTGAATTTAAGTGTTAACTGAGCAGTTGGTAAAGTATAGTCCATTTTTAATTTACAGAAAAGCGTGAAAACAAGTAATTTACTGTAAAGATGAAAATGAAGTAATAAGCAAACTGGAATTACTATAAGTGTACTATTGTAGATGGAACCCATTACTAACTCATCGATCCATTTATTGCACTTTTGCTTTTACAGTGAGACAACTCATAAAGGCTTCATTTTATTAATTGTACTGTAGATGTGTACTAATAATAATTAGGAATAAATTTAGCTCAAGTATTTCATCGTATTAAACAGCAAATATGTCCCTAAATGAAGTTGCTTTCAAGGTTGTCTATTACGTTGAGAGACGATTTTGCGATTTTCATATATTTAGTGGTTTTATTTGTTTTAATCTTCTATTTTGGTGTTGTGACTTTGTAAGCAGAAGTGAGACAAGCACATACAGAGCTATAAAAATACCAAAGGAATAATTGAGGGCCTCATTGTATGTGATAGAAAGATAAGGACAGACATTCGTGAAATGCCATTGCTCTATTTTCGTATTTAACCCATGAATTTCATTAATTAAATTTTAAAATGATTAAAAAAAAGACGGTGATGGTTCTTATTAATAGAATCTGAATGACGTTTCACATCAAATGGGATGTCTGCCAATTTTAATTTAGCATTTAGAGTACTTTTAATATTTTTATTATAGGATAATCAATATCAATGATTTTAATTGAATTTATAGTCTTTCCTTTGAGTTTTGATGATGGGTGTCTCCAATTTATGGTTTACTGGGTTAAGTTGATTTAGTTAATTATTAATTTTTATTTGAGATCAAACCATCAAATAATGGTCAACTAAACTGTTGAACAAATTATTTTCTTGAGCTCCGATAGCTTTGTTATAACCTGAATCTACTGTGATTTTTAGTTTATAATAAGCAAAGTTAGCCAATTAAAACTCCTAAAAATTTCATCTGTTATTCGAAAGTAAAAAAATGACAACATTTTCTTTTGTTAAATCTCTTAAAATGAAAGCCGATGTCTTACATGTTTTATGGGTGTCCCTCTTTCTTCATCCATCCATCTGGCTCTGTATTTAATCTTTACCGCATCTTAAATTGTCTCACCGCCTCTTCCATATTCGATTTCCCCTTTCAACCCCCATCAAAATTTCTCTATGTGTATTTTCTATGGAATCAAAGCAAACAGTATTGAATGTACTGTGCGTGGTAGCCAATGCACAGTCATACTAAAACTCGGCCAATTGCCAAAATTTTTGCTTTCTTCGCCTTTTCCCCTTTCTACAATTTTTTTTATCAGTCGTTGGTTTCTTTCAGCATATTTCGTCTTATCTTCATCTTTTTCGCACTTTCACTGGCGTACACACTGCTGCAAAAATGATTTTATTAATTGTTGTAGCGTTTCAATAGTTATGAATTTGTTTATGGTTAATTTATACAAAAAAAAAAAAATAGTTTTGACAATTTTGAGCTAATTTGAGCACTAATTTCTTAACAATTTCTTTTTTTTTTGTCAATTTTTTTATTTTTTTTGAAAAGTATTGGTTTTTTATGCATACTGTATTTCATGATTTTTACTCATTTTTAATGTATTTTTTTCTTCGATTTTGTTCACTTTGACTTGCATGTACTATAGTTGTGTTTTTTTTTTTTACTGGATTTAAGGGTTTTCGTGAGAAACATTGTTTTATCTGGAACCGAGACGTAATTATTTATTCTGTGACTTATTTTGAATGGCTGAGCTGTCAAATTTGGTTGCCAAACTACTAAACATGTCAAATTAATTGAAAGAAGCTTTGGGAAATTTGTCTAACGGTCAAATATATTGGCTTAAATTGTCACAAGCTTGTAAAGCCGTATAGTTAGCGTTCATCATTGAAGCTACCGGAACGATAAACAATGTCTAAATAGTAAAGCCAAGTAACAAAGACTGTCAGTTGTGTGGCCAAATTGCTTTAATAAATTTAGAAATGAATTGGTGATTAAGGAATTTCGTAGTGTTGTTAACTTCTTAGATGACCAAAATAAGCAGTGCGTAGTTATGATGTCACTGATGTGCCTAAAGGAGTAAAGAGACAACAAAATGACCACTAAACGATTTTGGTGATCTTAATGTCGGCTTTACTAAATTATTATGCAAACCTCAAGCACCAAATTTAGGCAGTAGTGGCTAAAATGTCAGGATCAAATAAACAGAAAATTTCCAATGACAAATTCAGCTAAAATAAATAATTTATAAGGAGGGATAGTGCAGGTAGGTCGCCTCTAGGGTAGTCGGACCCATTGCACCAAACGTATTGAGCGTGTTATTCTCAAAGCTGTTAAATAATTCTAGCACTATCGACTGTTTAGTATCGCTTGGGGGAAAACTGATCGATAGTTATGAGAAATGCTGTAGTGAGGAATTGAAGAAGGCAATTGGGGCTGTAAGATAATGCACAGACAAGATCGAAAAGTTGTTTAACAAATGGCCAAAGACACTAATAGACAAAAAGCTTGGGAAGCAATTTAAAATTAATGAGAACGAGGAATTGTATTTCGTGACGTATACCAGTCCCAAAAAGATAAAGGAAAAAAAAAACATGGAATGATATTGGATCTAACACGATACTATACCAGATGTAGAAGAGAAGCTATCTAATGTACATGTATGATATATATTTATAAGTATTAATAATTAAAATTGGAAGGCCATGGCGTCGACCGTCAAAACTGCTTCTTCGCATTTGTGGTCTGGGACTTTCTGGCATCCAAATCTGTCCAATCGCATTAATTAAACATGTTTTACCGTCTTAAACAGACAAAAAAATATTAAGTAAAAATCGATAAAAATTTCTCTTTTCACCCTTTTGACCAGTGCAAATTGTCGTCAAATAATTAAATTGGCAAACAGTACTGGTATTACTACTGTATATAAGATATGTGGCTGAGTTTTGTGTGTCTAATGCAAAGTAAATATAAACTTGTAAGAACTTCTTATTGAGGAGGATTTTTGAATTTGGAAAGACAATTTGTCACGCAATGTCATGCACGAATGTAGGACATCGAAGACTATGTTTATAGCGAAATAATTAGCACTTCAAGTTACAATTGCAATGTTAAGACTTTTGTTTAGCTAAATTGACGATCAATCGTTAAATCAAATGGCGATTATTTTTAAGTGTTTCAATTATTTTGTTTAACTTGTAATTTTTTATGTTATTTAATCAGATTGTCTATTTTAGGAATTAATTGCTTTAGTCTAGTACTGTACCGGTACTTTAGAAGTTCTTAAACTAATGCCCTTTATAATTCCCTTTAAGAATGCATGATTTTCAGGGTGTCAGAGATTTGTTTTATTAAAATATTAATAATGTCGATTTCTTTCTTTTTTTATGTTTTGCAGCTGTTTATGATAGATAACGGAGCCGACGATTGGCGCATCGCTATGACATGTCCACGAGTGGCCCAAATCTGCCTGGAACTTTTTATCTGCTCCATTCATCCACCGTTGGGTGAGCATTATTTCGTTTGGACAACTAAGTTATCCAATGAATCCGGTCGAATAGTCTCTCCAAGAGTGTCACTTGACGTGCCCTTTTCGCTGCCAATGTTCCTTCGACTATATCTTATCTGCCGCGTTATGTTGTTACATAGTAAATTATTTACCGATGCCTCATCGCGTTCCATTGGCGCTCTTAATAGGATTAATTTTAACACACGTTTCGTCTTTAAAACTTTGATGACCATCTGTCCTGGGACGGTCATACTCGTCTTCATCGTCTCGTTGTGGATCATTGCTAGTTGGTCCCTCAGGCTATGCGAAAGGTAAGTCTTCACTTTTAATTTTTACATTCTTAATTCTAGTACGGCGTTTGGATTTGACGAATAGCATTTTAGATTTAAAGAAATCAAAAACTAAATGCATTTGCTGTAAACAATTTCATAGATAGATTTGAGGTAAAAAAGATACTGAAAACTAGGATGTAAACACTTGAGAATCTAGTTTGATATAAAAACTCACTGTGTGAAGTGCAATTTAATTTGGATACATTGGGTAATTCATGGGCGTGTACTTAATAGTGTTTTTCACAACTTTATTATGCGCTTGAAGAGCTATACTAATTGCCAACACTTGAGATTTATGTTGCAGTGCACACTGTCCCATTCCATCTGTACGTGTGATAATGAAAATGTCTACTTCAGCAACCCATCATTAATTTTGGGACCATTAATCCGCTTTTTCCACTTCTTAACTTTTTTCTATTGACTCGTCGGAATCGGAATCGATCGTTACTATGCCTTATAACCAGCACCAATTGATCACTTCTTCCGGCTTTCATTTCTTTCATTTTTGCTGTTTCTAAGACTACATATTACCCACTGTGCAATGTTCTTAGTATTAACACGGTCTTAGGCGTATAATTTTGGGTAAAGCTAAATGGCAGATGAAAGTCAATAGCAATTAGTACATAGTTATTGATCAAACTTCAAATTTCAGTCAGGCGATACACACGTTTAGTTTTTCATCATTAACATCTACTGTAGTATATCGTGTGTATTTCACTTCCGGTAATGACTAAGAAACACTATCATGTTTTGTAGAGATATGGTTAATGTTTCTTAGTTAAACGTATTAATTGACACTATGCCACGTCGAACTTGACCACCAAATCGATGAAGCATTTCTGATGCGTAATTGAATTGCAATGCGTCCCATAAACGTTGTGGCCAGACTCGACAACATAGCATAGTATAATTAATAAGTCATTCGTACTACTGCAGTTAATTGAGAAATACTAAGTAATACTAAGAAATAATAAGTAATGCTGGTTATACGTTTGTAACCACAAAATCTGACATTTACAGTATGTTAACAACTTTTTCTATTCCTTATTAACTAACCGATGATAATGACAGTTTGACAGTATCGGTGTCTAGTTATAGAGTTATCCTGCAGTATAATTAATGTCATAAATGAAATTCGTTGTACAGTACAGTAGTTATTTTACTAAAATTATATCATAAAAATTCAACGAATTTGTTCATTTAGGATGACAAACATATAATTTCACAGTTGTGGCTTAAAGGTCTTTCAGTTGGCACTGTCCATGGTCCATCTTTTCGCATATTTTTATTGAGTCAAGTTGGCGGGTTAAATCCAAATGATGACGTAGTTATCGATCTGTTAGAGCGCCATCTGTATATCACATTGTTGTAATTCAATCGACGTTGACTTTTAAAGCAATCTAAAACTAACATTTACTGTCTGTGTGTGTTTTCCATGTACTTTTTGGCATTTCTGCACTTCACTTGAACACTTCTTGTATATATATACGGTATAACACTCTAACTTTTATACAGTATATTTTTTAAAGTTTTTATTGCTGTCGGTGCAGTGGGTTTTCTTCTTTTGTGAGTTTTTTATTTTGATGACGAATGAACGGCCAAATAGCGTTGGTCAGATTTGACTAGAAATTTTATTTGGTTGCCACTTTAGTTTTATAGCTTACACAGAGAATTGTCGGTTTTATTTTGGAAATTGAAGTAAATCTGTATATAAACTATACCGACAATTCTAAATGATGTAGTACATCATGACCATCCAGTACCATATAGACTGGCTATTTTAGTCACTCTTTTTTTTTTAGAAATTAGAACAAAGATTTAATTCTTGTATAGTAATTAATACTGAAATTGTTTTAAGGGTTTTAACTTGAAAGGTTGTTTAATTTCGATTATGATATCTTAAATTTCAGAGAATAGTACAGTATATATTACCAGAGATTTATTTTAAGAATTATAGTGCTTTTTTTTCACCAATTTTTTTTAACTTTCATATATCGTGTACGTGAAATATTGGCAACGTACATAATGCAATTTTCCATAATCTCAAATTTACAACTCTAATAAAAGCATTTTTGTTCAAAGCTAATTAGTAATTACGAAACCTAGACTTTTTAAGTTTTTACATGCATACTGTACACAGAGAAGTTTTCTATTTAAAATATAAATTAAACAAACTAGACGTGAATAGTTGAAGTCTGCATAATTACGCTATAAATTTAGCCGACAAATTATTTTGGCATCAGATATCATTTTAGTTTTCTTGCAAAGACTTTTTTCAAAAAGCAAATACAGGATAATGCAAATTTTAATGTGTATTTTACCACGTAGTAAGGATATTTTTACCTTGACATTGACGCTAATGAAATTATACATTTAACTTGAAATTTCAGTTTTAGAAATAATAATATCTCTCACAAAAAAAATAGTAATGCAAATGAGAAAATGTCGGCTTTATTTTGAAGCTCATGAAGCAACGCTATTATACGAGTGTTATATACGGTTGGCTTAATTTATTTGCTAATTTGACTCTGTTCTCTATTAGTGTACGTGGGTATGGTGGTTATGGCCCACTTCTTACTGGGTAATTTTCTGTCTTGGAGAACTTAATCTTCTCAACGCTAATACATGTACAATGAATGCGAAGAATTTCATCACTCATTTCATGTCTTTAATCTCTTTCTATCTTAGCATCTTTCTGCTTCTGATCATCATCATTTACAGTTAGGACATACTTGTACAATACATGCCTTGATTAACATTTGGTTCTCGTTTTGCGTCTTTTGGTATATCGTATCTAATAACTTAAGGCTAGTTTGGTCGTTTTGTATTGCAATTTAAAATTTGTAAATGGCTGGTGGTTGTCGCTTTGTTACTGCCTAAGAGCATGTTAAGAAACGGTTAGGAAATAAAGTCTTTTGAAAGGGTTGTTGGGCGATTACAACGTTTGGATGTTGGTTAATTTAGGTCACTTAAATGCATTGAAAGTGTTATTTTAAGAGCACTGTGATTTTTGTTTAGTCGGTGGTTTTAATGTGGGGTGTTTAGTAATTTAAGAAGCCATGTATTTTTAAAGTAATTGAGGTTGCTTTAAATGTACTTACGGTTTTTTTTTATCATTTTTAAGTTAACTTTAAAATCAATCTGGCTATTTAGATCAATGTAGCCATTGTTTAGACAATTGTAGAATACGTCTAGGTTGCTCTAAAATGTTTAGGTAGCGTTAAAGTTACTTTTTAGTTAGTTTTAAAATGATTAGGTCCTTCTAGGTACTTTTAACTTGTTACGGTCTTTCAGTAAAGTCACTTTGGGTGCGATTTTGTTTAGTGTGATTAACAATTGTATTTCACTCTGCTTGTTGTCGTCGTTATGAGTGACGATGCTTGAAATGGTTATTTGTTTTCGTTTTCAATGTTGTCAAGGATATTATTAAGAATTTTTAGTGTTAGGATTTCATTGAGATCTTTTATTTCCAATTTACTTAGTTTTCCTTTTTGCAGTTATAGTAATTTACTGTTTCATTGCAAATTGCATGACATCTCATCATTATTTTTGTAGCTTCATATTTCTTCAGGGACATCACATTCTTATTAGCATTATTTTCTTCAATAAAATCAATTGCATCAATACAGTTGTCATTGAAAAACTTTAAAGAAATACAGTACGGTAGATGTTTAGGGGCCACGTATGTTTTATTCACTTTATTATTGTTTTTACATATCAATCGCTTACTTCCGGTTTTCAGTGTATAAACATCTTATTCAATTTGCTAGCCTATTCACATACATTTAGATCGATGCATAGCAATATGTCAGTGGGAATAGAAAGCCGGAAAGCGACGTCTGCTATTTCGTCCCAAATTTTATCGCTTTTCACGGAAATTTATTAGATATGCACGTCACGTTAACGCAATTTCCACGTCTTTACAGTCTAGATGAATGCGCATGCTCGGATAGGAAAGACACAAAGAGAAGTGAAAACGACTTCACTGTTATAAACTTACTTTAGTAGCTGTTATGTAATTTTGCACGAGTTTTTTTATCATACTCAGCCATTGTCAATTATTTAATGGCTTCAAGTAGGCATTGCCCACGATTTTCTAATCAAAAAATCAATACAAGTTTGCAAATTATTTGGAAATGAATTGAAGTGGCAGTCTCAAAAGGTGCCATGTCGAAGTTTTATATTGGTAAATAGGAATGCCACTTAAAAATATCCTGGAAATGTTACCTAAAATAGGTGCAATTGGCAGAATTTTAGCAATTGGATTTGCTGACTCATGATATCAGCACTCATTGTTAATGCATCGCCAACTGGATTTAAATTGGCTTTTGTTTTCTATGTTTATGAGATTTCCAATAAATACAAAATAATAAAAAGCATGCACTATGGTTTTGATTTCCATTGACTTTCCATAGTATGCGAAATCAAGTGGTTTTAATCAGATGAAAGGATGTGGGGTAAAATTTATTATTTTGCAATCCAATCTAAAAAGTATGCCGTATATTATCATTGTTCTTAGTTTTAAGATTTGAACTTTATGACTTTTTTTTGTACGTATAACTAAGCAACCTAATCGAATTTAGTTTTTTTTACAACTATCAAAAACTTTTAGATAACGTCAACATTTTCTGAAGCTCATTGTTTGACTTGAATTACGTCATCTTTAAGAGTTTGTCGTTTACTTTTTTTTGTTTATGGTGTTGTTTAAGGTTCTTTCGATGGTTTTCTCTTTTTTTATTATTATTATTTATTGTCTTTTACGTCATACGATGCTTTTGGCATTTGCATGTAAATAAATGCGCACGGCATGTAACCGTATTGCATTTCGAATTAAGTTATTATGCAAAATGCAGATGGTTGTCGTTTCCACTGCCATTATGGACATTTGAAACTAAATGGAAATGATTGAAGCATGATGTAGACATGACCGAAAGCTGTTTTGGCATCAAAACATAGTCCGTCTATATTTCTGATGATCAAACATGGCAGGGAAATTAAAAACAAGATTATAAATTAGTTTAACAATTAGTACGAACAACATTCTGTAACTGAAACTTTAGGACTGACAATTCCAAATTTTGATTTATTATTTAATACGATGGTAAACTGCATCAGACATTTCGTTTTTTAAAATTAATAACACACGGTCGTCATTGCATAGTATAAGTTCTGTTAGGAAAATTATAAAACTAGTGAGTTTAGGAATTACAGTACACACGATGTAGTAATTAATTTTTTTTTATTTTTGTTTAATTAAGATGGTATTGTTTAGTATTTAAGCCGCGTTACATACTGTATGATTAGCAACTTTTGTATTTAACGCCATTTTAAAAAATGAAACAATTTTTAAATATGCAATTAAAAAATATGTGTGATATACTGTACTTGTATTCAGAAGGATATAATGAAAAGTTTTTCATCAACTGAGATTATAAAAATTTCTGTCTGAAAGCGATAAAACAAAAGATTTAAACTTCCGGTGCTCTGACGCCTTAGCAAACATGCTTTACTTCCTGCACAAAAATCGATTTGCTTCATTTTCTGGATAAAAAAATTTACACCATATATTTAAATAAATGAAAACTTTTCCCAACTATGGATTATTTTATTAATGTAAAAATATATTGTTTTATATTTGTGCAAATCTCAAAGCGACATTCAAATTTGCTGCAACTTATTGTTATTGATGTTACCATTCTTATCCAAACCAGATTTTAATTAAAATATTTATGTGGCATTTTGAACTTAAGAAAACTATAAAAATATAATCGGAAATTGTTTAGCATAATCTTAAAACATAACAAATGAAAGAAAAGTAAATAATTCAATTCATGCTTCCAAAGGGCAATTTTAAATAAATAAAACTTTTCTCTTTTAAGTCAATAGTAAAAGTTTTCAGTGGAGAAGTCCGTTTATGTCGAAAAATGCTTTATTAAATTTTCGGACTGTTTTCAATGACAACAGCTGAGTTTTTACATTGAAACAAGTTTGAGGATTTTCCCGTCACGTATCTCTGCCCTTGTCCATTGTACAGAAACTGCAAAGCGGCGGCGATTTTCATCTATTTTTGATTTTTTTCCGGTTTTCACTCCAATAAAATTTCATTCGAGCTTCCTCGATGTTGTCAATGGAAAATTGGCAGTCATTTTGCACACAGTATTACGTCTCTCAATTTATTTCACCCTTTTTTTCCGCTATTCGCCTAAGTTACAGCCAGTAGCCAACTTCATTTTTACAGCGCTATCAAATCCTCCACATTTCATCTTTTTCCTCAAACATTTTCAAATACAAAACACACAGTAATACTGTAATTCTGTCTTTGGTGTCCGGGAAAATTGCTATTCGGTTTCAATGACGACCTCTAATGTATGGTGTGGGATGTGTCTACAATTCTAACTGACGAATATGAAAATAGCCTGGGTGAAAATATATGAAAATGACATAAAGAGCATATGTGTTTCATATTTTCGGGCTTAACTCGAAGCTTTTTTCTATTGAAATATGTTGAATACTGTACTTGAAAATTCGTCACTGCTGAAGTTATTCAAATAATGTACAGCAGTTAATGAAACAGCATTTTTTGCTATATTAAATAATTTAAAACAAAAACTTGTTATATTACTTATAGAACAGACCAGTTATAAAATAGCTGAATAAATGTTTTTATTTTTACAAGTCGATATAAAAAATTGAATGGGAAAAATGTCAAATGAAATTTACAACATTAAAACCAATAAAATATTGTTGTGTTTATATTCTACTGAATACAAAGTGCCAATAAATTCAGTGGAGAGCCATACTGTATATCAATATTGCAATTTACAACTACAATAATATTATGTTTTGCTGTCTTTGCACTTTTTTTTAAATGTAAAGAAAAAAAATGACGCACTCGTTTGTCATATAATGGATTCATACTGAAATGATTACGATCGCTATTTTTTCAGTTGTTTATTTTTTATATCGTTAAAAATCCCATTTCCTTATTAAATGATGATGACCATCAGAGGGTTCGAGATACATTCAAGGTCGTTTTCCACTAGAAACGACTTAAATGTCTGGATTAATTTTCCACTGCATTAGGTTCAATTGGTTGCATCGTCTGCTCGCGGATAATCAACATTGCACAAACTTTTTTGTACAATGTACCCAATTGGTAGTCTTAAGAATTTCAAGAAAAGGGCCTTGTCTGTTAACTTTGTGTAGGGAGTTTTACTATCTTATTGGCATGCGGCTTGTTAAAACCTTTGCCATGTCTCTGAAATGATTGGTTTATGCAAAGTTTTGATTTGAAAGGACTTACACTATTTGCGTAGTCTTTGTCGAATCTTATTAGGTCGCTGATTGTTAAAGCTATTTCTGAAATTTTAAACCATCTTCAATTTGAATTTGGTAACGGCTTTTCGGCTTTTAGTTTGTAACTAAAGTAGCCATCGTAAGCTGCAAGATCGTTTTACTTGTAATTACAATTTGACTTTTGGGTTAATATTTTTTTAATTATGGTGAAAGCTTTTTTGTGATGATGCTCAGCAGATTAACTTTATTTACCATTTTATTTGCCATGCATTAGCAACTCTTTAACCTTCAAAGGGGGAAAATGCTAATGCGGTTTAAACTTGAACTTAATGTCTACTTTCTCTTGTAATTACGGTTTCGATCATTAAGTAAAGGGGATATTTGGTTACATTTACAATGTACAAGGACGCAATTTGTTTGCCTTTTTAAACTAATGGATCTTTGCAATACAACGACTGTAGAAACTCCAATTGCAATTTATTATTTTGCACCATGTAACTGTTTCAATCCAAATGCTGTACTGCGTATACTGCATAATCATTTAGCGCAGGTAGCTATTGTATAGGGTCATTGTTTACTTGGCAATTTGTTTTAGTCATTTTACATAATTTGTAGACTGTCTCTCTTGTCATTATGGCCATTTTTATTTACAATGTTCATTTCTGGTGATTAGTTTATTCTGTTCTAAAGATAACTAACATGTTTACAAATTGGTTAAACGCTATCTTATGCAATATCTTAATGATAACATATTGTATGACAAGTTTCACAATTGTAAATATATTAACATTAATTACCATTTATGGTTAATTATCATTTGTTTGCTTTGCAAAATGAAATAGCGTGCAAATCAGATTGAACTGAAATAAGTTAACTGTTTATTATGATTATTATTAACATCTAAAGCGTTTTTGCGTGATTGAGATACTTGACCTCAAGCTCAACACAATGTAGCTTATACTTGTACCTGCATTTATAGTATATTTTATTATATTCTTTTTATAATTGTATTTATAGGCATCACGATGATGAGCACGCTAATTTGCTGAACACCATGTGGTTAATCGCCATTACTTTTCTGTCAGTTGGTTATGGTGACATTGTACCCAACACTTATTGTGGGCGTGGCATTGCCGTCTCTACAGGAATTATGGTAAATACACTTTTTATGTCATAATACATAATATATACCGGTAAATACAGTACATGGTGAAGATCATTAAATCTTCAAGCCTATTTGTTATGGGTAAAAGGGTCAATGGGAAACCAAATGATCACCTAGTATAGTATTTCTACTATCAAATAACTAAGGATTCTTTTTTATTGGTTTTTGTAGGGAGCCGGTTGCACTGCATTGTTGGTTGCTGTCGTGTCACGCAAAATGGAGCTTACTAGAGCTGAAAAGCATGTGCATAACTTCATGATGGATACTCAGCTTACTAAAAGAGTTCGTATTTTTATCGTTAAAAATGTAAGTGTTAAAATTGATTGTCTTTTGGGGTTCTTTTTAGTTGAAGAACGCCGCTGCTAATGTCCTGCGTGAGACATGGTTGATTTACAAGCATACTAAGTTGGCCAAACGAGTCAATTCTTCCAGGGTCAGAACTCACCAGAGAAAGTTCCTCATGGCCATTTACAGGTTGGTAGAAACTGTCCAGATGTATTTACAGGTATTTCATTAGGTTCTGTAACTGAGTTTATCAAATAAGTTACTGTACAAGCGAAAAAAGTGAAATAACAACTTATGTTTAAAATGGCAATTGTTTGATAAACTTTTGTATTTAATGTAGCTTAAGAAAAGTGAAAATGGATCAGAGAAAATTAATGGATAATGCGAACACTATAACGGACATGGCCAAGGTGAGTCTGTTTCTTTACACCATAATTCACATACACTATCACACACAGCTTGCTATTTACTTTTATTAGCAATTATAAATTGTTATTTGGCACTAAATCACTAGTCTCCAAATATGATTTATGTGTCGTCATTTGTGATGATGCTATTTACATTTTAAATTTAATCTAATCACACTCACTCTTTTTTAATTTTTATTAATCTCACATTGTAGAATGTTTTTAAATGTTATAATTAGGCTTTTATTCTTTTGTTGTTGTTTGCCTCACTCTCCCTTGTGCTTATACTTTCCCAACCACTGTCACATGTCCGTTTGTCAGACACAGAATATAATGTATGAGATGGTCTCCGATCTGGTACCTCGACAAGATTCAGTTGATGAGCGTATGAGCAGCATTGAAGAACGGTTAAACACAATTCAAGAACATCTGGAAGGACTTCCCGATATAATCCAAAGATGTTTACAACAGCACCAGCAACGTCTGGAACAGCGTCACATTTATCTGCATCCTGAGGACGCAATCGGCCACTCAAATGTCAGCACGCCAGGAGGTGGCAGTTCGGCCGGCTGTCAGTCTTTCATGTGTGGTACTACTAACCCCTTCCACAGAACTCCTTACAACTCTCACATCTCTATCAGTGGAGGTGGCGTTGGAAACCCGGCCAGTGTCCATGCCACCACTCCAACAGGCTCATTATACGAAGGCGGTGTCGGTGGAATTAACTCAAATAACAATAATAACAATAACATTAATCAAATTTCGTTAGGAAATATTTCGCAGCTGTCCTCATCTGGTAGTCATCACCATCATCATCATCATCACCACAACAATATGGCGGCCAAAAGTGTGCTCCAGGTGTTCCCAACGCGTTCGGCAAGTGCTCCCACTAACAGCTGACAATTGCTTTCGGCGTTTCCAGAAAAACTCAACATACATTTGACAGAGACGTAAGGAGAACTATAAATATAATAAATACTCTACCCGTATTATAATTGTCATATAGACCAAAATAACTTATTCAAAATCGAGAGAAATAACTATACCAGTACTGTAGCAACCAGATGATCATTTACAATGCGTTTGTCGTTAATTT
Source organism: Helicorthomorpha holstii (assembly GCA_013389785.1). Classification (NCBI taxonomy): domain Eukaryota; kingdom Metazoa; phylum Arthropoda; class Diplopoda; order Polydesmida; family Paradoxosomatidae; genus Helicorthomorpha; species Helicorthomorpha holstii. Next base: position 9,719,848 of record JAAFCF010006680.1, on the reverse strand, counting down.
TTGTATATTCGTAGTTTGCATGGACCAATTTATTTTAATCATCTAGAAATACTCCCGCAGATTAATGACCTCCCTATTTACTCTAATTAATTGAGTTACACTGAATGAGCAATATATAAGACACAGATACATAATAAAGCAAGGTGTTTGGATCTTTAATTTGCAGTAACTAGAGTTATACTTGTTACTAGCAGACTAATAAGTAAACAGTTACTGTCTTTAACAAATCAGCTTAATAGTTTTTAATAATTGAAAGAAAGGTCATCTCTGACTAGATTACGGTATTTTTAGACAGACTGGAAATTTTAGCTGACGTTTAAACTCTAGTAAGTGGTAAACGTTAAATTGTGGTTAAAATTAATGGCAGCTAAAACAAAAACTTGATAATTTGACGTACAATTATCTGAATGTGATCATGATGTAGTGTTTCCAATGTATCGGAAGTTGTTCTTCAGGTCTAAAAAATTACTAAGGTAATCTAGTAATAAAACCTGATTGATTTATTATCAGTCTTCGTCAGTGATTTTCTGTACTACATGTATTTTCAGTTTATGTTATGAAGTGTTCAAGTGCGGATTATACAATTACAATTTTATTAGTAACTATTTTTTCACATAACCGTGTTTAATATTTTGCTCATTCAGTGTATATAAAGTTTAGTTCTTCCATTACAAAGAAATTATATACTGTAGCTAATTTTTTGTATAAAGAAGGAATTTTAATTTTACATCGAATTTGTACTATTATAATGAGAATAGGAACTGTATATTGTCATATTATATTTATCAAAATGGGAAAGTTTAAGCACCTAAAATAACTTTGAAGTAAGTGGGGAGTGGATGGGATGGGAAAGCATATTTAAAAGTCATTTCAGAATCCACTCATTTTTATATCCTCTTATAAAATTGTGGATAATCAGGCTTTTGTTTGATAGAGTAAAAGGAAAATTTGACGCCTAATTAATCCATTTTTTATCTGATTATCAGCCTTTATTATACTCTACAGAGTTTACACACATGATTAAGCTTTATAGTTTCATTTATTGATGGTAGAAATGACGTCATGAAGTGGCTGTTAAATAAATTTCTGCATATAGTTAGAGGAAGAGAGATTATGGGAGTTTAGGGTGGGAGAGGAGAAGGGAATTTTATTGAAGTTTGAAACCCTTAAAATAATGTTAATTAGAAATCTTTTAAAGGGGTAAGTTTACAGTGTTATTTTGTATCCTAGGAGAGAAAAATTACCAATACTGAAGCTCTGAAATAAATTATTTACCAAATAATTAAGCGTTGCAAATAAAAATTGCATAAAGTTTATCAATCGGTATAGTATTATAACTTTAGAAGCCATTCGCCTAGCACCGAATCTTAATAGCTACTTTTTGTTTTTAAATATTCAATTTAATTTTTATTGGATAGTTTTGGCTTATCTTTGCAATTTGTGGCTTTGAGAAACGGAATTTTGTCTAGACGACTTAACTATACTTTGCAGTGGCTGTGTGAATCAAATGTGCTTTTGGTAAAATAATTCTATTAAAAAAAATTTAAATCGGTTCTTAAGATATGAAATATAGTTTTTAGTAATTGTAGTTTGTATTTAAAATTCTAAAAAGCTAAATTGGAATTTTAATGGTTATCATGAAGAAACTTTTTAAAGTCTGACGTATTTTTGCACACGGAAATACCGATACCGAAAAATGTTTTATCATAGTTTTATTCTGAGTTATTTGGTAAAAATTTTGATGAGAAGATGTATTGAAGCTAAAATGTAATCGATTTGAAAATAAGTTGCAAGTCATGATGAAAAAAGGTATTTTCTCCCCTTAATAATGCTATTGTTATGTATAACGAAGGAGGCCTTAAATGTGAGATTCATTTTTTTAATAGTATTTTTAGCTGAATTTTTATTTTCACTTTATATTTTGTTTATTATGTCTTGAGAAATGCATTTAAATTCATACTGTACATTTACATTTCTCCCATGAGGTTAAGTTGTTGACAGCTTTAGCAAAAACCCAATTTAAAACGACAGACAACCACCAAAATGTTGGCAAAAGTGGTTTTCAACTTTAGTACATGTAACATGCAGAAGTTGAACTTAAAGTTAGCGTCATTGTAATTTGTAAAAAAGCAACTACACAGGCTGTAAGACTTTTGTTGAATTATTTTCGTTTTAGCAAAATTACACTGCATACTTTCATCTTTTTATAGAATCCTTTTATAATTCTTTAATTTATCGTATTTCATAAGGGAAACGTATACCAAATTGATTAGATTCTTCTGCCTCAAACAAGTAACTTAAAACCATAATAATTTTAAAAACATTTACAGTACATGAAGTAAACTAAGTAAAATCGATTTAGTGTTTTAAATGTTTATTTAAGAAAAACAGAGACGCTTAATTTTCAAACAACTCGTGCATATTACAGTGCTCGTAAATCGGATTTAGCAGGGATTTACTTTAATATCCATATAAAATCCGATGATTTATGTTGGGGAAAAATACTCAGGCAGTGAAAAAAAAGCATTATTTACACGAAAAATTTGAAAAAAAAAATATATTTAACTATAGTGGAAATGACGATTAGTCGATTAAGCATTTAACGCATAATTAATTACTGTAATTATGCGAGTTAATCTTGTATATTTAATTATTCGTCAAAAACAAATTCCCTAAATAAAACTTCGTTTTTAAATTTGTAGTTTTGAAAGTTAACTTTTAAGTAATTATAGAGTTTTGTATATAAATTAGACATTTGATAATCACCATTAATTAAATTGATGAGTGAAAAATAATTAAACATAATTTTTTTTTTACTTATTTGTTTCAAAAGCAGCTTTATTATAAATACATTGAGTTGTATTTTAAAATAGATTACGTAATTTATGGACTTTTAATTTTTTTCACTCATTGACTCAATTAATTATGCAAGTATTTGAAATTATTAATCTAGTTTATTGACTAATAATTTTGATCAGAACTTAACACCCCACATTGATAACTTTGAGGAGTGTACAAATTATTAAAAGACTATTTAGCCACATCCAATTTAAAGTAGTATAAATACTTAGCTGAAGTAGGGATTGGAAAAGTTAGAGAATAATAATAATTGATTGCTAGAAATTTTTTATATATACAGTACTGTAAGTCCCTAAAATCGAGGATATGAGTGCTAGAAAACAATGGGATTGACTGACTTATTGTAAAAATATTATATGTATAATATCTGGGTGCCTGCAATTTCAAATTCCGTATTATTCCTATAAATTATTTTAAAATTCTGTTCTTGGATCTTTTTGAATAAATATAATTGCGTTGTACCAAGTAATGGAAGTCGATAAATTGAACAACTGTATTAAAAAAAGAGCCACAAAGACACAACAGATAAAATGATGTTGTTATCTCAGTTGTACATAAGAGTTGAATGATGTAAAATTGTAATTAAAATTTTAAATTTATTAGTAAAATAATTGAGATATTGAATAATGCTGCATTATAATCGAACTACTGTAATGTGAAATTTATTTATGTAAGCGATTTATAGGTTGCTATTCGTTAAGTGGAATTTGCCAAAATCCAAATGGACTTAAATTAGGTATAATGTTTTTGACATTGAATAATACAAAACAATATATTGACGTGTTTTAATTTTTTCAAATTGTTTACAGCTTTTTAGGATCTGGACGTTTTTCAATTTGTTTGAATAATAATTATTACTAATTATTAGGTGGTGACATAATGGATTCAGTCAACGTCTTATAAATACTTCTATTCTTCAAGGTAAGCCAAAACCTCCATTAATTACGGTATTATTATTATTATTTTGTATTTAATCTATTATGTATTATAATTACAGTAAAATGGTATTTTGGACAGGAAATTAATATCACAAGCTTTAGTGCTGAGAATTAAATGTTACAGGCTGTCGATTGCCAAATTTGGTTTAAATTGAGGTTTTGTTGCACTAGAGAGGTATAAACCTATTTGTAGCCATGTCTTATTTGAAATATTTTTCTCGTTTTTTTGTTAGTTTATACATTAAAAATTTACGAAACTTTAACGATAAAAATGGAAAACTGCACAGTATATGGATAATACTGTGTTCTAAACTGCTACTATACTAATATAATTAGCTACAGCACTTGCTTTCACCATTGGTATAGTAGATCCGATTTTAAACTCCAATGCTTAGACCATGGAAATTCTGAACATTAGTTTTTTTTAAATAATCTAAATACTTTGGTCAAAGTTTGAATACTATAATTAAATCGCTAATTTATATGACAGGGTTGTTTTTCTTAAACTTCGGACAGTGAAAGATCTCGATATGAAGGTTGTTGAAATCTTTTAATTGGATAATAATCTAATTATTACATTGCAGAAAAGGTTTGAGAAAAATGTCATCAATCATTTTGCTGTATGTCGAAGGAGGTTTATTTTTTATGATGAATGTTTCTCCAATAAATTATTGGATTGCAGAAGTGTAGTTGTTTTATCGTTTTCTAATTATGGTGGTGAATATAAGAAAAACAAATTGTAGTTAATTTTCATGGCATTATTTACCGACTACACCTTGCTATCACACTTCAATTTAAACTCAACTACTGTAGATTTCCTGTGCAGATACAGCAAATAATTTTTGCCATTTTAATTTAGTTTCACAATTTGCTCGTAAGATTTTAATATTATGACAAACAGCTTATAATTTAGCCTAAAAAACAGAATTGCCTTGACCAAAGTAATTGCACCATACAGTAGCTAATTAAACTTTTACTTACTATAGATAAACTTATGCTTGAGCAACAAGCCATTTCTTTGCTTGTTGCTTAAGCGTAAGATTACTTGTAGTATTTCTAGTAAAAAGTGCTGAATTACAATGACAATTGCTTTATGAAAGAATAATCACTTATCATTAGTTATTACTGCATTATTTCAATTGGTACTGGTTAGAAGGGACTAGGGAGGGCCTTGAAACAGTTGAAATGTTTGTATCTGTTAGAAAAGTAGCACTGAAGGTCATAATAGCTGGCATATTATATTTTATTTGTGAAGATTATTAAGTTATAGAGTGATCGCGTGTCTTTAGTTTCAACTTCTTCATGTTTCTGGATGGCAACAATATTCATTTAGTTTGGCGTTTTTAATCGGTATTTTTACTTGGATCTTTTCCAAAAAGAAAAATAATAAAAGTGCGGAATTTGAAACAACTTATCATTGAGGTTCTTACACTTTTACCGTACCGGTACTCATCTTGTAATGACATTGTAACAATATGTATGACTTAAGTGTAATTAATTAACAACTGATTTATTTACTTTTAGTAATGAATATAAATTGGTCGTCAACTTTTTAAGTATTTATTGGTTTTTTGATTTGCATAAAGTGAAGATGTTCGGCTTTATTAGCGTTTTTAACGTCTTAGTGGGTGTTTTACTGTGCTATTTTGGACATAGAACTGTTCAGAGTAAGTTTTAACTTTCATTTTTTCTCATTAAGATTTGTAATTTTAGTTCTTAAATGGAAAAAATGTTTTCTGAATTATCAAAAAAAATCTTTAAAGTTTATTACCGTATTCTTAAAGATTTTTAACGTCATGTGTAGAATTTTCGTTTTTTTTTTAATTAGTCATACAACTAACTGTATTTAAATATCTTATAGAAATTATATTTCATTTGAAATTCTACGTTTCTTATGTGTGGCAATGGATCAAAAGACAAAAAACACAACGGACCATACCATTTGACTATTCGTCAAATGATCCTGAGAAGTTTGGACTAACATGTCCTAAGGAAGGAGTGATCATTGAACTGCCAAGACCATTGAAAGACGACATTAAGGTATCAATTTAAACTAAATTATTGAGAAAATAACACATTTTAATTTACTATTTTTATTTTATAACTGTAAACGATAAATTAAATGGTCAAATGTTTGTAGGCAATCGATGGAGTTGATTTTTGTGGTGTGCACGTATCAGGGGTTGCTTTAAGATTGAGGCTGTTACGGCGACCTGATAATAAGGGTGATGTGTGGTTGTATTTCCGGTCTACTAATGGTGTTGCATACCAATTGCCCCATCAGCCAGATTCAACTTTACGTGTGCATACAAATAGTCGTGGATTTAATACTGGTGGCTTGTTAATTGAAGTATTGGAGCCACTTAGAAACTGGAGAATAGTTTATAATGGATTTCTCAGGTAAAACATCATGACGATTCTTCTTCTATTGCTTACTCGTGTTTTTACACTATAATTAATAATTTATTTTATAATTAGAAAAATTGACAATGAAACCAATAAAAACGACGACGAAGCGGTTGCAGTTCATTTTGATTTCACGTATAACATTATCTTTTTTTTCAAAATTATTTTTTATAGTTATATCGTTTATGATATTTTTATATTCAGTTGGAGACCAATTTTTAACCATGTTGCTTTGCCGGATGATTTATCAATTGCATTTAAAGCTAAATATTTGGCTGATCAAGATTGGACAAAGGCATTGTATAACGTTGACGACTGGTAATACTGCATAATCACAGAAAAACTGTATAAATGCTAAATTGTGAGTGGTTGATTCAGTTTTGAAGGTGAACGTCTGGAGCAATTTGGTCAGCTGCGAGGAAACTTTGAAATAAAAGGTCATCAATCAGTGGAAATTCTGATGCGAGGGCTTAAAATTCGTCGTCATGGTACTTATAATCACGAAAATGATAAATTTTAAATTTATATATATTTAATCAATAATAGGTATTAGAGATTGGGACGGCTTTGATAGTAAAATATCAATTCAAGGAGTGATGGAGGTAAATATTAACTCCATAAAATATGACAAAATCATTCATAAAACTATTTTTTTGTAGGAAGGAACTGTTTTTCATATTTTTGGACAAACTTCTCAAAGTTGCCTTAAAAAGTAGCGAAAACTATATTAATTCTTAAGGAATTGTTTTTGTTGATAATTTTTGTATTTATAGTTTTGTATACGGTTATGTTCAATCGTCAAGCAACATGGACGTTTATCATTTGACAAACTCTGATTTAAATTTTGAAAATCTGCTTAATTTTACTAAGGATTTGATGGACAATGTCAGAATTAACATTTGTGCAGGTTTGACTCGTATTTTTTGTATATAATGTCAGATTATTTAAATTATACCTTGAAATTTTCAGATGGGCATAATTATTCAATACAGTTACGAAAACGAAGCGCTGGTACTCGTATTTACGAAGGAAATCAGTGGAACACAAAAGTCCTAATGCAGGAAGTGGATGTGATTTTTATTGGGGCAAATATTAAAGGTTGTGGTTTAGTCGAAATTGTAGAGCCAAACCTTGAAGATGGCAACGGTAGCGTTTTAAGAGCATGGGAGTTGAGGCCATTTGTAGGTCTTATGGAGCCAGGTTAATTTCAAAATCTAAACCAATCATATTCCGTTGTTTAAACTTTTTTTTTATATATATATATCTAGACACCAAAAAATTCAATGGTCTTGTAGTTGATTTTAACGATGTTGAGTGTCTCAGTAGCAATCTAGTTGGTGGAAAAGGCTCATCTTTGGCTAAATTAGTTCAATTTACAAGAAAAGGAGCCGATCAGGTAGTGTAAAAATTAGATATTATTTAAGGAACTTGTGTTGTTTACTATATATACGATATGTCTTTTTTATTAATATGAACAGTTCTCAGTTCCATCGGGATTTTCTGTAACTAAAAATTCTTTTGGACAGTTTTTGAAACAAAATAATGAGATTTCAGTGGCAATTTCAAGTATGCAAAGTGCTGCTTGGTAATTATATACTAGATAAGATAACTATATGCTAGTAACTGCTTTTTCTAACTAGTTTATTTTTAGGAAAAAGTGCGATGTTAATCTTGAAACTGTTTGTAAAAGGTAATATTTTCTTCAATGCGAGATATCGATTTTTGAATAATTACTTTTTTACACAGTGTTGTCGAGTCGATCGAATGTTTGGCAGTGTCGGAAGAACTCAGAGATGAACTGAGCCACCATTTAATTCAGGTTTTTGGAACCTCATGGGATCATTTGCGATTTGCTGTTCGTTCATCTGCTATTGGTGTTGAAGATGGAGAAGAAACGTCAGCTGCTGGGCAAAATGAGACTTACCTTGGAGTTAAAGGATTAAATCAAGTATGCTATTTAATTTCATAAATTGAATTATTATGAACCGTTTTTATTAAAATTTGATTGCTTAGATTTGTTCATCAATAGTTAAGTGTTGGGCTTCTCAATTCACTTTTCGTTCAGTTGAATATAAAAGGTAATTTAAGATATGCCGCTTTATTTTAAAGCTAATAAACTGAAACTGTGCTTATAATTGTTAGACAAAATGGACTGTTGTTAAATGAAGGAATGGGCGTTGTAATACAGCAGATGGTTCCGGCTGAAGTTGCCGGCGTGATATTCAGTCGAGATCCAATTGATGGAAATGCTTCACGAGTCGTTATTACCTGTAACTTTGGTCTGGGGGAAAGCGTTGTTTCCGGCGTTTCTGATCCAGACACAATCATATTAAATCGGACTTGGAAAAACCAGCTTTCAATTCACGAAAAGCAACTTGGTCGCAAATCAGTTGCTATACAAATGAACGGTATACACACTACAATAATGGTTGATCTCATATGAGAGATTCATGTCAATAATAATATTTTGGCATAAAATTGTTCAGAGTCGGATGGTACAGAAGAACGTGCAATTGACAGTACCGAAAATGCCCAATTTTCTATCACCGATGAAGACGCTTTGAATCTTGGAAAAATTGCAGTTGCGGTTGAGGAATATTTTGATGGGCCAAGAGACATCGAGTGGGCTATTTGTAAAGGCGCTGTATATCTATTACAGGTACATTGAGGCCACAATTGTCACTCAATTTTACCATAATTTTAATTTATTTGTTTTTAAGGTTCGGCCTGTAACAACTGGTTATGAGCCTAATGATTTCGAAATATTACATGAATTTGACACTGGAGTTAGAACTGACGATGAGCGAAGGTCAACTGCTAATGTTGGGTAATAATACTGTATATCGAGCTGAAATTGTTAAAATAAGTTTATATATTAGACAATTTTTTTTTAAATTTTAGGGAAGTAATGCCTGGATGCAGTCATACAGCTACTTCAGTATCGGTCATTCGTCTTTTTGATTCGTGTATGCAAGTAAGAACTATTTTTTAAAATCAGCTATAAAATTACTCGTGAAGTCGCTTGTATTTAATTTTATTGGGCCGTTTGATTAATACTTTTTATTTTATTTAAATTACAGTATGTTACTCAGTTTTAAATGATTAAATATTATTAATATGTAGGAGCTTTTATCTTGGAAATCTCTTACCCATCGATATGATCCAGTTTGCTTGGAGGGTCTAATATTCCAGTGTAGTCGTGTGATGATGGACTGTGTTCAGCAGAAGTCATGGCAAGTGGAAGAAGAAAAAGGCAATGTCACTAAAGCCATAGAAGTTGGGATTTATGGTCGAGTATTAGACGACGACGATGTGACTAAGAAAGCCAATCACCGTTATAGAAATCCTCCGTTAAGAGGAAAATTCAACACAATGATCCTTGCAATCAAAGTCAGCACATATACATTTAACGATATGTTTGCTTATCGGATTAAAATAGTTTGATATTGATAGGGTATGTTTACAAGCGAAAAACATATGAAGAACTATATGGAAGAATATTGGCGTTTACCTAAACCAACTCAGGGTGTAATTGACGCCGAAATTGCGCATCAACGAGTTATGGAACACACAATTTTCATGAAATATGTTAGTTCGTTTGAATAGTATGTTACAGTAAAATACTTTGTTTTTTTTTAAACTTTTTTCTCTTTATTTGGTGCAGTGGTTTTGTCAGCACTTAAATGTTTCTTTGGGATCGGGCATTTTCAACATGGTTTTATTTAATCTTATTGCCAGTGGAGCTAAAGGTAAATTAATTTTTATACAGTATATTTCTTTAAAATGTTTTAAGATTTTATTTTATTAAGAAATAATTATTGATCTGATCACATATCTTTATCTTTAGAGTTAAATCTGGAACATTATCAGGATTTTGGAACTTTAATAGGAACTTGTAATGGTATCGAGAGTGGAAATGTCCCTGCTTTTCTTGAGGTAAACTAGTGTGGTTTAACCATGTTAACTATTAAATGATTATAATTTTTTCTTGAAATTTAGGAAATTGCCACTGCTATTGCTAAATTTATGCCCACGTTTAATCAACTAGAACCAAAAGTACATTGCAACATTTTATTTATATCTTTTTAAAATATATTTAATGATGTGTAATTTGTTATTGAAGGAAGCTCTAAAGTGGCTAGAAAATGATAAAGGTACTTGTGGTCAATTGTATCAACAATTTTTGAACCGTCATGGTCACCGTTGTCGATTTGAGGTTTATACGTCATTAAAATTTATTTTTATTAGCATAAAGTTTTAATGTTTTATAATATAGTTTGATGTAGGGCGACTACCATGGAATGTAGATCAACTTTCACTTGTTCAGCTCCTCCAGACAATGGTCAAATTTGATGTAAACAGCAACTCTAATATAACTAAAAAACCACAGGAAAATGTATTCGATCAGCTCAACGTTAAATTTTCAACGTTTTGGAAGTAATAACTGTACTAATAAAGCTTTATTAAGAATTATATTAATTGACTGTAAAATGTAGATATATAGCGATTGGAGTTTATTCGCAGTGTCGAAAAAATATTGTTAAAAGAGAATTATCGAAGGTAAGCTTAAGTTATTTGGAAGCTTATTTTTTTAAGTTTAATTAAATGTGTAATATAACTTTTTTATAGTCGAATTTGATCAAGCTTTGTGATCTACTTCGAAAAGGATACTGTGATTTGGGAAAACTGATGGTAAATGAAGGATTTATTCCGGATGACCGGCTGGTTTTCTTTTTGTCTAATTGGGAAATTATCCAGCTGTTTAAAAATCGTTGTCCTACAATTATTAGAAGGTGCTCTTCTTACACTTAAACTAATTTATACTGTAGATTCAGTTTTCATATGTTCTTATTTCAAATTTTGTTTTTAAAGGGCCAAACATCGTCGTCGATTATTTCAGTACATGGAAGATTTGAAGTTTCCAGAAATTCTTTATGGAAACTATGTTCCAGTAAATATTTTGACATGGGCTTTAGATGTTGTGCTTTAACATTAATGTTTTTCTATTATTAACGTTAGCCCAGTGAAACCACTGAATTGGCTGTTTCAAACGATTCGGATATTTTGGTCAAAGGTATCGTTTTATTATTAAAGCATTACATTATATTACAATTTAAAGTTTTGCTCGTAGGTTATCCAGTTTGTAAAGGTGTAGTGAGTGGACGAGCATGTGTCATAACTTCATATTTACAATGTGGCGAAATTCAGGTAAGTAAATCATTCACATTTTAGAAATGTTCAATACTGCCACATTCAATTACCGGTATTAAATTTTTTGTGACTTAACTATTTATTCAATAGCATGGAGACATTTTGATTACATTTTCGACTGACATTGCATGGTCACCTTATTTTCCATTACTATCTGGCGTTGTAACTGAAATTGGGGGTCTAATTTCTCATGGTAAATAAATTAATTACGAGAAATTAACCATTTACGATGGTAAAATATGTACGGTATTTGATTTTTAAGGTGCTGTTGTGGCTAGAGAGTATGGTTTGCCATGCTTAGTTGGAGCTGCTGGTGCTGCAAAGGCTTTTAAAACAGGTTCATTGAGTACCGATAATTATACTTTTACATTTGTTTTATTTCTTGATTTTTTTTAGGAGATTGGGTGTTATTAGATGCTAATAATGGCGCTATTAAATTGGTTCATCATTAATAGCGATTATTTTATATTATAATATATAATAATTTAGATTATTTTTCATTAGAAAATTTTATTAATTTTATGCACAATAAAATCATTTCCATTATATTTAACATAAATCAAAATTTTTCTTTACGTTGCAGTATCTCAACTAAAACTTTTGAAATTACCAACACACGTTTTGATAACATTATTATTAATAATAATTGTCAACAAGCAAGATTATAGGCGCTTTATCTTTTTTGTTGATATAGCAACATACAATATATTGTATTTGGGTGAATGGCCGATATCGTTTTTGAGTTCAATTAAAATTTAGTTAAGTCTGTTATGTGAATTCATCATGGTAATCATTGGGCTTTCTTTTTCCAAATATTATTTTGGATCAGTAGTTGTTATTTAAAATGCAAAGAGACTGGAATAACATCTCATTTGAACCAAAACGTTTGGTAACTTTATTTTAATGTATATACGAATTATGAAGCTCATGTGGTATTTTAATTTTTTAATCACATTCTATTATAGGTTACAGCTTCTTCCTCCAAGGTTATAGGTCATCAGTTTATAAAAATAATAATACGCAGTTGTGAAACTCCACCCATCACTTATACAAGTCTTTTGAAAAGCTGTTTATGATCTAGGGATGGCCTTGGGTTTTGGAGTTGTTTGACAACAATATTATTTTACTTGTGAAGGTCAATTTATTGACATTAAAAGTTTGTTATAATTATCTATACTGAAAGACACAGGACGCGGATCATTAAACGAAAGTGTGATATAGTTTGATGGAGTTTCTTTATGTAATAATTACTTCTGTTGTGGCTGTTGTAATAATAATTGCTGTTATTTTTGTCAGTATTGCATCTTGTTTACTTTATAAACTTACTGTAGATTTAAGCTTACTTTCGCGAGTGTCTATTGATGGCAACACTTTTATTTAACGTTTAGTTGAATAATTAAGTTATCTTTCAGCAAATTGATCTACTTTATCAAGTTACTGATTATTGTTACTAAACTTTTCTGTTATTTCAACTTCGATAGTTAATGTACCGATTCAATAATTTAACGAAGTAGCTGAATCATGATTTAACTTATGGTTTTACCCTTGAATATAGTGTACAGTACGTACAGTAACTGTAAGTGAAATATTTGAACGGTTTATACTGTACGTTTTTAATCGGTTTTGACATCGGTATTTAAAACCGTGAACATGTTCAGCTTTAGCAATGTTATTGCCATTTTAGTTGGAGTTTTACTGTGCTATTTTAGATATAAAACTGTTCAAAGTAAGTTTAATTCAATTAATTTTTTTTAATGTACAGTGTTTTATACATGTTATAATTATTAAATTTATTATGTATTTTACTGAATTTAACTAATCACGGTAGGGGAAAAATTAGGCTTTAATTAATCTTAACTAAATAACTTTATTTTTTAATTAAAAGCAATTGTCATTTATTGAACGGATGAAGGACAAATTACATGAATGAATCTAAATTAATAAGATGTGGTGAATCATAGGATAAGTTTATTTAAAATCGTGCAATTAACTTCAAATATACTTTAACTATAATTAACTAGATTATTATTCACTATAATTAATCATCTTTTTATTCACTGTAATTAACCTATTTATTATTAATTATATTTAATTGACTTGCTGGTCACTAATTTAGCAACTTATTATTCTCATTAATAAGTTATCTTAATTTTTTTATTAACTTTTAATTGCTTTATAGTTTAGCGAAACATACGATGGTCTCTAACCATTTTTAAAATTTTTAGAAGCTAATGTAGTTGCTCGCATTTAAAGCGCTTACTGTGTTATAGAAATGGTATTTTTATTTAAATACTACCTTTCTTACTTGTGGCAATGGATCAAAAGACAAAAAACTCAAAGAACAATTCCATTCGATTGTGCTTCAACGGATCCTGGAAAGTACGGACTATTGTGTCCAAAGGAAGGATTAGCTATTGAGTTGCCTAGGCAATTGGACGATGACATTACGGTAAATAGATTAGTCAAACTTAGTCACTTGAAGAAATTTTAACCAATAATAAACTATCCAAAATATATTTGCAATTTATACAGGCAATTGATGGAGTTGATTTTTGTGGTGTACATGCTTCTGGAATAACTTTGAGATTGAGGCTGTTAAGACATTTAGGCGACAAGGGTGATGTCTGGCTATACTTTAGGTCAGCTGAAGGCGTTGCATATCAACTTCCTCATCAGCCAGACTCATTGCTACGTGTGCACACCAATAACCGAGGATTTAATGCCGGTGGATTGGTGATTGAAATAATAGAGCCACTCAGAGTATGGAGAATTGTCTACAATGGGTTCCTCAGGTAAAACACCATGACGTGATACTTGTCTAGTTATTAGAATATTGAATTTACTTGCTTAATAATTTTAATTGCCTTGCATTTACTATTATGTGATCATTTTACGTTGTTTATGACTTTATAATTTATATTTTGATTTTTAATTAGAAAAATTGATGATGAAGTGGATACAGATGACGAGGCCGTTGCTGTTCATTTTGATTTTATGTAAGTAAAATATTGGATTTTATTTTCAAAGTTACTGTATCTATGAAGGGTAAAATCGTTCATAATTTTTTATATTTAGTTGGAGACCACTTTTCAACCATGTTGCCTTTCCAGACGACATATCCATCTCATTTAAAGCCAGATATCTGGCTAATCAAGATTGGACAAAGCCGTTGCATGATCAATACGACTGGTAAAGCCTGAATTGTGAAAATTGATGAAAAATTGTAACTGTTTAATTTAGCTTTGAACATGATAAACGATTGGAACAATTTGGCCAACTGCGAGGAACTTTTGAGATCAAAAGCCAGAAGCCAGTGGAAATGTTGCTTCGAGGTCTTAAAATACGTCGATATGGTATTTGAAATCATGAAAATAGGCAATTTTACATTTTACAATATGTTATTGTGTTTAATAACTAGGAATTAGAGATTGGGAAGGTCTTGATAGCAAGATATCAATTCAAGGAGTAATGGAGGTCAATATTAGTAATTTACTTCAAATTAAGACGAAATTATTTACAAAGTTTTTTTTTCTAGGAAGGAGCTGTTTTTCATATATTCGGGCAAAATTCTCAAAGTTGTCTTAAAAAGTAACTAAAACTATTTGTTTTTAAGTACATTATTGTATAAATAAATTTTTGTATTTAAGAAGCTATGTATACGGTTATGTTCAACCTTCGAGCAACATGGACGTTTATCATTTAATAAGCTCTGATTTTAATTTTGAAAATCTGATTAATTTCACCAATGATCTGATTGATTATTTCAAAATTAACTTTGTAGCCGGTTTGTTTTGTCTTTTTATTAAATTAAACTATTAATTTAAATATTGTTATTTGCCAGATGGACATCATTATGCAGTACAGTTGCGAAAACGAAACAATGGCACTTGCGTTTACGAAGGAAGTCAATGGACCACAAAGATCTACCTTCAGGAAGTAGATGTAATTTTTAATGGTTCAAATATTAATGGCCGTGGTTTAGTGGAAATTATAAAACCAAACCTCGAAAATAATCAAGGAGTAGTAAGATCTTGGGAGTTCAGACCATTTGTAGGTCTTGTGGAACCAGGTCAGACGAAATTTTTTTGAGACTGATTATAATATTTGGTTGTTTAGAACTATTTTTTATATTTGTGTAGACACGAAAACCTTTGGTGGTCTTGTAGTTAATTTTAACGATGTTGAGTGTCTCAGCAGCAATCTTGTTGGTGGAAAAGGCTCTTCATTGGCAAAATTAGTTCAGTTTGCAAAAAAAGGAGCTGATCAGGTAGTGTAATTACTAGATTACTATTTTTTAATTTTGAGAACTAGAAATCTTAGTAAATATCGAATTTATTATCTAACTGTTTACTTACTTTTAATTATATTAAAAGTTTTTGGTTCCCTTTGGATTGGCTGTTACTAGAAATGCATTTGAACAATTTTTAAAAATAAATGGAGAAGTTTCAGCTGCCATTTCAAATATACAAAATGTTGCTTGGTAATCACTTTAACTTTTAGCACGTATTGTAGGTGATAGATAATGTTGAATATATTTTTTAGGAAGAAGTGCAATGGAGAGCTTGAAACTGTTTGTAATAGGTAGATATTTTTCTTCAGTTTGAGAAATTGGTATCTGAGGAAATATTTTTGGCACAGTGTTGTCGAGTCTATAGAACAATTGGAAGTTTTTGAGGAACTTAAAGAAGAATTGAGACGCCATCTGATTCAGGTTTTTGGAACTTCATGGGACCAAATGCGGTTAGCTGTTCGTTCATCCGCGGTTGGCGTTGAAGATGGAGAAGAAACGTCAGCTGCTGGGCAAAATGAGACTTACCTTGGTGTTAAAGGATTAGATAAAGTATATTATTTAATTTTTAAAATTTATAAAATATTATAATATTTATCATTAAAATTGATTGACTTAGATTTGCTCATCTATAGTTAAGTGTTGGGCTTCTCAATTCACTTTCCGTTCAGTTGAATATAAAAGGTAACTTAAGAAATGCATGCAAATTTTAAAGTTAGGGTACTAAACTTAAAGCTGAACTTATAATTGTTAGACAAAATGGACTGTTGCTAAATGAAGGAATGGGCGTTGTGGTACAGCAGATGGTTCCGGCTGAAGTTGCTGGCGTGATATTCAGTCGAGATCCAATTGATGGAAATGCTTCACGAGTTGTCATTACTTGTAACTATGGTCTGGGGGAAAGTGTAGTTTCCGGCATTTCTGATCCAGACACAATCATATTAAATAGAACATGGAAGAACCAGCTTTCAATTCAGGAAAAGCAGCTTGGAAGAAAATCTGTTATCATACAAATGAACGGTAGAAATTACAATTATTGAGTTTATACAACACAATTATTAACAAAACATCAAATATTTATAGAGTCTGATGGCACAGAGGAACGTACAATTGACAATGCTGAAAATGCTCAATTCTCTATCAGCGATAAAGATGCTTTGAATCTTGGGAAAATTGCAATTGCAGTTGAGGAGTATTTCGATGGACCAAGAGACATTGAATGGGCTATGTGTAAAGACTCAGTGTATTTGTTGCAAGTAAATATACTGTACTTTCAACGTTTAGCATTGTTATTCGAACTTGTAGTATTCATACAACAAAGAAGCCTCCAAAAACGGATTTAAAAATGCTTAATTTGACTTTTACGAAATTATAATTGTAATATTTTATTAAGGTTCGACCTATTACGACTGGTTATGAGCCAAACGATTTTGAAATAATACATGAATACGACACTGGAGTTCGAACGGACGATGAACGATTAACAACCGGAAACGTTGGGTAATCGAGTTTACTTAATGTTTTAATGATTACTTGATTTCGATTTTTCAAATATTTTGCTCCTTGATAGTGAGGTAATGCCTGGATGTGCCCATACGGTTACTTTAACTTCAGTAATGAGGATATTTGAGATAGCCACCCAAGTAATAATTCATTACATGTACAATAATGATTGTAATGTGGTTTACGTTTAAATTATTAACTTGTTACTTTGAAGATAATGTTGAAGTTGAAATTACTATCCCATCGATATGATCCTGTATGCACTGAGACTCTAGTAAACCAGTGTGGGCACATGTTGATGGACTGTGTTCAGCAAAAGTCCTGGCAATTGGAAGAAGAAAAAGGCAACATGACAAAAGCCATTGAAGTGGCTATTTATGGTCGGATACTGGACGATGATGACGTAAATCAGAAAGCGCTGCAACGTTATAAAAATCCGACATTGCGTGCTAAAATTAATACATTCTTACTTGCTCTCACAGTAATGCGATTCTTGTCACTAGAAATCGAATTCGATGTTAAAATTTGACGTTAATACTGTACTTGATAGGGTATTACTACAAGGACGAAATATGTGGAAAATTGTATGAAAAATTATTGGCAGTTAGCTAAACCAACACAAGGTGTAACGGATGTCAAAGTTGCACATCAACAAATTATGTTATACGCAATTAACATGACTGATGTGAGTTATTGTCAACACTTTTGTTGGATCATATTTTATTTTTAATTTGGTGTAGCGGTTTGGCCATCACATTAAAATAACGTTGGGCTCCACTGTGTTTAACATGGTTTTATTTAATCTTCTTACTGGAGGATCTAAAGGTACAGTTAGCATTTAGCTATTTATTAGATTTCTTTTATTTTAAAATTTCTTGTTTACCATAGAATTAAAGTTGGAACATTACCAAGACTTTGGTACTCTAATTGGTACCTGCATTGGTGTTGAGAGTGGAAATGTTCCTGCATTTCTTGAGGCAAGTTAATTTAAAAGTTATCTGTCAAATAAACACTGTAAAGTTATTTTCTTCATTATTATTAGGAAATTGCCGCTGCCATAGCTAAACATATGCCCAACTTTAATCAGCTAGAACCAAAAGTATTTTAATCTTATTGTTGTTTTTGTATTATTTTAATGAATTATTTTGCTAATTGGTTAAATTGATATGAAAGGCAGCGTTGGAATGGATCGAAAATGATAAAAACACTTGTGGTAAATTGTATCGTCAATTTTTAAATCGTCATGGTCACCGTTGTCGTTATGAGGTTTATAATTACGCCAATATAACTTCAAAATGAACGTTAAACTCATTTGATTAATTATTTTTCCTATTAGTTTGATGTAGGTCGGATACCGTGGAATGTAAATCAACTTTCACTTGTTAAAATTCTACAGACAATGGTCAATTTGGATATAAAAACCAACTCAAATTTGACTAAAAAGCAACAAGAAAATGTATTTGATAATCTCAATGTTAAATTTTCACTCTTTTGGAAGTAATGATTCAACTAATATACAGTAGCTGTATTACTATTACCAATTATAACAATTGACTTAAAATTATAGGTATGTGGCGATTGGAGTTTATTCGAAATGCCGACAAAATATTATTAAAAGAGAATTATCAAAGGTAATTTTAAACTGGTAAATCTTTAAAATTGATTAAATAAGGAAATAAATTTCTATAAAGGTTGGCTGCAGAAAAACTTGGTGAAGTTTATCTTTTTACGCTTAATTAAATATGTAATATACATTTTTTTGTAGTCGAACTTGATCAAGCTTTGTGATCTACTTCGAAAAGGATACTGTGATTTGGGCAAACTAATGGTGAATGAAGGACTAATTCCGGATGACAGGCTTGTATTTTTTTTGTCCAATTGGGAAATTAGTCAGTTGTTAGAAAATCGTTGTCCCACGATTATTAGAAGGTACAATGTCTGCATCAAAATGAAATTTTACAGTTATTACTGGTATTCGTAATTATGTTTTTAATGATTAAAATGTCGTTTGCTGTTTTCAAAGAGCTAAACACCGTCGCCGATTATTTCAGTACATGGAAGACCTGGAATTCCCAGAAATGCTTCATGGAAACTATATTCCTGTAATTATTTTATCATTGCTTAGTAATGTATCTTAAACTTGTAGAAGAAAAAATGTTTTATTATTACATTTAGCTTAGTGAATCAAGTGAGCTTACCGATTCGAGCGATTCTGAAAATGTTATAAAAGGTAGTTTTAACATTTTATTTAAATGAATATGTCGGTTTCAGTCGTTTATTTATTCTTCGTAGGTTATCCTATTTGTAAGGGTGTTGCAAATGGACGAGCATGTGTCATAACTTCATATCAACAATGTGGCGAGATACAAGTATATTTTAATCGCTGTATTAAACAATAATTTGGCTGAATTATTTTTTTAAATAGCATGGAGACATTCTGGTTACATTTTCAACTGACATTGCATGGTCGCCTTATTTCCCATTGTTATCTGGAGTTGTAACTGAAATTGGAGGTCTAGTTTCACATGGTAAACAACGACTAATAATTAACTATTAATGTTGACAAATTATATAAGCTAAAAAGAAACAAGACTAAATCTGATCAGTTCCAATGACGATTTGTCCCGTTTCTTGAGCAATACATTCTGCCAACTTGTTTTGTGTTTCAAGGTGCTGTTGTGGCCAGGGAATATGGTTTGCCGTGTTTGGTTGGAGCTTCTGGTGCTACAAAACTTTTTAAAACAGGTCTATTCCACTAGTCATTTTTATGGTATTTGCATTTATTTAATGTTAATTATGTTAATAGGTGATTTGGTACTGCTGGATGCCAATAACGGAGCATTAAAGTTGATTCATAATTAACCAGTATTAACAAAACTAGAAAAATTTATAACTACATTTATCAAATTTAGAATTTTTTGCTTGGTTATAAAATTTTTTATTTTTCTGTCAAGTTTTGGGTTGTTTGTCTGTTGCTTTTATATTGACGTGTACGTTTGAGGTTTTGTCTTCAAAAATCTTAGAAGAATTGTTTTGTATGCTGAAAAAGAACTACTGAGGTACTTTTGGAATTTTTATTTAAATGTTTTTGATTCATTGAAATTTTAAGAAACTACAGGCTAGCTTATTACGTAAATCTTTGAAAAGACGCACTAATTTAGCTATTTAGACCTATACCGTAAATCAAGAATTAGAAATGGTTCATCTGCAGTATATGTTTGGTGTCATTGGATAGATACTTTTAATAGCTTTAATTTGATTATTTGCTTCTCTTAAATTCAATTAGCTTATAAATGCAAAGTTTAATATAAACTATGCGCTCTGTATTCAAGTAGAGCCTGCCATCAGGTTTTTAAAATGGCGCTAGGTGGCGTGAGGCACTAGACTTGCATGCCGCTAGTCAGTAACGTGAAAATTGTGTAATAGGTGTTACGATCAATCTCTACGGTCATAGGAATTGGACCGGTGAAGTGGAAAAAATTTGTTATAACCGGCGATGTGGATTTCATTCGACTAAATTTTATTCCCCAGATTTGACAAAATCATTTTGGCATTCCAACAAAGAAAATAATCATGGCAAATCGATCGAAATCCAAAGATAAACACGCAGATGACAAGACCATTGCGATGTTAAGCAGCTATGAAATTGCAACCAAAGCATTTCTGTGGCTGATGACGGCGACTTATTTCTTTGCCTTTGGATCCATTTATTTCCAAATTCCAGGTAAATATTGAGCTTGTATTAAATAACAGTCTTAAACCAAGAATAAAAATTATTGGTTTGGTTCGCATGGTTGATTGCCGTAATGACACGTAGCGTTGACACATCGATCTTGCTGCTTAGAAATGGCATAACATTAAATTATCATTACTAGCTGACTTTAATTCGTTATTCACATTTATTTCCGTTAAGGCGTTTTAGACTTTGATAGTATAGTTGTGAATAGTTGCGTTATTTCAGCTGAAACTCGTAGATATTATTAAAGTCAATAACCGCCCGACCTTAATTATTAAATCATGATTTTAGCCTTGAACTACAAATTTATATAACTTAATATTATTATAACGTGTTTTAATTATATTCTAAGATAAAACTCGTTAACAAATTTACAATGTTGAAGTTTATATATGATTACAAATCAGCGCTGCTTTTTTACTTTTTTTTGTCAGCAAAAAAATTCTCAAATGAGAAGAAAAGTGATATATTGTTATTATTCTTTATATTATTGTAAAAAAAAATTGTTAAACTGTTTTATTGCGAACTAAATATTTTTTTTGTCTTATATCTATATCATTTTCTTTAAAAAAAAATAAAAAAAAGTAAAGCAATAAATTGAACATGGAAATTAAATACTTTTTTTTTTGTATAGGTTTATATGGCGATACGGGTATTTTACCAGCAAGAATGATTATGAAACCAGGTATAGTATAAACTACTGTATATTCTGTAGTGCTCTTATGCTTAACCGGCTTAACTGTACTTGGTACAACTCGAATTAATCTATTGAATAATATATATAGTTGGACGAACATTTGTGAAAAACTTTGAAACCATTCCCACATTAGTATGGGCGGCACCATTTCTCGGTTTGGACGTTCAGTTCACACTGGAGGCCATTGCCCTACTCGGATTACTCCTGTCATTCATGGCCCTGCTGTTTGGGTTTTTTCGTAACGCTTTAATCTATGCCATTTTATGGGCGTTGTATTTTTCAATCTATAAGGTAACTTGATAATTTAATGAATTGTCAGTAACATTTTCAGTAGCATTTTTAAAACTAACATCTATTTTTTATTTAGGTTGGACAAGTCTTTACTTGGTTTCAATGGTAATTCTACTTGGCTACAACGGTAGTTTTTCAGTGATAAATGATTTTATTGAATTTTTTATTAGGGACACGCTGCTGTTAGAAGCTGGTTTCCTGACTATATTGATCGCTCCATTGCAACTTTTTCGACTTAGTAGTAAAGTTCGATGGTCTCATGATCGAGTGACTTTATGGCTAGTCCGTTGGCTCCTCTTCCGTTTAATGTTTGCCTCGGGAGTTGAGAAGCTTACCAATATGTGTCCTACGTGGTGGAAACTAGATGGTTAGAATTGTATTTTTGGGTGTAGAGATGTTTTATTAAAAGTTTTTGTTTAGCTTTGAGTTATCATTTTCAAGGCCAGTGTATTCCGACGCCTCTGTCTTGGTATGCGCATCAATTGCCAGCTTGGTTGCTTCAACTCGGAGTAGTGGGAACCTTGCTCATTGAAATTCCAATTCCATTCCTTATTTTTTCACCAGTGCGTTCACTGAGGATTTTTACTTTTTATAGTCAAGTAAGTAATGCTTTATAACTGTAAATTTTTTAATAAACAATTATGGAATTAACTGTTTTAATGTTATGAAAGGTCCTGTTGCAAGCAGTCATTATGCTGACAGGAAATTACAATTTCTTTAACTTTTTGACTATCGCTTTGTGCTTTTCACTGTTGGATGATTATCATCTCTCATGGAAAACTTTGCCAGCTGGCAAAAATCGCAGTTCTGCTGGTTTCAACGTTTTATGGACGACGATAAGTAGAACTTGTGAAGCTGCTGCTTTTGGCGTTCTGTTTTATGCTGCCATGGCTCTCTTCTCCGTAAGACTCAATCCGGATTTAACATTTGATTCTAAAATTGGTAGGTTATATATTTAAGCATTTCCAACATTGAATCGTAGTAAATGATTTTTGAGATGTTTTATTTTGAATTATTTTAGCTTTTGATCTTCGGTCCTACCTAGGGGTTCTGCTCGTAGCAGTTAAAATCTCTATTTACATTGGAGTGGCATCTCTTATCTTTACAATTTTGGGTGCAATTTATGAAGGAATCGCCAACTCTGTTGGATTTATTAGCAAATTCAGGTCACTATTAGGAAGCCTTTTCTTTGGTGCAGTAGCACTTTGGGTGTTTTGTATCAGCGCGGTATGTAAAATGTGTTCAATATAATCATGTGCAGTGGAGGTTCATTACATTATAGGTTATTACTGATATTTTAAAAGGCATTTGCTAAACTTTCAAATTTTAAGGTATATGGTGATTTATTTTTATATTAATTATAAAAGAAATTATTGTTATTACGTATGAAAATTGCTGCCCTAATTATTATGATTAATAATTTATTTAAATTTAATGACTTACACTTTACATTTGAAAAAGCGATTACGACTATAATTTTAAAATGTTTTAGGTGCCTCATACTCAACTTGCCAACTCTTCCGAACTAGAACCATGGCCTGTAATAACAAGGTGGTATGGTGCAGTTCGAAAATACGAAATTGCCAATAAATACGGTTTATTTCGAAAGTAAATATAATATTGCTTTTAATTGTTTTTTATTTTTGAAATTTAAATTTTTCGGTTTATTATTTTATAGGATGACTGGAATTAATGGAAGACCAGAAGTTGTGATTGAGGGAAGCAATTCTTTGGTTGACGGTTGGAAAGAATACCATTTTAACTACAAACCAGGAAATGTTTCAGCACCACCTCAGTTCATTAGTAAATATAATTTATATTTTACTTTAATTTTGTGTTTTAACTCATGTAATTGCAGTCCCTCATCAGCCTCGATTGGATTGGCAGTTGTGGTTTGCTGCTCTTGGAACTGCTGAACAAAATCCGTGGTTTGTAAGCCTTCTGAATAGATTGTTGAATGGCGAGAAAGAAGGTAAATGAAATGTTGTTAGATTATGAAATGGTGCGGCCTTTTAAGGTTTTTATTTTATTTTAAAGTTCTTAAACTGATGGACCAATCTAAGAATCCTTTTCCAAA
Source organism: Helicorthomorpha holstii (assembly GCA_013389785.1). Classification (NCBI taxonomy): domain Eukaryota; kingdom Metazoa; phylum Arthropoda; class Diplopoda; order Polydesmida; family Paradoxosomatidae; genus Helicorthomorpha; species Helicorthomorpha holstii. The sequence continues at coordinate 9,695,842 of JAAFCF010006680.1, read as the reverse complement.
TGCACCCCCAAAGTACATTCGGGCTGTACAGTACAAGTATCTGTTTACTACTTCTAAAGAGTGAGTTGCAAACTTTTTCTAGGAATTTCTATTTAATTGCAGTGGAGTTTTTTTTATTACTTGTATTGTTTTTGTTAAGCCGTTTGCATTTCTCCCAATGCCTTTTAATATTTAGTTTATTAATAGCATTTTATCAATTTCAGTAAAGGCAGTGACTGGTGGACGAGGAGTTTAGTGGGCGAATATTACCCACCAATTAGCAAAGGCCAAAAAAACATAAAAGAATTTTTGCTCAAACACAACATTATAACAGATGTAAGCTATAATACTATCCTGCGAATGTATACATTCAATTGACTTGTTATATCGTTTGCTTTAGCCTGAAGTAACGATGGATCTGGTTCGCAATCATGTGTTTAGAGATTGGTTGAGGTTAATTCGCAGTTGGATCTGTGTGGTTCCAGCGCCACACTTTCTATGGTCATTATTTACACCACTTTTAACCATTTCAATCATGCGTAGATCTTGAAAAGTTTCCGCTTAATTCTCTCTTCCCGAGTGTACTTAAAAAAAAAAAAAACTAATCATGTTGTGTATAATTAACGTGTTTGTCATATCCATCAGTTTTGCACGTGTTGGATAAATAATTTTGTTCAGTCACCGTTAGTTATTAAACAAATGAGACAACATTTAAGTCAGTCGCGTAGTTTTCGTCAAGTTAGCACTTGCTTAAAACATGACGGTCATGTAAATTTAATACAGTAAATGATTTCATTTCTAGCAAGTTTTCCAGTAACCCTGCTCCAATCGCCATTCATTAATTAACACAATTGAAAAGTTCTGCAAAGCAAATTTCTAAAACGTAATGGGTCCTGGTAGTTAGTTTACTCATTAAAAAAATCCTGCGAATGTATTTAAAGTTTTTAAATAGAATTAGGAGTCGAAGGCAGTAGTCTATAAACTTGTGAAAGTTAAAGCAGCAGACTTACCAAAATTACAGCCGCGTCCGAGAAACGCGGTAAAGTTTTTTTTTACTTTGCAAATAAAGAAACATGACTAAATTTCATCAGTTCCAAGTTTTAATAAATTCATAAGTTATCGAATAATTTGTGCTTATAAGTTGTTCCTAAATTCTTTGAAGATTGGAAAAGATGAAAAATTTACTTATTTAAAATTTCTACTGCCATCTAATTATTGTTTTCATTCGTTGAATTAATACATTGTTTAAAGTTTTAATGAAATTCTGAAAAGCTAAAAATGAAAAGACTGTTACTGATTTGGCGCCAAATCAACTCGCACATGGTGCTTATGGCGCCAAATGTACATCTTATCATTGCTAATCAAGATGCTACGAAGGTTTTGAAAAGTAATCGATTATGTTATATTGTGTTGAATTTTTTCTATGTTGGACGGAACGGTAATTAAATAATTGTTTGGTATTGTTATTGTATTGTATACTAAAATGAATGGCACATTTTAGTTATTAAAAATATTGATACTTTGTGATCAGAAGTGTGATACAGATCAGCTATTTGAAGTTTGTTTTCCTCTCAGTTTTTTAAAAAAAAACAAAGATGGCGGTAAGTCGGTTAGCATCTCAACAGGACACTCATTCGGAAAAATACGCCAGTTTACTAATTCCCATACGTGATTTGGCTAAAAATTGGAATGTGGACGTTGCCGCATTACTTGAAGATTATTTATCGGAGGTATATTATATAATAAATCAGTTGTTATGTTATATAATTGGGTGGTTGAAACTTTGATGTTTCAGCTAATCTCATTGTACAGTCACGTTAAAATGTCATCTAATTTTATTTTAGCTGGGATATGTCAGAATATCTTTTGAAGACAATGAAGAGTCTATGAATTTTGTTGAAGCAGCTGTATTGATACAGAATTCGGCGTGTGTTTATAGCAAAAAGGTAATTCAAAGTTGTGTCTTGATGCCAAAATGTTGTCAGTGCATCTGTAACACTTGTTTGTTTAGGTGGACTATTTGTTCAATTTGGTTTTGCAGTTACTTGAGCATCTCAAATGTAAAAGGTATTTTAATTTTAAAATTTGTTGTGAGATATTTGCCAAGAAAAATTAAAATGGCGTCAGAAATGGTAGAATTTTTTAAAAACCATTAAATGAAATAGTCTAGAAATGTCAAAAGTTGAGTCTTGGAATCCCAATCACGGATTCGTCACCATTCAAGCTCGGGTTCCTAAACTTGTAATAATTTAATTTCAGTGCGAATCCAGTTACAACGAAGAAAAAAGTTGTAATTAAAAATATATCAACTGATGATGTAAGTTATGTTTATTATTTTGTTTGAATACCGTTTTCATAAGTGTTGATATTTTAGTTTCCATCATTTGATGATCTTGAATTTGATAAAAATATAAGCTTAAAGGAATCGGATGGTCCCGTTGATCTAAATGCATATACAGTCAACCGAATGCCAATACAACTATTAAATTTTATTAAGGATGAAGATAGTGGAATAAGTTTATACAAGTAAGCATCAAGTTATTCGTTTTATTACGCAGATAATATGAATAGAAATATTCTATGTACATTGTAGTTTAAAGGGACTTCTCGTAGGAGACCGAAATGATTTTAAAGTTAACTGTTGGCAGGGTTCCTTGTATAAAGACATTTGCGATGACATTTCCAAACGTAAAAAGCCAGACATTTCTTGTGAACAGCCAGAAATTCAACAAAGTAAAATATTTTTGTGTGTTATTTTTATAAAATAACATTAAGATACATTCAATTTGTTTTTTTTTTATTAGCTGATCAGTTTGATGAATTTGGACCGCATGAAGATGCTGATGGGTTTCCAAATGGTAAACTTTGATTGCCATCATAATTATACTGTATTTTTATGAAGTTATTGGTTTCAACATACAGCTTTTTTTTTAGTTGCCTTAATGAATTTTTATTTTTCGCATAGATGATGGAGGTTCAGACGATTTTTGTCTTGATCTTGATCCAGGACCAGATGCAGCTAAAGTTAGTGATATAGAAGATGTGGTTGAAGAACGGGAAATGCCGCCATCGGTCAGATCGAGTTCATCTGAAAGTGAACCAAGGCCAACATTAGCAAAAGCGGCTGAAAAAGTAATTACTATCGTTTTCTTTAATCATGAAAGAAGCTATTATTGACGTGCCAATATTTGTATGCAAAGGCTTTAAAAGAATGGGATCCATTATTTGCTCATGAGAATATTAGGCAGCGATTAAGACCAGTTAGAAAAGGTCAGATTTTGTTATTTATAAATTTTAAACAGAGTTTACGATTTCGCTTATTTTTTTATTTTTTTTAATTATAAATTTAGGAAGAACATTATTTGAGTCTGACGTCCAATTAAAAACAACAAAAAAAACCATTCGCAAGTCAAAACCGGTGGCGGGTTTGTGTAATTCAAAATGTGCGATTTTTACTTGTGGTTTATTGTATTTTGGTATTTAAAATTTAAATATAATTTTTCTAAAGTGTTTTCAAGGGTATCAAAGTTGCCAAAGGAGATGGCTGAAGAAGTTAGCATGACTGAATCTTTAGCCAATTTGCTTGCCACTGAGATTAAAAGGAAATCTGATTTGGAAAAAAAGCATCCTGAAAATGTAACCTTCCAATTATTGATGTGTGTTTCATTGATTGGCAAAATTGTTTAATACTTTGAATTGTGTTTTAGAGTTCAAGCGATGCCGAAGACGACAGAAATGATGGAAGTGACTTTATTGGTTAGCATTTTATCGTTTTAATTTAAATTTTAGTAAGTAAAAAAAAATGTTGACTTTTTTAATAACTTATTAGAATCTGATAACGATGATTTGAATAACGATCCGATGAGCCCTGTTGCAGATGCTGGTAATTTGAAACATATCTATTATTATAAAATCAAATATTGACTTTTGATACTTTTTTTTATTTATATTGTAGACTTCAATCATAACGATATATCGCCGTTAAATATGACGTTCGAAAACATAATATCACAGAAAACGGTAAATTTCTTTAACTTAAACATGGTCTGATTTTTACTGGGTTAGCTGTATAGTTATACTAATTTTTAAATTATTTTAATGATGTCTGAAATTTAGGAAGAGTTTCTCAAACAAGCTCAAGATCAAGCTGACGTTACCGAGAGTGACCGCATAAAAAGGCGATGGGAAGAATATTTGGCTAACAAGTTGGATGACGAAGTCACTGCATTTACAATATATTATTTTGCGTAACGATTTCTAATATTTATTTTATATAATATATAGGAGAGATACGTAAGCTTTAATGTCCGTGAATACACAGCCAAGGTTTTAAGTTGCTATCAACCAAATAACGCAAAGCAGACCCTAACTTTTGACAGAATTACTGACACTACAATGACCAAAAGAGAAGTGTCAAGGTTATTTTTTGCAACGCTGCAGTTGGTAAAATATTTTATTCTATTTTAACTTTTAAATCAAACTGTTTCGATTAAAGGGACTTCATCGCTGTTATAACTAAGCTGTTTGGTTCTGTAGTGTGCCAAAGTATGCAATGAATATTTTTTCCAGATTTATATGAGGTCTCTAAAAATCAATTGAGAGTCTCAATGTTTTGTTTTGCATTTTAAAGCTAAATTTATTTATCATTGAAATTTATATTTCTTCTCTTTTTTAAAGTTCCTTAAACTGGCAGTTTTGTTTATTTATTTTTTTTTGTTTGTATTTGGCAATAACTGCTGGTTATTTTCCCTTTCATTAGGCAAACAACTACAACATTGACATGCAGTCTAAACCTGAAAGTGTCTCCTTAACAGATATTGAGCTAACTTTGTTATCTCGAAGGCAAAATTACGATCAATTTGATAAAGAGTAAGCATAAGGTGGGTAAAGTTAATTACGCTAAACAAAATTAGCAATAAACATCCATACCAAATTCGAAAATTTTTAAACTAGTACCGTTAAATTGTATGTCTTAAATCTACTTTTAACTAATTGTAAATAATTGTTTATAATTACAATAATTTTTGATAGGAAAAAATTATTAAAAGTTAATCTTTTAAAGCTAAGTCTAAATCGATTGGAATGCCGTGACTAAATTTTTTATCTATTTGCAACCATTCAGATATGAAGATAGTTTTAGATACAATATGAAGTTGAATAACCCTGATTTTTTCACTTCATTTAAATTAAAGCATTACATTTTTTTCATATCAAAAACTAAATTACTTGTCATTAAACATTATCATTCTGATACTTTCCTGGATAATGTTGTTGCTGTAATGAAGTTTAAAATGTACAGCCTGGATGTTTTTTTTATTTAATATTAAATTTTTATTTGTTATAATGAAGTGGATTTTTCAGAAGTTTTAGTTCGTTTTAAGATAAAAATTGGTTTGGTTATGATAAATTATGAAGCTCGATTGTTATCCTACTAACCTCGTTCATCAATTTCTTTTATAGTTAGAAAAGCCAGAAAGAACCGCTGATAATTACAGGTATCTTGATCAAATAGTTATGTTTTTTTACTTTTTCAAGTACTTCAACTTGTGCCGCCTCCGCTTTTTTTTAAATAGAACGCCATAAATGTTGCAAGAAAACAAACTAAGGCGGCGTCAATACACAACCAATTGTGAAAATTGGCAATTTTAATGTAATAAGTGACGTTATATTATAGAGGCACCCAAAAGGTGTTGCTTTGCCATATGATTTTGGGGGCTTAACACAAAATAACAATTGCCTTGTTACGTACTGCAGAAATTTTATTTAAAAAAAATGGGAGAAAATTTAAAATTAATTTGAATAAATGGTAAAAATAACCAGACAAACTGCAAAAAACCAAAAATACTAAGAAATTTATTTTTAAGAAAATAATTATGTGGGAGCTTGTCAATGTTGAAGGGGCCCATTATTCTTGGCCCGTAGTCCAGTCACCTGTGTAACTGGTTGGCTCGCTCATTTTGAGTTTCTTGAGCGGCAAAGCTTGCAGCAGCGCGGAAAAGTGCTTATGTTGCAGTTGTAAGCGGATCTAAGCAGCTCAGCTTCCTCTTATGTAAAGTATTGTGAAAAAAAATAAGAAACGAAGATGGATAGTGTTGCATTCAACGGTGTTTTACTATCAACTTTTCCATAAATTCGGCAAACGTATTAATCGCGTCAAGCAGTAAATAGTTTAAATTTCAATGGATAACACCTGTATTATAACGCAAGTGACCAGGGACGAGGAGCCTTTAGCTAATTTTCCGCCAGAAAAAGGTAAGCTAAACACGGCCAAGGTTGCTCGCAACATGGCGGACTTTTGAAAGCACCTTGTGTTTATAAGGGGGAGAAAATGAACGACATTGCACATATTTCTGTCTTCAAACATTTCAGCACATATATACCTTAGTCTATGTATGTTTTATTATACATTAATATGAAAACTAGAAATCCACGGGAAGACTCGTTATAACGCTGTATAGAAAATAGCAGATTTGTGTACAACGATAAAAATAGAGCTGTGCACTTCTGAAAATCTGTTGATGAACTTAAGGACCAAAAACAGAAAATTAAAAGAAGAAAGTAATGCTTTCGTATCTCAACTTGTAGTGTAGGAAATGCTATAGACATTCTTATACTAAAATCTATTTAAAAATTAGTTGATAATAGAAAACCTGTCAAAACTGTCATTTAAGGCCAGTAGTTGTTTAGGTTATGTCTAAAAAAAAAGGGAGTCTTACTTTATTGAAACTGAATGGGCAAGGTGATACGTTTTTCACGTACACAGTAATTTTTGCTCAATTTGGTACCACAAGAAATAGACAAGTGTAATGGACCATAATCTACGTTAACGTATTTATTTTAAAGTTTAGCAATCTTTTTTATGGTATTAACTCGGTGCATTAACTCTGTTTCTTCAATTGTACCAACGTCATTTTGTCTAAATAACGCAACTTTGGTCACCTAAAACACTAAAGTCGGTATTAACTCAGCAATATATTAAACCAGTTTTAATCCAGGTGAAGTTTACACGCAATTATATAATTATAACTTATCTTACACGTAGGTGCAAACTTCAAGTACTGAATTTTTGTTGGAACGTCAGTTGTATTTTCCAGACTGCGTTTTGTCTAATTGTGACAAGTTTGGCGGCCAAAAACTTTATAAACTTTACCACATTTTATCCAGATATGTTCCATATAATTTTCAGCATATAATTATTGTACAGTATTTTGCAATTTATTAGTACAGTATAATTTTGAGGTCTTTTTAAGACGTAAAATTAGGGTTTGGCAGATTTTGTTTCGATTTCAACTCTCGATTTGTGCTTTTAAAATGGCTTTTTGACTGTTTATTTGCTAAATTTAACATTGTTTTACTGCCATTTAATGACGTGTTTATGATGTTTTTGACGGTTTTAGTCGATGTAATCGATTTGTTTTTTCCAGCTCAAGGTGGACGTGGCACACTTTGACATTTTTGCTCAATTTCTTTAATAATCGTGCAAGATTAAAACATAACGCCGGGTACACACCCTGTGTTTTTTATAATATTTATTTAGCTGTTAGTTTTATTTGCCAAATTAAAGTTAAAAGGATATTTCAGTTGTGTTGCTAGTTTAGGTCGAACTTAACCAGCTCAGACGAGCAAGTTTTGTTTATTATGTTTACGTTTACTCCATTGGCAGTTTTATAGGGTAATGAACCCCCTTGCACTGTTTCACTACTCCCAGCCCTCTCTTTACTTCTCTTTTTTTTTCTTATGTATTCAAAAAAATAAAATTAAAAAACAAACCACGAGTACATGAGCACAACCAACGTCTATTTCTTTTTTGAAGAATTTTTTTTTTTTTTTTGCTGGGCTATTTTGATTTTTATTTTCAGTTTTTGGCACAATGTGCTTTCTGTTGCAAATCTAAATGCAAACTTTTTTAAACTTGTATTTTTTTTTATTACAGTTAAACCCAAGTTCTTTCAAAGATGGCGAACAGGAAACGACGTAGGAAGAGAAGGTAACGAGAAATGTAATCTTAAACGTGTTTTAATTAACGGCTCTTGTTATTTCATTTGTAAAAGTAACTTTTCAAGTTGGCGGAAAGAAATTTTCGTTTTGGTTGATTTGAAGTGACAGAATTTTTTCGGTTACATTGCATTGTTGTTTATTAGGTTATATACTGGTAAAAAATGTTTAAATACTTTTTATAGGTGAAATACACCTGAACTAATTACATGGTCATGTACAACGTAATTCCTCAAAAAGACCCAAGAGGTCTTGTTATTAGTGCCCTAAAAGTTGTTTTACCTTGAAATCTATTTCGGGACTTTTAAAAGGGTAATTACTAATAATTTATTATGACTAAATTTTTGGCTAAATGGAGTCGTAAACAATGTGACTCAAAATGTGAATCACTGTTAATTAAAGTGCGATAGGCAATAAACGTAAGCTAACATGGTACTGTACTCGAAATGTTTGCAAGGCCCTAAAATATTTTCAAAGTAAAATTAGGATCGTAAACTATTGGTATTATAAATGATGTAATGAATTGTCCGAATTAGTTTGAGTTATGGTTTTAATGGTGGCAAATTAAAACCGATTCGTTCCTCTCAATAGAAAATGAAGGCAACATTCATCAGCTTGAAGAGTTGCTCAGCTGTCTTCAAATTTACTCAGCGCATTCTTTAGATCAAATGTGTACTTAACTTTGTTTGTGGTTACTGGTTAGAATACATCATCTTGTATAATGGCATAATCATTATTGAGACATGACCAAAGGGTTTTATCGATCTGATTTGGGGTTTTATGTACTTTGTAGTTTCTTGGAAATGTTTTTGATCTCATTATAAGAAATAATTTTAACTTCAATATCTAAAGACAACAAAATAATGATTAAATTATGTTGCAATCGTCTTCAAAATATGATTATTATTGATTGAAGTGCATTAGAACGGATCCTAATATTAAAATTTGTCTGTCATTTGTCAAAACATCTTGCTTTTTTTTTTTTGGTGTATTGCATTTTTAATGTTATTCATTGGATATGGATTGGCATTTGGTAGTACGGTGCTTACTTGCTGTAAGCAATATTTTTTTTTAATATTTTGATGTGTGAGTAGCATCGTCGCTCACATATTGTGTAGAGATATTTATGAATGACTTGTAAATGCTTTTAAATTGGGATGAACATTGCTATCAAAGCTGACTGTGTCTATATTATATATTAGATTGACCTAAATATTATATTATAATAGAGCGACATCAAAATACTGCACTATTAAATTGACCCCAAAAACTTTGTTTTCTAACATTTTTTAACAAAGTGCAAAAATGACCAAAAGATGCTTTAACGTATCTAACATGGTTTAGAAATTCTAAAATTAATTCAAATTTCTTTAAATTATAAAACTGTAGACGAAAATCCTGCTTTACTAAGAGACTTTAATTGCAACTATTTTTATGTTTTATATCATTGTTTAAGGTAAATTGAGCTAATTGTGCCCATACATTATAAAAATGACTAAAATGGGTCATAGTCGTTTTGTAAAATGTTCAAAATGGGGTCCAAACTATTTTTACAATGACCTAGTTTTGTTTAAGCATTGTGCCATTAAGTGATCAAAGCATTAGAGAATTTGCACATTGTTAAATGTAAACGTAGAATGTAAAAATGTTCATATTTTGTTCTGTCCACTACATTTCGTATTTTTTAAAACTATAAATTAATACCAATTATATTTGCAGATTGAATTTTACATGAATTTTATTTGCGTTTTCAATTCTTTAACTCGAGTTGAGCAGTGGAAAGTTACGACTAAAAAGAAAGAAAAAAAAAATTGACATTAATGAAGCTTTACATTTACAACTAGTTTTTTTTTTTGTCTAAGTTTTTTTTGTCTAACATGGTATAAATTAATCGATGAGATCTAATAATATAGAATTATCTGCTACAATCTTGACGATGCTTCAAAATACAGTAATCAGAAATGGAAAAGGCATGTACATGTATCTAAATGATAAACGGTCTATTAATTATTAAAACATTTTAAATGTTTTTTGTTTCTCTTAATTTATAAGCTCTAATAATATCAACGATGACGTAAATTTGAGATCTTAATTATTTATTTTGATCAAAGATGAAATTACAGTGAATTCTCGTTAACACGAACTCGACGGGACCGAGATTTTTGTTCGTGTTAACGGGGTTTTGTGTTAACGAACACATGCAAAATCTAATATATAATGGCCAAAATGACATTTTTTAGAGTAAATCACATTTAAACTCACTATTTACATCATATTTGAATCATTATTTACATCATAAGTGATACCAAATTTAAATTTCAAAATATTATGCATTTTGTGCATTCATATGCATGTATGCATTTCAGAAAAAAATACGCAATTTGAAATTTTTTTTATAAAAACAAACAAAAAATGTATTGAATTTGTATTTGTTTTTATAAAAACATTAAAACTTATCAAAATTTTGATTTTCTATACATTTTCGCCGACGATATACGAAATTTTTCATTTGGAGAAGCAAAATTTGTTCGTGCAAACGGGGTTTTACTTCGTGTTAACGAACAAAAAATGTATGGGAAAGCCTATACTGTATTTCGGGACCGCAATGTTGCTTCGTGTTAACGAGAAATTCGTGGTAACGGGGTTCGTGTTAACGAGAATCCACTGTATTAAGCTTTAGTTGCATAAAATGCACTCAAATGTTTGATTAATAAACGGACACCGTAATTAATTTATTAGGAAAACTTTTCTTTGTATTTTTAGTAGTTTTATTTTCATTAATAGTTATTTTAGCTGTAAAGTTAAAACTTGGAGGATTTTGTAATCTTGAGTTTTTATTTTGTTAATTGACCTCGACTGAGCAATTAACCTTAATTGTTACGGTGAAAATGCTTTTAGAAGGGGAAGTCTTAGAGGGGGTGTGGGCGCTTCCGTTGTGATTGGTTCAGAATATGAAGGAACTGCTGAAAATGATCTTATTGTTATTGCTTTACAAATGAAGTATGAAGTTTACTGTGTATATACGTTGACCCTATTTCCTTGATGAGAATAAAGGACATATCGGTAGTCGATTCTATTTGCAGTTTGTTTATCGAAGTATCGAATGTTTAAATGACGTTATGAATACAGCAAATCTAAAACTAGTGGTGCAGGGGACAAAATCCCTGATAAGTACAGTATATAACGATCTTGTTCTGTACATTACAAGTCATTTGTTTTCGTTATCAACATTTTGACTACACTTAAGCCAATTTCTGGTGCGTGTTAATCGTTAGAAAATGATTTCTAATTTTTGTACAAATTTTTTGGGGGAGGGGAATGGACTCCATAAAACTGCGTGTACTTGAATTTGTTTTGTAAGTGAAGTTCAAATTGGTATAGTGTTTGTTAGATGAAACACTATAAATAATTGTCACTCTCTTAACGTAATATTTATAGTGTGGTCGGCCAATTTAAGTGAAATGATAATTGAAAATATCGATAATGAAGTAGCTGATTACGATTTGTTAAAAATATGTTGTGTAATCATGTGAATGGCAGACTACTTTTTGACGTTAAACACAGATTTTTTTTTGTTTTGAAGTTATTGAATTGTCCTTGAGACTTTGCTTGCTAGCAACTTTTTTTTTTTAAATATCAACACAATCATGTACTGTACTTTTAATACTGACAGATACAGTATAAATTATCTCCCTCCACTTTTTTTATCCTACTCACGTTAACATTCACTCAACCTCATCTTCAACTCAACTATTAAATGTTGAAACGGTAAAATAGCAACTGACATTACTGCTAAATTACTCTCCGTTCTTGGTGAGTTAATTTAATGAACTTTTACCAGTTTACTGTACTTAGAAGTTCTAAGTTAGTTGTAAAATTAATGGTGCTACACTACTGTCAGAGCTGCAAAATTTCCTTGCTTAGTGAATGGTAAATTATGGTTCTGGTTGAATCATGTACAGTAACTAATTTAGATGTATATAGCCAATTCTGAAATACATTATAGCTAATATTAGTAGCGTTGTTTACAATATTTTTTCATTTTAAAAATAATTCGTGTCACCTTTTGTGATGGTATCACTGGTGGAGTCCGCATCTTCACAAAACTCTCATGTCAGCTGATTCCAATTATTCAAACACGACGGAACATTAGATTTCGATTCTGAAATTGTTCATTTTACCTAGTATGCGTCACTGGTATTGTATTTTAAAATCAAGAAATGAGGCTCAATCTTTAGATTTAGCTAGATATTAAAATGGAAAATTTCATGTTCTAAACTTTTAATTTAAACTTGAGTTCTTATCCTAAAAGAATGATCGAACAGGTTTCTTGAAGTTTTACCATTTTATTAAAAGTTAGATTATTATATGGTCGCGTGGTTTGTCCTGATTGGTTTGCTGATTTTACTGCCTTGTAAAATAAGCCATTCTGGTGCCATACACTTCTGGTTCAGCCATTCTGACTAGACAAATTTAGCAACTAGCTGTTCAAGGTTACCTGCAGTGATATTTCTATGTTATAGCACTGGGAAACAAATGTCTTTGGAAGCCATTTTTGGTGTCCCAAGTTATGACGCAAATTATTTCATTCGAGACTGGCTTTTTAATATCAAACTTTATCACTGGGAACCAACTTTTAGGTCTTTAACAAATTTAGCTACTACTGTATTAGTTTCAAATTTCTTATCTTGAACGCCTTATTTAGTTATATACAGTAGATGCCAAGTGTTTATTTAAAAAGGCAACTAGAAACTAAATCTAGTTTTAGTCAGTCATTTCGAAATCATTTTAGTCAGTACAGTATCTAAATTTTGCATTTTTAAAATCATTTGTATAGATGGCTGCTAACACTATTTTCATTTTTGGGTCATTTGTAAGGGTTTTGCAGTTTTTATTGTTAGTGGAAAATGTTTCGTTAATTTGGTTTTATATTAGTCAGATATTTGTAAATGTCATTGCTGTATCTAAATAAGGTTTGGGAATTGCTATTTCTAAATCTTTGAAATCGTTTTGTGAAATTGTAATGTTTGGTTTTGTTTTTATTATTGTGTGGGCTATAACTATAGTCTTTTCGGCAAGTTGGCACTGGTTTAGTGATTCATTTGGTAAACTGTATCTTGCTGAATTATAGCCCAACTACCGTTATTGTTTACCGTTCACAAAAGTGGTTTGTACTGGTCTTAACCATATAACTTACATTATCAATTTAAAACCCTTTATAACTTTTAATCTGTTTTAAACTATACGGCTGTAGTATTTGTCATCAATTTTTCTAAAGTGCAACAAATAATACATGCACTTATAAAACTCTTTTGAAACATTGAAATACAAACGCACTGATATTTTAAAGCTGTGTAATGTGAGCAAGTTTTTTGAACTTGTTGAAAAGTTGACAACATGATTAAATTACATTGCTCATTTTGAATTAAAGGAATTGCTTAATTGCTTATTAATAATTAATCTGTTGATATTTACTTTATCAAAGTTAAACTGATAAAATTGGTTATCTAATGTAGACTGTATAAGGCCTACAGTATATGCAGGGCAAATCATACCAGCATATTACAGAAAAACTATTAAAAATTACAAAGTGCTGACGTAAACAAAGTGAGATAGTTGCATGACAATTGCAATTAAGAATTAGCATAGAACAAATATTTAATTTTTCAACCCTTATTTGACTCCTCAATCAGGTCTCCGCCTCCACATTTATACCACTTACAAACAAGCACATGGCAGTTTGTATTACATAAACAGCTTTTCAGTTTTTATTATTTTTGTTTTGGAGGTCATGTGGGCCTCTCTCGTTCACTGGATGCCCTTGGACTGCGCGCCTCTCCCTCGCTCTGCTACTGCTGTAAACGCACTTAGAAAAATAATATAAAGTTATTATCACGTAATACGACTCTCAAGCTTTGTGACACTGTTTTGTTTACAAAACTACTGAACGAATTTAATTGTGCCGCCGCTCTTCTGAAAGTTTAGTAATTCTCTCCACTTTCTATAATTTAGTGCTATTAAATACATTTTTGATTACATTATGTAGTAATTACAAGTTTTATATATTTTAGTTTGTTTTTGCCAAACTTAATTCTGTAATTGTTTAGACATTTTGAATGTTGAAAGTATTGTTTAATGCGTTTCACGGCACCAAAGTTGGTAAACGTCATGTCTATAATAATGCAGTAATGACTTTTATATCATTTGGAGCTGAGTTGTATTTTTTTATGGTTCATGTTGTTTGTAGAGCTTTAGTGATGTTATAAAAAGCTGGTACTCGTGACCTATGGTTGGAAATCCCATTGTAGAAATTTACAGCATAGCAATGTGTGAAAATAACCAACAATCGTAAATAGCTTAGCGACTTTAATCTGGTGTGTGAGCCGCTTGCAAGCTGGTAAAAACTGCTGCGAAATCCTCGACGCCTCTTTATACCGGTATAATGATGTAGCCTCATCGACATTGCGCATTTTTAATATTGTAACATTTAATAACTTTTTTTTCCCTATGTTATTTGTTTGGCACTTGTCCTCTTTCTATTCCATTGGTTAGAATGGGACGCCTCCATCGATTGGCTTAACAAACTTTACTACAACGTGTTGTTTTGCACGTGGACTTCTAACCAGCATTTGAAAAATTTACACAAACAAATTAGTATCAAATCTGATATTAAAGTACTTGGACATTTACCGTGATTTCAATTTTTTTGTGATATGTTTATTGGTGCTACTGCTCGTGTATGATTTTTTTCTTTGGAAACTCAATGTTTCTTGTGTTTTAAATATTATTTAGGAATTTATTGATAAAAGTTTAAATACCATTTGTTTGTTTTGGGTGTGTGCTTATTGGTAATTGTGTTATAATCGGTCAAACTAAAACATTTTCATCGATCAGTTTTGCTGCGGAGTTTAATGCGGGAGTAACAATGTTTTCTATTGAACATTCATTGTGTGCCTTGCAGTCCAAATGGGATTATGGATATTGCAATGAGCTTAAAAAGAATGCAATTATTGCTAGCGGTTAGTACTGAATTTGTAATACTGTACTGTATTGAACTTATGTATATTTAAAAAGTTTAGTTTTAAGACGTAGTTGGCTTAATGGTGGCAGTTCGAATTAAGGGTTGTTAATAGCTATTGATATTTTGTTGATTGAAAACGTTTCAGATGTTTAATTCAAGTGTTGAATGATTTGACATCGTTTTATAATTATGCTTATTAATGCAAAATGTTTAGTGTTGGCATAATTTTTGGATTTAGCTTTATATTAATCGCCGTTTTAACCTGGACAGCTGCTTAGTTTCTGTTATATTGAATTTTAAATGTTAAAACATTTGAAGTTTGACGCATATATAATGGCTAACTTTTCAATTAACAAAAATATGTGTAACAATGGATATTTACTTCCAAGAACGAGAATATATTTTGTTAATTTGATCAAGATTAAATAGATCAAATACTTTTGGCATTATTGTATTTAGTATTTAATTTTTTTTGGTGATGGCTGCTATTTCAAATGCAAAGGTTTTCATTACCTTGTTATGTATTGATTGCTTTGTGAAACTAAAACATTGTTATACAATTTACTTAATCTATATTTAGCCGTTTTTTATCGATTTGCTATACTTCCGGAAAACTCATCAAAGTTTAATTGTACGTAATTGACGTTTTATTACATCTAAAAATAGCTGGCTAAATTGAGTAATTTGGTGCATTTAGCATTGATTTTAACGTTATTAAAAGTTTAAGTGGTTCGAACGTTTGCAATAGCTCGTTAATTTTGTCTACCTATCCAAACGTTGGTAATATTGAATCGATTTTCTACTTTTGTTCATGTTCAGAGCTTTGAGCCGTGAATTTCTGTCATTGAAAAATTGCATTTTTTCTAAATAAAATTTCTTCATTGTAGTATTTTGAAATAATTGTTAACTAATGATGTGGGTGGGTTTTTTCCAGCATCAAGATCTTCCTCGTCATCTGGTCAGGCCTTAGGACCTAAAAAGCCAAGAGGCCAGGGAATTTTTCGTTCACTATTCTGCTGTTTTGGGAATTCCTCGCAGCCAACTTCCCCAGTTCCACATCCAATCGGGAGTCAGGTGACTTCTTTCTACAATTACAAGGTTTATTCATACATTAATCATGTACAGTTTGCTTTTCTGCTAACTCTTTTTTTCCCTTTAAACTGCATTTATGGTAGTGAAATCATTTATCAAATGTTTATAAACTTGTTTATTTTGCATGAAGTTAAAGTTTGCAATTTTGTGTTGAAGTCCTGGATATTGGGTTACATTATATTTTTAATTTTATCAAAATGCACTATTGATATTATACTGTATGGGTTGATGTTGCGAAATTTAAATGATTTTGATTGCAATATCACCCATAAAAAAAGAGTTCAAACGACTTTTTATACACTGGTGTTAATGTTGTGCGAGTGATGGTTTCAATATTACATTTCAGTAGTGGTTGGTTGATTGCTTTTTATAAGGAAGTTTAAGCAACTTGATCACTATTATTTAGTTGATTGATATGATCTAGCGATTGACACTACTCAATTATCGAATTAATTAATCAGGGACAGTGTTCCAGGGGGCGAAACATAGTGGGTGACATTTTAATATAGTTTTATGCCATGTACTTCAGTATAAGCTTACTATAGGATGTTTATAAAGTAAGTTTCTCATTATCGTATGTTAGAAACTAAAGAAGCTATAAATTGGAAACTTGGCACAAATATAGACGTATTTGATCTATTTTTAAGTAAATTACAAGTACTATCTTGGTTGAGCTACTTGTTTAGACGAAAAGTAAAAGTACATTACGTGCATAATGATATGTCATATAAACACAACAACATGATCAATTTTTAAAATGTATACACTATGATTGATCACACTATAGATGTGATCAAATATTTTTTTTAAAAAAAGATAACTGCCTGTTTATTTTATTAAATGTCAATTTTATATCTTGATATTTTTATGAAAGTTTATTATTTTGCAGGCAGCTTTCAATAGTTTGCCATGTTTACAATCTTTGGGTTTAATTGACAGCTTAATTATAGTATTGAGTTTATATTTAATGTCGTAACATTTTGTTGTTTATAAAATTAAAAAAAATATTATATTATCAGTTAAATTTTAATTATGTCTGTAGGGTTGGGGTTAGTCGTGGGGATTTTTATTAATTTAACGAATATTTTTATGTTATGGTTGATTTTTTATTCACTGAGGAAATCATAAAGTTGAGTTTAAACAATATTTTGGACTTAATAATTGCTTATTAATTATGAAATTTTTGTAAAAAAAATCTTTAATTGGCACTTTAGAGAAATGTTTAATCGGTTAAAATACTAATGAGCAGTTTATTGTGATGCATAAGGCTATTAAATTTGTTTTGAAGCTGATTTTACATTAAATATTGTCACAGTGACCATAAACTAGATATTTTTGTCAATTTGTGTTAATTTTGTATTACTATTGATTCGAGTTTTTGTTGACTTTTGAGTAATAACACTGCTTTATGCTGAGTTAAACTAATCTATACAGTATTCTTATTTTAAAACACAATGGGGGCTGGAATAAATAAAAGTTGTTTGTTGTGCAATTGACAGAAGTATTTTAAAATTGTAAATTGAGTTGACAACTGTGTTTACAAAATAGATTACGGTAGATGAACGGGAAAAACAGCAGCTACAAATGTTTTGCTGCTGTTGTTTGACTAACAACTGTACAAATAGTAGAACGCTTTCCGAGAATATGAAGTTGCTATTACATTATTTAACACTACATTATTTTTCAGTAAAAGTTTGACATTTTGGTTTATTATTTGGCCATAAATAAAAACTAAAAGTGGTTGAAACTCTTGGAAAAATTTTAAATCAAGATTACAAAACTGATAATTTTTTTTATATATTTTTAGAAACTTATATCTACCGTGGTAAAACAATAACATAAAGTCCTTCTATTTATAAGATATAATTTTATAAGGACGCATTGAACTGCTAAAGGCTACGCGACTAATCACATGATATTAATGTAGCATTGAAGTCCTGGGACTTTTTAATTTTGAGCTTTGTCGATTTTATTATCTTGAGTGATGGAATAACATAATATAATGTTTACGCATAGTATATGACATGACACTTTCATTGAAAATGCATCAAAGGTAATTAAGTGGGTGTTAATGCTATCATTTATCAATTGCTGTGAAATTTTGTATCCACTTGTAAATGAAAATAGTTCTCTAATTTTGGGGAGGTGCCTTTATCTTGAAGGCGTCGTTCTTTATTTACCCAATATAACAGTATTTTTGATTTAAATTAATATTTAATTTGATTTTAATTTTGTGTATGGGTACAGTATTTTACTTACTGTAATTTTTTTTTGGTAACGAAAAGCAATTCATTTTGCTAAACGTTAAATGTTAACACGGCATTAAATTCAAAAATGGTTATTTACAATAGTTGAAACTACAATATTAATACCATAATATTACTAACTTGGAAAAATATATTAACAGTATCAATACAGTGCATTTTGGTTAAACGTTTTAAAAAAAATCTATTTTGTTTTCTAAAGCATGTGTTACTGAAAGTTTCGTATTGTTTTGTCTTTACTAAACAGACTTTTAATAAAACGATCTTCTTGGGTGAAATAGTTTAAATTTGGCATGCAATGTTTGTGGCTTGTCTTTTTATATAGTAAATGTTGTGTGTTGACATACATGTTATGTGTCTTTAGTTTTTTTTTTTTTTTTTTGCTTTTTTTAATTGGCGCCAGTCGTTCTAATTTTTACTGTCAAGGTCTTGCTAGCAAAGCAATTTCTGTATTTGTTTATGAAATAAGATTGGCTAATCAACTGCCTTTAGTCTTTCTATCTGTACATGTGCCAGAACCCCATTTTTAGTTTATTTTAAAAAAAAACTTATTTACTTTTGAGATATTGTTCTAACGTCAAGTAACGGTATTCAATATACTCACTATTTTTTCTTTTGTTAATTTGACATATTTAGCCTTCCGGGAAGTACCTGTTGCCCTCCGTCCGTCACCAGGACATGCACAAGAAGTGCATGGTCATCGATCTTGACGAAACACTGGTCCACTCGTCGTTTAAAGTACTTTTTAATTGAATTTCCTGCTATCAAATCACAATTTAATTTAAGTAGACTCATTTGAAATACTTAATCATGTTTATTTTTATCTTCAGCCCATTAGTAATGCCGATTTCATCGTTCCAGTTGAAATCGATGGCACTGTTCACCAGGTTAGTTTTATCTGGATTTCAATTTTCTTGTGTAAATAATGATTTTAGTCAAACTTAACAATAAATTTATTTTCTATCTCAATAGGTGTACGTGCTAAAGAGGCCTTACGTAGACGAGTTCCTGCAAAAAATGGGAGAACTCTACGAATGTGTCTTATTTACAGCGAGTTTGGCCAAGGTTTGCCATTTAGCTGTTAAACTATATTAAAATTTAAACTTTGATAATAACATAAATGTTTTTTTTATATTTTAAAGTATGCTGATCCGGTGGCTGACCTTTTGGATAAATGGGGAGTATTTCGAGCAAGATTATTCAGGGAATCCTGCGTTTTCCATCGAGGAAATTACGTAAAGGTATAGAAGTGGAATGCTGGAAGCTTGAACCATTTAATGTTGTAAGGTTTTACTTTAATTTAAATATCCTTTTTGCAGGATCTCGGTCGACTAGGAAGAGATCTTCATAATGTTGTAATTGTTGATAATTCTCCTGCTTCCTATATCTTTCATCCTGACAACGCTGTAAGTTTATAATTTATTTTTAACCAGCTCTTCATCACTAGTTATCTTTACTTGCTTTGGTCTCAGCAAATCCAGGTCTCGAAATTCAGAATTAATTTTGGATTCAGATTTAAGAGCTAAAATTATAGAATATAACTATGGTTTTCTTAATGTTTTAATAGTAAATTTGGTGTTACGGTTAAATTCAGTGTTTTTAGATCTTGTTTAGAGTTAAAAAGCTTTCAATAATCAAAGCTTATTTTTTTTGATACTTCTAGCAAGAATTTTTATCGCTTAGTCATCAGAAACCAGTTGAATTCCAAGTGTAGTGATTTGAAAACTAAATTGTATATTTACATAGTTTTCTTTCAATGTTGGAGTGATAGTGTTCATGCTTTTGAAACATGTCTCGAATAATAATTAATACTTAGTTAATTTTGCAGTACTATGTTTTACATATGGAAGAATTCCATTCGACACGATTTATTAGTTCACACGTATGAATAAGTAAAGCAATATAATCTTCCTATTTGTTTATTAATTCTAGCAGGTGGAGTTTTAAAAGAGTGGCATGAAAATGACTTTTGGACAGTAGTCAAAACAGAAGAGATTAGTTAGCAATTTGGTGCTTATATTATTCAAGGTCTCTTCGTTAGTACAAAGCTATAACCATTAATGGGAACATGTAATTTAAAATTCCAATGAACTGGACCAGTGGGAACTTTGGAGGAGGAGATTAGCTTTTTATATTATGTAAAATCACATTGGCTTTAAAAACTTTAATTCCTGTTTACTTAGCAGCTTTATAAAAAAACGTTGTAAACATTGTGTAATCATTCAGACATTTTAGATTGTTAAAAGATGGGCGTCGCGTCATTTGAAATGAATTGTATGAATTAAATTCGCATGTTTTAAGAAGGATGCGCATATTCAAATTTTATTGGTTTAGAATTTATTATTATGAATATCAATTGAGGATGTGTTTAATTAGATTTTGTTTTTTTTACTACAATCGATAATAGGTTTTAGCTGTGTGCAGTAGCTCGGTGTACTCGTTTAATGTTTGAGCTTATTAGGATATTTTATTACCTCAAAGTATTTGTTTTATCTTTGTCCAATCTAAAATTTTAAATATTAGTTTCTATTGAGGGCGAAGGTTGTTTTGTTACGTTCAAGGTTGTTTTTTTTTTTTTAAGTTGTGTAATTACAAATATATATACAGTACATTATAAAAGTTTAATGCCACTTTGGCTATCGCTAGAATTTTTTGTTGGTATTGATAATTCAGTAATTGTTATTTCGATGATAATCGTGTACTGATTTGTATGATCGGAATATTTTTAATCATTAATATCAATATTAAACTGTTGAGATTCTTAGATATTTTATATAAACAGGAAATGTAGTTGGTGGCACCAGATTGACGCGAATGCGATTAAAATGGTTGTTGAAGCGATATCGTCATGAAAATTAGATTTAATCAGTCTAGTAGTTCTATTTAATTATTGAAATGTTTAGTTAATGGGAACTGCACGTATGTTTTAGAGACTTAGCTTAAATTTCGTGTGTAAAATGTAAATTGTAGTCGCTAGATTCCAAATCAACTGAAATGGTTTAAATCACCAGACCGGGAAACTAAAGCATTATATGTTTTATTCAAATGGTCTTGGGCGTTATTATTGAAACAGTATGTTTTAATATAAAGTTCGAATTGCATCATTATTTAAATGATTTAAAATCAAAACAAATTAATTTTAACGATCTTAGCAATTTGATATTAACGGTTACAAACAAGTTGTATGACGTTCGTCTATGAATTTGAGGTTTTACCGGACTGTGGTGGGTGAAATCCGGTTTTTCTCTGGATATTGTAATAGTTTAATTCAGTGTTTAATTTTTAATCTCATTATTATCATTTTGAACTTGATCTTAAACTACAGAGCAGAGCTTAAAATGTTGTTTATCATTGCATAGCTGGCTTATGGAAAGTAATGTTGATACTAAATTTTATGACAATTTTGTTTTTTTGACAGGTGCCCGTAGCATCATGGTTTGATGATTTAAACGACACTGAGTTGCAGGACTTGATTCCGTTCTTGGAGTGCCTGAGTAAAATGGACAATGTTTACATGTTGCTAAGGAATTCCAATCATCCTCATCATCCGTTAGCATTGCAACAATCGGCTTCTTCCAACTCGTTGCCCACATAGTAGTAAGACTAAAACAAACTAGAACTAAGAAATCACGCGAAGTGGAACGGAGATGAAACTGCGCGTGATTTCGCGTACGTGTGTCTCCTGGCAACCTATCAATATAATTGAGGGTAGCAGATCCGCGGGGACGTTTAATCAAGTACGACCACGCAACGATGTGCCTTTCAATTTCGGAAAAACAAATCCTCCTCCTTCATTACCAACCCTGGCCAAACTTTTTAACTTTTTTTTGTATATATTATATATATATAATTCTATAAAGCAGACGTGACTTGGAAAGTGATAAGACACTGAAACAAAGGAATCTTTATGAAAAGTTTGGAAGCTTGGACAGGGCTGGAAGAGACAGACAGGACATGGTACTTGCCCTTTCGCATATTCGACAAAAAATAAAACGGTGCGAAGGTCCGAAACTAGGGGAAGATATAGATAGAAGATCCAGAGACAAAATGCAGAACGAGAAATGAAAATGACTGGAAGATAAATTGGTGAAGTTTGGTTTCGATTTAAAAGAAATTGACTGACCGAGTTGCACTTGATGTAAGGAGAATATAACAGTAAAAGTAGATGCAGAGTTGTTATTTGAAAGTAGCTTGTCAGAAGTTCTTCCTTGCCCTCTCCCCAATCCTTTAGCAATGGTAAAATTCAAGTTTTATAAATCAGCAGTTGTAGAAAATGGTTTAGGATGACGCTCCATCAATTCGTTTATCTTAATTTTATATATGAAAAAAAAGAACCGTTTTAGTTAGTTTGGTTGAAAGTCACTGGTTTGCTAGTAAATTTGGAGGCAGGGTATCGACGTATAATGTGATGAATTTGGTTGAGTTTGTTTTGGAGTTGCCAGTCACTTTTAGTATTCATTTTTAGTAGTAAAATTTAGTTTTGAAATTAGCAATGTTTACCAACTTTTTAAACATATTTTCTCTCAATTAAGTCGAAATTATATTTGTTTTAAAATAGATACATTGTTTCTTAGTTATCGATTGAAGTTGCAGAACAAACGGTACGAAATTTGAAACCTCGTTATTGGGCATGAGTGTTTTTAGAATTCATAACTATTTTGCTAGAAGTTTACCTAGCGAAACTGTTAGAAGAGCGTGTTCTTTAATTTTATCTAATTTTAGAATTTGAAACACTGCTATAGAACTTCAACCTAAATAAAATTATTAAAGGGTATGTTGCCGGAACCTACTGTGGAACACTTCCATTGAATTTCAGATCGATAAGGTCCATTGATTTGTCTTTTTTTATTATTATTTTTAGACTATTCTAAATTAGAAAGTGACTGTGTGGCAAGCAATCTTCTGTTATATCATGCTCATCTTCCCATTACATCTATGACATTGTGGCCACCAAAATGTTGGGAGAAATAAATCCCACATGTTTGCGTATATGTAAAAACTGTATACCAAACAAAAATACCTATTTTTGCTACATGTATATTGGGAAAAGTACCCCTTATATTTTCTCTCTGTCATCTCTTGATTCACATTTTTAACCTATACATATGAAATTTATATAGAAAATATAAATAATTATATAACTTAATTTCATTATTGTAAGTTGAGAAAAAGAGCTTTGTTTTTTAACTCTTCATATTTCTCGCACTTCTTTTTAACTTTAAATAATTTCTATATAAATATGAATTGTTTTAAAGGATTTTTTATTATTATTTTTGATTGAAATATAAATTATATGTTAGGGTTTTTAATTTTGGTTATTGTTTTTGTTTTTAACGAATTGGAATAATCGATGGGGTATCTGGGACCTGGTTGGTAAATTGTACGCAGCTGAGTGAGACATGAGAAGCTACGGATTACTATGAAGCATATCTTAATGTTAAAGAGACAAATTTCTATTAGATATGTAAAGAAAATGGGGTTGGGAAGACTGCACTGATGTCCTATACATCTTATCTAAAATACATTTAAATGGAACTTTATTGGCAAAATAATTTTTCATTTATAACTTATTTAACTTTTTTTTTGTTTTTAAAGCAATTTGACATTTCGTTCAATTTATTAAGTACTTGCTTTTATTTTGTCTTTTTTTTTCAACGTTTTTATATTTTATCCTATCTTAAACTTATTTTATATTTTACTGGACGTCAGCCGTGCAGCTTGGTGGGGACTGAATGTTTAGACGAAAAATTATATTCTACGAGTCTATGACTGATTTTACACAGTAAAACGTTGTTACAGCAACTGCTGAAATGTGAGATAGGCCGGATTGGGAGTGGACATTTTAATGTAATTTGTATGTATACTATCGATACATTGGTACCGTAATGTTAAAAACAAAGATTGTGCTACGTTTTGTGATGGAGGGAATATTTTATTATTGTTACGTGTTTTATATGTATCATAATACCATTGAAACCTCGGTATAAGAGATCAGATTGCTGATAAATTGATTTACAAATTAAGAAACATTTTGGTCGAAAAGTTTAATGGTGAGACATAATTGTAATACCATGGGTGCCAAAATCCTGCATTCTAGAAACACAATTTTGTCTTTAAGAGTGACAGTTTAGTTTTCAAGTTTTAAATTTGAGTTTTTGGTCGCTTTGGCGTTTAAAATTAAATTTAGTGATCAAGTTTTATTTTTACTTTTTTTGTTCTCTTGAACCGAGATTTTATTGTGAATTTTTGCCCATTTCCAATAATTTGATTTTTTTTGGATTGAAATGTTTTTGTTAAATTTCTTTCCGTTTTCCCCGCTTTCTCTGCAGATAAAATTTTTAAATTTATAAAGTTGCGTTGTTTTAATTTTTTAACAATTGCCTGATTTTATTTCCTATATTTATTACTTTTATTGGTAATTGTACAGTACTGTATAGAGAAATCAGATGATAACGAATGGTGAAGTTTTTTGCAATATCTAATGCACTTGTTGATTAGGCTCCCTTGGCACTTCCCTGGGAGATGTCATCTTTTATCTATTGGGTTTTTGGTTGAAATGGAGGGGATAAAAAGAGAGCCAAATTCCCCATAAAGATGCAATTTCTGACTATTGTTCTCTCTTAACATAGTAAAAATGCTCATTCATTCTTTAATTCTTGGTTTTTAATTTTGTTTTCCTTTAAAGTTTTTTTTTTATTTTTGATTGATTAGTCCGGCTGATTCAGAGATCTTTTCGGATTATGTAACAGCTTAAAATCAGCTGGGGAAATGAAATCTCTTGATAAATTGCCTATTCATCAAAAAAAAACTTTCCTTTACTTTCAGGTTTTGTTTAATAAATGAAAGTATGAGGCAAGGTTTTACAATTTTAAATTGTCTGTAACTTTCCTTCTGCTTTATAAAGTTGATCACTTAAACGCAAGTTGATTTTTATATTTTTATTACTGGTACTAACATTGCAAATACATGAGGAATTATTGTTTTTATGTACAATATATCGTATTAGCAGTGGCTTATGTGGGGAAATTATAGCAACTTTGAAGATTTCAAGAACTAAGTTTGCATAATTAATTGAACTTTTAGGCACTAAATTTGACAATTAGAGCAACCGTTTGCTTTTTTTCAAATTAAGTCGTTTCAAAACTCGTAAAGAATTATATTACCAAGTGTCAAATTTGATACTGGGTTTAAAATTTCAAAGCTTCTCGTTGGTGCTATACTTTTCCTAAAATTTGCCACCGAATTATTAGTATCAAAATATGATGTAAAGATGCGCATTTTTCGTAGAGAAATGAACGATTAAGGTTGTCGATTTACTGACAATCTTTTTAAATTTCAATTATGTCTTGTTACTTTTTTAAGCTTTCATGTCTAACTGTATGGGATTTACATATCGAAGGAATTTCCGATATTATTGACTTTCTAAATTCACATAATGAAAAATGTGTCTTTAGTATCCGAAATCTCTTTATATAAATTTTCTTCCCATAACGAACATTATACCGTTTATGCTGTATTTATTTTCGTTTAATAATTCGCTCAACCGTAGGCGGTGTGAATGGTAACCATTCGTAGCTTATGGATTGACAGCAATAACCCGAAATACAGTAATCTGTTAAATAATCGGATATTTTTGTCATTTTAAGAGAAAAAAAAACTTTTTGTTTTATTTTACTTCAGATATCTTTTTTTTCGTTATTATAGGATTATCTTTGACTAAAGAAAATTGGAAAGCAATGCTTTTTGTGTATAAAAATGAAATCATTGTGTATGTGGGTCCAAAGTCAAAAAAACCATTTGCAATTTTAAAAATATACAAGAAAATAATTTATTTATTTGTTGGGTAATTGAATTAAGCGTTGTACTCGACAGATTTTGACGGGTCGGTTGGAAAAAAGTACTGGCACTTGGTCATCAGTCGTTTCAGAGCCTGGAAAAAGCGAAATATAGTTACTTCGATCTTAGAAAATTACTGAACAGAAAAGAAAAATTGGTATATTTATAACTTACTTGTATGTATTTACGTTGAGTTTCGTCATTTAATACATCTATGTATTTTAGTTAAGAAAAGTTTTAATTCATTTGGAATTGCAAAGAAACTAAAATTATTAAATTAATGAAACTATGACATGGAATTCAGACTGTTCTGGCTAGTTGTGCATTTATAAGTACAAAAAAGGATACGAGCTACGTGCTTCGAAAAAATCTTTTCACGTCCAGTACGAGCGTGGATGCCCACCATAGTTACACCAATGGGCCACGGTGCATTTCCAATAGCCATTTGAAGGTAAGCATCGTTTGCCTAGAAAGTTAATATTGTATTTATTAGTTAAAAATATTAAATCTATAGATTATACTTTGACATATTCTCTGTCCAATAAATGCCCAATAATTTCAACCAGACTTTCCATGATGTCTTCAGGTAATGTCTACATATTTTAAAAAGAAATGGTTAATTTGAATGAACATAATGCGTTAAATTTAATATTTTTAACGGCATACTTTTTTCTTTAGCTTTCTAAGTAGTGGTTTAATATACGATTGTGTCTGACCATACGTGGCACTGTCCATTTTCCATTTTGTGGTCGTATTTTCAACTTCTTTCTTTTCATTCAGAGAATTGTCCCACATCCGTAATAAAAGCTAAAACAATCATTGGTTAATTTTGAAAAATATTATATTGATAATAAAATAACTACTTATCAAAACATAATCAATAAAGATCAAAAGCTAAAATAATTAACGTGAAAAAATTACTTTTAGAAATGATAAAACAACATCTGTGTTGACATTTATGTCAGTTCCTCCTAGTCCCACTGCCATTTTCTAGAAAGAAAAAAAAATGAGTAATTCGATATTACAATTCTAAAAGTTCTATGCATTTGTAAGTAACATGCTTTTAATAATTTACTTTGATTTCGTCTAGAGACAATTCTTCTTCAGCTTCCTGGATTTCTTTAGTGGTACGACCACTTTCACTCTCACCGTCAACACCGTTTTTTAAAATATCGTTTAAATAAGCCTGGTCAACCCTTTCCAAAGCTTCTTGGAAGTCGTTTCGTAGACCTTTGTCTACTTCAGGTTCTAAAATTTCCAACTTGCGAAGACGAGCAAAAGCTTCATCTTCAGTCTCACCAAACAGAAGTATCGGTTCTCCTCGTTCACGTAGACGTTTTATAACTTCTTTACGAGGTAATATGAAATCTTGCGATTCTTTCAACGACTCTTCTTTAGTTTTTTCTTTTGAAACTCCCTTTTAGAGCAATTTAAACTTTAGTTATACAGAAATACATTACATCACAAAACTAACTTACAGGTTCGTCCACATTTGTTTTCTTCTTCAACGCTTGCTTTTCGTAATATTCTTTCTCCAAAGCATCCATTAATTCACCGCGTTTAAAGTACTTTTTAGCTGGATTCTATAATTATGTTAAATGCAATCGATAAACGCATTATAATCATTAATAATTTAAACTTTTACATTACGGTACCAATAATGATTTCTCTTCCAGTTGACGTTTTTTCTTAGCAATTTCAGCTTTTATTAGGTCCATGTCGATATTTTAATATTTAAAATACAATAATTATGATAGAAAATTCAACTTTTTCCTAACTTCCAAGGTTGAAGATATAAATTGTACGTAAATAAAAATACAGTAATACAGATAATGTATTAAGAAAAGCTCGTATCAATCACGTTAGAGTGAAAGACGAGTTTAGGAACATTTCGCGCATGACGTCATGTCGAGCTCGTTGTTTTACTTTTTGAAATGCGTAATACAGGGTGATCAAATAATTTAGGTACCCCATAGTGGCACCTCTAGTGACAAATTAAAAAAGTTCGATTTTTGCTGCTGAGTAAAACAGCATTGAATGGCCTTCAAACCCATTAAATAAAAATGACCAATATTTAAATTTAAACGACGTAGTTTGATCCCCATTAATTTATTTTATATACGGCACTGGTACTGAAAAATCGCCCGAGGAAAAATGTTGTTTAAAAATAAACCATTTGAAATTTAAAAATAATGTTTACAATTGAATGATAAATCCATTTTTTTTGTTAAAAATAATAATCTGTGTTTACAATTACTTTTATAATTATTTAATCGATATTTTTGCAGATTTATGTTGATTTATTGTTTTTTGACAGAAGTTTTTTTGAACTATGCCGTGTATAAAAATAAAAAATCATAAAATGAAAACAAATAAAAAGTGAATTTAAAACTAAAATTGTCCTGTATATGAATTACAGCACATCATATACAGCACAATTAAAAACATTAACTTTTGTCACATAAAAACAATTAAATCAAGATAAAATTAGCAAAGATAAACACAGTTCAGTTTTTTTTTAAAAAAATTAGTTGTTTATTTAATTGTAAGCATTACTTTTAGATTTCAAATTGTTTAATAAATAAAATTTTTCCTCTGGCGATTTTCCAATATGTAAAATTAATGTGGATCGAACTGCATCGTTTAAATTTGAATATTTGAGTCGTTCAGAAGCAAAATGAATTAAGTGAGATTTGCACTTGGACCACTTCGGAATTGTAAATAGCTTTGAAATTTCATATAGCGCCCTCTATGAGCTAATGATAAAAAAAATTGTAAATGCAAATTTACTCAATTACTCTTAGAGGGCGCTATATGACCTGCCAAAGCTATCGACAATTCTGTAGTGGTCTAAGTGCAAAATGTTGCTTCTGAACGACTCATATTTCATTTTTTGGAGGTCATTCAAGACTGTTTTACACAACAGTCAAAATGGTACTTTTTAATTTGCCACTAGAGGCGCTACGTATGGGGTACCTAAATTATTTGATCTCCCTGTACATTCTTTTCTATTTACGCTTTTAAGTGACGTAGACAATTCAGCTGCGCAATAGATAATACAACCTTCCTTGGTAATCATGAAATTCTCTAGTGTTGTCAATTATTACAAGAAAAGCTACCAATTGTAAAAATCGCGTATAATATTTTAGTTTTATAATTATGTAGCATATGTTTAGTTTTAATGTGTAATTAATATATTATAAGCTTTAATTTAAATAAATAATTTTATTTGTTTGTTAAGTAGAGTAGAGAGTACCTGACATCAGTGCGTCATTAAAATGGCGCAATGTTGGACGTTGTAAGTGGTTATTTAGACGTTCTTAACATGTTTTTAGAGCAAAATGTGGCAATTTTTATTAACTGCCAAAGAAGATAACGTTTGATTTTATGTGGAAGATGTGTTGGAGAATAGCAAGGTGAACATCATGGCTAAAGTTAATGGTTCTTTTAATGTGGAAAGTGGGGAGAATTCGGCGATTGCAATACAGCTATACAAGTACGTACATCTTTAGCATTTTCAAGAGCTCACGTGATCATTGAGTTCGCATGAGCCTCCAATTATTGATAATAAACTATTTAGTGTAAAATAGATATTAGATTACAGTAAATCAGTTGCTATTAATGATAACACTATTGACATTATTTTTAACAGGACAGCATGTGATGTTGTCCGCATGTTGGATCGAGCGACCAAGTCAGCTGGGACTCTGAGAGATCTTCATCAGTCGAAAATTATAACATATAGATTAAGGTATCATCATTTAATTTAACTCTGGACTAGTTTAGTGTTGTGTTGCATTAAACACGTTTCGTCAAGTAAATTCTTAATTCATTTTTATTAAGTACGTGTTCTTAATAACACTTGATCCATAACTATTGCTAATCAGCCTATAGATTATGATCGAAAACAATATGTAAAATAAATTTTGTTGACACTCGTTAGATATTTTAAACGCTTTGAAAAACAATTATTATAATTGGCGTAACAGTCTTATAACTCAGTTGGTAACAGCGTAAACTGAGACTGATGGATGATTGGTTTGTTTCATCCATTCCTCCAACATCTCATCCCAAGTGAAGATGGGAAGGGATGTCAGATGTTTACGTTTATTGAATAATGTTACACAAATTATGTTTGCATCTGTGCAGCATTCAATAGACAATCTTGTATTAGTTTCATAGATTGATAACGGTAAAATTAAATGTATAAGATTGGTCGATTTTTTATAAATTGTAATACCGTATAATAACATAATGCAATAATTTGTCATTACAGTATTTATTGTGAGTAGTTTTGAGGTGTAACAACACTATATTGGCGTAAATAATAATAATATAGTCTAATACGCATAACCATGTATATACTGTTGTTTATTAACGTATTTTAAATTTTTTTTTGTTATTCTAGATTGAGAGAAATATGCGAACGTTTAATGTTTGTAGATCCGATTGGATACGGAAAAAAAGCCGAAGATTTTTTATGGCAAAAAGTTCATTACGATGCCATTGCTTTGGCAAAGAAGATTTACAAAGTAAATCGACATTTTATTTTATTAAGCAACGATGTTGTACACTTGTATAATTTATCGAATGTATTGCTAACATCTTTTTAATCTAGAGTCCAGCTTGGACAGATAAAGATGGATTCTGGCTTCAGAATCACATCAGGTTGGGTTTAGGAACTTATCATCACTTTATTTTTCGATTGCAAAGTGAATATGTTTTGGGTGGAACAGATACTTTTAACAACTTTACAGATTTTATTTTACCTTTAGTTTCAAGAGGTATCGTTGGTCAACTAGGTAAATGTATATTATTAATATTTTGCTTATAAAAATGGATTAAAATTTTTAAATAATTTATTTTTAGCTGGTTTTAAGTCAGCAAATGGTACTAATGTTGATCAAAACAAAGACAAAATCTTCGAATGGGCGTTGCAAGCATATCAGCGATTTTTAATATGCATGGGCGATTTAGGTAATAACACTTTGTATTTCTGTGTTGAGTTGGTTTTTTTAATTATCAAATTTATGATTTAATTAGCTCGCTACAATCAGGAATTTTTTAATGGCAGTTCAGAAATAGCTGCACGTTATTATCATCAAGCTTTACTCGTCTGTTCAAAGTCGAGTATGCCTTTCAACCAGTTGGGAACGTTATACACTAATCATAATTACGGATTTGATTCGGTTTATTATTATATGAGATGGTAAATATTTGTTACTTTATTTTATTATGATTATCACGGTCATTATGTTGTCAATTCAGCACTCTTAACAATAATGGCTTTGAAGGAGCAAAAGGAAATCTAAAAAGAGCTTTTGAGAGGAATCGGCACTATCTAGACACCGTGTTTTCATCGCAAGGAGATTATAAACCGAATGAGTAATGAATTAATATAATAAGCATATTATAAACATTATTAAAGCACGAGGAGGCGTGTTGACAATTTTAGCGTTGCAATTCGATCTATAGTTTTATTTTTATGATGGGCAACATTGCTAATAATCTTGACTCGCTCTCGTGAGTTGCAATTTCGAAGCATAGAATTTGTTTAATAACTGGTAATATTATCAATTTCTAGAATGCATCATGTTCGTCTTTTGGTGTGCAAGTTTATTAAATATGTGGAATTTATTTTCAAGAATTCTTCTGAACAGTAAGTTTGGTTTTAAGTTTTAACATTAGAACCAACCCGATTTGGAGGCTGAGGAAGCCTATTGTACTTTGAAAACTATTACATATGTTTCATTAAATTTTAGGCGTAGCAGTGTAATTGGAGAGTTGTGTGAAAATGTTCTAGTCGATTTTCAAAAGTGCCTAGAGCTAAAAGTTGTCAAGTATCAACTGCGAAATAACTGTTGCAGCACTCAGTCTCCTTGCCATTTGACTGACGACGTTATTTTTAAGATGTTTGTTGTCGCCATTATGTGTGTTGAAAAATCTCAACAACAAGGTTGTAATTAGATTATTGTTAAAAATTGTAGATGTTTTCATGTTTTTGTTTTAGTAGATAACTCAAATTCTTTGGCTGCCACTGCTTTTCTTTTGACAGCTTTTTCGCATCTTTTTAATTATATCATCATTTGTATGCAACTTCGTGGCGTTTCAATTGATCAGGAAGAAATAAATTGTGATTTGGCTGTTTTATCAAGTATGTAATGGTTTAATATTCTAACGTTAGATTTTCCAAACTTTTATGTTATATTCTTAGATCTTGACTTCAATTTTTGTTTTGTTTTTTTAATAGATAGTCTACCGCTGACTAATGGAGTATGCACAGAAAGCCAATCAAATGAAACGGTAAATTAATTTCTATTATTCATATTGATAGTAGAAAGTTGTGTATAATTATTTTTTAAAGCAGAAAACTGTGATGAATAAAATCAACGAAAAGACGCACAAACCAAAGAAGAAAAAGAAGAAAGCAATGAGACCAAGAAGAAAGTGTGGGTTTGACGATTCGGATCTTAGTGAAGGAGGAGAGGATGAGTCGGCTGTTGAAGAGTCTGAAGAAAACGACACTGACGAATCGGAATCTTCTGCAGAAAACGACGATGATGACCGAGACTCAGTTCAGTAAGTTTATTGCTGATTAATTTACAAATTTTTAGTACTAATTTAAGCTATCGTGATTATTGTATTTGTAGTAGTTTATCTGATGCTAGTAGTAACAGTGATTCTAAAGAGGTACTAGATGGTGATATTGCAAGAAAACCAAGAAATACAGATTCGCACAAAGAACTTTGTAAGTCTTTTGTAACTTTTGAGTTGTGATTTATACTTGAGAAGTAATTAATTGTTACTGTAATTTGAAAAGCTATTTAGCAAACGGTGTCGCAAGCTAATAAAATTCTTACGGTTTACATTTATGTTAAGGTTTTAGTGGCAATTGAAACTTGTAGTTTGCGAAGTAAAGACTTCATTTTTTTTATTGATTGTAACATATATTCATTTTTTAAAATTTGAAAGATGAAATTGAATATATACAAGATTGTTTTATTAGCGATTGTTTTTATATTTGTATATAAACATAGACAATTAACTGATTTTGTATTTTCTTTCAGATTTCGGAAAGCAAAATCTAACAGATTATGCGCAAAGGTAGAGTTTTAGTATATTTTAATTTGAAATTTAAATGTGAGCTTTTTGATATTTTGCAGTCCTTCCTATAGTCCATTGGAGTTGTTGCAGTCAATTGATCAGCTATTAATTACCGTTCGTATGTGCTGTAATTGGTTGGAGGCTCATCCTCTTATTATTAACGCTAGTGTCCAGGTAGATATCGATTTTTTAATTTTTTTTTTATCAGTATATCAATTAGTTTTTTGTTGTGGTGCATAACTAAAGGCCTCTCGAAATTTATGGTCGCGATTTGTTACTTTTAATAATTTGCTAGTCCAGGTTGTATTAAAGTTGGAATCTAGTTCAGGTAAATATTGTGAAAATGTGTTTTAGGAATTGTTTTAAAAAAAATTAATGTTGTGTTATTCTAGAAATAAAAGTTTGCGATTCTGTGATTATTAATAAAATTAAAGACTGGAAAAGCGATGACTGGAATCAAGAGTATCCATTGCTTGAGGATTTAACTCTGAAAGACTTAAATGGTGTAACTTGTGGTAGTAGTTTGAACAACAGTCCATCTTCATCGTGGCTATCAGAAGTAGATCAGGTTTGTTTCATAATGTTTTTCCTAATCGTATGATTGTTTATTGGTGGACTTTTTTTGACAGTTATTACTGAGAACTGCCTGCATACGTCACTTTGCAATGACCTTATCAAAAACTCCTGAATTAGGAATTGAGTATGTGGAAAAGAACGGTGGAATGTTTATCTGTTCGCACTTTGAGCCTGAATTAGCTGACGATGAGAAACCGCTCATGAAAGAAGGGGTGAGTAACCAAACTTGTACTATATTTTTCCTGTACAGTAATTATCTTCATCTTGTATCTTGACATCGCTAGAAGCATTTGCGCATGTCAGTACAAATGTTTTAGCGTGTTAATTTCGATTCTTATCTTTTGCTTTTTTTAAATTGACGTTGGAATCATTTTCGAGTTTAGAGAGGCTTTATCGCATAGAAAATGATTCCAGTTACATTTTAATCGACCGAAACAAGAGAAAGAAAAAAAAGAATTTCCATTAAGATAATGAATTGATGTTTTGCTTCTATTAAGAAATTAGCATTTTTACAGAAGTTTTTACCTTGTCTGTTATAAAGAAAGAATGACCTCATTAGACTTTTTAAGCAAAGACAGTCTTTGACGTCGCGGAGCTTGGGGCCTTAATAGCAAGGTCTGAATTTAAAAAAAGCTCATTTTGCTCATTTTCAGTGGGGTTATGTTCTTATTATGACATTGGGGACATGACGCAGTTTTTAGCTTTTTTCAGTCTCGTTGATGTCAGCTTGTAATTTACAAATTACAGTATATATTTATATGCTTTATTCATTTTGCTTCCATATACAGTATTTTGCTGCCGTCATTGCAAGCTTTAGTGGTTTATAGCTTAGATGAAATTTGACTAATGGAAAAGTGAAAATAGGGAGTTAAAATCACCTGATACTTGTAATTCGAATTGAAGTATTTACAGATGATTCTCCAAATAATAGAAATACTACAGTGTGCAGTAATGTAAATTTACTTTCAAATGTTTTGCTATTAAACAGTTGTTTTTTATTGTATCGCTGAATAGCTTGAAACTGTTTGATATCGAAATAGGTGGGGGTTGTTGTTTTTCTGAACACCTGTTCAATTATTAACGTTTAATATGGAAATCGAAAGAGAATGAGAGATGCAAGTGGATTAATCATTAATTCGTTTTAAGAGGTTTAAGGCATTTGAAATGAGTGCGAACAAGTCGTTATTTTGTCTAAATATAAATTAGTGTTGACTACATTTTTTCCTCCAGCAATATTTTGGACATTTGTTGACATACTTTTTGTTGGCATAATTTTCTACTTTTTATGTATGCAATTGTCGAGTTATTTTTATACATTTTCAAATAGTTGCTAGCTTGTAATTTATATTTTTTCGTAATTGGAAATCAATGCTATTTATAGTAGCATTAATTATAAACATTTTCATGTGGTAAGCCAGCATTTTTACGTTTATCACAAAAATTATTTTGACGTTTGGTAAATTTTAAGTCTAATATAGTAGAGCTCTTTCAATTAACGTAATACTTATAACGTTAGTTGAAAACATTATGCAAATGTAAACGTGAGATATTTCAATTTTACATAGAAATAAGCTGAAACTTATAAAACTAAGTAAAGAAACAGCAATGACTCAACTATTAAAAATGAATGCTGTGCATTTTTTTAAACAGTGAGCTTGTACAGAAAAATTAAGATAAGAAATTTAATGGATTTATTTTTCAAGAACAGAAGCACATTCACTATACTATATTATAAGTATTGAGTATGAATAATTTTAAGTGGCAATTTAAATTATCTAACCTCAATATTTTTTTAAAAATAAAATAATTGATTGAGCATGCAGACGAAAAAAAATAATCAAAAGATATTTTTTTCTATCTATCCCATTAGCAGATGCTTAAAAATGGATGTTAATTAAGATAAAGCCAATATTTGTCCTTTTTTATTTGTGGTATTTTTTTTCTTATAGTGTTGTTATTCCACTTGAAAGTTTCCACCCACTGCTTTTCCCTATTTCAAGTCAGCAGATGATATTTAATAAGATGGGGGGTGTCTACTTGAAAATGTTAGTTAATTATCTTTCTCCCCATCAGTTTATTGATCGACCGGTTGCAGGTTGTGTCATTTTGGTGTTGAGCAAACATTTTCTCTCTTTGGGATATCAAAACCAATCGTGTGTATTTAGGAATCGTGTGTATTAAGAAGCGGAGGGAGAAATGGAAGGGGGGCCAAAAAGAGGGTGTGGGAAATGAAATGTAAGAGATTAAATGGAAAAAAGATGATGATGTGGGAGTGAAAACGTGTGTTTGGAAAATATATATATAAATAAAGTTGTTACGTGTTTTATATACCGAATGATCATTAAATCCCTCGGTTTAGTGGATAACTTTTAAACACAATTTTTTGTTTCAAATATTTGATAAGTTTTAATGCAGTTTGTAGGTATTTTAAATCATTTTAAACCAATTATTTAATTGAATAGGTTTTTTTACGTATTGAGAGCGTGTTCATTGTGTATAGTTGTATTTCGATAAAAAAAGATTATCTACTGTCTTTTGTTTTTTTGTTGAAGTGGTTGCAAAAATGTTTTATAAGAGTATTTTTTTTAGTTACTGATTTAGTAGATAGTTTTGCACTTTGATGACACTTGTACTTTTTATCAGTTTGAAATATTTTTTTTTTTTGATTTTGATTTTGTCGGTGCCAACGACTTTGTCTTTTTTTTTGCTACTACTTTTGTTTGTATACTCTTTAATCTTTTTATTGTTTGGTTACTTTGTGAGTGGATAATTTAGCTTTCAATAATTGCTTTGTAACTTGGCTCCTTTAAAATGTTCAATATTTAACACTGATTTATCTAATTGAAAGTTGCTTTACTGATGGCAACTATACAATTTTTTTAGTGCAAATTTATACAGGGTGATCTTATTTTTTAGAAGTTACGACTTTTTTGAAAAGAGTTTTAAGTATTTCACCGTCTTTCTATACTAGTATAGGCGCTATGTGTGAATCTAAAATGCATTCCACTTAATTTGACATGATAAAATTGTTCCTAATGGCACAATATTATTACTGTGTTTTGATTTAGTATGCGATATTATTTATAATATTGTAATTTAGTCTATTGTTTGTTATAGTAGCTTCAAAATTTGTTTCATAATATATTTTCGATTGTCTACCTTTTTTATCCCATTTAATTAATTCATAGTATAATTTAAACAACTTGTTTACCATTTATTGATCAATTGAAAAAGAAATTTCTCACGTCTTGTATTATAAGTTAACATGTTTAAAAAGTTGTTTGGCGGGTGAAATTAATGGCTTTAGATTTGATTGCTTAAAATTGAATTACAAAGTTGATTACAAGGTTGACAGCATTTTGTGGCATTCAATTTAATAGTACGGAG
The DNA here is from genome assembly GCA_013389785.1 of Helicorthomorpha holstii. Classification (NCBI taxonomy): domain Eukaryota; kingdom Metazoa; phylum Arthropoda; class Diplopoda; order Polydesmida; family Paradoxosomatidae; genus Helicorthomorpha; species Helicorthomorpha holstii. The sequence continues at coordinate 9,658,588 of JAAFCF010006680.1, read as the reverse complement.
AGCGAAAGAAAAAAAGATAATTGATATTTGCTGGCAGTTATTTTTATTAACAACCTTTCATTAAGCGCTTATTACGTAATATTTAGACATCCGGCTATTAAATTTTTATCACTAAAAAAATGCTTTTGATAATTGTGAAGTAGTTGAGATTTTGAAATTTTTTAAATTGCCAAACATGTAATTCCTGTTCGTGTCTGCTGACTGTGACTGATACGAGTTTAAATTACCGGGCCAGGTTTAGAATTTGTGGGGGCCTTTTCAATCGAAATAAGTTTTTTAAAAGAAACAAATTTTAAATCATTTATAACTTAAGTTTATGTAAATTTGAACAAAATGCAGTATCAGCGAAACATTTTTGTCGAAAATTGTTAATAAACGTTTCATGTCGATTTGAGGTTATTTTAGGCCATCATTACTGTATTCTATGACGTAACTAAATATGTATCTGAAATATCTAGACCCTCAAAGCTGGTTGTTATAATCAGGTGCTGATTTAATGTAATATTAGATTGATTTCTAGTTGTTTATTTCACAACGTTGTATTAACTATAATAACTGATTATGCCACTTAAAATGGGTGTTATCTTAATGAGAAAAAACTAAAAAACATGCCATGATTAGACATCATGTTATTTTTAATAATAATTTTGGAGTGGGAGTAATGTTTCGTTTGAAGTTTTTTATGGGACGTCTTATCTCTTGTATATGAGAACATGTCAGTTTATATTTTATTGATGTGTTTGATTAGTTTGAACTTGTTTGTGGTATTTACAATAAATTGGGATATTTACAATTGGTTGCAAACAATTGCAACAGTTTTTAAACGTTGGCAGGTTCTGGTGTCAAGTCGGTCATTATTAGATTTGCAAAAAAACATTACTGTATTAACAATGATGAAGAAATACTTGTCTGTAAAATAATGTTTGGTTGGGTAATTAATCTTAATTACAGTATTTGTTTAATACTGGATTTACTCTTTTCTTGATCATTCTTTTAACAGTTACTGTATTTGATTGGTACGGTTTTCAATGGTACTGTACACCATATAGAATTGAAAAAAAGATTTATTGTACTCGATACTTTTGTACTCTGTTATTATCTCAAATCTTGTATGATTTCAACTTTTTCAGTTTGTGATTATTGCTTCCTAAGCTAGCACATGACAATTTGAATAAATTTACATTCACCGCTTTTGTTTACACTTTAGATTTCAACAGAAAATAGATGTGAAATAACACAGGATGAGATTTACATTAAAAAAAAACCTATAAAGGTTTTATCTTTATATTGTATTGGAAAAAATAGATGGGGAATTCTATTTAGATTCAATAATATATCGTCTCTCAATCACATTTAGATTACACACATATATTCACTCTCTTATTTCAAACTTGTATGGAAGAGGGGTTTATATATCCCCCTCCTTTTTCTACTTTTTTGTATCCCCTCTACACCTAATCTCTAGCTCAAATCTAAACTAGCAAAATCGTAATTTCTAATTTTGATTCTTTTCCCAACCTCATCCCCTACATACACACTTCATATTTTTTCATGCATTTCACCCCTACAAATCTCCCACCCAATCCCTTTGCAGAGCTTCCATTCCCTTATTTTCATAAAATAACCCTCATCTGTTGTCTTTTCCGGTCACGTTTCATCACAAAATGGAGAGAGAAAAGTGTGAGTGGGATGGTGAGGGGAATGGAAAAGAGATGCTGAATGGAGGCAGTTGTTAGGGGGAACA
>JAAFCF010006680.1:9607006-9656834 GCA_013389785.1 Helicorthomorpha holstii | reverse complement strand
GGGAATGGAAAAGAGATGCTGAATGGAGGCAGTTGTTAGGGGGAACATAGGGGAGATTGAGCTTATTAATTTTTATTTCAGCACACACATACAAGACATGTAGGATGGGGGTTGGGAGTGATGTGAAAGAGGGGTGGGAGAAAGTTGGTAGATAAGCGTGATGTTGAGTGTGTTTGAGATGGGGTGAGGTGGGTTTGGATTCTCAGCATGAGATGAGATTGAAGAGAGAATCTAAATGGAGTGAGACATTATCATTAACCCCTCCCTCCATCTCTCTTTTATCTCCTATTTGATCCCCATTCATCTCCTCATTCCTCCCTTCTCCACCCACCCAATGCTTTTCACCATCTCTTATTCAGCCTTTGTGTCACCCCTTGGGTTTACTAATATTCAAGCTTCTAAAATGATGATGATGAGAGAGGAGCCAATCACACATTGCTCTCCAGGGCACACACAACTGTTTACCATAATATTTCGCCGCCTAAATATGTTTACTACAATGCTAAATGTTTTTAAGCATCTATACAAGTTACTTATGGTTTGACTCGAAAATTTTGTCTCACACTGGAATGCACTTTCAATGAAATGAAGGACAGTTTTTTCCAGACAGCTTTTATCTGGACTTAGTACTTTTTCCACCAAGAAGTAATTTAAATTCCTCTCATTCTTTTGTATTTTCCATACAGTAGGTTGTTTGTGTTTTGTAAAATATTTTAAAAGTGAAATTTGTCATTCTTAATACTCTTATTGGTTTTATTTTTTTATTCATTAACTGTTTAATTCACTGTTTTAAGAGCCATGTATACTGTATATCAGTTGTTTACAGCTAAATTTGGATATAAGCTGTAATTATAGATGTCATTTTAGTCAAATTTTAAATTTAATAGAAATTCATATTTTTTGTATATTGTATCTAAGTTTGCTACAAAACCAAAAACGACGAAGCCACAGTAGTACTTTTTACATTTTTACTCAAGAACTAATTAAGCAACTTTAACAACCTCGTCTATTTAGCTTATAAAATTAAACGATGCAAGTTATCTGAATTTTTTTATTCTTTTTTTTTTTTTACTTTATTGATAGTTGAAAACCAAACCTAACAAGGCGTTGAAAATACCGTGTACTGCGCAGTGTAGATAGCAATCTAACTTTAACACACATGTTGTGCTTTAGGGGGTTTTTAAGTGGGGTAGGGAGAGATAGAAATTGCGAGGGGGTGTATAGAGAGAGACACGTTATGTTCATTGGTGTAGTGTCTCATCACAGCTGTAAGTGGGTTCTACTAAAAAAAAGATATAGGATAAATAAAAAGCTGAGAAGGGGGGGAAAGAGAAAGAGACCATTTTTATTTTATATATAGATTTTCTATGTGTATATGCATTTTTAGTGTATTTGTGTATGTGTTTGCACGCAGCAACGTTAAAGTAGGGGGTTGTAAATATTATAGAGGGGTGTGGGAGGCTGGGGTGATGTATCTTTCAAAGAGATGGGGGAAATTCAGCATCTCCTTTCATCCATAAACATGCTGTACTTGCGTTCTCCCTCATTTTCTGTTTTCTCGTCTTTTTTTCTTATTTCTCTTTCTACCCCCTAGTGATTATTTTTCTTTCTTTCATTGGGGGAGAGATTGGGGGTGTGTGAGAGAGCAGGGTGGCCTGCAGCTTAATTCAAAAGGATTTGTGTGCACACGACTCCCTGCCGACCTCCATGTTTGTATGGGTGGTAGTAGTGGTGATGTTCTATTTCCCCCATCACTTTTTCCAATCTTCTTTTACCCCACCCTATATCCACCTCATCCTATTTCCTCTTTTTCCTCTCCTCTCTCCTCATTTCTCTTTCACCACCCCCTTGTTCTCTCTTTCTCCCCTCAAACATACACAATGCAGTCGATCTCACTGATAAGATTAGCACTTGCATTATAGGCGCGTCAAGTTTTGGGTTATTAACATGAAGCACCCTCAGCTGAGCCAAGGGTCATCTTCATCCACCTCATCTCCCATCCATCCCACTCATTTCATCCCTAATCGTCTCGAACACCCACCAATGTTCCATTACTGAGACTATTGTTTGCGGGCAATCGCTTTCATTTTTTCCTCCTCACCCCATCTCATGTACTGCATTTACACGTGTTTGGTATGGTCGTTGACTATTGGCCATCTGGACGTGTGATGGACAGATGGTTGCTCCGCCTATTTTAATACGGTAGAAATGTGTTATGTTTGGCTCGTGTTTGGCCAGAATGATGCTTTTTTTAGCTTAAATTTCGATTAGTCTTAGTTTGATTATTGACTATTTCAAGGTGTAGTGTTAGGTGGAGAGAGATTTTTATTAATTTTTTTTTTTTGATACTGAAGTTGAGTCTTTTTTAAACAGGAATACATTGTTTTAATGTTATATGGAATGACTTTTTGTTATCAATGTAAAAGATATGTTTTTTAATAGTCTTTTATTGTTAACAAGGCAATATGTTTTACTGTTAATGTACAGTATTTTTAATACAAAAATTGGTAAAAAGTTTGCAAGTCTGGGGCTCAAATTTCTAGCTGCTTATTAGGATTAATACTAGTTGCTATCCCTAAAAAAGCCTTGTTTAAACTCGCCTCTGTAGAAATACAATCAGTATATTTTAATAAAGTTTTTTTTTTTTTTTTGCTTTTTGTGAAAATATAATTAGTTGCATATTTTGATTTTGATCGTAAATGAGTAATCGTGGTTTTTAACATAGAAATTGATTTTTCTGTTTAATATGACTAAAACTTTAAACAAGAAATTGCAAAAAATAAAAATAAAAAAATTTCTTTGCAACTTGGCCGCCGTTTCTGATGTGATGTTCTCGTATCAAATAGTAAACGCCCATTGAGTGACTTTGGAGATGCTGTCCCTCCCACAGAGCTGATTTTAAGTCACTCGATGGGCGGAACTTGATTTTCTGTCTGCATATTTCCGCCTACTGATTGTGGATGTGCAGCTGGTGTTGCGTTGCGAGGGTGTTGTCCACAGGGCGCCACCCTAGCAGTTTATGATTAATTGATGTTGTCTTTCTTGTTGTTAGTGTTCTTGCTGTGTAATTTGAAGATGTCTGGGAGCATTGTGGAAAGAGGAGGGAGTTAGGGGGGGGTTTAGAAAAAGAGAAAAAATTTAATTGATAGCCACGAGAAAATCTACTGAATCATAATTATTTAAAATGGGCGTCACTTTGTAACCCCCTTTTTCTATCTCTGTAAACCCTTTGCTGAATTTTCTTCATTCACCCAACCCCCATTTAACCTCCCTCTCACGCATATCCATATTTAAAAGGAAGGAGCTCAGCTCTCTCACAGATAAAAGTTTGGCCCACATATTTTTGCCCACTAATCGCTTGCTCTTTTGCTCTTGCAATGGCCCCGATAATTTCAGCATTAACATCGGTAGCGGATTAACCATAAGCCAGCACAGGCAATTGTACTGCTGGACCTTTGGGGCCAATTGTAATTTTTCAAATTTCTTAATTTAAAATGAAGTTATAAATTCATAACCAAGTTTTTTGTTTGTTTTGGAAACACCAAACGAAATTATATGATGCATACAAGTACAAAATATAACAAATGTTATTGTTACATAGCGAATATTAATTATGGAATACCGAAATTTGACAAATTTAGCATCGTTTTGGTGTAATATAATTTTTGTGAAAATTACTTTTTTTTAATAGATTATTTTTGGCCCTTGTTTCTGGTTATTCCGGCACTGATTAATTTTGGCCAGAGCTTTGTTTTCCACAGCGTAGCAATCAAAGTTGGTGGCGCTAAAAGGTAGAACGAGAGAAATGGCGTGGAGATTTAGGGAAAGGGGGTGGGAGGGGGTTGGTTGGAAGGTGTTTCTCCACGGCTTGTGGTTTTGCTAATACCATTTTGCGGGTTTAGGCCAACGGGCGGTTGGGGTTGAAAAATCACTATACATTTATTCCCACAGGAATTTATGTAGCGCCACCTCAATTTTCTTTAATTTTTTTTTACTTTCTAAAAATAAGAAAGCTGGAACCCCCTCCTGTATAACCTTCATTTTAGCGGTACTTTACTTTTGTATAGGTGACTGCACTTAATAACTATGTACTCTTCACCCCTCTCAAGCTACCACCCCTTTACTAAAACCCTCAATTTTCTTCATCACTCCCTTCTCCATACATTTTTATTTCCTAACATTTCACTCTTATGTGCTGTTTTTTTATTTTTTTTTCATCGCTCAACCGACGTAATCCTTCTCTTTATCTGAAAATATATTTTTTAAAAGAAATGAAGGTGGAAACGGGGGTATAATAGAGGGGTCAACATTAATTTTCTTTTTCAGCTCATCTTACCAAATTACCCCATTTACACACAGGGGAAGCTCTGAGTAAGAGTGTTAGGTGTCTTGTAATAATCTTACCTGCTCATTAAACTAAAAAAATATTAACATTCGGTTCCCAACGTTTTCTTCTGCGTATCTTTCAAGATTTACTGGCAATTTTGTGGTTAATTTTTCTTTTTCTAAAGAAGCTAAATTTGTTTTTCACATACTGTACTAAATTTTTCTTCAAGGACATAAAATTTGATTTTTGAAGTCGAAAACTTGTAGATTAATTTAGATGTTTTAGGCGTTTTGCTTTTTATTTATTTATTTTTTTTTGTGGCTTGAAACTTTTTAAATGGAAAAATATCCTCGTTTAACGAATATGTCGCATTCGAGAATATACTCTCGTAATTCGAAATTGCTTTTTACGATGAACAAGGTTAATTTGATTAATTACAAATACTTTTAAATAGATAAAAGTTGACTTATAACAATTTACATTGAATTGATAAGTTTTTAATTACTGTTAAAGTCGTTTTTTGAACAACAAATTAATTATAATTTTAATTTAATTATTTTTTTATCTTGTAGTAATTATCAATTTGAAAACTTTTAAATTAAAAAATTGCAAGGAGTGTTTTCAGCTCTTCAGAGATAAGATAAAAATAGTAATATTTTTTTTAGAAAATAAAAGCCTTATAATTAGTTTAACGAGCAATTACTAATTAAAAAATGTTTAAAAATTTCCAACAAACTTAAATTGCAGTCACGTTTGGTTATATATTTGTTAATCAGGTTAGAGCACTCTGGTTTATCTAGTAATCAGCTTTAATCGTATATCATACTGTATAATATTATAGGCTTTGGAGTGTTATTAGTTTAGGGGTTGAGGTTTTATTTACTCAATTATTTTTGGTCAGTCAACAAATTGAAAAATATTTGATTGAGGTAGAGATAGAAAATGTTGCTGGAGGGTTCAAATTTATTTACTTTGATGTTTGTTTGTCATTCAAAGTTTATCACAAGTGTACCGGGTGATCATTAAATCCCAAAGCACCTTCGATGAGGGATAAAAAAAAGATTTGGAAGGGGTAATCATTGTTATTGTCAGATTTTAAAGGCTCTGTTTGTAAGTTTTAGTTAATTCTGAATTTATTTTTAAATACTGAAATAACATTTTACTGTTATTCTAACTGGTAATTTGTTATTCCATTGAACGTTCCCATTTGTCTCTCTATTTATTTTGTTCTTATCAGTCTAATATACAGAATGTGGATTTAATGATCACCCTGTAGAAAATAGAGATACAGTTGCTGATAACATTTTATTTGGTTTTTTTTGGTCTGTACACTTGTTTTGTTTGGTTTGTTTCTTTGCAGCTATTGAGTTCAAAGATAATCCAGTTTGTTAATTCACGTGTACGTTTAACTGATTAGGAAATTTAGGGGAATGCCATTTTGCAAAGTCTTAATATTTTCTTTTTAAGAATTACTCAAGTTCTAATCTTTACTAATAACTAAAACTTGCCACATTTGTACTAAAATAATGTTTGGTTTAACGTGATTATTATGGTTAATTTATTCTAATTGTAATTAGAGATAATGGAAATATAATGAACAGTTGTATTGTAATTGTTTTAGGATTAAGACTTGAAGCAATTGCGAAATTGGCGAATTTGTAGTCAAGTTTATACTGTACAACTGTAGTATAATTGGTTTATTTTCATCGTTAGTGGAAATTCAGGTGAAGTTTGTGAAAAGTCAAATTTAATTTAAAGTTTAATTCAGTTGGTGTATTACTGTAGAAGATAAACTTAATATATTAGAATTCAAAATTCGTTTTATACTTTAGAAGCTTAAAAAAATTGTGTATTAAAACTCTAAATAGAATAAATTAAGTATCTTAAATCTAATTTTTACAATTTAAAATGTTGTCTTAGTAAAAACAAATTCTGTGTCTAGAATGTTTAGATGTTAAAACAAAAAAAAATTGTCAAATTGTTAATAGAAAAAAGTGCGGAGTGAAAAGCCATTTTTCCTTATCATCTTCAAAATAAATGAAGATGTTTATTTTTTTTTGGAAAGTATAACCGCTGATATATTGCCATATACAAACATGAATTTTATATTTATAAATTCATTTTTTTCTATATCTTTCATATATGATAAAGTCTAGTAGTAAGTCATGGTAGTAGTAGTCGTAGCGGGGTTGTTTATGGATCGTATTTTTGTTTCCCGCCATCACAATCATCATCAAATGTTTGAAATCCCCCGCCCATTTACAAAACAATCAAGGGCGTTTCGCAATGCATCGCGCTGTTTTATTATTATTACTTCTCCTCCTCTCCTCTCACTGTGTCTACTATTGTTTAATAGAAAAAATATTACGTGTGTTTGTACATGGGTTTTTTTACCTTTATATTTATACAGGGTGAAAGTTAATCTAAACTCAATTTTAGTGAGGTGCAGTGACGGGGAGGGAGGGGGAGGAAATTGGAAAATAAAATCAGTTATGGGCTATTCTGCATTTATGTAAATTTTTATACTGTATACTTTTTTCCATGTTAGGTATTTTCTAGAAATTTTGTGTTTGAATGATATATTTTCATGTTGCACCATTAATCGATTTTCTGTTGAAATTCCACGTTTGATACCCTGTATACCGTACGTGTTTGCTTTTGTATTTATATTTTTTATGGGAACTTACTGTTTGAATGTATACAAGTTATGTATATGCATTTTGTTGCTAGAAAAAGGCGTCAGCTCGTTTTCATCAAATTAAAATATTTAGATACACAAACGCTCATTGGCAGTTTGGGCTAGAAAAAAAATGCTGGTAAAAAGTAAATGAACTCGTACAATTTTCGGCTTACAAAATTATTTACGTCATAGTGCACATTGACGTAAAATATTATAGTGCTACTTTAAGTTAAACCACTAAATTTCGTTTATTTTACTTAAAATTTTAATTTGAATAAATTAGATGGAATAAAATCGTAAATTTTGTCATTCAGAATTTGCCTCAAAGTTGCCAATTGTGTGGTTTGGCTTGGCTTGGTCTCAGAATTAACTGTACTTGTACACTATTTTTTTTATAGTAGAAGTGTGGGAGTGCTAAATTTACTTTTGGCAATTTCCCATTAGGCAAAGAGAGGGAGACGTTTAATCTAGTGTTCATTCTGTTTTTTATATAACAAAAAAAATGTATCGAGGCCAAGAACAAACAAGAGCTAATTTTTTTTATCATTTTGGTGGTTTTATTTATTTTGTTGTTGATGTTTGTGTTTATTTTGCTATGAGATATTGAGATATTAGATGTGTTTTGTTGCCACTGGGCTTGCATTATATATTCAAAGGCATTGCCAAAGCTCTTTATTATGTTTTTATATGGTGCTTTATTATTGTTGTTGTTGGTTCATATAAGTATTTTTTTATTTACAGCTTGGTTGTTGTTTTAGTTTTGTTAGCATTTTAATTTTATCGATGCTTTCTTGTTTTTTTAAAGGGTTTAGTATTTGAACTTTGAAAATTGGTTTTTTGTTGTGTTATTTTAATAAGAGGTTTAGTGTTTTTGAACACGAAATTTGGTTTGCAAGTCACAAAGCTTGGTTTTAAAGTGGGCAATTTTGGTTTTTATAATTGTCCCAAAATGGTACATAAATTTAGGCTTTGAAATCAATGTGTCAAATTTGAACTTTCGGTGTGTAAAAATGGCTAACTACTTTTATCATATTTTATTAGGAAATTTTTTACTCGAATATATAATTTATTACAATTTCTGTATTAAACATTTAATTTGTAGGGGGTATTACGTTGAGTGTGTTAATTGAATTTTGTAAATCAATTTATTTGTATGTTCAGTATGTTGTTTACAATTTATTGTTTTTATACAGGAAAATGAAGACCACAAGCAGAATTTAATGCAGAATATGGCTCAACTTTGGTTGGAGGTAGGTGTTTATTTTATACTGTAATCTGACGTCAAATTAACTATTTAAATACAAAATTTTTCTAAATGGCAAGTGATACAAAATCATCTTAGCTAAAGTGACTAAAGACTAAGACTTAATTTCACAAATTTTGACATTTTTACTAAATTACCTTGAATATGTTATATAGAACCACTTAAGACCTTAAATTAATTAACCGTTGCGTTGTTTAATTAATATCTAACAATTTGAAAAACACCGAATTTAAATTGGCTGTGTAAAGGATTCTATGATGGAGGTGTCTCAAAATATTCTAATTGATTTGTGTTACTATGATTATTAGGCGGAAGTAAAACAGCTGGAAAGTTCAGTGCAGTTAATGGACCGTCCACGTTTTTCTCCTTATCTGATCCCTGACATTTCGGTCCTCCTCACCCATTTGGATTTAATAGCTCAGTTGATGGCATCAAAGATTTTCATCTTTATTTTACCACTCGTCGGTGAGTGACGCCTATTGCGTACCACATCTTCAACTGTGTCTATTAATTTTATACAGGGCGATGACCATTAACATCACAAAACATTTTAACTATGGAAAATATTCTATGTTACGTCATTATGAAAAATCAACTATGCACAATTGAATTTTGCAGCAATTATTGCATTTTAATAAATGTTTAATATATTATTATACATATGAGCTCATTTATAAGCATTTTAGGTCATTTTTTTTTAGTTTTATTCTTAAATATTTTAAGTAACTTTTTATTGAAATTTGAATATTGACAACTATGAAGCATAGAAAGAATGCAAATCACATTGTCATTTTTAGAGCTTGAAATTCTCAATTTTTAATGATAAAAGTTTGTGTATTATAGATCGTCAATTTCAAATGTATATTTAATAATTGGTTAGACATGATTATTAATTTTTATGAAAGTTTGTGGTGTAATTGGTTATTTGTTCATAATTGTTTGAAGATTTTGGGTTCATCAATCGCCCTGTATATTATGAATTTGCATCTGCTCACACGATTGAAGATGATCTAACTTTTTGTTGTTACTTGAGGTTTTTATGTTAAACTTTTTGTTATTATGTTTAAAAAGCTCTTCAACATTTGGATGAAAAGAAAAAAGAAAGTAGTAAGGCGAGAAAAGCGATTCGTTGGCTCGAAACGGAGTTTCAGAAACATAACAGGTTTTTATCAGCTTAATCTGAATGAAAATTATCAGTGTCAACTTTTAACTTTTTTATTATTATTTAAATTTTGAAAAGGTACCTTCGAGCGCAAAAACGGCATGAAAGGGTGACGCTTCCTTTGCTCAAGTATCCCAAACGAAGAGACACGGAAGCATGGTATACTATACTTTTTATTATTATGAACAAGTTATTGAATGCTTTGTGTCATTTTAACCTTGTTATTCATTATTTTGGGTTTATTGTTATTGTAGGAACACATTTGCTGTATTAGAGTGCGCCAAATACTTTTCACGCTACGGTAGTAATGACAAGTCTTCATCCAATTGTTTAGCAACAATTTTAGTCACGTCTGATAAAAGTTCAACAGTTGATGAACACGAATCTAAGACTAAAAGCCATTCAAATAATAATTTACTACCGTTGGCTATATCGAGCGGTGAGTTTGTAAATGTGAAATTTTATGAGACAGACTGAGTCGATCTTATCTTCAACTTGTTCTTCATTGGTTTTATTACTATTTTCATTTTTTAAGTTAATATTATTTTGCAGGAATGTTTGGTAATATTTTAGGGCTTTATTATGACATTTTCAGAATTATTGTAGTTTCAGATTTTGGTTTTATTTGGTAACTTAATTTTTTTTTGTTAAGGAATGTCATAGTGATGGCTTTTGTAAAAGGTTTCTGCTTAATTTTTGAGATTTAGATTTTAATTACTTTTTTTTTTCCATTTTTTTCATGATTTTGCTCTTAAAACATTTTTTGTAGATTTAATTTATTTTGGTTGTAACTATTGAAAACTAATCTAAGATTTTTTTCTGGTAAATTAGTGCTGTCTGTAAAGTAGACTTTTTATTTTTAGAACTAATTTTTCTACAGAACAATCACTTTTACTTAAGTTTTTATTTATAATTTAGAAATTTACGATGGTAACATTTACAAAATTGTCCGTGATTACTGTTGAAAATGTCAGAATTTTATCACTAAAATTATATTTTTATGTGAACTCTTGAGCTCAAAAGCTTCCAGATGTTCGTTATTTGACTTTTTATAATTGAGAAAAATCTCATTATCCATTAATATTAAACTGGGTAGATATTATTAGAGAAGTATCAATAATTTTACTACATTTTTACATGTAAATCTTAAAAAAAATATTTTAATATGAATCTTTAAAAACTCGCACACCTGCAAAAGGTCACATTAATTTGTTAGATGAGCAGCAATATTCATGATTTCAGTTTGTCTCAGAACTTCATAAAGTAATTCAGAAATTATTCAAGTGCTAAACATTTTTTATTATCTTTTTTAACAGATCTGAAAGTAGAAAACGTAGTAGATTTCTACAACAAATGGAAATCTAATAACAAAGTTGGAAGCGCAAAAAAATCGTTTAAACAGCAAAAAGCAATGGAGAGAGACAGGTTAGTGGTCAAATAGTTACGCCATTATTAAGTTAGTTCGCTGATTAAATATTAAACGCAAAAGTTTTATTAACTAAAATTTTATAAAGAATGGTTGCTTTGTTTTTGTTTTTATTATTAAAATGTTTGAAGAGTAAATATATTTTCATACTCTTCAGAGACCTAAAAAAAACTTAAATTGTCGTAGCGAGATTTTTTACGCCCAAAACTTTTTTAAACGCAGTTCATTGACAGTGATTCCATAGAAATAAATATATTTCAGTTGCAAAGTTATTTTTTTTTCTGTTCTTATGAAAGGTTGGTTTTGTGAGACTTGTTTAGCGATCCCTTCTCGCGTGCTATTCGAACCTCCTAATTGTAATTGGATATGCCCAGGTCCAATAGCTTTAGTTTAGGAGAAAAGTTGATCCAAAGTACGACTAAGTGCTGTTCGCTTTTATTTATCCAGTTTTACAGTAGTGTAAGCTATACGATATTTGATTAGCTTTGTATATTAGCAACTGTTTATAATTTAGTAATGTTTGCAATGTTCCACTTTTATAAAACAAGTTTATCGATTTATGTTATATTCACATCTATTTTTGGAAATCATACCACTGTATTTATTTAACTTTTGTTGTTTACACAATTGTCCTATTGAAAATAGGAGATCAATTCTTTGGCTTCTGTTATTGCCATCGCAATTTACAAGTGCTAACACATGGTTTTAATAGACACGCAATTTTAGTATAGCAAATAGAATAACCAGTAAAATTTATTGATTTTAACTATGAAAATACAGTCTCTATTGATTTACTAACATGTTAAAGATATTTTATTTTGAAGCAGGAATTTTTTTTACATTAGAAATTGTTATTTTATGACTGGAATGTGCCTTAAAACTTACAACTGCTTCATTATGTATTATTGAGCGTACATTTTTTAGGTAAAATTAAGAGTTTGGAGAAAGCTATAAAGTTTTTGAAATTGCAAGGGTGCCTAGGCCCTATTTAAGGCAATCGTTATAACAGTTGGGCTCCTGTGTTTGTGTAAGTGGCGTCGTTCATCATTGTTTTATTTGCGTATTTACAATAACAATTTCCATAATTACATCGCCAGTTTTATTGTATTTATATATAAAGGTTGAATCGCGTGTAATATATGGATGTGAATTTAGTACTTTTATTTTTGACTATTTATTTGCGTGGGCGTTGACCAAACAACGTTGCAATTATCTGCTTTGCAAATTTAGTTCAAAAGTTTACAAAATTCCTAAACAACGGAAATAAACGAATCCTCTGTATTTCTTTTCTTCATAAAAATGACAAAAATACCATTGTAGGAGGTGTATTTTACTGGTTTTTAATAATGTAGCTGTAACGTTATTTAGAGCACTCTGTATTTTCTTCCCAATTAGTGTTGTACAGGGTGTAATAGTTTCGACTATATAATATTGTTTAGGTGCATTTTTTAGCAACAGAATTTATGGTTATCTTGAGCACAGTATAGACAGCAGTGTATGTTTCTGCTTGCATTGATTTGTTAAAGTTTCCTAGAAATCTGTTTGTTTGTGGGGTGTTTGTTGTTGGAATGGTAGGAAATGCAGAGCCAGCGCAATTTTCAGCTCCATTGAACTCCATCCAGCAGCGAAAAGGCTTTGATGACGATTAAATGCTCCATTAATTTCGATTTCTAATCGAAAAATTTAGCAATTTTTTTTCGTACTTCCGTTTCCTGTTTGGGTGCATATCTAATGTTTCTCTTTCTCTCTCATTATATTTTAGTCGACTGTTTTTCAATATTTTAGTGGTTTTATTTTACAAAGATAATAAAGCATCTTTTTCCACACATACTTTGTTATGCTATCTCGGCCACTTATTGAAAGTGTCTGAAGTATGGATCCAATCATCCTTTTAATTTTGTTATAAAAATAGATGGGCGATACTTTTGAGTTTTGGCAAAGTAAAGTTTTGCCATTGGTGAAATCGTTACACTCTGTAAATGTTTTTTTCATCTATGGCAAAATATACAGGATGCGCATTAAGTAAATTTTCATTTTTCTATATAACAAAATTAAATAACTTTTAACAGAAAAACACTGGTAGGTAGACTCTGTAGACATAATGTCATTCAGATGAAAGAAAAAGGTATTGCATTTATTTATTTTATACACACACAATAACACAATTGAAAAAAAGTAGGAGGAAAAAATATGATGGAAAAAGACATGCAAAGAGAAATGGCTACAAATAAAAAAAAATAATAAAAGATATGATGAGGGAAGTGAGGTGGTATGGGGGTTCATGTTTACATTTCTCCTGTCGATAAGCGGATATGTAAAGAAGAAATACAGGGTGAAAAGTAAACTCCTAACATTTTTGTTATTTAATTTTTCTACATTTTAAATATTCGTTAGTATAATTTGTTACATTAAGTTGATAATAGATACTGTATGTGAGGTAATTTTGAGCATCGTTGTATTCGTTTAGCTTACACAAGTACCTATTATAAATTTAAATGGTTTTGGAGGTTCCCAACATAGTGGTATTAATCAGTTTGCAAACTTTTTAATCATCAGTGTAAAGAAGATTATGAATATATAGTACATTTTGATGTCAATGACAATTACAGCTTAAAATGTATTACTGATGATTTTTTTTATATATATATTTTTCCGTCGTTTATTTTTTGTCCAATTTTAACTGATCACCCTGTATATAAATAAATAGAAAAAAGAGAAATGTAAACAAAGACGTGTCACAATTGGAAACAATGAGATAAAAAAAGTAAAAGCTTATAAAGGAAACATACAGTATATGCAACGTTTAAACAGCAAAAGAAACAAAAAAAGTAACTAAGTGGAAAACAACGTTGTCGATTGGTTGATCTTATGTCAATAAAAGCAATGGGCGTCATACAAGGGTGTTTGTTACACCTATAGAGACAAATGTAGTAAAAGGCCAACAAAAAAAAGTAAATGAAGTAGACGTTGAATCTATTGTTTATTTAGCTATTGCGTTTTTATTTGGGTGCAGTGTACGTAATGCAAGTCGTTAAATGGGAACTAAAGGATGCTAATTAATGCATTTCCATTAAAAATTTATTTGATTATTTGTTTCGCTGTTTGTTCGGTTGTTGTGGAAATTTTTTTTTTTTAGTTTTATAATTTCTCGGAGTTTTTTTTATTTATTTATTTTATTATTATAGTGTTATTTGTTTTACTGAGATGTATTGATTTAATGAAACTACAATTTTAGTCAACAATTGACTTGTATTGTTATGGACACCCTGTATGTTGTTGCTGGGGCGTAAAATGATGCTAATTTGTTTCGACTTAACATTTTTAAATAATTGAAAAGCGACTTTTCTGTATCTGTATTGTATATAAATTTCCTTCCCCCGCTGTCTTTGTTTTGATGTTTAAAAATTGATCAAATTCACAAAAGCGAAAATGTTTTCCTAAAAATTCAACTTTTGCTTTTGCTGTGTGTGAATTGTGAAAACCTCTTCCCTCCTCCTTCATCTTCTTTTTCACTTTATTTTTTTTTTATTTTTCTTTCTGTTCAAGTCTTTTGTTTGCACTTTGCTTTTCATTGATTGGTTGGGAAACAACGAAATTCACTTCTGATCAAATATTAACTTAGTAAGAGAAAGCGAGTCAACTCTTCCTCCTCCTTTTTCTCTCCCTTTCCATTGCTTCCCTTAGGAATCAATCTAACCCACCCAACTTACACCCTTCCACCCATCCACCATTCTATATAACTTAAGTGCCCTTTCCTTTTCTCTCTCTTTTTCCATCATTCTGGCAATAGGAACAAGAGGATGATGGATGAACAACAAAGATGAATGAAAAGTCTCTTCTCCATCACAAACAGGGAGGAAGAAGAAAAAAAATTATTCTTAGCTAAAACGATAACGATGATGACGACATAGCAGTTTATATCGATAATCAATATCGATTAAATGCGAGATGTCATTTTTCTTTATATAACCACGAAGGGCGGGGTCGGTGTGTGTTTGCGTGGTGGAGCATGATGGGTGGGTGGGGGTAGGGAATGGAAGTCATGATGATAAAGACCAAAAAGCATGAACTAGCAAATACTTTTCATCTTTTATCCCTCTCTCCCTTTCTCTCTTATCCTAAATATGAGTGTGATTAAAAAGAGGTCAAACACACATATGTCAATGTGATGAACTTACCAGAAAAAGGACTGTGCTTTGTGTATTAACATATTCTATGCAAATGAGGAGCCTTCTTTGCCAATTTATATTCATGACTGTGTGTATTTTGCAATGAGGAGGAAAAGAAATCTCTTTTTGACTGTTTCAGGACACAGGCAGGCTAAGCTAGTTTCAATTCAGCTGTCTGAACTGTTTAGAAAATTGATGTTGATGAGGAATGAAGTTGGGTGGAGGGTTAAAAACAGAGTTTTAATGTTTTGATGCACTCATTTTATTTTAATGTCAATGTAATGGTTTGATTTAATTTGAAGAAGTATAGGAGGGACATGGATGATGATTGAATGTGAAAACGTTTACTGTTTAATGCGTTTGATGGGTATTGTGTTTGAATTTGAAAGTTTGGAGTGATAATCTTTGTTGACTCGGTGATAAATAATACACACAAAAACTTGTGATAACTTTTTTTATGTTAGGAAAACGCTCTTTAGTGTTTTAATAAAATGCAGACTTTTTGATTAGAAAATAAACGTTTAAGTTCTGAACGGTTTTAATTGGATTCCTAGCAGGACAGATTTAGGTCGAGAACTCTGTTACCTTCTTACCTGTCCATTATTAAATACCCACTGGCCAAAAACTAATTAGTTTCTAAATTTAGTGATAGAAAAGTTGTAAATGTCGGTGCTTTTAAATTAAAAAGCAAATTTACATATGTAGTCATTTTTGAAAGGCTACTTGTCTATCATTATATGGCAGTAAAGTGCTTTGGTGTTAATAACTCCCCTTCATACACCCCAGTCAGGCATTCTTTGTGCGCAATTAGGTCACGTGAACGTTGAAATCGTTAATCTAGATCACGTGATATCCATTATTGCATGTGTGTACCCCTCCATGATCCATCTACTACTAATCAACAATATTTATGCAACTTCGTGTCTCGTGTGTGTGTGTTTAGTGTTTAATGCCAATGTGTACATTGTACAGTATGTTCATTCCATTTCCCGCCTTCACCATTTTTTTTCTTTCAATCTCTCTCTCTCCTTTTCCCGCCATATACACGCCTCATTGTATTTCCGCTTTCCACCCTGTTCGATCTTTCAATGCGTTGATTTTCCTGTAAACATTTTGTTGAACAGGAGATGATTGGCAGCTAAAAGGGCGTTAGTTGTAGGCGTGGCTGTTTGGTTGAGCCAACATGTCCATGACCATTTGGAAGCGGTTGACCACAGCTGTGGCCAGTGGTACCAATCCACCCACTATATGTGTGTATATATACATACATATATGACACGTGGTTCGGATGACCGCATGTGCTCAAATGGTGGCCGCAACTGGGGTTTTCAAAGCTTTTCTCTATTCTCTCTTATTTATTTTTTTCTATATAGATTTTTATTATTTAGACTTTGCAATGCAATGTCATTTAAGTGGTTTTACATTGTGGTCAACTGTCTATGTATACATAATCTCTTTATATGAAGGCAAGTAGATACGGTACTGTAGTTTGATACAAATGGCAAACATTCATTGGTCAGTAATTATGCCATCTTTTTCATTTTTCACACTTGATGAACTTTGAAGTTTCGATTACTATACCGTACATGGAAATTTATGAATGAAAAATATTTTAATTTAAATAAAGTTTTAAGCACTAATTCGTTTTATGGTATGACTTGTAATTTCGGTCGACTAATTGGGGTAATTCAGATGATTATTTTGCGTTTTGAGAAGTTGCATTTGTTAATATGGATTTTAAACCACTAAAATGTGTTTTTGTCTTTTTTAAAGGTGGTTACTACGTGTGACTGTTAATGACAACGGTTGATTTTATTTTTTAAAGGCTGAAATTTTATTGATAAATCACTAATTGTGTATGGTCAAACATGTGGAAACTAATGTTTTGATTACACAGAAGGAAAAAGGTTTGCGAATGGTGTGTTAAACATATTTATTATGTCAAAGTGCGAGAGGGGTAACTATGTTGTTGCTAATTACTGAAAATCATTAAGTGTAGGTGGGAACTATCACCATTCACCTGCTTGTTCCCTCACCGTTTGCCGTACATCCCTTTCGATCGCTCTTGACTCTTGATGATTTACAACTAAGCGATTAACTTAATTGCATATCAGCCACTTTTTTTAAATAAAAAAATATTATAAAGAGAATAGAGATGGATGTCGGAAAAGAGTATAAGGGGAAGAAAGGTTGATGTAAAAATTAAAAATTATCAAAAGATCATTAACTAATCCATTCTAGCATTGAGAAGTGAACTTGAAGGATTGGAAATATTATGCATTACATAGAAAGGGAGACCGAGGGAAGCATAAAGTCGTTGAAATATTCTTTTTTCTCGACCCCCATGTTTACCTGACATAAACATAGTAAAGAACTTGTATGCAAACAAAGTGTACATATAACGAAATACAAAAATAAAATCAATATTTCAATTGAACATGATGAATCTGCAGAAAAAGATGGAGAAGGGGGAAAAAATGGGAAACTAAAAGCGCAAACATTAGAAAGAAAAAAGTAAAATCCCACTCCCAACCTCCACTATTTTTCTCCCTCTCCATTTTTTATTTTTCAACTTTAATCTCACCTTTCACACTATCCACCCAATACAATTCCTTTTATGTTATTTAGCATGAAACTTCCTTCTTTTTTTTTGTAATGTTGTTTTGACCCTATAATGCCTTTATGCACTTCCCTCTTCAATCTTTTTAACAAATTTATTTCTTTAAAATTAAAAAAAAAACATTTTTTTTTTACCAAAATTGTGTTTCATTTTACCATTTTTATTGCAATTTTACTGACAGCTTATTTAATTTTTCAAAACAAACAGCAAGTTTTTTTTCACTATCGTTTTGGGTATTTTTAAGTTCTGATCTAACTTGCGTTTATTTTTTACAGTGTGATAGCGTTTGGACACTGTAAATCGCAGAAAAATCGCGTCAAAGAGCGCAAGTGTGGCTAGAACTTAATGATGCCAGACAATTGATTTTATATATGGTATAAAATCTACGTCATTTTCACAGCGAATGAGAAATCACGTGGAATCAGTAGATTTTTATTTTCATATTAGATTGTATTGTGTAAAAGGGGGTAGGGGATATGTGGGAGGGGTGATAAGTATTATAAAAAAATGTACTCATATCGAGTGCCAGTATAAAATGTCGGAGGTATAAGGTTGGGGTGGGAATGGGAGTGGATACAATTTATATGCATTCGACGTTTCTAATGTGAATTTGAATTATTTAATTCAAAGTGGAATGTGAACATTTTTTGGACACTTTTTACCCATCAAGAGGAAGTCGATAACAGTAGTAGTGTGTTAAGGAAAAAGAGATAAAGATGAGGGGTTAAACTGGAATGGGGATGGGAGGGATATAAAGATAGATTTTGCCCCATCCGCTTCGACGCCTCCACATTGCATGTATTTTTTTTATTTGATTTTTTTAAACAATGAAATATTCAGCCATGAAATGGGATATTAAACATTTTTTTCATTTTTTATATAGTAGTACAGTAGTGGGGGTGTTGTTTTTTTTATTGATATGGGTAAAGTTTGCTTCCCTTTTTACATACAGTGGGTGTGGGATGTTCAATTGGTCTTTTTTAATTGATTGAAAAGGAAATAAGTCATTACTAGGTCTTTTTGGTTAATTTGTATAAAAAGATAATTGATGCTCATTAATTAAATTTTTTGACAATTTTGTTTCAGCGATCTAGAATTACTACATTAGCTTTTTGCGCATTAATTATAGTCATTATTTGAAGTTTTAGCCATTTCTATTTTGGTTTTTAAATTTAACAATAAATTTCTTGTGCAATATTTTGTAATTGACGTTTTCATGACGTAATAACAATGAAAATCCCAGGACTTTAAAACGTATTTTTTTATTTATAATATACTGTATGTCGTAATAAGAATCTTAATCCTTTATTAAACGTCCTTTAAATCGAGACAAATTATTTATTTAAGAATCATTATAAAATCCACAAATCATTTGTAAGAGGGAAGAAATGACGTGAACAGTAGCTAAAACTGGCATTGCATATGATGAAGCAATTAATAAATATGAATAATAATAATAATCCTTTCCTAGTACTGTATTTGATTGTACGTTATATTCGGCGATGGGTGTGTTTATTTAAAGCTAATGACGACATCAGCCTATGTTGGTTAATTGGCAGACGTAGAGAAAGCCCTGTAATTGTTGCTGGCGACGCAAGTTGTGCCAAACGAAGCGGTGAAATGATATCTACGGATCACAAGGAATGAGTTTGAGGGGGGGGGGGAGAGAGAGAAGAGAGGGGGCTGGGATAAGCGTGTTTAATGGCGTCGGAATTACTGAGCCAGATAGAATTTTCATTTAATCGAAAACATCGTCGTTCCCTTCTTCCATCTATCTCCCCATTCCCTTTTCATCATCCTACACCCACCCATCTCCCTCTATCTATCCAACCAGGCCAATCTCAAAACACGCACCCATCACTCCTCTCAACTCTTCTCCATTCAACACACATGAAAGATTGTTAGAATTGTGGTTGGCAACCTTTTTACTTTAACGTACCGAATTATCAAATAAGAACAAAATAAAGTATTGTTGATTAATAGTTATTTTTATATAAAAAATGTCAACGCCATATTTTAAATTCTTTTAATGAATTTTTTTAAGATTAAATTTAGTTAATTGATGTCAAATTTATAATCTGCAAAGTTAAAACCAAATCGAATGGACTGTTTGAGGGAACCCAATTTAGTTTCTTGAAATTAAGTTTAAAGCTTGAAAAGTCAATTTCAGTCACTTAAAATTCAAATTAATTATTCAACAACAAACCAGAAGTTGTATGAAATTAAATTGTTTGTTATTTTACAAAGGAAATTAAGTCACTCGAAACCAAAATGTTGGGTTTTTAACAACATGATAATTAATGTCTAAAGCATGAATATTTTGGGTTGGAATTCTGCGAACCATTACAAATTTGTTGCAGACCAGCGGTTGAGATTCTAAGTAAGCTATAGAGATGTGTATGTTGAGGGATGAGTGAGAGGGGGGTGAATGAGTTGGGATATATTTTTGTGGGTGGATAAAGAATTGAATCAGCAGAAGCAAAATAAAAGCCGTCGTCTCTCATACTTCCATCCATCCAATATAAAACTATTCAACTCCTCCCCAATTCTTCTTCTTAATCATCTCCCACCCCTTACCTCCCTTCTCTCTCTACCCTTCATCTTTATCTTCATTCTCCCCCCTTTTTTTACTCCCACATCTCTTACCATACAAATGTGTATATAGATAGATATATCGACCCCCAAGGGCGCCGCCAAGCGGAAATTTCTTTTCCAAACACTTTTGGCTCCTCATTTTTATGGAGCACACACAAGGGGTTGACGAGTGATGGAGAAAAGAGGAAGGAAAAGAGAGATGTGGGTGGATGGGGTGGGGTGGGAGAGGAAGGAACAAAAGGAGGTGAAAAGTCTGTGGTATTTAGCTGAGAGCGGATTGGTTGTTAAGAGTTGAGCCATGGGCGTGGCTTTAAGATTTTACAGACAGAAAGAGAGAAGATGGGTGTGTGGGGTGTATTATGGGGAGGGGGAGGGTGCTACATTGTAATTATCCATGGAAAGAGAAGTTGTTTCTGCTCAAGCAAAAAGAAAGCGAAAAAAGCTCCACCATCATTTTCCATCCACCATTTGACACCCTTGAGTGAGTGGAGGGAGGAAATGAGGTGCTGCTAATTACCCCCTTCTTATCATCATCATCATACACACACCCATCCCACCAACTACTCCACCCCCTTTGACTCCTCTCAACAACATCCTTTCTTTCTTTTAAAAAATCTTTTGCATGAATTTCTATCAGTGTGTTTGTATATAAACCTGTTGTTTATTTGGACAATGTGTAGATGTGTACAAACTTTTAAAGATGGCGGAAAGGGAGGAAGGGTGAGTGAGGAGAGGATGGAATGGGGATAAAAGGAAGTGAATGTGTTATCTTTACACGAATATTTTATTTTACCTTTCTATTCATTTAGAATGCAGAGTTGCAATATGTTTTTAAAGCATGGGGTGTGCAATGATGACCCCAGCATCAATGATTTTTATAATTATCGTACTTAAAACCGTCATTATGGTAAAAATGGTTTTAATTGTAGGGAAAAAAAGGGTTTAAAAAGTGACATACAAAATAGGGCATTTAGAATACGGATGGCCTCATAAGTTGTTGGGTCTAGTTTTACCTGCGTCATTAGCATTGACATCACGTCACATAGTGTACAACATTAAGATGGGGAGGTGGGGTAGGTTAAATTTTAGGAAGCAAAACATTGAAGAATGAAGATAGTTACAGCTATGTTTATGAATAGGCCAACTGAGGTGACCTTTTCTTCTTTCTCCCTCTTTTTTATATAGTGCTTTATTTGAAGATGTGTAGGTTGGATATAGGTGGGTGGGAGAGAGAAGGGAAAAGGTGTTAGAGGTGAAGCCAAAATGGAAAGAACGAAGGAGCTGGATTTCATACATCAACACTACACGCTCAAGTGCTCATCAAGAACGACGCATTTCTCTTTTCTTTTTCTTCCCCCAATTCCCCACCCCTTCTCTTCATTGCACACGCACAAAACCCCTTACATTACATCTCACCCACTCACAACCATTTTGCAAACGTTTTCTTGCTGATCAACCCCTCTGACACTAACCTTCCATCACTTTTTCTCCCTCTTTTTCGTTCCTCCCCTTTCTAACCCATTCCTTGTAAATGTGTACGCCTTCTTCAAATGATAGATTGATGATGGTCAATGTGTGCAATTCGCCGAATCAATATCGACCATATCGGTTTGTAAATATTTATTAACTTAGGTTTTCACGATTGGGAAACGATCACTATCACAGTAATTAACTCCAAATAGAATTGGTCTATTTAAAATGCATCTATATCGAAATTAATGTACAGTGCCATTTTAACAGCAACCCTGAAAATGTCTTAGGTATTACATGTTTATCATTTCAATTGAAATGCATATTATGTCGGTTTTGCTTATGTAAAATAAATTCTTCTTTCTACTCGTAATATTTGTAAATCTGGTGGAGATACATACACTGGCATGACAATTTATTTGACAAAAATTAAGCTTGGAAATTCATTTTGGTTTATACAAACAGCATTTTACAGTTATTAACTCATCAACGGTGGTTTTCATTATGATTTTAAGAAGATATTAGTGAGAAATTTACCAGCAATTTGCTTTAAGAAATTATGTTTAATTTTAAGTGTCTAAAATGCAAATTTAACTTATCAAATAGGAAAACGTAAGTGAAGTACATACAGTATACTGTGTCATTTTTAGTATGAAATCACCAAAGTTTGATGACAAATCATTAAGTAAAAGATGAAGTATAACGTAATCAAAATAAAAAACCTAATTAAGTAGCGATTTCTATTTTCGTTTTCATATTTTTAAAAACTCGTCAATCAAAATAATGTATACAAAAAAAATTAACACTTCTTCATTTGCTCATTCAGTGTATAATTTATATTTTTATTTGCTCAGTGTTATCGAGTTTATTCAGTTTATAGTTTGGGGGTGGAGTGTGGAAATAAAAAAAAATATTCAATATTTGCGAAAAATGAATGTACAGTATAAAAATATATACTGTATATAAAAAAATACAGAAAATGTCGGTTGATCGATAATCTGAAACGAGAAACTGCGAAATTCCTAAACATCAAAGTTTGCTCTTTGTGTAAGTACAAATATCAAGAAATGTTCTTTAAAAAATTATAAAAAAGACTTTTAATGGAATTGGGTAGGTGGGTGGCATTTGCAGTATACATGTATACAAAGTACTGTAGACAACTTAAATACACATGGCGATTAAATACAAAACAAATACATTCAACTTAATCATCAAATTATAGTACTTGTAGTTTATCGAATAAATTTTTATATTAACAATTTTACGAAAATGTTTAGTTTTAAATGTTTAAGTTTAATAGAATACTTTTAAAAAAATTAAGAAAGTAGAGTACTATAAATTATAATCAAAAATAAACATTTTATATTATTTTAGTATTTGAAATCATTTTCAGAGCTTAATTTTAATTCCATTTATCGTAAAATAAATAGAAACATAAAAAATGTATTTTAAAGGAGGTTTAAAACTGTTGTACATGTACAGTATATTATGGTATACTGTATTTATTGTACATCAAATTTAATTTTTTCAAAACTATTGTTCATATATTGATTTTTCAACAAAAAAAAAATAAGAGTACCGTAGGGGGAGAGGTTTTGGTGTCCTATTTTATACATTTGGTAATCCATTTCAAAAGTTTTTACTTATCTAATAAAATTTAAAATCCATATATGGTTATAGATTTTTAAAGCTCTCAATATTAATTTAATATTGTTGACCAAGTTCATCATCAGAAAAAAATATGTAAATTTCAGTACAATTTTATTATAATATACCAATCATTTTACAATGATGCAATTGTACTAGACCAGTCGATAAATGTCATAAATATTTACTGAATGCAATAAAAATTATATATTTAATTTTAAAAAAAATTGAAAGAAAGTATGTTAAAATGGCCAAATACTGTACTGTACTATCACTTAACTTACAATTAAATGTCTTAAATATTACTGTATTTAAGACATTTGGACTCTCCTATACTGTCTTAAATTAAGTTTTGACTGTACTGTACTTTAACATAAAAAGTCTCCCTTTTATAATGTAAACATAATATTTTTAAACATCCTTCTATTTCCCCAAACACCCTTTCAATTTCATCCCCCACCAAGCCCCCCTCATGCAATTCAAACCCTCCTCATTCACTAATAGAAATGATTCATGATAGTGAGACATTGTTGTTTTCAACTCTACTTTTCAAATATAACCAAACAGCAAAGGAGGAAAAAAAATATACACAGAATATTTTTTGTTACTGTTGTCAATGTGGAAACTAGAAATAGTCATATAATCAGTCCTGGTCTGGGGCAAAAAAATAAAAAAAGATTGGGGTGAAGGCGGCCACATGTGTAGTAAAATGGCTGCTGTACATCATAAACAGTAGAGAAAAGCCATCACTTTTGTTTGAATTCAAAGGAAAATGAAGCGGGCATAGAGATATACAGAAAGCACGTGGTAGGAGTGGCTTATATTTTTTAAAAAAGTCACACCTCTTGTTAAATCCTCTCCCTTTGCCCTACACATTGATTTCACTTTCCATCTGTTTGTGCTTGTTATTGGGGAAGTTCATAGCTCTTTCTCTCTTTACACAAGAAGAGACAAAAATCTAAACCACGTGGAAGGCGTGGCTATAAAAGTCACTCAATGGGCGTGGTATTAGGATAGAAAAGAGAAGCACCACAACATGTCAGACAACTATACACAGGACCCTCTTTTATCTTTTATCCTCCATATACACATAAAGTGTGTGGCTACACATGCATGCATCACATGGCCACCCCAATAGCTTAATTCCACAACTCCCCTTCCCAATCTCCCTTATATTCTTCCACCACCCCTTGGGTGCTATTGTTTTCTCAGCGTGTCCTGTAGGTGGTTAGGTGGTGTTTTTCTATGAAGCGTGGGTCATGCAACCACATTTTATACACAAAAGAAGAGAGAGAGGTGGATGTGATGTGAGGTGGGTTACATATTGAAGGGGGTGGGCACATTTGAGATTACAGAGTGTAGAGGGAAAAAAATAGAGAAAAAATGTGTGCCCTCCTCCTACTCTCCCATCTTCCATCCCATACCACTACCACCTTTTATTTTTCTATTGGGTGTATAGCACAACCCCTCTAACTAACTTAACTACCACCCACTTTTTTCTGACTTTTTGCTAGATAAAAGAGTAATCCTGGCTATCACCACCTCAGCAACTCCCTCCCACCTATAAAAAGTACTGTATATCTCCTTCTTTCCCCTACTAACCCCTCAACCAATGCCATTTTGTTGATAAAACAATTTTGACAGTACAAGTACAATCTGCATTAACAACAAATCCATTTCAGTTAAAACTTAGTTACTCATCAAATAGCACCCATTATCTAAACATTTAACAAAAAATAACACAGAAGAAGAAAAAAAAAATAAATAAAAAGTGCAAACAAACATTGTATAAAAAATGCAATGCAGGTTTTTGAATATACTGTAGTCTTGTCTTTTCTTGCCATTTACACAGCATCAAATTCATGTTGACCTTTGATTTGTGCGTATGAATCACTGAGCTTGCGCAGATCATTCTAAAGGAAGTCATGAAAATGTTTTAGAGTTTTCTTAATCTATTAATTGCAAACGGGGCTTTTAAAGTAACTTGTCTAAATATCTTGTTTAAATAAATTTATTTAAAGTTATTTTTATTGTACATGTATTTGCAATTTATTGGGATTTTATTCTCCAATGTTCCGTAATTATTTGCAATTTTAATATGTAGTTCAATTTTAAAATAAAGTATAATAAAGAAATTCTGATTAAAATATTTGCGTAAGCAATATATTATAATAGTTTTAATGGATAGAGAAATGATTTTGATAAATATTTAAATAATTTTCTTTAGTAAATATGGCTACATTTCAATAGCGATCGATTCGTACATTTACAGTACATTGCAGAATTTTTTTGGATTTATTGATAAAACTGTAAAGGAGCTTTTTTTGTCTCCAACAATATTATTGTGCGATCTATCATTCATATTTTACAAATTCCAAAAAACTTCTATTTTGTTTTTCAATTCCAGAAAATGACAGTAAGTACAGTACCAGTATTCAGAAACTATACCTCTTTTTGTCTTTAAAGCAGTTAATACCCGGCAATACAATAGAAAATGAACATTTGTTCCAACCAGGTCAACTTATAGTACAGTACAGTATTTTCAAACTTGAAGCAGTACTGTGCTGCTTTCTGAAAAAAATGCACCATGTAATGGACATTTATCAATCTTTGGTCTTGACATTTAGGATTTCTGTTGACATTTTTATCACTACTAAGATAGCTTTGAGGAATTGTCACTATTTTAAAGTGAAAGTCAATAAAAAGCAAAACTATAATCCCCAAAAATCTCTGAAATCCCTAAAACCAATTAGCAACTTACAGTTAGCAACTTCCATTGTAATTTTAATGCCCTTTCTCATTCTTATTAAGGAGCCAATAAGGGATTTGGAAGTACACAGTGAGCCTCATTTCCTCAAGGGGAAGAAATTGTTTTGCTACTTTGTACAGTATACAGTATCTTGGAGTGTCAAACCCCTCCAAATGACCACTGACTGTCCATTGTGTTTTAAGATGGCAAAAATTATCACTAGAGACATTCTCTTACATTGCAGACATTGTGTTCTGTGCTGATAATGAGAGTCTAGTATTTCTGTCTCATATTTCCTAGTCTATCTTTCTGTTTAATGAACCATTTAACTAAAACAAGTTTTCCACACAATCCAAACTGTAAACATTGTCAATTAAGCTAACCATTCTTTGAAGAGGAACAAAAAAATCACATACATGTTACTTGCATCAACAGTTTCAGTTTCAACTGTTTTAAAGCACAACAATGGATGACTGAAACAATGATAAATGCCCACATTACTTTATGTAACATCAGAGTTCATGCCATTTAATATAAAAACGCAGACAAGAGGGAAAATAATTGAAAAAAAAATTGATGAATGAAATGGGCGGAAGTGATTGTTTAGGGGGGAGTGTTTTAATCTCTCTTTAAGCAAAAATGTTCAAGTTTATAGAAACACATATCATATGACATGATCATTAAGCATGACAGTGAGAAGTTATGGTTTTGCATTTGAGATGGGCAATAGGGGAAAATGAGTTTGTCTCTCTTTTAATACTTTAGTAGAGAAAGGAGGATGGTTTCCGACTTTTAGTGGTGGTAAGGGAAAAATACTGAAAAGACAAGAGAATAGGTTTTGGTATTAGATATGGCAAAAACTAAAAAAGAAATTCAAACCACTGACAATGGATGGTTAGCCAAGCATTACATGCTAAAATTTCTCTCTTTTGCTTCTTCAGCTTTCGCAGTACAGTGGGTGAAATTTACTACATTTAAAGTACATTGTGTGTGCAGTGTTGGAAAGTGTTTAAAATGAGTTAGCAAGCCCACAGACCACGTGACCAAACGCTTCAGATATTTCATAAAGGGGATGTGGATGAAGGGAGGGGATGGTGTATTCAGTGTGAGGAAATTGAAGACCATCACAACAGGCCTCACTGGGATTTCAAATTCAAAAACTGTAGTAAACTTAAGTTAGGATGCTTTGGAAAATCAATGTACCTCAAAAAATTCTGACAGGTCAACTTTTGAATTTAGAGGTCCTTTATATTCAAAATTAGGAGTTGAGAAGAGGACCTCATTTGCCCTTTCAACCTCTATGTCCTCTTCTCAAACATCCCTTGTCTCAACACAATGTGGTTTATCATTGGCTCATAGCTTCCCTGGCTTCCACCATGGTATTTAAAAGGGGAGAATTTTGTACTATACTTTGTAGTGAGTGGAACATATTTTTTGGGGGTATTGTGCCTATTGAGGGGAAAAAAGCATTATAAAAATGGGGCTCATTTATACTTTTTTTGGTAACTACCATCTGTTAATGCGAGAAGCCGGTTCCCTTTTCATTTTAATTCTCCTTACCACCCATCTGGCCAACACCCCTACTTACACTACTTTGCTTTACCCCTCTTGAAAACTGCCAGGAATAAATTGGGCACAATTGAGGGATGAAATCAGAGAGGAATGAAAGAAAATTTGGATAGTAGGGATTATTGATGATCTCTTCCCCCTCTCCATCAACTTCCTTAACACCATCACCAATTCACCATTCATGACCATTTTTCTAATTTTTTTTTCTTCTTCCCCATTTCAGTATTGAAAGAAAGAAAAGAATTGGAAATGGGATGGGGGAGGACAGGGGGTCGTTTAAGGGTGAGATGGAGAATGTGAGCTTATACAGTTTACACTCATCTCCTACTCTCTTTCCCTCTTCTGCCATTTTCTTTTTATCTGTTTTCCTCTAACATAGCTCCCCTTCCCCACTTACACTCAAAAACACGACAAATACACATATTTCTCCTCCCCCCTTTAAGGTCTCGACTTGCATAGAGAAATAAATAGGTTAGAAGAAGGTAATAAAGAAGTTCTCAGCAATAACATTTATGGATAACAGGGGTTCTCAACCTTTATCAGTCTATGGATCACTTAGTATTAGTTCATTTTGGATGAAATGTTTGAGAAAAACTCCTATTATACCATAATAATCCAAATTTGAAATAAAATAATTTTTTTCTCAAATTTTACTCAAGAATTTAACCATGAGTGTTACACTAAAATGCTCATTAATTTTCTTTTGCACTTTATTCAGCTATTTTAAAAGAGCATTACTGATATGGGTTTTTTAATATTTTAGCACTGTACCGGTACTGTATACTGTATTTGTCCACTTTTAGTGCTCTTAGTTATTTTTAATGAATTTGTAAGTCTCAGTAGCAATATTTTGTTTTTGAATAATTTGGAATGTTCTATGGTACAGTATAAATAATTAAACAGTATGAATGGCCGAAACTAAGGTAAAAGCAGGACATTGGGTCACCAGATTTAGCCAAACTCTCAGATGCAATGTTTGCCTCTTGAAAGAGTAGTATTAGTACGGTAATATGTCTGTTTTTATTCTTTAAACGTTTTTATTATATTTAGTTTGTTTTTTTTTGCTTTATAAATTAAACTTATTTTAGTAACCGTTTCAATGAAATTTTAATTAGATTTGACGCTTGTGCTCTGTGCTCACGATCTACAGGTTGATAACCATTGATGTGTAAAAGTGAGAGGTGGAGCGGGTAAATTTTTGTGTCGTTTTGTGAGAATAAAAACAAGAGGAGCTTGGTTGATGGCAGCCGAGAATGTTTATATGACCTACAATTAAATTGAAGGGGGAAAGGGGAATAATTCAACAAGGGTATTTTACTGTATTTTTTTTCTGGTTATTTTTTTTTGTCTCCCCAAATACTCACAATCTCATCCCACACATGTTCAACACATGGTAAAGGGGAGGAAGAGGGGGAGGGCGAATGGATGGAGGGGAGAACAAGGACAAAAGGGAGAGGGGAATTCCATTCTTGCAAGGCAAAGCATCCGTTTTGGGGTTATCAATGGGAGATCATTTTTAAACTTTTCATTTTTTTAATTTAATAAAAATGTTTTTCATTTCAATAAAATGTCGAAAACTTTTTCGGGTGCTTTTTTTCGCACCCTTTATTGGGGGTGGGAGGAATGAAAGAGGTTGATTACGGTGAGTTGGCAAATTATTAGTCATGTTCAATTGATTTGACTATTAAGAAAGTTGTTACTAGCACTTTACTTCGTTAAATACAAAATTATTATTTGGTTTAATTGGCTTTTGTTTTAGCCTCTATATTGAATACGAGTACATCTGTCTAATAATTTAAAGGTTTTTTTTAAAGCTCAATAATTTTTTTAAGTTACTAAGTTAGCTGTGTATTGACCAACATTACCGATAATGGATTTCCAAAACCTTCAATAACACGTACCAGTAACGACATACTGTACTACTGTATATACAATGCTATATTATAGTAAAATCATTTATTAAGCATTGTTTTTATGAATTAATTTGCCAAATGTATTTTGTGAACAAAAAATCTTAAGACCGATACTGAGTTTTGTTAAATATACGTTAGGAAAAAATATGAAACGCGGCAGAAAATACAGAAAGAAACAAGTAAAAAAGAGCAAAGTCATTAGACAATGAAATTTTCATAGAAATTTGCAGTTTAAACGTGTGAGAGACGGTTAAATAGATTCTTAGAATTTTATAAAAAATGTTTTTCTCTCTATTCCACCCCATTGATCACCTCATCTCTTTTATTAAAATAAAGATTATAATTTTGCACTAAAATGTTTCTAATGAATTTACTGAAATTAAACTTAGCAACATTGTATTACAAACTTATAATTGTACATTATACTTATTACAGTACCTTACTGAATTAAACATTTAATGAATTTATAAGACAATCTAAAAACTAAACAAGTACACTAAACTTTGTAAAAGCACATCAAACAATGTACAGTCGAGCCCCTTTTATTGGGCGGTCTCGGGGAATGAGAAATTGGTCCAATTATGCGGTGCGCCCAATAATCCAATATACATGTAAATGTGCGCAAAATGGTAAAAAATTGGTTTTCTCACAATATTTTATTAGTTGCTATAACAATCTTTAGTAGGGATAACTTATACAACTAAAATGACATTCACTTCAGAAAATTAGTGATTTTGATTTGAGCTTCGGTTTTTTTCTCGTAATTTTCTATATCTAATGTTAAACTACAGTATATTGAATTTTAAAAATTAATTTTGTAGCTTTTCTTAGCTTTGAAGTTGCCCCATTTACACTTGCATGATACAGTATTTCTATTCAGTGGTGTCCCTCTGTTGTACAGTACCTCTTTTTCCCTACTTTTCGGAGCTTGAGGCTAAAAAAGCCCATTTAAGGGGGCAGAAATCGTAAAACCCCTTCAAAATAGAGGCCAAGAAAGCGGGGAGCTTAATTACCCAGAGCCCAAATATGCAGTAATTTTTAACATGCAATTCAATGGGAGAACAAATGGGGAAATTGAAATTGGCCCAACAACGCGGGGCGGCCATTTATGCGGGGCCCAATTACGTGGGCTCGACTGTACTGTATTATATAGTTTACTAAATGAGTGAAAATTGTGCTGATATCTGGGTATTGAATAAATTATTTTTGAGCATCAAATATTTTTATATACTATAAGTACTGTACATTAAATGGAGATTTGATCACCCATCAAATGTAATGTTTAATTTTACAAGACGTTTTTATCAATTAAAAACCGGTTTGCTTTTTCAATTCTATTTTTTCTTCACATAATTATTTAACATTCAAACGAACAGTCAATTAAATAGTCCATTACTACAGTAAAAGTGTAGCCTGTGTAGGTGCTCTCATTCAATTTACCGGTATGTTAATTTACTTTACAGTACCGTATTTAAATAATTAGAATACCCATGTTAATACCGAATAATGTAGAATTGAATAAAAGGAGCAAAAGGGTCAAGACACAAGAAGGAACCTCTTTTACAATGGACCAAAATAACTTTCACAGGTATTAGGCTTGTAAATTTGTATAGATGCATAAACACCTGCTCAGTGATGGTTAAATGACCTTAAAAGTAGATTAAGTGTCCAAAACAGCTGTCATAAGTGACCTAAATAATAGCTGAAATGACCAAAATACCTGCTATTGTTTGAAAAATAAGTGGTTGCAATTGCCTAAAATGGAATACGAACAAGTCGGTAATTAAATATGATAATTTGTTTGCCAAAGAAAGAAAGATGACAGGTTGCTGTACAGTATACGCCATTAAAATTATTAAAAACTTAAAAATCCCTTTTTAATCAGACATCTCTTATTACTGTATTTAAAAAAGCAACTACTATATTGAAATTAGCACCTGAAATTGTGGTTGGATAAAGTCAAAAAAATAAACCATTTTTATGCCACCTTATTTTGTAATTTGTATGTTGTACTCTGTTTGCATCAAAATAAACTTTAAAAATCAATGCAAACGCAGCATGTTATTATACGGTATAAAGCAAATTCCAAAACGCATATAAATACATTGTTAGTTAGTGACCAGGTGCACAACACTCGTATACAAACACACACACTGTATGTGTTGACATAAATTAAAGGTGGACGATTTTGTAAATTCTCCATAAGCTGATAAAAAGTTTGCTGGAATTGAAACTACTCTTTCTCTATTATCAATACAATAATCAACATAATAGTGGTACTACAGGCCACCATACACTCACTCTCAACTCGCGCCATTTCCAAAAAAAGGGCGGGAGAGTGTAGAACAGAAAAGTCATTCGTTGGGCGGAGCTTTAACCGCTTCAACCTAGAAAGTCCGCCTACTAATATATTTAGTACGGGGAATAAATCAGCCAATGACAAGCGAGTGTTAGAAGCTCTTATTTTCATTTCAAACACACTACACTATGCTACTACAACAACCTCTATTGAGCCAGCCAAAGCCACCCACCTGCATTTTTTTATTTCGTTTTTCATCTTTTTCTCCCCTCTCCGTTTTGGTAAAGAGGGAGATTGTGGGTGGTAGTGTGTAGAAGGGTGGAAAAGTTGCTGTGGAAATTGATTGAAAGACACTGCCGCCATTTTGGTTTTTGAGGGGGAGGGAGTGAGATATAGTACATAGTAAAGAGTGAGAGAGACTGCTTGCCATCCTTTTTGTAAGTACAAGAGGTTTTGTATATGTGTATATTAGTAGATGTGTACACTGTACTATGTGTGTGAATTGAACACCAGTGTGGATACATTTACGCATATACTGTGTGTGCTTGCTATCTGCCATTTTTTTATCCTCTTCTTGTTATTCTTTACCCGTCGTCGTCGTCATCGTCTGCTTTTGGCTTCATCGACTCGACTTCTAACTGACGTTTTTTTTTGTTTTCACACACAACTGAGAAGACGCCTCATGTTTTCTCTATAATACTTACTATAATCACGGATACTGTCGGGATAAATTAAAAATATCATTGTGGACTTATTGGATTAAATTCGTGTACATCGAGACAAAATGATGGAATTTTTAACTACGGTGTTCTTCGTTGAGACGGAGGCCGCTATTGCTACATCGAATGCGGCTGTAACTTCTTAGCGTGCATCAGCCATTCTCAATTTTAAATTGGTTAGGATTAACAATTAAATATTATACAGTAATAGTGGTATTGTGAATTAAGAGATGTGTGATATATGTAGTGCCAATTTGGATTTTTATTGTGTGTAAGTTTAACTAATATTGCGCCGACAAAGTAATTGTTTAAGTTTGTATGGATTTCGAATAAACATTCATCGATGATATATCCAGGAGGAAACATTTAAAAGTTGTAGTTTAATAATAATATAAAAAGACAAGCAGAGAGCGTGATATAACAACCAAAATCATGTATCCCGCACCTTCCAGACATCCAAGCACGGTAAGTGTTATTTTTAAGCCTATTTAATTAACCCTTAAAACAAGTGCGCCATTTGGTTGGTGATTGGGGGTGTAAAGGGGAAACACACCATTGCCTCTTTCACTATTTGAAAAAAATTAATCCGCCACATAATCGGTTTCAAATAGTGCAGACGTTTAACTTTAGTTTTAGTAGACGATAAAATGTCTACGTTGGAGTAAAGTCAACTTTGTCTGGCTATGGAGGTCAATTAAAATTTAAAAATAGGGTAACGCTATTTCCTTACGCTATTCAAACTGCAATGGTTAACCGCGCGCCGACTGACCGTTGTTGTGTTCATCCGCCGCAGCCTAGTATCGTTGGCCGGTAAAATAAGCATTGAATTCGGCTTGTAGATATTTGCCACTCATTCTAGGCAGACTTTATCCAAAACTCATTCGCTTTTTGACACATGTACGGTAATTTTGTTTCCAGATGTTTAACATGTTTAACTCGAATTAAACGTATAGCTATTTTTAAATTTGCGGCGATAACAAGTTTGAATTTGACATAAAAAATAGCAGTCGTTACTTTTTTTAAAAAAAAATTTTTGAATTTGAAACCTCTAGTTGATTCGAATACGGGGACTTTAACGCCATCTAGTGGCGACAGCACGTACTAAGCTACAATGTACAGTGCATTTTTGTAACGCTAGATACTTGTTGACATTTAATTTATCTCAAGGGCTAATTTTGGTTAATTTTACAATGTGTCACGTAACAAATTTATTTCTCCTTTGCCAAAGTTTAAATTCAAGTGTAGTACTTGTCAACTGTTTTATTATATATTTTTTGAGGTTTTAAATTGGAGAGGCACTCGAACAATGATCTTTGATTTGCCATGTTGTTACTCCATTGACAAAAGTAATAAATTGAAATTTTAAAAAGTCAATCGTTGACTTTGTCTGCTCTCCAACTGTCAGCATTGGATCATGTTTTTATTATCAAATGATTGTCATTTTATTTTAGATGCATATTATGTTTAGTGGTTGTCAAATGACATTGCAATTTCTGGCCATAGTTTAACCAGTTGCAGATTCCATATCTTCTTGATTCGGTTCATATCATTTAATGACATAATCTAATAAAAGCTAAATTGATCGCTAATTAGAACTTACAATTTTTGGTCCGCTTAAATCGATGTTGATTCTCAAGCTTTTTAGGACAACTTTATTAATTTAATATCTTGAGTCTTGACACATTAGTTTTTACTTTTAGTTATAAAGATTAAACTTGTATTTAATGCTGTGTATCCTGTAATTAATTAGCGAGTTTAAATCAATTAAACTAGTCATGCATTTGCTTTTTCTGCATTGTTTAAAGTTTAGTTGCAACTGGATTATGGCAACAACAAATTAGCAACTACAGTAATTAGTCATCAGTTTAATTGAGATAACAATTTTTTGTAACACTAGAATGGCTAGGTTTTTCTTTTTATTGAAATTAGTTAAGATAATTACACCGAAGTTTAGTTTTTTCTTGTATAACTCAGTTAGATGACTAAAGTAACAAATGTTGCATTTGAATGACTTGTTCAATACATTGCGAAATTTTATTTTTTTTTGTTTTCCAATTACTGAAATCTTATAATAACCTACTGTTATTGTAAAGCAGACTGATTAATGATTATTGTTGGCAAGTTAAGCAAAGTCATCGTTTGAAATCGTTATTCTTAATAACAAAAAAGATTCTGTAAACGTTTTTCTATTATACACAAATAATGTTAGTTTAATAGCAAAAAATTAGACCTAGATTATACTGTGTACACTTTGCAATTGCTACGAGTGTCTTTTATATTTATATACCGGTACTGTAAGTTATATTATGTGTACATTATATATGACGATGACGCCATATAGGGGGGTTTGTACCTGTCTCTCAGGTACTCGATCTTTACCTAATGACACCTCAGGGAGGGTAAAAAGGATGTTGGCAAAGTGAAGTGCTAATTTCATAATGACGCTTGCGTAATATTCTACTCTCATGTCGACAGCGCCATAATAGTAATAATAATAAGAGGGGAGATGGAGAGAGATATAGAATGGGGAGTGTAGGGTGGGTGTATAGAATAAAAATTGGTTATATTATATGATATGTAATGAAATGGCTGTATTCATTTCATTGCAGACATTTATTATTATTATGGAGCTGCAAATAAGCAGTTTGCAGTGACATGCATGGCCGTTTTATACCGGTTAGTTTAGGTTCTGATAAACAGTTAGCTAGACAAAAGTGGTGGTTATTTAAGTAAACAGTTTTGTTCTTGTAATTAGTGGTTGATTAGTTTATGGTGCTATTAATTTAATTAATTAAAATTTTGTTTATTAAATTTAGTAACTGATATTAGTTAATAAATGTACTTTTTTTCGTAAAAGATATGAAATAACGGTTATGTTAGTTTAAAAAAAAATTTATCTTCAAGACTTGGAAATGTAAGAAGCTATGGTAGCTAACTTGTACAGTATGTTTGCTTGGTACATTCGATGCTGTTACGTCAGTAAAAATGTTATACAAATATCGTCTGCTTTTTTTTTTGTACAATTTTAGCCGTACAAATGCAAACAATAAAATATGATACAAAAAAAGTTGTATTTTAATATTTTTCTATCAATAATTTGTAAGTTTGGATTTCGTACTGAACAGAAACAGGTGAAATTTGATAGGTTTTTTTAGATTGTTGATGGTTCGTATATTTTTGGATGTCCTTTTTGCTATTTATTTATATACTGTATATAAATAATGTACTGTCTATACAGCAGTGTATACACTTGAAATGTGAACCAGAATGGATGGGATATACAGCATGTGTAAAGTGATAACATTTTGGGAAGACCATATCATTTTCATAGGAAAATTTATAGAGATCGATATTCTACCGTAGATATACATGTACTGTATATCGCAGCGAAGTTTTTTTTGAGAGTACATGTCAAAAAAATGTGGCAAAATGTAATTGTCTGAAGAATGGAATTGCTATAATGTATATCTACATGTAAATGCAGGGTGAAGATTAAATTTTAAAAACTTTATTATATGGGAAGAATGACCATAAGTAAAGAAAATGGATAATGTCTTATAATGAATTTAATATGCTGACATTAAATTATTTCTTGTATGATTTTCAATATTTCTAACACATACAGTACCGGTAGTACTTTTTTCTGTACCAGAAGTGTTTTGAGGATTTTATGATCAAACCCCTCACTTTAAATTATTGGAAAACATTTTCTTTTATTCTCTGAACCATGCAAAAATAAACTGGAAACTTAAAGCTTTCTAAGAATTTGTGTGGCGGAGCTGCAGCAGCTAAAAAAAATAAAATAAAACTAAAGCAGACGTGTATAGGGTGGGTGGAGAAAAACAAAAAATGCTTTGGGTGGAGATGGATGGATCGTTGAAAATGATAATATTGTGTATGTACACTGCGTAAACAATATATTCGTTTAGTAATTTTAAATTTTGTTTATTTAATGGAACTGGCGTTTGTTTTTATTTTGGTTGTCGTATTTTTAGAGGTAGAAATGATTTTAATCATGGCTATTTAGATAAATTTGATGTTGAAATAAGTTTAAGAGTATCATTAGTGGAATTTAAAGCTTGAGGCTCATGAGTGTTTGGTTATAGGATATATAAAGTATTCATTTTAATGAGCTTATTTTGATTTTTTTAAGACTGAATGCCATTAGCTTTAAGTAAGTTGTACTGTATGTACTTAATAAATTGTTTATTCAGTGTACATGTATTTAGTAATGCTGTATTTATTGTTTTATTTCGATGCAAAATTCCTGAAAACAAGTGGCAGTTTTTGTAAACAAGATATACGACTACAACATTTCTTTAATAATATTTGAAGAGAAAATTGTTTGCATTATTTTACTATTAAATACTCAAAAATGTTTCATGAACTTTTTAAAGAATGCTAATCTCAAATTAGTGAAATGGCATTAGTTTCTAGTCTCCTACGATTTTTGTTGACACCAGAAAAAAATTTCTGTGTTTGTGCTTTATTAGCATACTGTATGTACAGTATTACGTAGTACAGTTTGTGTAATAACTCTTACCATTTATAGTGAATTCATTAATCGACTTTTGAAATACTGCACAGAACTTGTTTTCAGTGTGGGGTTTTTATTTAATGATAATGATTAAATGCTAATATGGTAAAATACACAATTATATTATTGACTTGTGTGTATGGAACGTAACGTCATCAAAAGGATATACGCACACGTACTGTACAGTATATTACATTATGTACACGCGCAGTATGGGATAAACGAGTTTACACATGC
The DNA here is from genome assembly GCA_013389785.1 of Helicorthomorpha holstii. NCBI lineage: Eukaryota > Metazoa > Arthropoda > Diplopoda > Polydesmida > Paradoxosomatidae > Helicorthomorpha > Helicorthomorpha holstii. Next base: position 9,619,451 of record JAAFCF010006680.1, on the reverse strand, counting down.
ACTCGTATTTAGTTTTGCTTGGATTAACCCAGCTATTCGGTTGTTGTTTTTTTTTCTTCTTTGCTTGCTTTTCTGTTGCCTGCCAAAATTGTTTATAACATGTCGACATACCCCATACCACTAAAATACTCTATCTAAACATAACCGGCTGTTGCATAATTGAACAAAATTGACTTTGGAGAAAAATGTAATAGATGAATTGCTCTATGCCAAATATTTTTTTAAAGTTATTTTTTGCCGTTGAGTAATTACAGTATTATTATTATTGCGCTGCAATTGTAACTACTGTTTTTGTAACTTTTTTTGGCATTAAAAAGTGTATTGAAAGCGGTTGTCGAGTTATGCTAGGAAAATATACATCAACTAATTGAATTGTTTTGTACAATGCAGCAAATCAGTTTGGAATAAAACTGACCTATTTTTAGACCGTATCGTCATCTATGTATAAATTATCACTTTTTTAAATGGCTTTTATTTTCTTTTATTGTGGAGTCGAGGAAATGAAGTTTTATGGTTGCAGGCAAGGAGGATGCAGACGTTAATATCGAATTTGTTTATATTTGTTTTGAAATTGTATTTATCCTAATTCCTTAACACTTAATTAGTGCCAACTATATTGGTATAATAGTTTTTAAGTTTGACCTTGTGCATTTAACTATGTTGATAAGCATCAAAAACATAAAAATTAACAGGATAACATTAATTAAAATGAGAACCATAAACATGTAGATTGTGATTAAAATCATTGTTTTTGATTAGCCGCGAAATGTGGCGGATAAACATAATCGTATTTCTTCAAAGCGACTAAATTAGTGACAAAGTTTGCGAATGTTGGTATCATTGTTAAAAGTTAAAATTGGTGGCGAAATAACTTTGAATTTACGTTAGCAAACAATATATTGAACTTTCTCAGTAACTATAAAATGCTATTTTAATTAAAGCAAGTATTTGAAAGTTGTTACAAAAGTTATTGGAATTTGTCACAAATTTGTAAAAACTGTAAGGAGTTGTCTCTGTCCAAAACATGCTTGTGGGGAATTGCGATAAACAACAAAGAAATATAGAAAATATTGTAGAATTGTAAAAAAAGCATTGTAGAATGTTTATTAAGTAATTACAATAATATTGAAGTTGAAATAATTTGAGGTAATTATTGAGATAATTTACTGTACTGTAATTGAAAAAAGTCAATGTTTAGGGAATGTTGACAAATGTGTTTGTAGGCAAAACGGATGTAATTTTAGAGTCATTGTCTAAAAATAGTGATAAGTTACTGCCAGAATTAACTTGTTGGCAGCTGTAAATAAATCCTTCAACGATATTTTCTAAATTTGGATATTGACATTGTTATAAAAATGACTTTGGCAACTGATAAATTCATTGTGTTTAAAGTTAGATATTGAATTGTAGTCTTGCGTATTCCTTCGATCAACAGCTAACTCTTTCTCTATAGGCTCGAGAATTTGCAATAGATTTTTTTTCTCATGTAATTTGAGAGTGGAAAGCGTAACAAATGGACCTCCCACTTGTTTTAAGTGCCAAAAATTTTTTTTTTTGTTTAAAGTTAAAAATATTTTTCAAGCGTGTAATTGTTTATATTGCAGGGTGGTCATCAGCCTGGTCAACCGTTTAAATTTACAGTCGCCGAAACATGTGAAAGAATTAAAGACGAATTTAATTATTTGCAGACTCAGTATCACAGGTAATTAACACCCACAACAAAAAAAACTAGTTTCTTATTACTGTATTTTCTTTTTGTTTACATACACTTTATATTTGTTCACTGAGCAAACTAACATTTGTTGTCAAAATATTTGCATCAGTTCGTTTATTTATTTATTTTTTAAAAAGAAGATTGAGTATGTTGAATTTTTATTTTTGCACCTTTTTGCGATTTCACAAAGAGTTAAAAACTATTTAGTTATTGATCGATGTTTTTTGGGTACTTGTTATTTTTATATTGGTACCTTTTTTTTTTGGTAGTTTTATTGTTTTTAGTTTTTTTTTGTAGATTTTGTTTTATATTTCATATTAAAATATGGTTGGGGCGTCATCGTTTTATTGCCCATTTAGTGATATTGAACTGTTGATGTTTGCAAATGTCGTTATTGAGGCTTTTAAATTAATTTAATAACAACTATAAGAGGGTGTTTGCTTAATTAGCTTTTATTCTCAATTCGCACACAAGTATTTAAATAGACATGAACTTTTTTCAATGTTTAATCTAATTGCTTTTAATTATATTTGTAGTCTAAAATTGGAGTGTGAAAAATTGGTTAGCGAGAAAACTGAAATGCAGAGGCATTACGTAATGGTAAGCATAATATTTCTAATTGGCTAGGCAATTTACAGACTGTGAATTGTCTATAATTTAATGTAATTTATTGTAATGTTGCCTTGCTTTATCTAGTATTACGAAATGTCTTATGGCTTGAACGTTGAGATGCATAAGCAAACGGAGATTGCCAAGCGACTGAGTGCAATACTAGCTCAAATCATGCCGTTTCTGGCGCAAGAGGTTTGTTATTAACTTTAATAATGCTTTTAATTTTTCTGCATATGACTAATTACGCTGTTTATAGCACCAACAACAGGTTGCTACTGCTGTGGAAAGAGCGAAACAGGTCACAATGACTGAATTAAACGCAATTATTGGGGTATTTTTAATAGTAAAATTGTTGCTTAAGATTAAAATATTAATGCGTTTTTATTTTTGGTGTAGCAACAGATGCACGCACAGCAGTTGCCACACGCTCATGCTCCACCGATTCCTATGGTTCCACATCCGGGTCTTCAACCTCCAGCTATGCCAGCGGGTCTCTTGGCTTTATCTGGGGCTTTAGGAGTGTCGGCAGCTTCTCATCTCAGCGCTTTAAAGGATCAACACAGAGAGGAAACCAAAAGTAGCAGTAGTGGTAAGTACTTTTTTTTGTTAGCTGAACTTCCTACTTTTAACACATGTTTTTTATTGTTTATGTAGCTCTGACTGATGAGCGACAAAGGAGTTCAAGTTCCATCTCACCAAACGACAGAGATAAATATAGGAATAGGTCTCCAGAACCGGTGACTGAGAGCAAAAGGCGAAAAGAGGAGAAGCATTTACAACAGGTGAGTTAAACTGGCCCAAGTTGAATGCATAGTTTGATTTGCGTATGACTATAATAGAAATCTTGACAGGACAGCGATGGTGAGAAGAGCGACCAGGATTTGGTGGTGGACGACGCTAACGAGGTTGGGATTCTCGACTCTATTAATTAACATAGGGAATTCTAAAATAGCAAAACAAAATTTGTTGTGAATAGGATCCATTAAGTCCGGCAAATGGGGAAATTAATTCTAGGGAAAACGGGCAAAAGATTCCTAAATTAGAAAGACCTCCAAGTCGAAGTGGTTCCTCGTCAAGTCGAAGTACACCATCTGTCAAATCTAAAGAGGTAAATTTTAAACGTATAAATTGGACATGAGATGTTAGTAAAACGTTTCTTTGTTTTGGAACATCTAATTTGAAATTCATTGTTTGTTAAGGGAGAAAAACCAACGACACCAGTCTCTAAACCTACCACACCTACCAATTCATCTAGCAGTTTACCTGGAACCAGTGGTCTTAAACCAGTAGCTAAATCTGCGCCAATGGGCCCATATCCATACGTACATGGGGCTCCTCCTGGTACTCTTCCTGGAGATTTCGCCACCTCTATTTACGCTGGATCGCCAAACATGTCATCTGCAGTTAATTCTTTTAACGGTCGAGCAGGAGTAAGTATTTGCAAAATTTTGATTTGCAATAATTGGCATGTACTTACTAAAATTTAAATAATCAAGGTGGGCTATGATCATCTTCATCGTTCAGCAGCGGCCTTGCCACCTGGACTTGGGGGCATTCATGGAGGAAAACCGTAAGTTATCTACCATTAAAAATACCTAAGCATTGAATTTAGTTTCTCTTAAAAGTTTAAATCAAATCTCTACAGGCTATATATATTTTCTTGAATCAAAAACTTAAAACTTATTGTCGTTGGATTTTTGTGATTTTGCTATGTTTTAAATATGGCAAAATTCGGTCTTTTTTCTTTATAATAAAAGTCCGAATTTAGTAATTCCGACTCTGTTTTTGTGTCTTTATTTTTAAAATTACATCACGGCACACGTTTTGATTGGCGAGTTTCAGTGAACTTGGATTAAGTTTTTAAATTAAGCTGGCAGCTGTAACGTGACGAACTTGGTCTATTAATTTAGCCTTGAATTAAGGCGTGAAAACTAAAACAAGTGTCAAAGTTTTAAATTGACACTAATAGCACGATACTTTTCATTTTTTGGCCGCTTCTCTTTGACAATGTAATTTAATTTTTTATCCTCAGTTCAGCTGGTTTCTTAACAGCAAGAGGTTTTTTATAGTTGCATTATATAATTGTGCTAATGAGTCGGTACAATTTGTAAGCTTTGAAATGAAATAATTGAGTGGTTAATATGTTAAATTTAAAAATAAATTCAAAATTTGAAATTTATTTCTAAATCGTCAGATATAGTATTTGAATGGTTTATTATTATGTGTTGATTTTAGTGCTTATTCTTTCCACGTAAGTGCTGATGGAAAAATGCAACCGGTGCCATTTCCACCGGACGCCCTCATTGGTCCAGGGATTCCTCGGCACGCCAGACAAATCAACACATTGAATCATGGTGAAGTGGTTTGTGCGGTGACCATAAGTAACCCTACCAAATATGTATACACTGGAGGAAAAGGCTGTGTCAAAGTTTGGGATATTAGTCAACCTGGCAGTAAAAGTCCAGTTTCTCAGTTGGACTGTCTGGTAACTTGATTACTTTACTCGCATTATAACTATATTGAGTTTCTAATCGAATGTTTTTTACTATTAGCAACGAGATAATTATATTAGATCAGTTAAATTACTGCCCGACGGGCGAACATTAATTGTTGGCGGAGAAGCTAGTACTCTATCAATATGGGATTTAGCTGCTGTAAGTAGATACTAATTGTACTTTAATTTGTACTTTTTTTAACTTGTTTTTACCGGTTTAATTATAGCCCACACCTAGAATAAAGGCCGAACTGACTTCCAATGCGCCGGCTTGCTACGCCCTTGCCATTAGCCCTGACTCCAAAGTTTGTTTCAGTTGTTGTAGCGATGGAAACATCGCTGTTTGGGATCTCCATAATCAAACCTTAGTTCGCCAATTCCAAGGACACACCGATGGGGCCAGTTGCATCGATATTTCAAGTGACGGAACCAAGTTATGGACAGGTGGATTAGACAATACAGTTCGTTCATGGGACCTGAGAGAGGGAAGGCAGCTACAGCAACACGACTTTTCCTCTCAGATATTTTCTCTTGGCTACTGTCCTACTGGGGAATGGCTTGCTGTTGGGTAAAAGTTTTTTTATTTAAAATGTTGTGAATTGGGTTTTAATTGCAATTGATGTTATAGAATGGAGAGCAGCAACGTTGAAGTTCTTCACTGTACTAAACCGGACAAATATCAGCTACATTTACACGAAAGCTGTGTGCTATCATTAAAGTTTGCTTATTGTGGCAAATGGTTTGTTAGTACAGGTAAAGACAATTTGTTGAACGCCTGGAGGACACCATATGGAGCCAGTATTTTTCAAGTAAATTTTATTGGCCAATTTCATTTAGTTTATTTTTTCATCTTAATAATATTTGTTTGTTTTTAACAGTCAAAAGAATCTTCTTCAGTGCTAAGTTGTGACATTTCAGTGGATGATCGAATCATCGTGACCGGTTCAGGCGACAAGAAAGCCACGGTGTACGAGGTCATCTTTTAAACATAAAGTTAAAAATGATATATACAGATATAAATAATAAGAGATAAAAAAATAGATGTATATATTACATTTTCATCTGTCAAAGGTTAAAATGTTCATCGTTTGTTTCATTTTTTCATTAACATTGGAAGTCCCTTCCCAAATATACATTTAAAAAATACAAAACGAAGAACAAGCAAGTCATCTCGTGTTAGAGGTTCGGTTACTTTTATTTTGCTTTTAAACTCAGGTCTTTCAAAACGCATTTGTGGGCGTTTTTAACTCGGTTTTTCTAAATTGTCACTTTAATTTTTTAATGTGATATATGAGTTCAAGGAAGTTTCTGTGGGATAGAATGGACAAGTGAGACAGCACTGAAAATAAATTTCTGTGATTTTGAAGGATCCGACGTTAGTTGTGTGTGTGGACGGATATTTAAACTTTTGTTCCAGTTTTAACGGACCGTTGCTAATGACACTGAACTCTTTATTGTGTGTCAGTTTGTACGGAACCGGAATGTCAAGAGTTTCTAAGAAGGATTTCGTCGTTGTTGGCTTGAACATTACTTTTCTTCGTCCACGTCTCTTGGTTCCTCCAGATTCATTTTTTTTTATTAAAAACAAAATGCTGTAGATTTCTATTGTATACATAAGTGCACCCTCTTTTCTGACTGCCAAAAACTTTGCAGAACCAACCAAAACTGTTTTGAAGCACAAATGTCACTATTTCCGCTTTTTATCTCTCGATCTTGTGTGCTTTCGAGTGAATGATTAATAATCGTTGTAATGTAATGTGTGAATTTACTGTCATTATTTTTAAATAAACACTATAATGTTCATCATTACAACAATTTATGTTAATAAAAAGTAATCGAAGAAGGGTTTTAATTTAAACTTAAAGTATTACACAATAAGTATAGCATTAGAAACTAAATTTTTTGTTAAAATAAGATATTCGGTAGGAATTTAAATGACGATGGCAAGGACGGACATTACGTTTTAAAATACAGGTATAAACAAATTATATATGGATTTTATGATTGATCTAGACGTAACACTATAAGACTAACATTTAGGACGATTTTTGGGGAAAATTTATTGTTGGCCATTTTGAAGCAGTTCCTGGTTCTTCAGAAGCATGCGTAAATATTTAAGTTTGGGGCAATGAAATTGTCTATCGAATGATAACAAACCCAAACCTGGAGCTCGTTTGTTTCAAGCTACAAGCGTTAAACAGACTAAATGACTACAATTATCAAATTTTTACATTGTAAAGCACTTGTAGATCGATTTCAGATCTAAAAACATTAGATTCATAAAGTGCAGGTAAACGTTCATCTAAAGCAACGATCGTTTTAAATTCTGAATGAAATAAAACGATAAAATGCGATAAAAAAATGGGAATTATTCTCATTGGATTACGACGCTATTATTTCAATAGATTGTTTTTATTTTATAAATCAATACCGGTATGCCGTCAGTTTGGATTCTATTTAGATAATTTTTATGATCATTGGAGACGAATTTCCAACGGAATCGTTACTTGCACCCGATTCTACAATTTATTAACGATGGTATACTATTATTTAAGAACCTGTGATTTTTTTCTGATTTTTGAAAAAAGTGAGAAAGACTTTGCGTTTTTCTCAAAAATGGCCAAAATCTGACATTGATTTTATGACGGTAAAATGATGCGAGGATTCCAATTCCGTTAGCATTTTTTGGATATCTATAATAGTTTATGAATTATTTTAGTTTAGAACCACTTGGAGATGGATTTCAGGTCTAAAAACATCAGATTCGTAAAGTTTAGGTTGATTCACATTGAAAACCGCCGTTCTTTTTTATTTAATTTTCAAACATTTTTTTTTCTACCCAGGCAAGGCTATTATAGCCTTTGCGTTTTTATCAAAAATACTAATTTTTTTTAAAAATGAACTAAAATAGTTTAAAAGGAAGTCATTTCTTGGTTAATTAAAGTGGAATTAAATGAACAGCATTAAAGAAATATAACGATAGACGGTTAATAAAAAAAATATATATTAAAAAAAAATTTTTTTTTTAAACCCATAGTAAAGTATATAGTGAGTTATTAAGAGACTAATATTCGTCTTCTCCGGTGTGGCCGAGTTGGTTTAGTCGCCAACTAAAAACAGCGGAACCCTCCTCCCGTCCCATTCCCCTCCCAATGGTTGGTTTAGGTATCTGCTATGGTACCAGGTATATAGGTATGGCATGGACGTCAAGCGCCTTTGAGGCCTTCACCCCGCAGGGGGCTTTCTTCGACCCTGGCTCCCTGCAGGGGGTGGGGTGAGGGCCTCAGAGGCGCTGGTGATGAAACCTTCCTTTGGGGTAAGGGGGGCACGGTCGAGGCGTTTTATTATAGTTTTGGAAGGCGTGACGTCACCTTCTTAGTTACGACGGCAGCGCCACCTACATTGAAACGTAACAAGCGCCATCTTAATCAATTACCCAGTTCTACGAGTGGCCCAGCTTCAGGACGGATGTACTTTTTATTTTGTCGTCGTGGAGGATTCTTTTTTTTTTTTTTTTTAAATTTTATCTAGAAATTTAAAATTCGTTGTAGTACTTCTACTGTAGATTTCATTTTATTTGTAATATTTGTTTCGTTTTTTCTAGAGGATGTCGGACAGAAGGTCAAGGATTACACTGGATTTAAAAAGGGAAATTGTGAACCATGGTAAAATAGATCGTTTTTGATTTCGATGCTTTTTCAAATGTAGTTATTAGATTGATAGTTTAACTTAGAATCCATAATTTATTTAGTATTCTGGCTTTAAAATGTCGCTTAGTGTGCATGCTTTTATTGAAAACGAAACGAAAATCTTTTCACGTAGCAATTGAACTTTCATCATCGTCGCCCATCCAAATCTTAAATAAGCATTTTTCATAATTTTTATTTAATACAACTTAATTTAGTCGAAAGCTCTCAACTAATTTAGATATTGATAAATTGAATGGTTAAATGTTAGCGTGATAATTATTTCTTTTGAATTTCTATTGCAACGTATCAGCCATTGTTTTTCAACAGCAAGTGACTTTGAACATCGACAAAAGTTGGCGAAATGTTAAATCACGAACATTTAATTAAGTTTTTCTTTAATGACTGAAATTGTTTGTTTCAAGGCACTGTATTTGAAAAACAAAAGCATATAATTCTTGTGGTTTGCTGTTTTTCATAGTCTTTGTTACATGAAGGATTTTGTATGTTGGAGTCTTTATTAGGTGGATAAAAATCTGAGAAATGGAATCAACAATCGTTCTTCCATGGAGGGTTTCAAGCACCAAAAAGGTTACTTTTGAAATGTTACTTGTTTGAAAATTTATATATTTGTTTAATTATTTCGTGTATTTCTGTTTGCAGCTTCTAAAATTGATTTTGTCTGAATTATTCTGCAGCTCCAAAAACTTCAAGAGGTGAAATTTTCCACGAAAAAGCGCAATCTTCTAAATTCGAAATTTAATATCGTTTGTAAATTCGTATATTTCTTATTTATATTCGTTTCAATTGTAAGCGCTTGTTTTTGTATTTTTTTTTTGTTCTTTTGCGATTTGTTTGTTCTTATCGTTGTTGTATTAAAGTTTTTTTCAACATATTTTTGGCCCTTCCAGCACCCGTACTTTTTTCAACAATCATCGCAGCAGGGGGAGAGCATTCTTCAAGTCCCCGCGCACAGATTTTCAATGGCAACCACCTGCGCCAACACTTAGCTATTTTTTCCCCCTGCCCTTATGGGCTTCCGTAGTTTTTTCCTTTTTTTCCCCTTTGTTTTTTTTTCCTCCCATTTTTTTTTTTTTTTTTACCTTTAATTTTTTTCCCTCCGAAATTTTTGAAATTTTAAAACTATTTTTATTGAAAATGTTAAACTTACAAAATGGTTTTGAAAAAAAACGACTTGAAAATAAAACGACCTGAAAATAAAACTACCTGAAAATAAAACGACTTGGATAAAAAAAAGACCTGAAATCGATTTGTTTTGTGCAAGACAAGTAAAATTTCGAAAATAGAAAAGTCATAAACGACTACCCAGTGGTTGAGAATCAGCTGGCAAGGAAATTTCGAAAAAGGGAAAGTCATAAATGACTACCCAAGGGTTGAGAAACATCTTGGCAAAAAAACTATATAGACATATGAAAATGTATAAAAAGAACTTAGCAGCATATGAAAGTGTATAGAAATAACATGCATATAAACTAACTGACAAATGTACGAGTTTGATGGATTTTTTGGACATCTAAATCCAAAAAACAATGAACAATTTAAATGTTTGCGCATGCGTAGTTACAAATACAATTTTGAAATTAAAAAAAAATTTATCATGTAGGAGACTCGAACCTGCAGTTGCTACAACTGAAATTTGTGACAATCACGCTCGGCCATCAGAACATTACATCAATCGATGTCATACATTTGGTAGCAGCTAGTAAAAAGTGCAAATTGAACAGCATTCTCCCCTAAAAAAAATTAAAAAAAAATAAATTAGCAACTACGTGATTATTTTACTAGTAAATGCCACTTACCCCGTGAAAGAGATGAAATTTTGGCTTTGCACTCTTTCCTATCTGCTTTTGTCCAAAATGTTCGACCAATAACAACGCACTCTACAAATATCAATAACATCGCTTTTTTCTGAGTTTGTCGATGAAACTTAGTTAACACTATTACGATTTACACTATTTTACGCATTTTTTTTAAAAAAAAATAGAAAACTACGTTTTGAAAATAAGACAAGAATAGCGCTCTTAAAGGTAGGGTTTTCAATTTTTACACATCTATCGCATAATGTCAAAAAAGCAACCATACAGAACCTGGAAAAAAAAAATTAGTTTCAAAAAAAATGTTTTTATAAACTGTTTTTAAAAAATCTTACCAACGAAGCTATAAATCAAGATTAAGCCCATCCAAATTAGAAAAGTTTAATAACTAGTAATAAGATTGTTGCAACTTCCGTCGATACAGTACGACTCTAAAATCAAAATAAAATTAGTTAATGATTAAGTAGTAATCAGTATTTAATCAAAGTTTTTAACACTGCTTAACTTCTCAAATGGCAGAATGTCTAATATATGGTCACAAACTGCAGGAAATTAAATGACTTTCAAATCACATTACCATATCTACAGTAATTCCTTAAGAATTTGATTGAACATTTATGCAATGACGGTACCGTAATGGTTTCTATATTACGAACTAAATTCCAATGTAGTTCAAAAATCAGATCGACTACAAAAGATTAAGGATTTGAGATTTAGGAGAGTATGAATATACAAAATAAAGAAAAAATAAATGACTTATGTCATAGATGCAGTACAAACTAATAACTAACGCATTTTAAAACTCAATCATTAAATCAGACACGCAATTGGCTCAGTGTCAAAGTCAATTGTAAATATGCAAATTAAATCATCTGTGCAATGGTACTTTGAACATGGCATTGGTTTCTTGTTTACGATTTAAGGCTCCATTTTAAATTAAATATACTAAATTGGAAATTTTAGCAACTTTTTAATGATATAAAGCATTTGTGAAACTTGATGGCAAAAAAAAAAGTTTAAAAGATGAAATAAAAATACTTAAATATAAGCATTACAAAAATCAAAATATGGCTACTCACCAGATTATTGGTAGTTGATCCTTGGTCCATTTTGCAAATTTTCTCGATGTATCGACGATCCATTTACAGTATTACAATTTCCCTTTGATTTCTCAATTAACGCTAATTATTATAGCTAATTTTCTAGTTTTCATAATTGTAGTAATTTAATTAGACGTACAGTATTTGTAAATATTAATACAGTATTAATCTAAATTACTGTTCGTCATTATTGGACTTCATACTATTCTCTGCCAAAGCCAAATAATATTCGTACAGTATATGCGTCACATAATAAATTATAGCAAAATTACTGCCAATTATGTCAAATTTAACAGCAAAAAAAATTAAAATAAAAATTAAAATAGAAAGTACTGTACTGTTATAAACATCGATTGTTTCCAAAATCTATGGTCAATCTAATCTACTGTATGTTTCGAAATTGTTTTCCATTGATCATTAAAATATTTGTAATTTGTTCAGCGATTACTTTAGATAAAAAGTGAAGAAAAGTTTTACAATTAGCACTAAGTTATTACAGTACAGTTACTGTAAGCTACTGCAAATGAAATCGCTGGACTTCGAAATATTTCTAATGATGGTTTTTTCATTGCAACTGTTACTTCGCATGTCCCGGGCCGAAATTTTCTGCTTACCGTGTCCCCATACGAAATTAAAATGATACAAAATGCGAATTAACTATCGGAAATGCACTTTAAACAATGAAAACATTTTATTAGCCAATAAAAATCGCACATTTGACGTGTTGTATATTGAAAAAATTTTAAGCAACCAATAAGATGATACAATAATCGTTTATTTTTTACAGGGCGGAGAAAATTGTCCCGTTAACCGATTTTTCATATTTTTAAAATTAAGGTATATACTTTTTGTACACCCTGTATAATATTTTAACTTTCTTTTTCTTCTAATTAAAGTCAAATATAGGTATTTTAATTCCGGTTTTAGCTGAATTTTATATTTTCTAATGTTATAGACCCTTTTTTGTTGTTATTATTATAATTACAAATCTTCCTTTTTTAGTC
>JAAFCF010006680.1:9337195-9606606 GCA_013389785.1 Helicorthomorpha holstii | reverse complement strand
ATCGCAAAGACAAACGCGAGTAAAAGACGAATCAACTCTTCTTCATCTTTCCAATTGTCTTCATCATTTCATCAGCACTATAAAATTCATTAACAAATATTTAATTTACAAAAACGATATCAATTTCATTTAAAATGCAATCGATTTACCAGTTCAACTAAAATGCAGCTGAAATCTTCTTGATCGTTGTTGCTGACAGAATAATTGTTGAATTGAGTCAGAATTCAGATCTGAAAACAGCGGAATCGTAATCAGCAGGTCGACATACATAATAATTACAATTTGATAACAGTCATTTAATTAAACTCAAACCTTCGAGTGCAGCTCTTGCTAAAACACTGATGTCGGTAACATTAGGTGTTAAAAACTGGAATATTCACTGTACTATTTTCAACATGCACTGGATCCTAAATTACTTTTAAACAAAATAACGACAATATAATTAATAATAAATTTAATCACTTACTCGACCACATGCTAATCCCATGCCTTGTTCACCCATAACGTTAATCTATGTAACACCGGTACAGTATCAACTAAATTGAAAGGAGTGTAAAACTGGAAGTTTTGGCTCTTTTGAAATATTTATGTTGAATTGAGACTTTGAAATGTAACTGAATTAAGTAGATATATTATTATTCATGTTTATATACCTTTAGATATCTATGAATATTCCAAGCTGCTACTTTGCAATTCAATCACATCTCCACCACAGAAGACCCAAGGCTCGTTGGATTGTATTGTCAGTGGATCGACATATGGAAGTCCACTATCCGTGATCTTTAATGGGCTGAGAGCCAAACGCATTGCATAATAATTATTAAAGAAAAATGTTTAATTTAGCTAAAATATTTACCATCTTCGTCCAACAGCGAGCTTACAAACACAGAAATAAGAAGAGCCTTCTTCCCCAAAGTTCCGGAATAATAAGAGTTTTCAATGAAAGTGAATAGGGATCAGCAGTTACGCTTTAAAGAAATAAATATTTTTAACAAGCCACCACTAGGTTGCAGCACCTTACGGACAACCACAAATAGAAGATCAGACGTGACGCTTAAATCAGGTATAATTATAAAAGTAGCTTCAATGAAAGCGAATAGAGATCAGCAGTTACGCTTTAAAATGATTTAATCAACCACCACTAGATGGCAGCACATAATAAATGTGGCCCGTTTTAAAAATAAGTGGCCCGTTTGTAGGAAAAAAAGAGAGACCTAAAAGGCATGAATTTGATGTGAAACTTTTTTAAAGAAATTTACCGTAGTTAAAAGTTATACATCAAGTTTATGCCCTCCAGGTCTCTCTTTTTTTCTTATAAACGGGCCACTTTTTTCCTTTTATTTACGTTTTTAGTAACTTTATTCGTTGAATTCAACGTGTTTTTTTTAATTCTGTTTAAAATTTCGTTAGGAAAGCTCGATAAGTAACTTTTTTTTAATTTACAATTTATTTGCCATTAGAATTATGTACATTTTAATATGTATATATCATATTAATAAATTTAGATACAATATATTGTGTAAATAAGCAATAATTCTTCTTCATTTCATTAATAAAAAACAATAAATTACTATTTGTGTCAGATGCTTCTACAAAACAATTACAATTTTCTAATTTCAATTCTACGAAACAGTTACAGCTACGTTTTAACCGATAGAACTTTTTAAATCACAATAGTTATACGCAAAACGTTTTTGGTTTTTTACAAGTTTTACAACAATGCAATTATAAGTTTATAACATTCAACAATTGCAAAGACAAACGCACAGTTAGTCTTCCAGTTAGTTTACATCAAGACAAACGTATTAAATAACAACGATAAAACGCTCTCGATGAATTTTCACTCAGTCCGGTGGAAGCTCAATCACAGAGTCAAACTGAAATTCATTTTCATCCTAAAGACTAATCAACTCTTCTTCATCTTTCCAACTGTCTTCATCATTTGACCAGCACTATAAAATTCATTAAAAAATATTTAATTTACAAAAACGATGCCAATTTCATTTAAAATGCAATCGACTTACCTGTTCAACTAAAATGCAGCTGATATCTTCTTGATCGTTGTTGCTGGCAGAATAATTGTTGAATTCAGTAATTGAGTCGGAATTCCGATCTGAAAACAGCGGAATCGTAATCAGCAGGTCAAAATACATAATAATTACAATTAGATAACAGTTATTTAATTAAAATCAAATCTTCGAGTGCATCTCTTGCTAAAACACTGATGTCGGTAACATTAGGTGTTAAAAACTGAAATATTCACTGTACTATTTTCAACATGCACTGGATCCTAAATTACTTTTAAACAATATAATTAATATTAAATTAAATTACTTGCTGCATGCTAATCTCATAACTTTTTCACAGTATACCATGTCAATCTATGTAATATCAACAAAATCGAAAAAAGTGTAAAACTGAAATATTTATGTTGAAATGAGACTTTGAAATGTAACTGAATTAGGTAAATATATTAAAAAATATGATTCATGTTTATATACCTGTAGATATCTATGAATATTCCAAGCTGCTACTTTGCAGTCATTAACCGAATCAATCACATCTCCAACACAGAAAACCCAAGACTTGCTAGATTGCATTGCCAGTGGATCGACATATGGAAGTCCACTATCCGTGATCTTTAATGGGCTGAGAGCCAAACGCATTGCATAATAATTATTAACGAAAAATGTTTAATGTAGCTAAAACATTTACCATCTTCGTCCAACAGCGAGCTTACAAACACAGAAATAAGAAGAGCCTTCTTCCCCATAATCCCGGAAGAGTTTTCAATGAAAGTGAATAGGGATCAGCAGTTACGCTTTAAAGAAATAAATATTTTTAACAAGCCACCACTAGGTTGCAGCACCTTACGGACAACCACAAATAGAAGATCAGACGTGACGCTTAGATCAGGTATAATTATAAAAGTAGCTTCAATGAAAGCGAATAGAGATCAGCAGTTACGCTTTAAAATGATTTAATCAACCACCACTAGATGGCAGCACATAATAAATGTGGCCCGTTTTAAAAATAAGTGGCCCGTATGTAGGAAAAAAAGAGAGACCTAAAAAGCATGAATTTGATGTGAAACTTTTTTAAAGAAATTTACCGTAGTTAAAAGTTATGCATCAAGTTTATGCCCTCCATGTCTCTCTTTTTTTTCCTTAAAACTGGCCACTTTTTTCCTTTTATTTACGTTTTTAGCAACTTTATTCGTTGAATTCAACGTAAGTTTTTTTTAATTCTGTTAAAATTTTCGTTAGTAAAACTCAATAAGTAACTTTATAAAATTTACAATTTATTTACCATTAAAATTATGTACATTTTAATATGTATATATCATATTAATGAATTTAGATACAATATATTGTGTAAATATGCAATAATTCTTCTTCATTTCATTAATAAAAAAATTAATTACTATTTGTGTCAGCAGCTTCTGCGAAACATTTACAAGCTACGTATTAGCCGATAGAACTTTTTAAACTACAATAGTTAAACACAGAACTTTTTTTTTGTTTTTTACAAGTTTTACAACGATACAATTATAAGTTTATAACAAACATTCAACGATCGTAAAGACAAACGCGAGTAGTTTCTAATTAGTTTATAAGGCAAAATAAAACGTATTAAACAATAACGATAAAACGCTAATTTTGATATTTCTTATAGTTTTTTTTTAAAAAAAGTGCAAAAGCCTTTACGTTTTTTTTTAAAAAATGGCCAAAAATCAACATATGGATTTTATGAGCTGAAGTAACGTAAAAAGGTGCTAGAAACCATTAAAAGTTTCGTAAATTAAATTGTAGATCATAATGTAATACAGTACTATTTAATTTACGTAAGAATTCCTTTTCAAAAATTTTTTTTTGTAACAGAAGCAGTATAAATAACTTAGGTATTCGAGCATCTAGCTAATCACTATGGCTTAGATTTATTTAACTTTTCAAACTATGTTAAATGACAAAAACGCAATATTCGCTGATTACTAATAAAGGCTTTTAAAAAATAATTGTGTTTTAGTTTCCAGCAGGTATCCAGCCCACCAAATTTAGTTTGGGTTGATTTTCACAGGATGTTCTTGTCTGGTCCAACAGAAATGAGTTGGCGGCTGCATCGATGATTGTGGGCTGACCGTTATCGCACATGAGCGAACCAAAAGTTCTGGATCGAATAGTTGCCAGTTGAGTTGATCTAAAACTTCCAGCTTGACCGCCATGTGTAAAGAAATAGCGATCGCCTTTGAATAAACGTTGGAACTGACGTGCAATAATACACGCAAAAGTTGGACCTACCACACCATCTGATACAGGCAATTCAGATATTCCGCCAGGAAATAAGTCAATATCTTTAACATTTCTATTAAAAAAAAAAATTCATCAAGTATTCATAATAATTCATCAAATTTACAATCTATGACACACTTTTAGAATTTTTTTGAGCTTCTATCAAAATATTTTCATTCTCTCCAGTTCAAAACAACGCTGAAGATCTTAATAAAAATAAAGTGTCTAAATCAACTTACTTGTAAGCAGTTTTAAAACGGTTAATCGTGGTAATATTGGTAATGATGCCAAGCGACAGTATCTCATCAAAACTTTGTGGCACTGGAAGTCCACATACTGATCGGAAAGCGACCCAAGGTGGTAACCCATGGTCTCTACCTCTCTGGACGTTAAATGCCATAAGATCCATGCCAAAAGTTGTATAAGGAACTTTGTTAAGATGTCTGGTGACTGCTTGAACAATACAGTTTTCATAGGACTGGGCTGGTTGCAACGCGGACCCCAGCAGCATTCGGTCTACATTTGCCGCAGACTGATAAATAATTTCAGGGTTTTCAAAATGGTTCTCCAAAGCAAATGAACCGGCATTGGCAACAGTAACCATGTTTTGCAGAAGTGTGTGTCCATAACGATAAGCGGCAGTGGCAAAACTGTTAAAAATGGTGGGCTTCATCGTAGAGTCGTATGTACTAAACCCTGCGATACTAGAAGGAAGTTTAAGACCATAATTGGTCATTATGGTGTTACCCAGAAGGACAGGAAGAAACTCATTGTAGCAAATGTTTTGTAGTTCGGCTATTGTTATGCGTCTAGCCTCTTGGAATACAACTTCATTGCTCCATGAAGGGTTTCTTTTGCGGAGTTCAAGAGCAACACGATTGTGCTCTCTCAAAAACAAAACGTGAATAGATGTTAGTACTGGGTTCTCATTAACCCGATTGTCTCCTGCTTTGAAGCACACAACGCCCGCCGCTGGGTTGCCACATCTGCGTGGAGGTTTATAATCTAATGGTAACAGCCGAGAGGTATCGTCTGTCTTCAGAGAACCTAAACGAAAAAAATCATTAAAATAAATTAAAAAAGGACGTTTTTGTGGTTTTGAATCTTTGGGATGTTATCGGTATTCGGTAAAAGTAGTCACACAATCGTCGACATTTAATTTAAATTAAAAAAAAAAAAAACAATAATTTAACAACGTTTAGAACTTATAAAAACGTTTCAAATTTAGCTTTCAAAAGTACACAAAAGAAGTATTTTGGAGTCAACATAGTTTTTTTTCAATGTTAATAGATCTATAAAATTAAATGATATCGATTTCCTTACCGTTGCTGGCTCTGAGGTCGTTTAATTCATCATCTGACTGTCCGTAGATCATCGAACCATCGATAAATGCTGTGTTTTGATTTATCTGTTGACGAACACCTGTTCCACAAGCTGGAATAGAGCGCCCCAACTCGAGACAAGTAACGTTAAAACGACAGTACCAGTCATCATTTGGATCAACACTGATTGGCATGCACTGAGGAAGCTTGGGGAAGTAGCAGCAGTTATAGTCTATCAAAAATCACGTTGTAACTATTTTAATGAAAAGAAAACCTTTAATTTAATTCAAACAATAGAATTACCTTGGAACTCTGGGGTAGAGGTAGTATCATGGTCAATAAACTGGCCAAAATAGGCTGTATGAAGAGTAACGGTCTTGTGAGGTATATTGAAGTCTGGATGCATTATAACACTAACTCTGCGAGGATTGGGTAAAGGATAGTTTGCTTCACCGTTTTGTCTCAGAGAACCAACTCCATCTCCATATTCAGGGCTTAGAATACGATCAAAGGGAGTAATAGACATGCCCCAGTCTTTGTTATTAATGTTATTACAAGAGCCATCCGCGGTCCTGTAAACATTAGTGGTAGAGCAAGTGACGGTTTTGCTGCAGAGAGCATCAAACTCGTTATCTTTTTTCCGAGGAGCCGCACGAGTGCTTACTACTTTTTCAGCATCCTCCACGCTTAATCCAAACCTATATTTTTAAGAATAGTTTCCATAAATTAAAAGATATTACAAATTATAAAGATATTACAAATTCTTTTTCAACAACTGACATTTATATTTTTCATAATTATAATTTCAAAAAAGTCAATAAAAAAACATTAAAATTTTAATTATGATAAATGTGAAAAAGTCTAATGATTGAAGTTCACCTGTCGGTTATTGTCGTTACGGCGTGTCTGAAAATAGCGGCTTGTTTGCCATAGTGCAAAGCAACTGGATTAACGATCTTTCTAAACACCCGATGGTGACTTTCGACGCCTCTGGTTCTGAATCGTTCAGATATTGGACTGTAAAGTTGTTGTGACTCGTCCAGCACCCTGTCTACTTCTTCATCTGTTGGCGGAACGGCCAGTCCACAGCCGGCCAACACCAACAAACTAAACCATAACATTTTTTAAAAAAATGAAAATCGCAGTAACAAATGCGGCAAATGCCTAATTCTTCATATACTCACTCATATTTATACATCTATCTACATAAAAGCCAAGGTGACTGTTAATGGCCCTCAGAAAATATCTTGAAACAGCAAATATATCGATTATTACACAATTTTGCATTACATTTCAATGATAAAGGGTGCACCAAACGACATGTATTGAAATTTCTCAGAAAGCATCAATTAATCATTACAATAAATTTGCTGACAAAAATCAAAAATTGAATTACCTGCTTAGCTGACATAATAAATGACGTAAACAAAAAAAAAAGTCATTTATCAATTCTTTTCGCAGGGTAAGCAAAACCGTTTAATAAATAAATTACACAAAAAAGAATTTAATTTTTTTAAATATATTCTTTTCGATTGCAGTATTGTAAATATAAATTAATTTCTGTTAATATATAAATAATTATATAGTTATTGCATATTTTGGCACATGAAAATTGTTAGTAATAATAATAATTATTGCACAATGGTTATGTTATTATGGTCAATCGTATTCAGATCCGATTGTAATGGAGATTTCACCGTGATCAATGTAAGTGTCGTGATACCAGCGATTTGTATCGATCAAAACTTTAAAAAAAAATAATCAGGTTAATATTTGATTCCCAATTTCACTAACAAGTCTATTACCAATGTCGCCTTTTTGCACTGTAATATTAAAGCTATGGCAGACGTCTTCGCATTCTGGAGGTGGAAATAATCGCCACAGTTTTTTACCTGATATCTGGGCTTGCCACGAAGGACGTTGAACAAAATCCAACTGCAAAAAAATCCAAATGTTTGATGGTTTAATGTTTTCAGTAAAGTCAATCATTTGAGTTGTCCGTTTAATGCGCTTTAATTAAACAATCATATGGAAGCAGAGCCGACGCTGTTAGATATCAGTTAACATAGTCTAGCTTTCGTTTCACTAAGATTACCTACATGTATACTGGCTCCCATCCCTGGCCATCCAATAAAAATCCAATCGATGGCGCTACTTTCACTATCCTCAGGAAGAAATTGAGGTCTAGTATAATGCTGGCGTAAAATTTTAGCAATTTCAGGATGACAGTTGCTCCTGTTTCATATCAATTAGAGAGTAGAATAACAATTAAAGTGCTACAATACCGAATAATAATAATAATAAACGATGAAACTTACCATCCAACGTACCAAGTCTTTTCTGAACCTAGCCCTTTGGCCCTGTCATTAGACATTTCAAATACTTCTCTTAGCGAAGTGAATTCGGTTCTGAATGGGAAAAACTGGCATTCGTCTTGCACACTATCAATTGCACCGTCAACACTGCTGTAAATTCGCTTGAAAAAATCCAGATTAAAATTGTCCATAGCTGGCCAATTGAGCGTGGCTTTCTTAACCAGCACCGGACGAGACGAGTATGCTAAATTAGCAAAGTTATACCGCGTAGCATTGTCATTTTCTAGTACCACAGCATTTCTTACATTCTCGCAAAGGCTGCAATTGCTCAGCGGTCGAGACATTTCCATCAGAAAAAAGTTATTTTGTAACAAACAACGTTGACTGTATATCAATTGCTTTAACAGCTTGTCGGTCGCCCCATTTTGATTCATGACAAGTATGGAAACTATAATTATCATAAGAAATGTTAAATACCGCTTCCATTGACTTAGTTGTTTCCAACCGGTGACATCTTCATCATCGCAGCGGTCACCACAATCAAGAAGAAACCGTTCTAAATGTTTAGAATTTAATGGTGAGACTGTTACTTCGTAATACTGTTCAATAACCAAGCGAAATTTATCGTAGATTTTACGCTGACAGTATTTTTCGTAAGATTTTGAACATTTGATGTTATTATTATCCGCCATGTTTGTTATCACCAATCATGGTTACGTCACTTCGCCTGTTAACGTCATCATGGGAAATCTGTAAACTCATATGAATCAGTCATTAAAACTACGGTACACGTACTGTGTTGCAAGTTTGTAATCTGAAAATTATACTATACCGTATAAAAATCATCTAATTCTTAAGACAGATTTACGATATAATCAAACTCGGTAATTACAGCTCTATTTAAAAGAAAAGGCATGCGAGCCTGGTTTTCAATCTTAAGTCGCACAACTCATGCATGTCAAATGATTATACTGTATTTACAAACTTCATAGATACTGTATTTATCTTTCCACATCTATTTAGGACATCATTTGAAATGGAAATCCTATAACCATTTACATTTGAATTACGAAATTCATATCAGCAAAATCACTGGTTTAGTCACAAACTTAAGCTACAACCCAATACTTTAAAATCCAATACGGTATCCTTGCTTCTTAACTACCGGTAAAACAAAAGTAGATTCGTCAATATTCTACAGTCAGAACAGAATAGCAAAACAGTACGAAATCATCAATGAAACAGCTGCTACAAAACCAGCAAACCATAAACTTAAGCTTCTGAAAAGTAAATCGCTATACAATTAAATGCTAAGATGTTTCTTTTAATGTCTTATGACGTATGTTTATTTTTACGAAATAAAGAGTTTAATTAACGTAACCGCGGCTCTTTCTGCGACCACGAGCGCGCTCAAACTTCCTTCCCTTGGATCGCACGTGGGGTTTAGTATGACTTCTTGGAACACCAGGAGCTGGACCAAAGTGCTTGCAAGCTTCCCTAGCCTTTCGTCGACCTTGGAGAAGCACAGTATTCTTTCCACGTGGAGACTTAGTAGCTAACTTATCAAAAGTAATGATGGTTCCACCAGCTTTTAAGATACGTGCACGAGCCCGTTCAGTTATTCGCAATGCACAAACCTAAAAATAAAACCCAAAATAAAACTATTACTTTTAAATAAATATTTCCAAGATAAATGCAAGTTTAACAGGATTGTAAAACTCGGTATCTATAAAAAGCAGGGCATTATCAATGATACTGAAAATGTGTTGCTTCTCATGGATAATTTCCACAAACCGTTGTCAAAAATTAAACGATAATTTACAAGATACTTTACTTTCATGCCAACAAATTCAGTATAAAGTTAGATGCTTAAACATCTAAATTTGATTGCTTTTCAACAGCAAAACTTAGTACTACAAAGTAACAAAGCACAAAAAGTAATTTAAAAGAGTTGGCATAGAAAAACACGTGGTAGACTTGTAAATTAACGCCACTTCTCCCAACTCAATGGGATTTTTTTCCTTGAGATACACATTTTAAGACTTAAATAATTTTACATTAAAACTTAGTTAGCTTAAGCCTTACCGTTAATTTCGGGATGTTGTGGATCCTGACATCATCAGTAATAGTTCCTACTACAACGGCGATTTTCTTTTCACGGCCTTGTTTTTTCATTAATCGCACCTTTTGCATAAAAAGTCATGATTTGAAAGTTACTAAAATATAACAAATAAAATCCAGTTTGTTGTCTTACCAAACGTGAAATCGAGAGTGGTGGTCTGTTAATTTGACTCATAAACAGTCGTTTCAACACAATTTTGTTGAATTTAGCTCTAGTCCTTCGCGCCAAGAATCTGTAGAGCTAAATAAAATTCAAAAATAAGAATAATTTCAATAAAAGGAATATGAAAATCTTACCTTGACGAGCATAAGGAGATATATATCCTGGCTTTTGGGTGCTCGCCGCACCACTTTCCGATCATGTTTATGATTAATATCGACACCCTACAACACAAATAAAGGTAACAAAATCAATCATACACAATATATTAATGTTCAGTATAACTATTACTTAATCACATGCAAAGATTATTAAATAAAAAACAGATTTAAAATTTATTTCTTCTAGTACTCACCATTTTGTTATCCCGTCCAACGCCACGCGGAACGATATACGAGAACACGAAGGAAACTTTTCTACAATGGGTTGTCTGCACAACGCAGTCTGCGCAAAATCCGGTGTTATAGTGGCTCTTAAACGTCACTTACCAATATTCTTATAATTTATTGCCTTTATAAAAGTTATCTAATCATTAATATGGTTTAATAATAAATATATTGTATAAAAAGTAATACAACAATGTTAAACAATTTAAAAATAATAGTTAAAAAGAATTATTTGTACTGTTCTTTAAACTGATCTACGGAAGCCTCAAATGATGAGATGTATTATCTAAATCAAAACTTACCGGTATTATGATCGTAAAATACCGGTACCGTCAAATGGGGTAACTTTGCTTGATGGGGTAAATTCGCCAGAATTTAAAAAATTGACTTTTGGCGCTTATAGAAATTAGTACACTGTCTCCTAGAGGTCGCCAATTTTTCTGTAGATTGGTTGATGTCTAGGGGTAACATGTGACCACTTGTTTGGTATATTTGAGCTATACAGACGTGTACAAAAATACAAATTTAAAGTGCTGTAAACCACCGATTTTTGACTACCCCCACAACTTTCATCTGGTAAGCAAAATATATGCTTATTTCAGGTTAATAATTGTAATACATTTATAACATATATGTTTTTAATGAAAAAAAAATTTATTTTGTAATTTTTGCAGTGTTAGGAGAGTTTTTATTGCGGGTGGCAAAGATACCCAGATGTTCAGCGTTTATTTTTTGCATGCATTTATGGTACTTTCATTGCTAATTTCTATGGTATTTTATTAAATTTTTATGCTTATTTATAATTTTTATTTAAATTTGAAACATTAGCTACCATGTCACATAATTATAAACCGAAATTCGGTAATTGGTCATACAAAAATTATAAAAAAAGAACTTTAGATGCAGCTGTACAAGACGTCAATGATGGCTTAATGTCATTACTACAAACATCTATTCATTACAAAATCCCTAAAGACATCATTTTTAAACCAAACCCTTTACCATTTGAAAGACGAGGAAAATTTTATTTTAGACAGAATTTGACCAGTTATTTTTAGAATTAACTTCCATTCATTTTGATAATTTACCAGTAATAACTTTCAATACAATTTTCAGTAACAATTTTCACTGTTTTAATCTCATTTTTAACTTGAATTGCATTAAATGTTTGCAGAAAGCATGATATGATTTTAAAAATTTATTTACATGCATTAAATTAAAAAAAAAATAAAAACAACTTTTGTAATATATAAATTGAAGTTTAAATTTTATTTTAAGCATTTAAAAATGCATGTAGCTACTATGTATACTGAGAAAATGTAACTTTACCATGTTCTTGCAATGCATGTTATGAGATAGGAAAATGGACATGGCAACTTTACCCCAATGTTGCCTTAAACTTTGCCACCCCTGTTTTTCTTAAATAAAAAATTAACCACTGCATAAAAACATATAAAATTTGGTATAACGATTCTACAAGCACTCTTCAAAATAAGACATATTTTTCTAGATTTTTAGTGTTGCTGGAAGTGCATTAGATTTTAGCTCAAAGTTGAAAAACTGGCAATGTTCCCCCATTTGACGGTATTTAAAATTACTACCGGTACTATATTTTAAAAGTTTTGATAACTGGCCCACTAAAATTAAGAATAAGCAAATAGCCAAATTAAAAATATTAAAAGTATCAATTTAATGGCAACAGATATCATTATGATTAGACTGTTTCTGGTTCTTGAATTATAGGCAAAATACAGCCTAGTGTTAAATTAATGTACTATAGTAAAGATTTAGGTATCTAGTCCATTAAATTTAAAGGTTTGCAAATAACCAATTTAAGGATATTAAAAATATCAATCAAATGACACTAAATATATGATTTGGTCTTATTTAGAATTATAAATGAAGATACTGTATTGCTTTAAAAAAACTAAATTGCTAAATTAGTGAGTCCAAATATAAAGTTGCAAATTAAAATTTAATGAATAAATTTGACTTTTTTAGTTAACTTCAACACAACGTACAAGGAAACTTAATAAGTACAGTACAACGTTTACACCTATTTTATGATCTGAAACTATTTATGACCATAATCTTATTTATGGAGGTTAGATGGTTACCATATGTAAAGAAAGTCTTAAAGAAGAAAATTCTGTAGTTTCTACACGTCTGGAATCTGCGCAATATTCATTTTGACATCATTTTTACAAATCTTTATTTTTTATATAAAAAAGTCAAAATATTTAAACAAAAGAGCAGAGATATATATAAAAAGAAATGTAAAAAAAGTACAAAACATTTGTTTCTTTGATTTCACAGTACAATAGCAAAAAAATTCCTAAATGACTAAATCTTTTTCACTTAAAATTTGGAGATTCAAAATCCACAAAATTATAAAATAACCTTTAACTGAAAAAAAAAAGATGGGAGAACACACAGTCATCGTACATAAATATTAAAAAAATTAATATTGCTTAATTTCCATGCTTAAAGTCACTTTTAAGTCGCAATTAATTAAGACAAAACAAAATTTTTGCTATCACAATAGACAAAAAAATCAGTTGACTAATGTCAGGTCGACAAAGTCCGGCAACTTGATTAGTCTTAAAAATGACATGTATAAAAAATGAGTGTGACTTACAGCGATTCAACATGGACACACACAGCACAGCATTAGAGTAATAATTAAACGAAGCAAGAGATGAAAAAAAAAAAAAAAGAGATTCATTTCCATTCCAACATAATTCCATTCCACTCTAACGTCAATCAATGACCCCTTCATTAAAACTACGTCACAACATTTAACATTAAATCCCATACAATTATTGGATAACAAAGTGTTGTTGTGGTATAAAGACGCTGATGGATTAAAAATGTGGTAATAAAGAAGGAATGGATTATTCTTTTGAAAATCTTCAATATTCCCATAAAGTGGCAGCAGATTGGTCAGTTGATCCCAATCGAAATCCACCATTCTTTTCAGCTACTATGTACTCTCCATTGGCGCTTTTGATGGCCATCTTGGTTGGATCTCTCAGCTCCAAGAAGTAAGCTTCAGGGTGATCTGAGTCAGCACTGATGGAACCGTCACCGTCTGCTCGCCAGTACAGATTATTCAATCCTATAATCAAACACGTCAATTAAATAATTAGAGCATGTACTTTTTACAAAAACATGTAGTTTTAATACCTTTGAAGTAGCAAGCTCCTTTCTCCCCAGTCTCCACCTGGATGGTCTCGTAGGTGGCCTTGTTGCATTCTAATCTAGCAGACGAGTTGGCCTTGTATCCTACGTAACCCTGCTCGCACTTAAGTACCAAAATGGGTCGATTGATGAGATAAAAGTAAAACTTTGAATTCTCATCAATTTGTTCACTGTTCGCAAACAGGTGACCGCTCTTCTTGGCCGCTACATACTTGCCATTGTTGGCTCTGAAAGCCACACTGCCATCACCCTGCCAAGACAAGTCGAAAAGATCGTTGGATGAACCTCGGTCTGAGTTGGCCTGGATGGCTCCACCTCCCTGCAACGTGAAGTACTTGTCTTGCATTGTGCGAATGTACCAACGCTTCGTAGCGTTGTCAAATTCCAGCTGGAATGTCTCATGGTCAGAAATTTCGTCCTGATTGGCGGTTACGTCAACACCTAAGTACATCAAAGTTCATGTAGCAAAAGTTGTAAATTTCATCAAACCAGCCAACTGAAAACGTTCAAAAGTTCAGCGCATGCTCACTCACCCAAAACATTTTTCCCGTTTGACGTCAACAAACATAAAACATATTTGCGCCAATGATAAGATATTACGTCATCAGCATTAAAAAAAGTTTTTAACTTAAGATTTATGCTCTTTAAGACAACGTTCACATTAACGCACGACTGAATTTACTAATATATTTGTAACGCGTGCCAAAGAGTTGAAACATCCTTAAAAACCATGCTAATTTTTTGATTGTTGAAATTTTACGAAAATTTTGAATATTTATAGTTTTCCACTAAAGACCAAAAGTTTTTCTTTTAAAATCTTTCTATTTTTATTTTTAAATGAGACATGATAACGTTAATAGAATGCGTAAATCGCTATTTAAATTGATTTTAAAATTTTAAAGTTGAACAACCTTTCTAAGTCTAATTGTATAATCAACCCACGACTCTGTAACGTGAAACAAAGGTTAAAAATAATAACGCTAGATTAATCAGAGCAGGTTAATTTGAATTGTTAACTTTTGGCTGGTAATATATTACAAGTTGGAATGTGGTTGAGTTTAAGAAGGTGGAGTGGGATATTAACTAACCTTGTTTGACAGAAACGTATTTGTTTTTTCCAGAAACAAAACTGGCTTGTGGTAGGGCTTCTTCCAGCGTAAATAATTCGTCTTTTGTCACGGTTTGACTCCTCGTCCTTAGCACCGCTTTGGCTCCAATAGGGCTCAAGTATTGACCTACTTTATCTCTCAACGCCAGACACCCATTGTGAAATTCCACGGTGAACAAACACTCCTTCTGACATCCGTCTACCAGCTTACCATCCGGGCTTAAATACTTGTTATTACACGTGTGAATGGCGTATTTATCGCTGCGAAACTCCAACGTGAAAAGTGTGTCTTTGCCCCATGGAACATTAGCGTCGACATGGATTTCGTCCGAGTTGTCAGACAGCCTGGCAAAACGTCTGCGACCAACGCTACGGATATTCACCTGTGGACGAGCAGCCAAATGCACCGTCCACAATTCGGCATCGCCAGCTGCCTTGGAACTGCAATTCAACTTATCATCAGAAGCAGACAAAAAGTATCCACGGACCTCGTTACGAAAAGCCCATCGTCCACTGCTATCTCCAGCCACTTCAATAGTGAACTTGCATCCTCCGTCTTTCTCCTCCTGGTCACAGGTGACATTGCCATACTGATCGACGGCCAAGTAGCGGTCCAAATGGCTGCGAATGCAAACGCCGCCATCGCAACCCCATGACTCCAGATTCCACATTTGCTTCTTTTTCAACGACACTCCATTGGCGTTTATCTTGTATCCAAAAGTCTCGGCCGTTAAGTACTTGAACTTTGAGTTTAATAATCCAACCGGCCACTGAATAGTCGAGTGGTCGTTGCAACCGTTTACACCGTTTGACATTCTGGAAAATATAATCACCAATTAAAATAAAAAAAACATTTTTTTTCTAAAAAATTTAACAACATGGTCATAAACGAATTAGTTAACAGATGCTTTTAATGATAGCAAGCAGGAAATGAATATAATTAGCATTGTAGTGCAAATCGAACACACATTTGGCCTTTATTTCCCTTTTCAAGTTTTCATTCAAAGGAAATTGGGAAAGGGTCCAAATGCATTTCAAATGAAATCTATGCCAAAAAAAATTGTAAAGACTACATTATATGCGATTATTTCGTAATTCGTTTTAGTTAACAATTGTATTAATAAATAATTTATGTAATTTTAATAGATTACAAGGAAATCTCCGATATGTGCGTGCATAGTTTTTCTCGTTTTTTTCTGCCGGATTTAAAATATCGCCATTAACGAGACCGTGAAAACGTGAACGCATGCAGTTCGCGATTAGGGGAAACCGAACTAGCAATATACTTGAGCCGAGCTATCCGCGTTGATGGAAGGCAGGAGGTTATCAAACCCCACCGGACTACATTTCCTGTCAATATTTTTTTTAAATAAAATTTTTCTACGTCTACAGCTTTCAGTTTCAAATCTTTTCAGAAGTCACATCCGCTACATAAAAGACATAAACAAGTCTACTATTTTCAAAATAATAAATAAAACGCTTGTCTTTGGTGTTAAAGTTCAATCAACCGAAAAATAAAGAAGAAAAAAAAAATTATCCAAAGAGAACAACCGAAAATAGACATCTTGTTTCCCTTGCCAATGTCAAGGTTCCATTTAAGCCACAAACACACAACAACCAAAAAAAATAAAGAAAATAACTTCTTTTAAAATACATCGATATAAAGCTATTCTGCACTAACAGCTAATTAACTCATCTACAACCATTTCCATTACTACATAAATAAATGAACCAATTATTATAATTAATAGAATCTCAGTTGTCTAGTGTTTGGCTAGCTTGATGGAACTGTCAAAACAAGAGGTCTTTCAACTTCACATAACATCTTATATTTAAATCGTTTTTATTTGCTCAGACTTTATTAAAACTATAAAATTGACTTACGTGGATGTCGATTGTCCTGGATAAAATACTTTTTTACGCAGTGGGATCGGATTCACACGAGGAAAACTTGCTTACCCTACCTCACACAACGCTAGACAAAAGCTAAACAAATGAAAACGCTCTTTCTTTTCAATAAATATCCGACCGGCGAAAAGGCGTGGTTAATATTTATCACGTGATGTATTAATATTCTCGGTTGGGTAATATAAGGAGGCGTGTCTCGCACTGCATCACCAGGGACATGAACAGGCCCCATATTACTACAGTATTTTGCATTTGTTTATAATTTTTTGCGATTTAATTGCAATATTAATTTTAATCACTTTTTACAAAGCTTTTTATCAATTCAAATTACTGCACTGTAATGACCTTTATATAAAATTATATTTGCATAATTGCCTGACAAACACCATTTTTATTCAAGAAATAGCGATGACTAATATAAAATCCTGTTGGAAATAAACCCCGTACCGGTACCACAATTCTGTGCAAACCAGAGAATCTATGTAGAGCCATGTATTTCCAATGCCATTTGAGATACACTACGCTCCAGTGCTCCAGACTGTGGTTTGATCGGTATTGTGACACTTTTTATGAATTATTTTATGTTATGATATTAATAACATAATTTTTTTACGGTAAATAAAGAATTTCTATTTTAAAATGTTTTAAAATTAAATTCTGACCGACTTGATTTAAGCATAAGCAACGGCTGTTTAAACGTATACTGTACGTAATGCTCCATTTGTATTTCCAATGGCCGACTGATTATGGACATTTGAACTTTTATCATTATAACAACTAAAGGACGTATTTCTTCTTATATTAGTTTTATTATTGTTATTATTGCAAGAGGAAGTGACGGTTGACTGAGTTAACTATTCAACTTGTAAAAATGAATTATAATATTTAATGGACATGCGAAATTCGCACATTAAATCAGCTGAACCCAAAACAATTTTCATATTTTCTTGATATAAAGTAGTTTACACCTTGATGAATTTCTATAACACTATACGAATTTGAGAGGTCAATTTTAGGTCTACAATTACACAATTTTACAAGCTCAAAAATAAAAAAAAAATCGAGTGCCATTAGACATACTGTATAGTTAAAACGTAAAGCATTATTATTAAACTTACAAATATTAAAGTTACCGTACTTTATTAACGGAAAAAAGAAAAATGAATGCAATTTTAAGTTTCATTATCAATTTTGATATTTTATGTATAAACACTTTAATTTTATAATTTAAAATTTTAATAAAATAAATTTATCTTATATACTCATTAAATAAATAATCTAGATTTTATTTAACTTTTAATAATAACTTAATTATTCTATAATACCGTATTTATGAAAATACTACTGATATTGAATCATTTAAAATATATGGAAATCGTTATGCGAAATAGTTCAATTAAATCATCCAAATGAACAATAGATTGCCAAAGTTTAAAATTTCCGTATTGTAATATTGAATGCCATATATTTCCATTATACACTAGAATTCAACCATTTGAAAAGCAGCGTGCCTTTTATCATTAAAATGCATGATTAAAAAAAGAAGATTGTGTACCAATAGGTTGCTAATCAGTAGTACCGGTTAAAAAAGTAGCACGAAATAAAGGTTGGGAATCAATTGACTTACTATTGCCACGATATCTTCAAGTAGTGAAACGTTGAAATAAACGAAAACCACCTAAATTTGAAACTTTTTCGGCCATTAAACCAATTAAAAAGGTAATAAGTAACGAAAACTACAACTAAGTTTCATAATATATCAAATTTAAACGATTTAGATGGATAAATTTGCCAAGAATTAAGTATAAAAGACAGCTGACGTGTGACTTCGAACATTTTCACAATGGTAGCATTGAAAGTAGCAGCGAAAATGCAAATAGCAGCAAAAAGTTTCAACCATGTGCAGCTGTGATTTAAGTATATCAGGTGACTATGTGCTAAAGTGGTTCTGAACTCCTGACAACAGATGTTTTTGACGTTCAAATGAGCGAGCAGGATTCTATCGTTGAATTTGAAACCAAAATGAAGCTGCATTTGAGTGACTGGCGTCAAGCGATTCGCAATCCTCCATCGTATCGTATCGGAAATAGTACAGTGCGAATGCAGACGCAGTTTATCTACGTGGTAATATTTGCAGGAGTGGCCATCTTGCTGTATTTTTATTTTTTTGGGCTTCGTGGTGGAGGAACTGTAACTAAAACCAACTTCCTAGACTCTGAGCACCAACATAATCTACACTTTAATAGCAGGTCTTATAACGCGACGTATCCTTTGACGCCGCCGGTTACTTCGGCCAAAGGTATCACGTACAAATTTTATATAGTGACTGATCTGGACCAAAATTCTAAGAAAGTAGAACAGGATACGTGGAAGAGCTTACTGAGACAGGGGTTTCTGACTTGGAACCCAAAAACTAAGCAACTGTCAATCGAGTGGTCCCAGGATAATGACGTGGAACTTACATCTACTATGTCCTGTGGTGGTAGAGGCATGGAACTATCAGAACTGATAGTGTTCAATGGCAAATTATACACGGTGGATGATAGGACAGGAATTATTTATCAGATTTATTCAAAAGATGGAAGTTTTAGCAAATCTAAAGTTATACCATGGGTTATTTTAGCTGATGGTGATGGAAAGGAAACCAAAGGTTTAACAAAAACGTTTTATTAAATGCACTATAATGAACATATATTAGACTATTAATGCTAATTTTTTTTTAAAATAATAAAAGGGTTCAAGAGTGAATGGGCAACCGTAAAAGATGGTTTTCTATACGTTGGTGGCCTGGGTAAAGAATGGACGACTGCCAAGGGCGAGCTGATTCACTACAATCCCATGTGGGTGAAACGTATCTCCCCCAGTGGTGAAGTTGAGCACTTAGATTGGAGGTCCCATTATGAGGTGGTGAAGGCCAAGTGTGAAATCAAGAATCCAGGCTATGTGATCTACGAGGCGGTAAATTGGTCTGCATTGAAGAAAGCATGGTATTTTTTGCCCCGCCGTGCTTCTAATAACCGATACGACGAGGTGGAGGATGAGTCAATGGGCACCAACCTCTTAGTCTCTGCTGATCAAGAATTTAGATTGATGAGTCTGGTCAAAGTGGGTGACGTGGTTCCAACTCATGGCTTCTCTAGCTTCAAGTTTATCCCAGACACTGACGACAGGCTGATCATAGCTCTAAAATCAGAGGAAAACAAGGGCCATGTGGCTAGCTACATAATGGCTTTTGATATAGAAGGTAATATTCTCTTACCGGAAACTAAGATTGGAGACTATAAATTTGAAGGACTGGAATTTGTTTAAATTAAAATAAACTATTCACTTGTTTGTCTAGAATTAATTTTGTTTTAAATTTCCGCTTACATACCACTCACACAATTCAGAAGAAAAAAAGCAGTAATTAAACTTTTGGTCCACTTTTTAAAATTAAATTCCCTCAAAAACGACAGAGAAGGCATCCAATAACGTTCAGTTGAAATGTTTTCAAAGGGACTACTTACACCATCATACACACTGAATGCAAGCCAAATTAGAGCTCCATAATTTGAAAATATATAATTCAATTAAGCGGTTCTAACAACATAGCATCAGAGCCAACATATCATTCAATTTTCAATCGTCAGCCTCTCAGTAACGATTACTACCAATTACAAAGCAAGAAAATTAAAGTATACTGGAAAAGGACTTCAAAGTAGAATTATCATTCACTTCTCTTCGTACAGGACGGTTGTTGCTTGAAACTAGTCTCAATTTTAAACCCACACTAAATGAACTTAGGAATATTATCAATTGAGACGAGAAAAAAAACCAAGAAGCGGCAAAATATTTGCTCGAATGTAAAATTTTAAATTGCTCTATATATATTTTTTGCAATTTCCAACTCCTCATCTTTGCTCACAACTCAAACAAAAACTTTTTTTTAAAGTTTAATAAAGAGAATTTTTGAAGAACCCCAAAACGAAAAGCAAATCATCTTTTAATTAAGACGTTAACGCATAATATTCGTTTCAAAGAGAAAATAACTTCAACATTGCCTTACTCCACCACTTTAAGAACCTTTCCTATAGCTATACTTTTACCTACATTTAAAAAAGTATAATCCATTAGATAAATTCATAAATTTCATCTATCACAAAGACACCCTTATTTCTGTTAAACAAGGTGTCAATGAAATAGAAAATTCAATCAGCTCATTAAAATCATTCTTTCTTACCTTCGTCTCGTAGAGTGAACCGTCCCATCTGAGGAAATTCTTTAAATGGTTCTAAGCAAATAACTCCTGCCGTTTCCAGCCTCATCACCGCCACTTGGTCTTGTTTTACAAATCTAGGTCGGGTCGTACTCTTCTCATTTGTTTTCTTATCAATTAAACAGATCAGAGCCTAACACAGAAAAAACAAAATTCAAACCATAAAGTCAACTTTGGATGTTAAGGCCCTTAACGATGCGACTTTTATATTACAGTTATTAATTAGAATTCTAAACTTTGAATTTAATAACCCAGAATAAATATTGTGGTTCTAATATTGTTAACCACAATTTAACCTAATTAGCGAATTAAATGTCGAAAAGTAGTCAAATTGTTCCGATTTTTTTCTTACCTTGACAGTTACTTCTTCTGCTACAGTGTGAATATGACACACCGCGGTGTATCCAGCACATATGATAGATTTATGCTCCAGAATAACGACCTGGGCGTCAAACACTTTTCCAGTCCGACAAGGAGCGTTCATTTCGCACAATACGAATCCGGTCGATACGTCCTATAAATACAATGACTGAATTAGTCATCATAACATAAAAACCAGGTCTAAGCTACTTACTTCTTCTTCAACTCCCTTTAGCTTAATCTTCACATTCTCACCGCTGTCAATCGTATTTACTTCGTCGTCATCGGACCACATCTGGATGATTTCGACAACAGTCCTATTCGGCATCATTAAAAGTTGTTGGCCTTTTTTAGCGTTACCCATTTCCACTTTGCCCAGCACAACAGTTCCCATGTCCTAAATAATGCAAAAATCTTAATATATTGATTTAAAGTTACCAGTATGAGGGAGATTTTGTTTATAAACAAGCATCAATGGAAATAATCAAATTGTAAGTTTTGAGTGTTTACCTTGTATTTTTCAATAATAGGTACTCTTAAAGGTCCCTCTACTGTTCTACCAAATGATGGTAAGTCATCAATGTACGGGATAAAAGCAGGACCACTGTAAAAAAAATTCTAAAGTAAATAAACATACAAAAACAAATCCCCAATAAAAAACATTTTAAGACTTACCGGTACCACGGACAGACCGATTCATCTGGTACCTCTTTGAGAAAATCTCCTTGCAATCCGGAACATGGAATAAACATGAGATCCGTCTTTGGGTTAAAACCGCACTTCCTAAGATATGGAATTAACTTGTCCTTGCACTCGTTAAACCTTTATAAAAAAAATTAAAGTAACTACTGTACGACCAATGTTAAAGTATAATATTTACGACCAATTTTGAAGTATATCGTTACCTATTTTCCGCCCATAAAACCGTCGGGTCATCCATTTTGTTGATGAGAACTATAAGATGTTTAACTCCACATGTTTTCACCAACATCGCATGCTCCCTCGTTTGACCGCCTTTTTCAAAGCCAGTCTCAAATTCGCCTTTTCTGGCCGAAATAACAAGAACTGCCAAGTCGGCCTGGGATGCTCCTCCTATCATATTGGGCACAAAACAACGATGTCCTGGAGCATCCAAGATAGTGAAATGTTTCTTGCTGGTCTCAAAATAAGCACGACCCACTTCTACGGTCTTTCCCTTGTCTCTCTCTTCTTGATTGGTATCCAGTGCCCAAGAAAGATACCAAGATTCACGGCTCTTTTCACGAGCGTCTCTTTCATACTTGTCCAATGTTCTCTTGTCAACCATACCAGTCAAGTACCTAAAACAAATTTTAACTTTCAAATTTCAAAATAAAAATTATTTAAAAAATACTTACATGATTTGGCCTCCAATAGTGGACTTACCAGCATCTAAAAATATTATAAATTAATGCAAATGTAAATTTTAATCCACAAACTTCTCAATTCTTATTTTTAAGTAAACCTTTAAAAAATACAGTAGAATTAAATACTAACCAACATGTCCAATGAAAACAACATTAATGTGTTCTTTTTTTGAAACGTCGTCAACAACTTTGGCTGGTTTCTTTCTTGTTCTAGAAATCGTTTCTGCTTCTACTTCATCGACACCTTCTGTTTCTTCCTCCTCGTCTTCAACTTCGTCTTCAGCATTGTGATTTTCAGCGTTTTTTTCCCAATCTGTAATAAGAATAGTTCATATAGCACTTGGACAAAAACTTGAAAATGCGTGTTAACACTTTTACTAAAACAATTACCAGCGGGTGAATCTTCATCTCGAGTTTCTTCCACAACTTTTGAATCAGGAACTGTAAGAGAAAGGAAACCCTTGTTATTAATCTCGATATTTTTGACGCTTGTATGAAGTTGTTAAATCACCTTTTTCGGCAGCAGCTGTTTCTAATTCCTTTTCGCTAATCGGTGACGGCTCTATTCAATAATAACAAATAATTAAAGATAAATATTTCACATTTACGAGTTACATATTGCTACATTAAGAAAGTA
The DNA here is from genome assembly GCA_013389785.1 of Helicorthomorpha holstii. Classification (NCBI taxonomy): domain Eukaryota; kingdom Metazoa; phylum Arthropoda; class Diplopoda; order Polydesmida; family Paradoxosomatidae; genus Helicorthomorpha; species Helicorthomorpha holstii. Next base: position 9,583,159 of record JAAFCF010006680.1, on the reverse strand, counting down.
AAGGAATTCGGAATTAACCGGAATAATGTGGCTTCGACGTTACTTGCGAATAGTCTAGAAATTACGAAGGGTAATGACTTCTCTCAAGCTTAACACATGGCATTGCACAATACAGTATGCTAGGCTTACACCGTCAAACATTTCAATTTAACAAGCATATTACCTGAATCTGTGGGAGAACTTTTGAGAAACGAAGGCACAAACTCTGGTGCGTGGACATTTGGCACAAACGGCGCCGCATTTACATTTAAAAGTGAGAGACCTGACGCTAAGCTATTTTCATCGGCATTTAAACCGCTTTGTTGTTCCCAACTATCAGGTGTTTCCGAAGACGATTCCATGACTTTTATGTAGAAAATTAAACCGTCAATCGATAGTAGGAGTATGAAATAACTAAATAAATGGAAAGAATAATAACAATCACTACAAACGGTTATTAAAAAATTGCGGAATCGACACTCAAGTCCACACGTTTCTCTTCAATAATCTTCCCACATAACTGCCTAATAACTTTTATACATATGCCACCAGGTGGAAACACATGAAACGTGGCGCAAGAGTTTATAGACTGCAACATACCTCGACTGATCACCATTTTACTTTTACCGTGTATGGCAATTGCATTTTATAATCGCAAATACTGTATTATAAAATATCAGTAGTATTTGATATGATAACATTTCTGTGTTTTAATAACTTTACTGATTATTATAACTTAACGAATCCGTAGATCTTTACTGTGTCTGATATTGTATTATGTTATTATTTTAATTGGCCAGCAAAGCCACCGTAGTTCAATCCTACTGGCTTTGGAAAAGAAAATGTAAACAAGTTAACTGTGAAATGTCAAAAACTTTTCCCTTCAATTCTTGATTGTTCTCCTAAATTCCATAATAAAGTTTTGTTCCAAAACCACTTTGCGTTGAGAGAGGACAAACTATCATTTAAATACAAAACAGGACTTGCAGTGTTCATGACAAAATTTAAAACCTGACTTTGGCTTACGATTTAATATACAATACTGCTGAAACTATAGATTATTAGGACGTAAATCACTTGATCCGTCACTGAGTAATTTATTTTGGTACAGAATGTGGATTACATCAAAGAAAGATAGCTCCTGAGGTATTACATTTGTATTGTATTGGAAAGCAAATCCTTCAATTTGGAACAATCGTTTCATTCTTTATTTCAGAACTGTTCAACGCTCAATTTATTTTTCTTGAACGAAAACGATGCTGGAAGAAACCGAACATTTAAAAAGCCAATCCCAACAAGTAGTAGCGAATGTTTTCGATTATTTTGTATGTGAACGTAACAACAGTGGACCTCTTCTGTCTTTGGGGGACGTGTACAAACGAGTGTCAGCCGCCTGTGGAATTGGCCTGCGTTCGGTTCAGAGCCTCAACGCTCGTTGCAAACGAGGACAAAAAGTAAAGCATTTACCACTCTAGTTAAGCAATATATTGACAAAATAGATTTTCAATTAGCTTACAACCCCTGGGAAACGTCGCCCGAATAGCCAACGTCGAGTAACTGCTGTGGATGGCCTAGTCAAATGCAAAATCCGCCAGATAGTCTTTGATCTGAACACAGCTGGAACCCATTTTACTCTGAACCGTATACTATCAACGATTCGTTCAAATGGAGTCGAATTCGAAGGCAGCAGAACCTCACTGGGAACCATGCTCAAACACCTGTCTATGAAATGGCTGAAAGCCAATAACTGCCGCTTAGTTTTGGAACACAGAGACGTGGTCACTGCTCGGAGACAGTTTCTGCGTCGGTTGAGGGAGAATCGTCAATCAAAGAATCCCAAACCGGTGATTTATGTCGGTCAGACAACCCTCACATCATCTAAAACTATGAAGAACAGCTTAAAAAATTCAGATGAGGATCATACGAGCAGCAGTTCCTCTAAAAGAAACGAATCATCCGCCATTAAGCAGCATATGACACTGAACGCGGCACATGAGAAAGGATTTTTAGACAATGTCATCCAAATATTTACTTCAACAAAATGTAAGTTTAACAACGATCGGTTAAACACAGGTGGATCTTATGGTGAAATAAGTTTTGACAAGTTCGAGCGTTGGTTGGTGAACAAGCTGCTGCCATCGCTACAAGACAATTCGCTATTGGTGCTGGAATCCGAGTGGTTCAATGAAATTGAAGCTGATAAATGGCCAACTATGCTTAGTAGAAAATCCGAAATTATCAACTGGTTAAATAAGCACGGTGTGTGCTGCACGGCTGATATGCTTAAAGCTGAACTTCTGCAGTTAGTCAATCTCCATCGACCAATCAGACACTCCAAAGTGTACGACCTTTTCGAGCAGCATGGCCACGTCGTCATGAAGATCCCGGTGAACCACTGCGATTTAAATCCACTCCATGAAATTTACTCTAAAGCCAAATCAACCATTCGTGGAGATGTGCCTATCACCCAAGGGTGGAATGAAGCGCTGAGTAAGCAAAGCTCGACTGATTTTGAGGCTGCTTGGAGGACAGTGTTGACATTGGAAGAAGATTACTGGAACAAGGACGATGTAATTGATGGACTGGTAGAACGGCTAGTCTTCCATAACGGAGATTTATCCTCCGACGATTCGGATACAGACATGACGACGATTAAAGACGATTAAATTGTTCGTTTAAAATTTTAATTTAGTAGATTTTGTTTTGTGTGGCACTTTACAAAATTTTTTTTTGAGTAAATTTTTTTGTAGTTTTTTTAAATAAACTATAAATTTATTTAATTATTTAAATGAGAAAATGAAGGACAGAGATCAAAGAATTTAGGTAGCTAGAAAAGTTGCCATTTACCAAATATAGCTTCCTTGATAGCATCTATAAACTGAGCTGGAACCCAATAAACCCAGTAACGAGAAGCCTCCGTAGGACCAAGCTGAATCCCCTAAAAACACAACATTATTAATACATTATTATATTAATATAAAAATAACAGAAACGCTAACACTAATTTAAATTAATATTTCTACATTTACCATTATATGATATTCTTCGTGCCCTTCAATGCTCTCACTCACAACGTCTTTGATTTGGTTCATAGCAATTTTATCTGTTCGCTCTATTTGAAATCGAAAAAATAAAATATATTTAGCAACAATTAGTAGAAAATGTTGTAAAGCTGATAGACACCAAAAATTCTTAAATAAGTCTTAACTTTATCAGAAATCAAACTTGGAATAGTAAAAACCGAGGATACTCGGTAAAACCAATTATGCAACAACAAACTTAGCTTCCAATAAAACGAATGAAGCATCAAATTTTGTTCAAGAAACACTATAACTTTGATTCTAACTCAACGAATAATTTTAATATAGTGACTTGGAAAGAGTTACGGGCTTTGGTACTTAACATTGGTATCCACGCCATAAATAAGTTACTGAAAATGTAACAAAATCACGAGTTACCTTTTGTGCCAATCCACAACTGATCTAATTCTAATTTAAAAGTTAATCTAACTTTTCCCCCGCCTTTATTGACCATTCCAGAAAGAGGAACTGAAGGGAGCTTATCCTAAACCAAAATAAAATAGTATTTACAATTCAAAATATTTTATTAGTTGCATTATCGCTTACCTTAACATTTTTAATTCCAGGCATAACGTCATCAGGTACTCCTTTATCTAAAATCTTTCGATGTATCTACAAAAACGCGTTGTTAATGAACTATGTTAATAGCATTATTGGAGTACAAACCTTTTGCTGGCATAAAGGTTCTTTTGTTGCAGACGCGGTGGACGATGTTTCGCTTTTTTGTGCTGGGTTTGATGGAGCATTAACTTGCAAAACGTCAGTCAAAGTGGATCCAACAACCATCACCTTGGTTCCTTTTACTACCCCCAACTCTCTTAACGTCTTCTCCTCTTTCGCTAAACCCTTAAACATTACCTTCTGCATAGCTGGAGGAACACCTAAGATACAACCAAATATCCGAAGATAACTTAATAAAAAAATAGTATTCAACATCTGCGTCGAGAATTGGAATCGAAGTGAATTTTTTCTAAAGTCACCCTTTGTTTACAACTTAATATTACCTGTGAGCATTTGTATGTGTTGCTTGAGCATTGCTACGGTGTCATCAAATGGAAAAGACACATCGAACTTCTGTTTATTATAAATCACCTTGAAGTCCACCAATTCTTTCGGCGTAGCTTCATGATTGTTCGTCGATTCCACAACTAAACGATATTATTAAAACACTCAAAATACATTTTATTTTTCAATAAAATAATATTTACCATCTGTTTGATTATTATTTACATTCTCAGAGTCCATTTTATTGCCTTCACCACTTCCACCACTATCACACACAGCTACAGGACCTAAAAAAAACCAACAAAGCTTTACAAATCAGCTGTTCTCATTGTTGATTAATTCAACAATTACTAAGCAATGGATTCTAAAACTACTTTAAATTTAAAATAACAGGCAAATTTAGTTTAAGTAATTAAATAGATAAGCTTAAAATATTTTGGGAAATTTGGCAAGAAAGTTTGTTTTGATATTGAAATAAAATTTGGAACCTCAAAAAAGAACACACGGACTACTAAAAGTCGTCCTGTTCGTACAAACATCATCCAACAACTTTTAAATTAGCACAGCAGAATAAATCTATTAAGTGTTATGTAACTGGTAATGGAAAATAATACAATGTTTTCAGTAAATATTTATAAAAAAAAATAATAAACTGTTGAATGACAACTCACAACTTTCCTGGTCAGCCATATTGTTAATAATTATTAAGATTTTAGACAAACCTCTCAACCTTACCAATAGACGAGTCACTACGACAAATAAAACAGTTGCATAAAAAATTTACGTTGGGAGACTAAATTTGTTTCTATCTCAACGTCATGCAACCGACGTTTCAAAATTGCGCATGCCTAGTAAATGACATTAACCATGTTATCCGGTTGGCATTGTTTGGAATTTGTAATCAAGTCATTTTCCTGATTTTGAGCGAACAGAGCGACGTTTTTTGGGAAAAGGCAGCATTTGAGGGCGTGGACATTCTTGTTGGGGGTTATATTTTCGTTTTGTGGGGGGTAATATTCCTATTTAATGTGAGTATAATTGTATATAAGTTGTTGCTTAGAAGTTTAACTAGTTTTAATAGTGTAAAGTTGCCTACAGCAAAATAACAATGGCTGATGATGAACATAAAGTGGCCGCAGAGGAGGAAGTAGCTGGCGATGAGGACGTCGCTACAAATTATAAACCACCACCTGAGAAAAGTTTGCAGGAGATCTTGGAGGCAGACAAAGAAGACGAAAGTCTAAGAAAATACAAAGAAACGCTGCTGGGATTGGCAACTTCTCAAACTGTTGCTATCGGTTCGTAAAATCCACACCCTATATACTGTAGCGTTCACTATCGATGTATATCGTTACCATTCATATGTTTATTCATCACTCGTATAATTTGAATGGGAATAACCCCGTGATATATCGATGATCGATATAGTTTGATTGAAATTAATGGTACTTGTGTCAATATTCACTTCATTGACTTTTATTGTGTACGAACAGATCCCACTGATTCTCGACATGTAATTGTTCTCGGATTGGCTTTGGTGGTTCAAGGAAGACCAGATGTGGTGCTCGACTTAACTGGTGACCTAAGCAACCTGAAAAAACAAGTTTTTACAATCAAAGAAGGCATTCAGTACCGAATCCGAGTTGACTTCATTGTCCAAAGGGAAATCGTTACGGGGCTCAAATACATTCAGAAAGTTTACAGGAAAGGAATCCAAGGTAGTTATAAAAGTATTATAGTTATAATATGATGCTAGTTACACAACTTCAGTAGCTATCCGGTTAAGCTAAATTCCATTTTTTTAAAAATAGAAAATGACATCAGTAAGAGTTGTAATAATTTACTAATGTACAACAATTACTAATGTATATTCTATTAACATAATACAGTAATTCAGTTGATGTATTTTGAAGTGGTGGGGGTCAATTTTCACGGCATTGATTCAAAATTAGAACAGCTGACGCAAGCTAAGAATTATCACACTTAACTAGACTACTGTATAACGATACTAAACTATAATTAACTTTCCTATGTAGTGTGTTTTGTTAGTTGCCATTCTCAATTGATTAATTTTTGTTGCAGTTGATAAGATGCAGCAGATGGTTGGTAGTTATGCTCCAAAGAAGGAGACTCACTCGTTCCAGACGCCATTGGAAGATTCTCCATCGGGACTAATGGCTCGTGGCACATATACTGTCAAATCCCTTTTTACCGATGATGACCAACGTGAACATCTAAAGTGGGAATGGGCGTTCGAGATCAAGAAAGATTGGAACTAAAAATCCCAATTTAAAGTCCTCTTCGTCATCTTTAAAAAAAAATTCTCGCGTTTTTTTTTGTTACTATCGGTGTATTTTGTTTGTTTTGCCAAAATTTGTGCCTTAATTTTACCCCATTTGGATATTTAAATAATTATAAAAAATTGTTAGCAGAATTAGGGACAATTTAATCATTAACATTATTAAACTGCCAAGTTCAATATTAGTATTTGATCCTGATGTTTTCAAGGTTAACAACTTGGATTTAAAATCTAAAAGTAACCTAAACGACAATCTAACTGTGTATACTGTATAGGTTGTCAGTTATCAGTAAAATTCTCATATTTAGCAGATAAATAATAACTAATTGGTATAATGTAACTTGATAAATGTGTGCTGCAAAGTCAATATACGCATAATTATGCTTTGATACCGATGTAATGCTTTCAATGAAGCTTTTGTAATGCAAGATGATAGTTGTGACCATTTAAACACCAGATTCTTAAAGAATGATAAATTGTTCCTTCTAACCATAGTTTTGTAAATGTACGAAAATGAATAGCATTATGCGTCTTTATTTGTTTTTAATTGGCGTCTTTTAAATGATCTTTGATATAAATATTTTTGGGCCCAAAAAGAAATACAGGGTTTGTCAATAATTGTCTACGTCTTCCTATTTGTCAATTTTTTGAAAATATTGCTTTAAATTTAAAGAAATTTCCCTTTCTGCTTGATAAGAATTTTTTTTGAAACGAAAAAAAAAAAAAAAACCAAAGGCTCATTTATATAAATTACATTGTGCTCACCCAGCAATTAAATTTGGAGTATTAAATCGAATTTGCAATAAGATATTAAATAAATATTAATTAGCAAAAAAAAGTCTCGTTATTTTGACATTTCTTTTATAGGACAGGGTTTTGGGAAGGGGACCAAAATAATATAAATTATTGCTTGGACGGAGATACAAAAACAACTTACAAAAAACGAAAAATCTACACACCACCCACTCACCTAGCTATCATCCCACTTACTATTCATATTCCAATATTTGCTTATGGTAAAATAGAAGATACCTAATGCAATTCAAATAATTTAAACCACCAATGAACAAAAACATTCCCACGAAATAATTACCCTTCGCTGTCCAGTACATCTTGTAGATTGGCTCTAGTAATAAGATGGTCATCACATTTGAACCATTGATCTCTGTGCTGCCTTATGTAAGCCGTGTAGTGGCCAGTTTCGATGGTTCCCATGTGGTTCACCACTGCAAACAGCGAATACCTGAACAAAGGGCGCATTCATTTATAAGCAAAACATAAATTCACAGTCAAATCTCGTTTATAAAACGTAAATCAAATTTATTATTGCTTCTTAGACAATTTAATCTAGACATTAATTCGACTAGAAGCAAAGATTTAGAGTCCAATGACTGTAACATATTGCATCGTTATACTAATTTTAAATGAAACATAACATACCGTGTCTGTTTTAGATTTTTTTCACTTTTCTACAAAAGCTTTTTAAAATAATTTAATTTTAAAATTAATTACTTGTTATTAATGTTGGCAGCAGTTGAGTCGTCTGCATTGTCTTTATACCCGTTGGAATTTCGTCTGCTGGACATAAATGGAGTCATATCCAGAAATTGAGGAAAGGAAATAAAAGTTGAGATCTTTTTATGAAAACGACTGGAATGCTCAAATCTCTAAAATAACAAAACTTATAAATTTAAAACCACATCATAAAATTCACCATTCTTAAGTCGTTTCAAATGATGGTACATAAAAAAAACAAAGCAAATATGTAGATAGATCCAAACTAAATTTCATTTGTTATATTTTGTACCTTCATTTGTTATAAAAACGATATTTCATTTGTTACCTTGAGATGGAAGCTGGCAACAACTGGCAGTTTTTTCATAGTCAGTTGTTTAGTTGACTCCTGGTAAGTCTGACAGCCGCTACATTTAATCTTGGCTGCACTTCCAAGATGCTCAGGTCGAGTAAACCTATTCAATTTAACAATGATTTATGACACGTTTATAATAACAATAGAAGTTCATTCCACCTCTCCAAGCAGTCGAGTAGAGTTGTTGGACCACCGTCCTCCAGGTTGTCGCCATCTAAACTGTTCGAATTCGATGAATCTATTTCATACAAATTCATTAACTAACAAAAATAATTAAAGTAAACTTAGCATACCCCCTGAGCTGCTGTTTATATGGCTAGGGCCTAAATCCAATGAAATATCCCAAAATGGGTCAATTGTAGTAGATACGCCGCTATAACCATTTAAAAATAAAAACGTATTGTAACAACAATACTGGATGAGAAAAAGTATGGTTACCTGCATGATTGACAGACAACATCAGACTGTAAACCTCCAGTAAAAATTTGGTCAATAATACAATTGCAAAGATGAGGATTATCACTAGAAATTCCATTTGTACCTATTCAAATAACGTTAGTAAAAGCATCAAAAGTTAAAAAGTATTTGGTTAAATTAACCTTTACAGTGTCTATGTAACACATCGAGTGCTGCTATAAAAAACTCGTGGGCATCCTGTTGCTCATATCCGGCCAAATGCCTCGCATGAGTCCAAACTAAATGCAGCAAACGATATGGAATGTGAGGAGCCTTATTCCCTGAGTAAAACTAATAAAGTAAAAAAGACATTACTATACAGGTACAGTGAAATAAGTTAGATGATTAATTACCTCCTGAAATAAACGACACATTTCACAACATAAACAGATGTCTGACTCAAGAAATTGACAAATGTGTCGATCAGCCAGGAAAAAATCTCTTAGCAGTGGTGTGTGTGTCAGTGCTTGGACGATGCAATTCATGAAACATGTATTACCCAGATTAATTAATCCACGTAATCCTGCATTAATAAAATATTTCAGCAATGCAAAATCTAAATTCCAATATCTATAAATACCTATAGTGGTTTTAGCAGTTATTCTTTTTCGTTTAGGATTTTTTTTGAGCAATTCGACTTCTTCTCTGTTGGGCTCCCATTGGTAACAAAAGTTTTTTATTCCTAAATATAAAAGCAACAACCAAATTTCAGTATTTTAAATAAACATTATCCAAAATATAATGTAATACAGTGTGTTAACCTTACTAACTCAAAATAACAAAATTTTCTTTCCGAATGCAAACTCACCAATACATAATTATGTTTTGCTGGAACGAAACATTGTACTCAAAATATTTTTAATGGATTCTATATAGTCGACTAATTATTTATCATTACTAACAATCGAATACTATTCTTAGCAAAGTTAATACAAAAACTCTTTGAATTAATTTCATAATAAATCCAAACAGTTGATACCATTCCCCCCGCAAAACAATCAAAGTTTTATCTAAAAGCATAAAAATGTAAAAAATAAAAACAATACCGGTAATTTGAATATAATGTAGTTAAATCAAGTAAAAGATAACTAACAAGAGTCAAAAAAGCAGTAACAGCTTGCATTTAAAATTACATTAGCCAATGACAATGTGCCCATTTGGCAAAAAACATGTAAAATAATAAATAGATTGATATACCTAGTAATTGAGCTTCTTTATTTCTGAATTTTCTGGCAATTTGATCTAAGTCATTATCGTATACAAAATCTCCACATTGAAAGCAGAAAACTGTTCCAAACGTCAAATCCATCGCTTAAACAAACAAAATCGCTTAAAAAACTATTTAAATCATAATTTATATATGTAATAGTTACACAGTGAATGCAGCTTAGACTTAGCATGTTCTTGTATATGTTTATTATTCGTATAACAACCGAAATAGACACAGTGAAGACACGAATGAAGACGAGGACCAGAATGTCGACAGGAATGGCACGTTCCCCATTGAGCCTACAGAACAATAAAAAAACCATTTTAACCTAATAATAATTATTAGTAAATTAATAATAATTGTAGGGCGTGATTATCATCCGCTTAAAAGGTCGTTTTTTTACGTATTCGAATGTGGAGAGGCCAATGAACCAACTTGTGTCATTCAAATAATATTTAAATTTCTAAGACGCCATTTTTACAAAATAATAAAACTCCTACAACAAATTCTCACATTATATTTTTTTTAATTTCCAATATTTACGCTAATAATAAACGACAAGTTAAACATAAAACCGGCGTGATTAAAGTCGTAAAAGAAGTAATTTAGACAAATTAACAGAAATTGTTAGTAGAAAAACTCATTTTAAATTTGAACATCTGATTAATCTATGCATTTAAAGTGGCTAATATCGATACCGTTAAGCATATCGATTTAAAGACAACATAATCCATTCATTTTGCTTCATAAAGCAAAAACATAATATCGATGTTCTTGCAAGTCGATATGAAACTATACAATGAGTCTATTACATGAGGCAGCGTAGTAAATCAGCTGCCAGCACAGAGATAATGATAATCAACCCTGCCATTCGTTCTAGGCTGACTATTATGACCACTTTAAGTTGAATGCAAAGTCAATTCTACACGTGTTTTACCTTTTTCTTTCTGGCTTCAACCGTTGTTGAGGATACAAATAATTTATAAATTATGCGAAAGGTTCGAAGGCCTTGACTATTTTTAAAATTATTTAGATGTACGCAGCAACCATTCGAGCTCATGATTCTTAATCACACGGCGATTATCGTTGCAGCACAACTTCACTCAGGTCCGTCGTCTCCGTACGATCCAACCACCCAAGCAATTGCAATTCAGTTACTATTTCTAATCTTAATTAATTGACTTCCATTTCGACTGTTTATTTAAACTGTTAATTATATAAAAAATAACAAAAACTTTCACAATCTAACTAAATCACCTGACAATTTTATACAATGCAAAACCAAAAGTAAAGGCGCATGCGCCATTTTTTTTTTTTTAAATAGAGATTAAACGCTAGGTTGCTCTCAAACGCAAATTTAAAATTAAGGCAGCTCAGTATTCCATTATAAATTGGAAAAACTCAATACTGTTTTATTATTGTTTATTTAAAATTAAATACAAGTTTTGATATTATTTAAAATTTTAAAAGTACTCTAGTTGTTTTAAAATACGGTTTTATTAAAATACGGTTTTATTAAAATATTGGTTTAAATGTTAAATGTTAAATGGTAATAATTATTACCGGTATTTATGAATAAAGATAAATGTCCTAGGCCTCCGTAAAGTTATAGCCAATGATGAAGCGACTTTATATACGCATGCGCGACAACTACCTATATAAGTTGTTAACGCCATTTTAAATTTTTATTCGCTTTGCCAGAATTTGTAAGAAGTTTGTTGTCGCATAAACAAAGCTGGTCAGCTATCGTGTTGTGTTTATATTGTTTATTGGAATCAATTCAAACGCATCAAAAAATGGGAGACAAAATTGATATGTCTTTGGACGATATTATTAAAATGTCTAAAAAACGTGGTGGAATGCGCCGTGGCGGTGGAGGAAAAGTAGGAGGACGCGGAGGAAAAAGAACAACGCGGGGTGGTGGTGGTGGAGGAGGAAATTTAAGAATGCGTGGCGGTGGAGTTAGAGGTGGAATTAATAGAAGAGCCAGAAATAGACCGATGCCTTACGTTAGGGTAAGTTCAATTTTTCTCTATAGTTGTAATTTTTACTTAAGCAAAATGAAAAACACGAATTGGGATAAATAGGCTTAATGGCATGCCTACCGCCATTACATCCAATATGAACAACAACGTGAAAGCAACGTTCGTCTTATTATGACGTCATTGTTTTTAAAAATTTGGTGAAAGAAATTTACCAAAAATAATTGGTGTTAATTGAAAATTATTTTATACGTATGCTTTGGTAAACGAGTATCTAATGATTATTACTGCTTTATTTATAGCCAAAGGAATTACCGGATAAATGGCAACACGATTTATTCGACGGTAACAGCGGAATCGTAAGAAGAACCGGAGCCATTAGTGGACCAGTTGGAGGAACCGCCAAATTACTCGTCTCAAATCTCGATTTCGGAGTTTCAGACAGAGATATACAGGTTTTCATCTCAATAATATCAAAATTTGCTGGGACTTCAACTTCTTTTTATTCAAAATGAAATCTCTATCAATGCGTAAGAATGTGTAAAATGGTTGAAATGCGAGAAAGAAAGGTATAATAATGCAATATAAATGCATAATCATTATGCATCTTATTGCAAAATAATAAGTGGTTGCCACATACCGTAAATGGCTTAATGGCTGCTAAGAGCGAAAGTTGAGAGAAAGAAAATTGAAGAGATGAAGTAGTGTGTGGAAGAAGGATAGATCACCCAGCTCCATTATCTGCTTAAACAAAATTAGAAAAAAAAATTGTGCCCCATCTACAGGAGTTGTTCGTGGAATTTGGTCCGTTGAAGAAGGCAGCCGTACACTACGATAGGTCTGGAAGGTCTCTAGGAACAGCTGATGTTTTATTTGAAAGACAAACCGATGCGATTAAAGCCATGAAACAATACAACAACGTGCCTCTTGATGGTATAAAAATAACAGTTTATTATAATAGAGATATACAAAGTATAAAGGTTTTCTATATTAATACCTATTTTTGTTTGATTGTAGGGCGCCCAATGAAAATTCAGCTGGCCACATCGTCTATTCCCGAGGTTACGAACCGAGTTGGTGGTGGGGGAAACCTTAGGCCCAGGAGAGGAGGCAATTTTGGTGGTGGAGGAGGCGGAGCTGCTGCTGGACGGTAGGTTCACTAAATGTAATTGATTATTATACACCGATACTCATGTTTTAGATTGTTTATTAGGCGAGGAGGTCGTGGTGGTGGAGGTGGTCGTCGAGGAGGAATTGGTGGTGGAAGAGGTGGTGCTAAAAAGATGCCAACAGCTGAAGAATTAGATGCCCAATTAGATGCTTATGTTAACAAGGTGATTTCATTATGACTGGTGTTTGTAATTAGATGATGTAATTAATTTTCTTTTGTAGATGGAAGTGGATTGAGCAGTATCTGTAAAGTTTGGTTTTCTTTTTTGATTCAAAGTTTTGTTTCACCTCTCATCTGATTTAATGTGACGTCCTATCAGTTTCTTACATTGTAAAATTCAAATCTAATGTATTGTAACCTTCCAACGATATTTTGTTTAGTCAATTAAACAAAAGTCATGTAAAATCACTGTTGCGTTAAAATTTGTCTTCATCACGAAAAGATCATTTGTCAATAAAATTACATTTAAAAACAAAATCCTTAAATTGTATATAATCGCTTGTTAAATTCGTATTAAAGCTTGCTACAATGAATGGATTGAATTCCGTGGGATGATTCTCTAATGTTAACTATCCCAACTGAAATAAAATTGATAATCTAATGTAAGTATAATGCTGTAGCCCAAAATATAACCAAAGATGGTAAACATCCAAAATAGTTATGACCATACAAAATATACTAAACTACGCTAGTAAGTATACGGTAATGGGCTGGAAAATATCAGGGCTGTGAGAGAATTTTGAAATTGTAAATACTGCAGCAGTAGAATATACTAAATTAAGATACCCGATGGAAGCTAAAAAGCTAATCAGATGAATAATAAAGTATTGCAACTTTAGGCTGAAAACCTACGACCCTAAATGATAAAACCTAAACTGTCTCATGTTTACACATGATGTGCAAGTTAAACATTGAAAATATCTTATAAGAAATGATTAAATCATTGATAAAATCGACCAAAAGACTAGATACAAATATTCAATCATAAACTGCATACACGAGATTCTAATTCTTTATCACAGCAAAGCTCCTGCCATTTAGTTATCGAACATTAAAAAAATAGATTTTGGAAAGTGAACTAATTACATTATGGTTCAACATTTATAAGAACTACAGTACTTAAAATTTTGAATCATAATCTGAAACTGCAATAATATTTCTTGCAAATAGAAATTCAAAATACCAAAATAACCATTTTGAAAATTAGGAACTATACCGCACCCTAAACTGGGTGACAACACCAAAACAAATGCCAAAGAATGTCGATGACTAGAAAAAAATCATTAGGGTTTCAATCTTAACAACTTCAATATCAAAAACGCTAAAATGTATCACCGAAAAAACGAAAACAAAACTCATATCAATATCTTTTAAATTGTAATTGACGACAAAACAAAAATATTCTTAAATTAACAGTTTAAAATAAAATGCTTTATAGTTTTTGCTAACACCATAAACCTCAATCTCATGTACACGATCAATTGCTTTGATTTTTTATTATAGTCTTTTCAACAATCTTTTCTTGTCTTTGGTTGATTTTTTCTTGCTATCGGAGCACTTCTTGTCTCCCGCGTGTTTCTTAGCAGATGGAGGACCGTTCTCCACATCGGCGTCAGGTGTTGGTGCTGAGCATTTCATCGATTTAGGCGGCTGAGCATGAATTTCAGTCATCATCTTAGCCCGTTGAAAGTAAGACTCGTACTGTTCCAACAACAATTTTCCGGCTTCTTCATTCAAAGCCGATTCTGGGTTTGGGACGATTAACAAGCACTTGATGACCTACAAATAAATAGCACGTTTGTTAGAGCGATTTTAAACATTGAAATGGAGAAATTGAATTTAAGTTCGACACACAACTTACCAATAGAATATGTTTAATACCCAAATCAGATTTCCAGTCTTTTTTAAGTGTATTTACGCAAATTTCCCCATTTCGAGCAACATTTGGATGAAATATTTTGGTGACAAAATAGCCAGTTGGTGGAGCAGCTGGGAAATCCTTACCCAGCACCAGCTTAACTCGAAATACGCCTCCGAAGAAAGGAGTTCCAGCTGTTAAATAGCTTATTATTTTAACCAAATGCTTCATAAAATATGAACGTTAAATGTATACCTGGTCCTTCAATGAGAGCCTGAATATCGGTGATTTCTTGGTCGTTAATGATCACAGTGATTCCTTCTGGTGGAGTGGAAGCCATTTCTAACAGCTCACGACTCACCTGGCGAATCGTTTGGGGAGAAAGATTTTCAACGTTGGATTTCTACAATAACACCAGAAATTAAAACTTATGAACAGAAACTGAATAAGAAAAATTTTATAACGAAATTTCAAACGCTGACGTTCGCAATTCCTAATAGCAGCCATGTTAGTCACCTCGATTTAAATAACTATAAGAATAATAAATAACAATAAAAATACTTACAGAAGACATGATTATTTAGTATCATAAGATTATCCTCAAAACCATTACAACTGGCACATTAAATCACACGTTTCCCCAGCAAAACCCCAAATTGCAACAGAAGCAAACTACTCCCTGTATGTATTTTTCATCAGTTAGAAAACGAGTGAAATACGTTAACGACTGCCCAATTCGAAAAATTTCGAATTCAACCAATCACGTTGCTCCATTTTGAATTAATTTTGAATTGAATAAGACTGCTGAGTCGGCTAGGCGAACTTAAGCCGCCGCAACGGAAAATTAGGTCGGCGCAAGACAAAAAAAAACCAAAATAAAACAACAATGGCTGACGATGAATCAAACGAAAATTCTCATAAGGTAAAACTAAATTTTTTCATATTTTCCTTTATTTTTAACACCATTTTCATGAATAGAGTGTGCAGATAAAGTAGTGAAATAATTATTATCAGTTTAAAATATGTCTATAACCATTTTATTTCGATGAAAATCACTGTCAGTTATTCATCAGTTGTAATAAAACGTCATTTGATAATTTTGTTTAGGTTGATTTAGTGAAACTATTTCGCCGTAATTTGGAAGGATGGCGATATGTGTTACTTCCACTAGATAATTTGTTGCTTTGGAGAAGAGTGTACGACCCAGCTATTTTAGTTGGCTGCAATTCACTCATATTTTTGTAAGCAAAAAAAAACGAATGTCATTTCAATAACAGCTTCTCCAATTTCTATTAACCCATTTTATCGATAGTTTTCTATGGTATTATGAGCCTTCGGTATTGAGTACGTTTTCTGTGCTGGGAATTATCTGCTGCTTAACCGACTATTTTGTTCCTCTCATCTCAGCGAATTTTTTCGACCAAGACAAATGGTAAATAAATGAGTGTGAAATATAATGCCACTTTATAAAGAATCACGATATCGATATTGTGTATAAGTTCTTATGAAGACACCCTGTAAGAATACAGTGCATTTCAATGAGAATACAGATTGGACCAATTTGAATAAATTAAATATGAAATTTCTCGGGTTATAAAAAACCATGCAATTTTGTAATAGATTAATTATGAAACGAGATAAATTTATATTGCAACCAATGTAATTTAGTCTTCTAAAAGAAAAGCTCGCAAAGAAACGAGATTTATCTCCATTGTAATGTAGTCTCGTTTCTTTAAACGTATCATTATTCTTAAAACTTGAATCTGACTTTTATGAATTTGGTTTAATATATTTTAGGACTGGAAACAATGAAAAACATTATGAAGCTGTATGCTATCGTTTGGCAGTTTTATGGACAAACATCCACTGTTTTCCAGCATTGCTTAATTATTTAAAGGAAACAATGCCAAAAATGTATTTCGTTGTAATTTTATCAATCTTAACGGCTATGGCTTGGATTGGAAACTTAATGGATAACTTGTTACTCACTTATCTCATCAGTAAATCTATTAATTATTTCAATTTCATTTGTAATTTCATTAACTTTGTACTTTTTTTTATTAAGTAAACGCAGTACTTTTGCTTCCTGGCCTGAAACACCACGGAATACTCAACAGATATACGAAATCAACAGTCGATTTTATTGCTAAAAAGGTTGAAAAGACAGTCAAAACAAAGAAAAATTAAACCAATCATTGCCTTTCAATGTAATTTAACTAATCATAATCTGCAGCTATTGATTACATTGGTTATTTTGATAATTATAAAGTAAATCGATCAGAAAACTCCCGGTAAATTCTAATGAATTCTATTTGAAACATTAAATCTCAATTGGTTGTTTTCGTGTAAAATATGAAGAAAAAAACAGCTAATCTGATGGATTTGTCTGGGTCGTGTTTACTCTTAATCTCTTATTTCATCTCAACCAATTTTCTAGTCAAAACCTAATCTTTTAAAATTATGTAGCTAATTAATTTTTTTTCTGGTTAGCTGGTTAACAAAATGTATGCTTATCGTTAAATTTTAAATTCGATGTTGGTGTTTTAATTGTAGTTTAATCCCTGCAATCTTTTGTGTTAAGCTATAATTAACTTGTAGTGAACTGATTATGTACAGAATAATAAATTCAGTGTAAACTTTACAAATTATAGTACATTAACGTAAATTTCATTTGTACATTATTCAGCCAAGAGTGATGAAGTAATGTTTTTTAGCAGTTCCATTAGTCAAATCGTTTTTATTTTATAATTTAAATACTCATTGCAAATATTAGTTATTAAGTTAATTATACATAATATACAAAAATAACGAAGTCGAATCTCTTCTCATAGTAATAAGTAATAATATTAATTTTCCATTGCAACAAATTGAATCGATTAAATTTTCATTTCCATTCCGGAAAGAAATTGAAAACCACATATACACCAATCACCAAAAAGGCCATCAAATACAGGCAATTGTTACATAACACACAGTGGTTCGCTTTTTCATTGCGATTTTTTCCGTAAATTCTATCTAGACGGTCATCCTGGTTCAAACTTAAAGGTTTTATCTCAAACAAAACGTCTTTAGCCACTCTGGAACCACTTTCCACTGCACCATTCATATAACCGCACCAAGTGACAGCGGTCTCCGTGCCAGCCCAATGTACCCTTTAAGATTAACCAAAATGATTAAATTAACCAGCCAAAAAAATAAAACAGAACAAAGCATAATAATATATCGCAAATGGAAAACTTACTTTAAAAACGGATTTCTGAAATTGTCTTTCATGTATTTCATTGATCCTGGTGATCCAATATTTACAGGGCATCCACCATTGTATGGCTCATCACTCCAATTCTGTATAGTAAAAGATTATTTATAGTTGCATAAAATATCAAAACTATATTGGCTTACTTTCTCAGCGTAATCAATAGGATTCATAGCTTCTTCACCCAAACATTTAGCTAAAGCTTGTAAAATGCATAACTTCCTCATTGACAGAGGTTTAGCCATCCATTGAATGCATTGGTCACCAGCCAAAAGACCTACTAGGGCTGGACAGCCTTTGGCTGTGGTGGCATCGTAGTACACACCCAACGGGCCCATATCACAGTCTTCCACTACCTTTGGACCCCCACTGCTCACAATTTCCCCCGACAGTCCCTTCTGTCTCCAAAAGGCCTCTTCATAAGTGATAATTACCTTGGACATGTGTCCCACTGGCATATTTTTTAGCAGCAAAAGACGTTTCTCGGGAAGTTTTGGTTCAAACGCAATGTCAGCTAATTAATATTGTTTTTATTTAACTATATAACAGATTATATTTATAAAAAAAGATAACTGACCAGCCAGGTGAAGTGGAATTGCCATTATAACGTATCTGGTCACAAATAATTCCTGACTTTCACTCAAAACTCCAACAGAATAGCTGCCATCTGCTTCTTGCTGCTATAAATATTAAAAAACTATTGAAAAAAAAATCACATAATTAGTAACGAAGAATTTATATACCTGATAAATGGCAGTAACAGGCGTTGACAACTTCACTCTGTTAGGTCCAATTTGTTTTACTAAGCTTTCTGAAATTTGCTGAGTTCCACCCTGTAATAATAATACATGTGGTGGTCTTAAAAACATTTAACGAATAATATTTGCAACTGTATAAATTATGTAGTGACCTTAACTCTAAGCTGGCCACTAATAGGAGAACAAGAATTTTCAACCAGTTTACGCAAGCATAAGCGACCATTGTTGGCGACATTTGAACGCAAAATAAAAGCAAAATACAACAAAGATATACGACCAGCTTCTAATCCTATATTGCAAACCACAAAATACCACTTTTTTAAAAAAGCAAACAATTTAAAAATATCAATAACAAATGTAAAAATGAATTTTCAGTTAGAAACATACAGTCAATGAAATTTCTTACTACCCACTTATCATAAAAATTTAAACAAAGGAACAAACATTTGTTAGTGCAAAATAGCTAAATTTTAACTTAGTTGTTACCTTGACTCTGAGCTCCTGAGCGCCGCTTTTGGTATCTTCAAGGAGCTTCATGAACCCCCCAGCTGATTTGGCATAAGTTAATAGAAATAAGACGGACAAATCGACAGCTTCACAACCTTATTCACACAAATTCACAAAGTTCAGATAGTGCATTTACATTGAGTGCAGAGTAATAAAATAAGACAAAGTGAAAATTATTTTTTCTTACCAAACACCGTCCTAATGCAAATTTGTAAAAGCTTTAAGGTAGGCTTTGTGTATACGTTCTTGGTCGCATATGCCTGCACGCTCATGGCATCTAGTTCGGCAGCTCTAGGATGGCTGTATGGATCATCTACATTAATCTCATTAGCTAGCCGTTCAAACTATAATAACAATAACAAACGGTAATTAAATTACTGCGCAGTAAAATCTCTTAGATACCAGTACCTTAAATAGAAAAAGTTGCAAGTCTATCAGTGACAATATGTGTAGATTGGGAATAAAGTTCGTATATTGCCTGAAAACACCGTCGTCCATTTGTAGCAGTTTGGTTCCGGTGGAATACTGGGGATAAGTGTCTATGCCCAACTCCAGCAGTAAATTCATTACGTGTTTCTGAGAACTACAATATTCATTCATACGTAATAAGTAATTTGTTTAGCATTAAAACATTTGGAATCCAATTTAATTACTTAGAAACCCACTGTCCTCCTAAATCAAAATCATCATACTGATCACCACTTGCTTTCATCTTCGTTGTTAATGTTCGGCCTCCTACTCGGTCTGAAATTTGCATAAACATTCATAGTCAATAAATGAAAAATAATTAAGGTTCATCCAATAACCACCGGTAGTTTAATTGAAGCTTTTACAAGTTAGCTGTCAGTTATATTGCAATATAAAAATTATCATAGTCGAATTACGTGCAAGTGTAATATATACGCTTAGTAAGTAAACGTATGCATTGAATCTTCGTATAAATTGTAGCCAAAAAAAACAAACAATATTCGTTCCTTTTCAAGTTTTTATAAACGTTAAAAAGGTATCTACAATTTAGTAAATACTATGTAATTAAACTACAGTACTAACAACATTTTATGGTTTAATTTTTTTATTGAGTCAAACTCAAGGTTAGCCGATATACTGTAATATTGTACTTTGGTGCAGTATCTACTAACCTTGAATCAAATAAACTTCATTATGTTTGCAAATTAAATTACATCAAAGTTATATTGAGATCAGACAATTATTAAATTGCATTCATCTTATTCATGAAATTGGTTAAACTCTTAATTGCCTCAAAAATTGTTATAATTTTTCTCCCTCGTCAAAATGTTTTGACATTGAGTTAACCAATTACCTTTGGCCTCCAAAACTAAAACTTTGAGATCAGGGGCATTAGTTAATAGTTGATAAGCAGCGGTTAATCCAGAAATGCCACCGCCAATCACCACAACGTCGTACTCCCTTTCGTTCAGATGAATGCCATTGCTGGTCCCTAGCTTTTCAGACATTTTTGCCAACAACGATTGAGCCATAATTAAAACAGCAACTTCAGATTACTACACTCTCAAATTAGAACTGACACTCATCAATTCAACATTGAAAACAACCACGATAATTACACACACTCGGATAACAAAATTACTATTGTCAAGTTCAAAATCAGCAACACTCGAAATAATCAAAGATAACTAGATATGCTCATGCGCAATTACATATAGCAGCGCCATCCAGGTACAAATCATGCATTACATAACTAATAAGATTTTTTACTGTACAATTCTGTAGCAAAAAAATATAAACCGGAATTAAATTAAGCTAGAAAAGTTCAAATTTATTTTCATGTTAAACATTAATTGAAGGCTTTATTTACATTTCACAAAAATTAATTTTACGAAAATTATTGTTAATACCGTACTGTACTTTTGGTTTTGTGTAGTTTATTTAAGTTTGGGCATAGTTTAGGAAAGGCCATCTAATTTTAGCACCCAAGCCCACTGAAGCGAAGAGCCAGGATCTATAGGAGGGAGAGAAATAGTCAGACCCTGCTGACCAGTGGCGATCCAGTCAATATTGACTTCAGGAAGACCCAAGAGACTGACGCGGGTATTGGAAGTTGTAAAAGGGGCTCCTAAACTGAGACTATACGACGAGGGCCAATCAAACACAAATGCATAAATACTTCTGCTTAGCTCATTCATGGTGTACCTAAAAATTAATTATTACAAAAATTACTTGATGCAATGATGCTGATGTCATTTATAGCTTTATATTTTCAGGTATTCATCAAGATAGGAAATGCTTTAGCTGTTGCTCATTCGTTATAAGTAATTGAAAACGCAATAACTTGCATATTTTTTTCTATGGAAATCGTTTACTGTAACTTTAACTAATTATGCAATGGTTTTTACCAAATTCTAGGAGTGATGGTGTCATTCTGATATATCCAAGGCTTTGAGTCATAGATTGCCTCTCCATTGACGCTTAACCATTGGCCCACCTGCCTTAATCTCTCTTCAAAGATAGGGATTATCCGTCCATCTGGTGTTGGACCGACATTAAGCAGTAAATTTCCTCCACAACTAAAACCAAAAACAGTTTTAAGATCGCATATATTTAAAAAAAATACATACGTAACTCGATTACCTGATCGTACTTACTAACGACCATAGAATATCATCGATGGTCAAATATTCACTCAATTGAACATTTCTACGATAGCCCCAGCTATATTTGTCAATTTTCAAACAATTTTCCCATTTATGCGGCTGCAAAACACCTATTAAATGAACGATTATTATAGTTTTTGTTTACAATTATTAAATTTGACTTAAGTTTAATTTGGCATTATTGACACCCTGTAACGTATGTATTTTTAATAGAGTAATTACTGGGTGTCAGTTGTATGAATATTAAAATGATTTATATTTCCGGAAATATCTTGGAAAGCAAAGTATTTTATGATTCTTTTAGGTAACTAGTGACAAAATTAAACAATATATAAGTTATAATTTCAAAGTTAATGGGAGCATAAAGGGACAACATATTTCGAGTGGCATTGAAAAACATTGCGTTTCATAGTGTCCCATTAACTATAAAACTTGAAAGCAACTGCAATTGATGTAAACCTGGATTATATTGATCGCTGCAAGTGTAAAAGCCTCCGTGAAGGCATACAGTGTTATTGCCCCATCGGTCGTTAGTGACCACCGTGTCTTTAACTGGACTTTCGTTGTAAAGCCAAGCCAGGAAGTCTGTACTTCCCCAGTAGCTATCCATTGCTGAACCATCTCCATCAGACCACACAATTTCCGGTTTATAAGTGTTTACAATTTCATATAACTCAGGTATGGTTTTGTACTGATTAAAAATAAATTCACGATAAAATGATAACGTTCAAAATAGATCAATAACCTCCATTGATACTTGTGGAAAAGTTGAGTTGACAAAATCATTAGATCTATCCTGAAGATACAATGGATGGTACCATTCGAATAAAGAATGATAAAGACCAAAATGAAGATCAGTACGATTTCGTACTGAATCAGCTAATGCACCTGGTAACAAAAAAAATAATTTAACGCGAATACAATTGCACAGTATATTATATTAAAAACTGAAATATTCAAGGTGGTTAGTCATATTATCATGCAACTAATTAATATAACCACTCTACAGAAAACACAACGGCAGGCCAATTTGATATGCAGTTTATTGATTTTCAAGTATGAATTGTCATTTCAAATCCGAAATTAAGTTATGCTCGATAAAATTAACAATATATCCTCTAATGACTAATGTTGATATTGAAAGGAACTAGTTCTTTTTCTAAAAGCTAAGAGTTGCATGATTTTATGTCTAACCCCTCAACTTTGGATTATGAAGTTAAAAGCAAGTGCTTCAATGACAATTTAGTTTGGCTAATGTCAAATTCAATGTAAAAAAAACTAAAACTTTTTAACTTTAAGTTTAAATAACTTAATTAACTTCTACGAAATGCCAATACGACCACCAACCGACTAAATCCTTGGCAGGGCCAACGTCCATTGAGTTCCAGCTAAAAGAGTACTTAGAAGGCCACATAGTGTAGCCTTCATGGTGTTTACTAGTCAGCACCACATACCTAGATTTTCAATCATATTAAAACAAAATTAACCAATAAAAAATAAAAATTTTCGTTAATCCATTTTCAATTCTAATGCAATTCATATTGTATTTTAACCACTCGAATCTAATAAAAGTAACAAGAGACTTACTTTGCTCCTGAAGCTTGAAACAAGTCAGCCCACTGGTCGGGATCGAACAACTCAGCATGAAACTGCTCAGCAAAGTCTATTATAATTAATTGATACGTTAATTAAGACTACAAGACTGCTTTCATGCAATTAACCTTGATAAGTGAAATCTGGAGGATAATTTTCTTTCATGAACTTATTGAGAAAAGGCAAGTGAAGAGTTTGCCAATCGCGCCAGAACCATTCAGACCAATAGCCAGGCACTGAAAACACTCCCCAGTGAACAAAAATTCCGAATTTAGCTTTGTCGTACCACTGTGGCAATGGCCTGGAATCCAACGATGACCAGTTAGGGGTATACTGACCACTGGAGGGCCACACACACAACATCAACAGCAACAGCCACATCTTCTTGAATAAATAAAAATAAAGTTGAAATTGAATCAAGTTCATTTAAATTTTAAAGTATTTTTTGAGTCAATCGTAACTGACATTTCAGCAGATAACATAAGATATGAAGACCAGATATTTTAATCAAAAATCAATACTGTATATGTTTAGTGTTTTAAAAAAGTTTATGATAAAAAATCACAGAAATTGATAAGAGCATAGAATTTTATTGCTTTTATTAATCAATGAAATTTAGAACGATTGTGTTGCTTCTTGCCTTTATTGATTATCCTAATTGCTTAAAACATTTGGTTCATTTGCTCTTTCAACAAACTTAAACTAGTTCATTTGCTTAACCACATTACAGGGTGTTTGAGATAAAATAATTAATTTTTACAGCCTGTACATTACCACTAAATAATTTGAATGGAAACTAATACAAGTATGATCAAGAGTGTATGATACTACTGATTTGTTGGTATACAGTCTTCATATTATTCAGTGTCATAAAGCTATATTTAGCTAAAACTTTATTTTGCAGTCTCTATAGTTTAGATAATGTAATAAATTTAAATTCATACAGAAGAAATTTGCATTGAATAAGGAGTAAAAAACAACATGGCAAAAAAATTGAAAGGTATAGGAAAATTTATTCCTCCAATCAGCAGGAGGTTTTCTTTTTTTGTTATTTTCCGTCTGTAAATATTTCCTGCTGCATAAACACATGATGTCACATTTGTCGGTGCTGTATCAGTTTTTCCTTCAAGTGAAGTGTTAAGTCAAGCCCACTAAACGTTGTACAAGGTTGTGGGACGACCAAATCATCTAATTATCATTGGACAATATTAATTACTACACTTAATTAGTTTCTAAAATGAAATATAACCTTCAGACTATGACATATAATATAACAAGCGAGTGGTGACTAAGTCATAAAACACATCATTAGAGGCATCTGACTTAATTGCCACAAAGCTGGTTTGTCATTGGACAAAGTCACTACTTAAAATACATTTTTTTAACATTGTCATAATTCAGTTAATAATAAGTTATTTAACTGACTCGACCTTGTCTAGAAATTAGACCAAAATATGTCACTCGATAAAGTTAATTCTTTAAAAACTGAAAAACAAGTCCTAAATCAAAAAGAAACTAATCTGCCAGTCAAACCATATGGTTACGTGATCAATATCATGATAAACAAAGTCAAGCGACAAATTTTCTTTATGACCTTGCTTGTAACTTTCATAAACTAAGTGATGGGTGTTTAAATGGGGGTCATGACAACTGAAAGTAAACACGTGTCGTATAAAAAAGGAGGAGCTGTCATATGACGTAACCGCTTTTCAAAAGTTCTTTGGAAAGTTCTTTTCAAGAGAAAAAATAAAGCTATTACAACACTTGTATAAACTTTCTGATGCAAGGCGCTCTACTCAGCACTAAACTATAAAATAATTAATTAACCAGCCAAAGTAGACAGTACATTAACCACATTAAATGTAAGTAGCGTGTTTAATTAATTTATTAGAAAATATTGGTATGATGCCTGGGAATAATTTATAATTATTATGTGTGATCTAAGTATACGATTGAACTTTTAAAAAAGTTTAAAAGTGTGAAATAGTAGCTTATTGCACTGTTATTGAAAGAGATTTCATCATGCAACTTATCAAACACTTAAAACGTTATTATCACTTAATTAATATGAACTGTTATTTTCATGTTAGATTAACCTAGATGGGTGGGCTGATAAGCTATTTTTGGGCTCCTAAAGCGAGTCCCAACACGAGCTCAGAATTCAAGGACGACCCCAGCTTGGACCAGCTGGACCCTAAAACACAGCTGACCGCCAGACAGAAGAGGGTATATAACTTACTGGAATCAATTTTAAAAAACTAAAAAATAAAAAAAATGTGTTGTAGGTGATTGAAGAGACGTGGAAATTGGTAGAGCAGGACATCAGGTCCAATGGAGTCGACTTTTTTATTGCGTAAGTTGAAAACTAAAAGAAATTGAAATACAGAAGCGAGAAATAAGTTATGCTTTGAGTGATTTTGAAAATAATTTATTTCACCTTGATTCCGGCAATTAGAAACGGCACCGTGATTTATCTGTGAAAAAGAAATTTTAAATTATAATGTTCGAAATTAGTTTCCATGGCAACTGCTTAATGACCAAGTCTATTTTTATACTGCTCAATTATTTTACATGACAAAAGCTTTCGATATTAATTTTTATACAGAAAATAATACTGTAACTTACAAACATAGCAATATTACAATTTTAGCAAACATATCTAACGATCACTAATTTTGATTAGTTATTATTTTAAAAAAAAAGGGGATTTGTTCAAAAGTTAACCCAACATACACTTTACACCATGTACAAGTTTAAAGTTTATAGTGTTTTGCGGCACATATGGTGCCATTTTATAATTTAATTTTACAAAATTTTATAATTTATTTTTATTAAATTGAATAGATTTTTCAAAGCTCATCCCCCTTACCAAAAATACTTCAAAGGATTTGCTGATGTTCCGATGGATCAGCTTAAAGGAAACAAGAAGTTACATGCACATGCCTTTTCAGTGATGTACGCAATTTCTTCCATGGTAAACAATTTGGACGACATTGACTGCCTGGCCGAAATACTCACCAAAACCGGACACAACCATGGTGGCCGAAACATGAAGATCCAGCATTTCGAGGTACAATACATTCCCATTCCATTTTCAGTCTAAACTATGCCAAATATATTAGAATAAAGTCACCAACCATAAGTATTAGTATTACTTACCAATTGTTCAAATGTTGGAAATTGATTAATTTTAACAATTGATTGATTTAATTTTTTAATGTTAACATGACATTTGCAAATAATGATATCATTCTTGATACTTTAACTCTATGGTAGGATTTGGCGGTGGTGTTTGTCGATTTCCTGGGCGATAAGTTGGGTCCCATTTTGACTCCATTTGGACGCAAAGCCTGGACACAAGCCTTAACCGTTATTAACTCAGTGATCGGGGCAGCACTACAGGAAGCTAATTCCACGGATTAGGATGAATGGATTAACAGGTCGTATTCGCTAGTGAGATATTCTTCTGGAGGAAAAGTTAGTCGATTCCAACAGAAAATCAGCAAGTATGTCAACAAGACAGTTGCATAGATACTTCCAGTAACTATCAGCACAATCCGTTCCACTTGACCAAACTCCGTCACACTCTCTTCGCTCGACTTAGTTTTTAAGTTGAAAATGTCATCCACGTTCAAACCTAATTGAAACTTCTTCAAAATTTCCACTTCTTGTTTCATCTCTTAATTTTTTTTATAAAATAGTATTATAAGTATAGTTAGTTATACAATATTATACTAGTAATTAATGATACACTCGTTTTTAAATGAATAAACGACATATTAATTAGTTACCCTGTTTTGTAAGAGAATTTGCTAAATTAGACTGGTTTTTTGCAATCAGTTGGTTCATTATTAGTGAAATCGATTCGGTATCGCTGACATTCGATAGAACAAAACGCAAAGCCGAAAAGCAATTCTCATCAGTTTCTGAGAAATAAGAACACGCATATAACATTAAAATTTCAAAAAAATAATAAACTAATCTTAAGATAACTGGATACAAAACATCATTTAAAAACTGGCCTAGGGAAATGATAATAAAACATGATAAATGTCAATCAATATTAAATTGACATTTTTGATTACGTTTTACTGAGTAAGAATCTACCTGAAAAATCGAAATAATGTTGAGAAATGTTAAAATAAAATGAATTACCAATGTCTGCAATGTTGCTGTTATTTTGTAAACTTATCACCAGCTGATTGCATTCATTAGCATGTAGATTGGATGCCAGCCACTTCAACGTCTCATCTTTTGTATCATCAACGCTAATAACCACATATTCACCACCAAATAAACTTATATAAATAATAAACAGACTAATTTTCATAACATTCATTGCCAAGTGATTACAAATTTCATGAATTGACTGAATCGAACGTTTTCATCTTGACCGCCATCATCGTATTACGTAACTACGCCCGTAAGCCGTAATACGGCGTGACATGGTCAGCTTAGCTGCAATACTTCCCAATTTTTTTTAACAAAATTTGTATAGTTGCCATTTCAAAAAAAATTAATATAAAATATTTTTAATTATTTTAGTTTTTTTACTATTACTCATAAAACTTAATTAACAAAATGTTTTCAGAATAATATTCTCATTTTATTAGAGTTATTGCATGTAAATATTATTTATTAATATACTGTATTGTATTTTTTAAAATATCCGATTTTTTTACGGTTAATATTTTGTCTTGTCGACTTGAGAAACCACGGAAGAAAATTTGTGAATGCCGTGAAATATTAAGCATGTCCGGGGAAATTGAAAAACGATAGCTGTGCAATTAGTAAACACTTGTATCTGATATACCGACGTTCTCAAAGTAAATAAATCTACGTTGTAATTAAAATATAGAATTGCAGCATACCTCTAGAAATCTTCCCAAAAAAATGTGGAACGCTTCACGATTTTGCGTGTCATCCTTGCGCAGGGGCCATGCTAATCTTCTCTGTATCGTTCCAATTTTAGTATATGTACTGCCGAAGCAAGTACAACTGAAATATGTTCCTGCTTTCCTTATATACCTCTCAAATTAAACCTTATACAAATCTTCCGTTTAAAGGCAAGCTTCAAACGACAATAAAACTATTATTATAAAACCAAAATTAATTTCATGCATACTGCATTAATTTATATAAATTGTTACATATTACTAAATATATTAATTATGTAATTAAAAATAAAAAAAATAGACCATAAAAAAGTCCAAAACTGTATCATAATCATGACGTCATAAAAGGAATGCCGGCCATCATATGTTTCACACTGACGTCATGACTAAATGTAACACCGATTTTTAATAATTAAATTTCTTATAATCGAACAATTAAATAATTATTAATATTTCTAAATGGTAAAAATATTTTAAAGTAAATATGAATCATTAAGTTTAATCTCATTTATAATGATCTATGGATCGTAAACAAAGGAACGCACTGATACAATTTTTTTTTTAATTTTGCGTGATTACGTATTTGCGTATACTGTATAGCAACACCATGCGTACACCGCTATACGGGTTTGAAGTTTGTATGAAATTGGTAATTTTGTGTTATTTTGTTATGACCTTGGTTATTGATATTGGTGTTATTTGAAGTAACACTTATCAAAGTTTAAGTCAATGATCGTTCATTTGATGTATTTAGTTCCGTCTTTTATTCATTGAAAATTATTAAGAAGCATTAATAATTGGAAGAAAACATTTTCGTAAGTAAATATTAGCAAACCATTACTAATTTTAAAAATCCTTCCTGCCATTTAATCTAATAAGTTATTTTCAATGAAACTAAAATGAGCTTTTCTGATTTTAGTATTATGCTAATGGAAAAATTAGTAAATATGCTAAAGAATGGGCTGTTGCTGCCTATAGTACTACCATTCTTCGTGTATCAGATAATCTTTTCCTGGCATTTAAGGTCCGCAAAACGAAATAAACTACAGGACAAAGTGGTACTTATAACAGGAGCCAATTCAGGTCTCGGGGAAGGTTAGATCTCGCAAATCTGAATAAAATGGCGGTTTTCATTTAATAATTTTGATTAAACAAGCTTTGGCTCATGTGTTTTACAACGCTGGATGTAAACTTATTTTGGCTGCCAGGAGGATCGACCAGCTGGAAAGAGTGCAAGGAGAACTATTAGCATCAGAACCAGTAAATTAAATTGTTTTCTTACTTAACTGGCTTATCGATCACTATGCAAGTGTCATTTTTTAAATCGTCACTACTTATCCGTGAAAACGTTGAAGATGAGAACATTCTAAATTAATAACTAAATATTTGGTTAATTGTTTTAGCCAGTGGTTTGCCATCCACCTGTAATTTTGGTATTGGATCTATCCGATTTAAAATCTATAGAAGAAAAAGCAAAAGAAGCCTTAAAATTTCATGGATGCGTTGATATCTTGGTAAATAACAGTGGAATCAGCTCTAGGGGTGAAGCCAGTACCACCACTATTGATGTTGACCTGAGGCTTATGGTGGTCAACTATTTAGGCCATGTTGCTCTTACAAAATGTAATATTCACTTGTGTGGTATTGCACTCTTTATATTTTGTATTGATTTCTGATTATCTTAAAAGGTCTTTTGAGTTCGATGCAGAGGAGAAAGAGCGGTCATATTGTAGCCATCAACAGTATTCAAGGGAGAATAGCCATTCCATTTAGATCTTCATGTAAATATTTCCACATATATAGTATTATCAATTAAATGGATGAAAATAACAGTAAATGTTGGACAGATGCTGCTTCTAAACATGCAATGACAGCTTTTTTTGACTGCTTACGTGCCGAGGTAAACGCTGACAATATCAAAGTCACTGTCGCTTATCCTGGTTACATCAAAACCAATCTTTCGTTCAACGCAGTGGAAGCAGATGGATCCAAACATGGAGGTAAACATTATTTAATATGATTTTGTCATTATCAATATAATATGGTACTGCATTTTCATTGAGATTTGCAGCAGGGTGTTTCAGTTGTATACTAAATTAACATAACTTTTTTTAGTGATGGATTCAACTCATGTTCATGGAGTAAGTGCCAGCGTGGTAGCTGAAAAAATTATAACAGCAATTGTCCGAGGAGATAGTGAAGTGTACGTGGCCACTTTTACCAATCGATTGGCCGTTTATTTGCGAAACTTGTGCCCTTCGCTGTTTTTCTATCTAATGACCAAACGCGCTGCTAACAAAGACTAAAATCAAATAAGCCAAAGAAAAACTAAACAATTTATATATTATATTAATGTCTGATCTCTTTTAATGATAGAATATAAAATGAAGTGTAAACTACTCTATCAACTTGTGTAGAGGAAAGGTTTCCTTTGTAACACTAAAATCGAATTTTTAACAATTTAAATTCGTAATAAAAAAATACATAAACAGTTAAAATGTTTTTGAATATCGTTATTTGGTTAGGTATAGAGTGGCTATAAACAGTATCGTAAAAGAAAGTTTTTAATTAGTTAAAAAAATTACTCAAAATGCATCAACTTATTTCTAAAATATCTTGAGGTTAGTGAAAGATGATA
This sequence comes from Helicorthomorpha holstii, assembly GCA_013389785.1. NCBI lineage: Eukaryota > Metazoa > Arthropoda > Diplopoda > Polydesmida > Paradoxosomatidae > Helicorthomorpha > Helicorthomorpha holstii. The sequence goes on along the minus strand of JAAFCF010006680.1, from coordinate 9,551,972 downwards.
AATTAGACAAGTGGTTAAGTTGGAAGCTCTAGAAACTGGTACAGTACCAAGAAATTTTCTATGGTGTCCGCACAGTAAAAATACAATATCTTGTGTTCGCACAAAAAAACTCGTACAGAAGCTGCCAATTAAATACGATTAATTTATTATTAATATACGATTTACCCCAATTAATTATTTTTAATAATTGGTTTTTCTTCCTAGTCAAACTACAAAATTTACATAAATCTCTCTTGATTTTTTTCCCTTTAAAATTAAAACTAAATATTAAGTTTTGAGCTAAAATATAGAAAAGGCATCACTGGACGCTGTTTCATTGGTCTCTCTGAGTTTAGTGTCTACCAAGTTACCCACTGATAAGTGATAGGAGATGGAAGTGGTGAATGTTTGTGTTTTATAATGACTATTGCCTGCTCAGCATAGCAGGCCATAATATATGCCTCACAATGGGCCACAAGGCCAACAGTGTGACTGTCAGATGACACAGTTTCTTTCCAACGCTCTTTTCTTTGACTAAAACCAGCGGAAACTGCGGCTGTAGATCTTCGTAAAACTGAAATGCCCTGAGCCTCTCCAGGCGTTTATTGGGCCGAGTCTCAATGTAGTAGCTGCAGCAGGGATCCATCTGCCAAGACAGCACGTATACGCCTGAACAAATCACGTTACACAGAGAGAGCGAGATGCAGGCTAACGGCCACTGTGGTAAGGTGATATAGGAGGCAAAGGCACTGACGCCCACGCCCATTGAAAAATACCTCAAACGCTCTCCAAACACAATCCAGTTGCAGGTGGACCGGGCCAACTTCTCAGGCTCAATTATTATCGCGTCACAAGACTCGCTCAACGCTCGTTCCAACTCGTTCTGGAACTGACTGTAAGACTGACTGCCATTGTAAATTTCCCTGATGACAGCTGTCACAGTCCCATCCAAATCTCTATCAAAATAAATAAATCAAATAAAACATTTACTCTTAAAGAAAAACATCTAATCGAAATTTGCGTAATGTTCAAGACTGATTGTAATACTAACAAATAACGGTTATCTCAGTGATGAACTTAGTTGTAAATACAGTATGTACAACATTAAAATCACCTTGACCTACACCCTGTATTATTTGCAATGACAATCTAAAATCATACAGTCTTACTTTTCAGGCTGCTTCAATTTTTTTTAATAATAAAGCGACATTTTGCTATAAAAATATGTATTAAATCGGTGTATCTTAGCGTTTTATGATAGAATCTGAAATACCTTTGGACGCTATTGATAGTTAAAGGTAACATCTCATCAATTACGACAGCTCGACTGATATTGTTGCTCTTAATACAGTATCAGTCAATTAAAACGGTTTAATAGTATATAAATGTACATTTATACGACATAGTACCTTTTATCTAAAATTACATAGATGTAATAATGAAACTTGTGATAAAAAATATAAATTAGCTAACAAATGTGAAAATTATCGTTGATATATTAAATGACTAAGCCTACAATATATTTTATTTTGGCAGAATTGTGAAAATATACTGTAAATTGCCCTTCAGCCACCAGTTTTATAAATTGGGCATATCTAAATTATGCATTGATTTTAATGTTGTAAGTTGTGATTTTATTAAGAAACTGTGTTATTTTACCTGTGCATGTTGTTATTTGACGGGGAAAGGGGGAGAAGGGAGCTTATGAGCTGAAGAATGATTGATTCTCTCTTCAACTGCTTCACAATACCATTCAAATCTAAAACCAAAAGTAACCATGGTATAAGTAGTGATTAAAAACGCTTGTAATAAACATTAAAATGTTATCCATAATTACAAATAAAATTAATAAATATTACTTGGTGAAGCTCCCTCCGCCTTCTCCCTCCAAAACTTCATCACTCTCAAGCAGCCATTTTGTCAGCTGCACGCCGGCGTACAAAAACTATATCGGCTAACAACAAACTAAGTCCATGACACTTATAACTACCGGTACTTATTATTTTACTAATGCCAAGGTTACTTTATCAAAATATAATGCTTATGACTAATTTTAACAAGAATTTATGATGCCATACGCCGAGCAAAATGAAACGGCTTGATGAAATAATAGATCACAACTTGAAAATAAAACAAAATCTTTTATTGGGAATCAAATGAAAATCACTAGCAATGGGACACATTCCGTACAACACAGTTGTATTAATATGGGAACAATCCCATGTTATATTGGGATTTAACTGAGAAGTGGGAATATTTTGCTGTGCAATGTCATTGTGCATCCAATGATTTGATTCTGTGCATGGTAATGGAGACTGTTTTATGACAAATTAATACAAAAGTTGTAATTTTTCAGATATTTAACTAAAAATTAACAACGATGGCATCTGCTTTAGAACAGTTTGTCAATAACGTAAGACAACTATCATCCCATGGTAAGCATAATAACTTTCAGTGTGAAACTATTTAGTAGGTTTATGATTAAAATGCTGTTGTATTTTGTAAATAGGAAATTTGGCCCAGTTATGCGACTACTTAAACCGAAGTACCGAGATACTAATGAGAAACGCTCAGCACTTACAGAATGTTTTACAAACGTTAGATTTACAACATCACTCGTTGGGAATCATGACTATTTTGTAAGTCTTGCTCGATTTGACCTGTCATAATTAACACATTTTCACAATCTATTATACTTTTAAACTAGGTGCGTGAAGTTTAGTTTACCGAATATAACAGACTATGAAGCATTACACGCTCAGTTTCAGGAATTCATTATCGGCTGCAATGGAGAGCAAGTCAGGCTAGCCACGGACACTTGTAAATTTTAGCACAATAACATTATTAAGTTAATTTTAAAATACATTCTCATTTTACAGACGCAAAGCTTTGCCATTTGTTTGTTCAGAGCTTAATTGATAAGAAACAGGTTTTAACATTAATTTGCTGTTATATTAATGTTTAAAAGTTAAAATGTTTACATAAAAATTTGTTCATAGCCAACGAGTGGATTGGAACTATTAATTACGGCCATTAGAAAAATTCAACTGTATCCATCGCAACTTACGTCAATACATGCCGATTTATGTCAAGTAAGTTAACTAATATCTAAACTAGCAGCATTTCAGTTTAATGGCCGTATTACATGGTGTCACTCTGGTTGGTCATAACTGCTAATAATACAACATATCCATTTTACTACTTTTAGCTGTGCTTGTTGGCCAAAAACTTTAAACCAGCGCTGGAATTTTTGGACACTGACATAACAGACATAAGCAAAGAAGTTAGTAAGACTTAAATGTTCTCTTAAGTGTAGTTTTTTTTAAAAAAATTATTGAATAACAGGGAAACAATTACGAGGCCAAACACTTCTTGATGTACTATTACTACGGAGGAATGATCTACACTGGGTTAAAGAACTATGAACGGGCTTTATACTTTTACGAAGTGGCACTCACAACTCCTGCTATGGCCGTCAGCCATATCATGTTGGAGGCCTACAAGAAGTACATCACTGTCTCGCTAATTCTTCATGGAAAAGTGTTATCTTTGCCAAAATACACCTCCCAGGTCGTGGCTAGGTTTATAAAACCTTTGAGCCAGGCCTACCACGAACTATTAACGGCTTATGGCACCAACAATCCTGACGATTTTAAGACGGCCATGTTCAAAAACAAGGATATTTTCGTTAGAGTAAGCTACCTCGACTACAAATAACTAATTTTGTCTAGATAATATGTCATATGCAGGGCAATTCTACTTGTTAATTCAAGATTTAGCGTCTTTTGAATGTGTTACTAATGTATTTGTATTTTCAGGATAACAATTACGGTCTAGTAAAGCAGTGTTTGTCATCCCTGTACAAAAAAAATATTCAGAGGTTGACAAAGGTACTAAGTAGTCAATTTTTTTATACGTGAAATCTTATTATTTCGAATTTGTAGACATTTATGACTTTGTCTTTGAGCGACATGGCCAACAGGGTTCAACTTAATGGGCCAAAAGAAGCGGAGCAATACATTTTGCACATGGTATCGTATTTCTTATATTACAATTTGAACTTGTTAACATTCTCAAACTTAACTTGTTACTATGAACATTAAAGATTGAAGATGGAGAAATTTATGCTACAATCAATCAAAAAGATGGAATGGTCATCTTCCACGATAACTCTGAGAAATATAATGATCCGGAGATGCTCAAAGAGCTCGACGAAGAAGTATATAGCATTTACCTAGCAGAAATGTTTTAAAGTTTGAATTAATAATGGTTTGATTTCAGATGAAAAAATGCATCGAGCTGAATGAAAAATTGCGAGAGATGGACGAAGAGATTATGGTTAATCCTTGCTACGTTCAAAAGGTTAACATTTAAATCCAACTTTCTACCAACCAACTCGCATGTAAAACTATACGTTTATAAGTAAATTATCAAAAGTTATTTATTGTGGCAGTTGTCAGTCTATTTATTTTGGTCAGAAAAAACCAACTTAAACTTTAACATAAGTTTAACAAAAAGACACATTCATTAACCATGTTTCAGGCCTACACTGTCTGTGAGAATGTATAGCGACCACTTTTATGATTCTCTATACGAAACATCATTCTGACTTTTACGATTATTTTTAAATATGTAAAAATGATAATTAAAATCTCATAATGGTGCTATTAATTAGTGTCATGCATTAACCAAAAATGACAAGACGGTTGATGGTCCCTGCAAAGTGATTTGTTTTTGTCATAACTCCAACTAAATTTTTTAAGAATACCTTGCCCCTTCAAACGTAAATTTCATAAATTGCTATTTAAAATAATTTGAGATTATATGGATAAGCCGTGAATAACAATTTCCAGCATGTGATGTAATTATTAAATGTAAAAATGTGAACCGATGCTTACCCTTGTTTAAATTGATTTGTTAAAAACCTCATTCCGAATTGGTCATTTTGGTGTTAAAATGTCAATGCATTTGCATGACTGAATATATTTCATAGTCATTAAGCTTTCAATCTGCGTTATAGTAACAAGATGGCAATTTTCTGTTTACATACAATAATTTAAATTTGTTATTTCTATTTTGACACCAAAATGATCTAATACTTTTTCAAAATAATTACCTTAAACTTTATGTATTAATTAAACTACGATATTTGTTAAAGACGCATGCGTAATCCTCATTAAATCACTAAAAAAAGTAGACATTGGTATTTGATGACCAAATCTGGACCGCCTTTCAGAGGGATTTAATCATGACTCATCAAATGATCCTAAATAGAAATAATGATTTTACCAAATATCCCCGAATGTGTCCAATGAACTTTGGATCCAAAATATATAAATGTTTCAAAATCAAATCAATATTATTGCCACGCAGTCTCAATCAGGGATAGAAATAGTTGTACATGTTGACTGTGCCTAAAATTTCATGAAATTAAATTGTCCTAAAAATACAATTTACTATAGATGACAGGAATTCAAGAGGAAGATTTACCGGGAAGTACTAGTACTGCATCACCTGGAAAAGTTCCTATCTGCTCCATGTAGCATTCAACTATTCATCAAACGTCATTCATCTCAGAAATTGATGTAAATTCGTAGATATTAACTTTTAGTCTAACTTTTCAATATTTTAGAGTATAGAAAGATATAACGTATTTGCACGTTTCGTTGAAATGTCAGTCAAAGTTACCAAAAACTTTAAATCGATTTAAAATATATTTTTGCAAGTTTTTCATATATTAAAACGTGGATTTTGACAGCTCTTAAACATGCCTCATTTTTCAAGCAAACCAATTTCATTAAGTTTCTAAGCAATACTGCATAATATAAACTCTTTTAAAAGTTTCCCGATTGATTATACATTACTCGTATAAGTATAATTCTATTACACATTAAAAACCGGTGTTCCTCTAATTTATGGCTGTTACTTTGTCATGTAGAAAGTAGTTTCTTAAATTAAATACAGTGGATTCTCGTTAACACGAACCCCGTTACCACGAATTTCTCGTTAACACGAAGCAACATTGTGGTCCCGAACTACAGTATAGGCTTTCCCATACATTTATTGTTCGTTAACACGAAGTAAAACCCCGTTTGCACGAACAAATGTTGCTTCTCCAAATGAAAAATTTCATATATCGTCGGCGAAAATGTATAGAAAATTAAAATTTTGGTAAGTTTTAATGTTTTTATAAAAACAAATACAAATTCAATACATTTTTTGTTTGTTTTTATAAAAAAAAAATTCAAATTGCGATGTTTTTTCTGAAGTGCATACATGCATATGAATGCACAAAATGCATAATATTTTGAAATTTAAATTTGGTATCACTTATGATGTAAATAATGATTCAAATATGATGTAAATGGTGAGTTTAAATGTGATTTACTCTAAAAAATGTCATTTTGGCCATTATATATTAGATTTTGCATGTGTTCGTTAACACAAAACCCCGTTAACACGAACAAAAATCTCGGTCCCGTCGAGTTCGTGTTAACGAGAATTCACTGTATATGATTTAATTAAATAACTAATTAGGTTTACCATTTCATGATTTGACAAAATATGACTCTTCAAACGCTTTGAAGTCTTCCTCGGTAAATGCGGTTTTACTGCGCTCTTTTTGTCGCCTTAAATATGATTTTGATACTTTAGGCTGGTTTTTACTTAATCTTCCTCGCTGATGTTCCATTATCTAAATTATAAAAAAAAATTGGCATGTGTTAATAATGATGAATACACAAACATGACAAATATTTAATACTGTACCTTCTGTACGGTAGGTTTTGAAGCCACTTCACTTGACGCAGATTTTAATTGGTTAATCAAAGCTAAGGTTTCATTTGTTAAATCAACGTTGCTTTTTTCTTTAACTTCGTCTGCAATATTACAAAATTCAGTAATTACAAAATTTACTCTTTAAAAATAGTTATTGTACAAATCATGCCCATTACATTACATAGGTTGCAAATAACATCGATATTGGAATCGTCTCGAAGTAAGTTCTTACTCAAAGTAACAATAGTACTGTAATAGTTGAGTACTGCATGTAAATCGACCAATTTCTTCATATCGATTACAACACGATCTCAATACTCATATGTAATGTTTATGATACTGTATTCTTATAACTTAATAAGTGGTTTAAGATTTTAACCTCATTGTTTTCAGCCATTTCAAGCCCGTAAAAATGTATTACCTAAAATATATTTCAGCTTTAAATTCTTCGAAGGATCTGATTTATCGTCCTTTCTTTTCCGTCGTTTAATGCGTTGCTTCTCGTGTTCGTCTAAAAACACACATAAGTTCATGTACTTATTAATAAATGTATACTGTCGTTAATTAATACTTAAACAGCTTACCTAGATCTTCATTAAACGATTCCAACGCTTGTTTAGCTAACGATTTTGACATTTCTATTAATAAAAAGCAACAACACGTTTTATCCTCAAACAACCCTACTCACGTTAAATATGATAGTAAAAAAAAAAACTTTCAACCAAATGGCCGAAATCAGTAAGCAAAAATAATCTATTTAAATGTAGCGAAAATGTAGCTATTCATCAGACATAAACCATCAAACCTTATTGCATCCTATGAGAGCAAAAACTATTTCGCTACATGAGCGCTAAGTTGTTGTAAAATATTCAAGGCAAATCCGAAAACACCCCATTTTTTGACAAAAGGTTGCCAGATTATTGTACTGTAATAATAATCCCTGTAACTATTTTTAAAGTTTAATTTAATAAATTCACATAAACATATGTATATACAGTATAAGTTTACTAAACACCTGTAATATGCATTTTATATAAATGTAGCAAATCGGTAATAATGATTGAACAATGTTGTCTATTGAATCCGGCGATCAAATTTGTGTATTTACAGCTGATTCAACTTGAATAAATTTCAACAAAAATGAAATTTAATGAATGGTAAGGCTAATATTTTACTAAAGATTTAATTACTTGACATTTAACTATTAAAATCGATACACTAGGACAATACGAAAGCGGAATTACGATCGAGAGAAGCGCGAAAGAGATTTATTGAGGGAGGAGGTGTCTGATCATCCATTGAAACCACTTGTCACCATGGTTAATCTTAATCACCCTTATTTGTTATGAAATGGCATACAGTAGTAGACTAATAGTTTATTCAACAAAGGTTTCATCAGAGGGACGAGGTTTGTTTAAACGCCTAAGCAGCACATCAAGTAGCGCGACCACATCAGCGCCTGGGACTCCACGGAGACCAACCGCTGCTGTTGTTTTGGATCCACTGTCCTCCGTTCTTGACGGAACCGACCCACTTTCTCAATTTGCAGCCATGCAAGATCCACTCAGCAAAATGGCAGCGGAATATACTTCACAGGAGAGGGTAAATGGAGAGACCAAACTAATAACATCACTGTTATTGTGACTTTCAATTATTAGTTCTATTATAATTCAGGAACAATTTGGTAAAAGTACCAAGCAAAGTAGTTGTGATATGGATGAAACTTTCGAGCCTTGGAATGTAAAGAAGTTGGGCATCTTAAGTAAATACACAACGTCAGAGAAGCTGTCAATTGCCACCAGCTTCTTATCTGGTGGTGAAAAAGGTTTTTGAAGCAATATTACCCTTTTAAAAATTCTTTACAATATTATGTGGCGTTATAGTGGTTTTGAAAAGTCACAGCTCGGTGGCTGACAAAGTGAAGACACGTTTAGAGCAGTTGGACGACTTTGAGGAAGGCTCTGTGAAGGAAATGCTGAATCTGAGCCAGCAAGAATACGTCAATCGCATTGAAGAACTGAACCAGGCTCTGATCGAAGCCTGGGAAGCTGACCAGAGAGTCCGAGCACTCAAAATAGTTATACAAGTACTTTAAACCTACTTGGAGCGATTTTAAAATATATGTTTAGTTATATTGTATTGCCTACAGTGTTCCAAGCTGCTGACTGATACTTCTGTGATACAGTTTTATCCCAGCAAATTCGTTTTAGTCACTGACATACTGGACACATTTGGGAACTTAGTGTTTAACAGAATCAGAACAAAGTCCGAGTATCTACCAATTGGAAGTAAAATAGCTACACATTTACCAGGTAACTCATTTTTTTAAATGTAATGTAATTGAGTATAAAATAGCTGAGACTTTTGTAGAGAATTTCAACCCAGAGATGGTTCCTGAATCAGCGAAGGAAACGTGTCGCAATTGGTTCTACAAAATTGCATCTATCCGAGAATTAATTCCCCGACTTTATGTGGAAGTGGCTATTCTCAAATCGTATAGTTTTCTCACAATGACGTAAAATAGACATTGCCCTTCGCAACTAAGTAGTTCAGTAAAGTACAACTAATTCGAAATTATTTAGGGAGTTCTCAGCCGCTTTAATGAGACTAACTAAAATGGTGTTGGGTATTGGAGACCCATTGGTGGCCGCTTACGCCCGCTGCTACCTGTGCCGCGTTGGAGTCTCCATCGCCCCTGAAGTTAGAGATTACTTGTATGAAAATCTTTACGACTTTTTAGCCACTTATAGCCAAGTGAGTATTTTATGGAGCAAAAGCAACAATTGTTTTTTTATCTTTTTTTTTTTCTATTTTGATCTAGCTCACTTGTGTTCATGTTCAGAATGAACTTTTGCGACAAAAAGTGGATTTCACTGCTTATATGACCCTTTACTCACCGGCTGTAGATTGGATTATTCAGTGCATAGCTCACAAAGCACAGGATAATGCTGTCACGCAAATAATCGACAAATGCAAACAAATTTGCAATAGGTAACTAAATTAATTTAGCTACTTAATGCTAAATAATAATACTGTTAATAATTGTTATGAAGGTTTGCATTTTCAAGCAGCGGCTTGTTACTGAACTCCATTATGACTGCTTTTAGGCCAGAACTAATTGCTAATCGAGCTTTAATGTTTGTAGAGCTGATGAAGGAGTGCCAAGACTCAGGATTTCCCAAAGTGAGTGATGGACTTATTAGAGCACTAATTCAATTTTTTAAGACAAGAAAGGTGGTATCAAGTGACTAAATTTGATCTTGATTGCATAGCACTTGTTATTTCGGACGTTGGGTTTGTGTTTGGTAGTGGCAGATCCACCTGAAAATCAGAGACTACAAATTCTTAATGAAGTGTGGAAGGTGGTTGGACGTTTAAAAAATGTTTCTGAGTACATGAAATGCGCTGAGATTTGGGTGGAATATCCAGTTAAGCATTTCTCTGTAAGTTTAAGTGTTTTTAATATTATAAGATCATCATTTAAATAGCTACTTGATTGATAGAAGCGTGAAGTTAATACGTTTTTGGGAGACATCATTAGACATGTTACGCCTGATCGAGCCTTTGAGAACCACTACCATCAGCTACACAGCGTCATTGACCGAATTTTGGCTCACATTGACGACTTTGCCATACTTTTCTCCATGGTAAAATAGTGTAAAATTCATTGGCTCTTCAAGGAGTATTAACAATTATTAAGGTTTTTATGAATTTTTAGGATCGATTTCTTCCATTTTTAGACATGTTTCAAAAAGAAAGTGTCAAAGTGGACGCTTGCAAGCTCATAATGGAATCATTCGCAAAGTTTGTCATGATCTCGTTACACTTGCTGTAATACTAATTTACTGTTATATCTATACCGCTATTAATTTAATAGAAACCAGGGTGTGAATACCAGCGACCCAGTGATTATAAACGCCCTCATGTTCATCTGCAAAACATTACACGACTCAGTCAAGTAGAACAAAACCCATTCAATCATAAGTTGGGTGACTAACTAATGTTAATATAGTGCCTTGACGCTGGAAGATGATAAACGCCAGATTGGCTGGCTGATTGGCTGTTTTGTAAGGCGAGTGAGCTTTGGCCGGGACTTTGAACAGCAGTTGAGTTTCTATGTAGAAGCCAGAGCAACTTTCGCCAACTTGGATCCAGTGCTTATAGCTCTCTTGCAGTGTGTTAATAGACTGGCGATGGAGACAAGGAACGTGGTGAACGGACACCATACAAGAAAAACCGCAGCTTTTGTCAGGGTATTTTTCCAAAATTTATAAAATTAATAAGTTTAATTAGTATTCAATTAATATTTAAAGGCATGTGCTGCTTACTCTTTCATCACAATTCCATCATTAAGCAGTGTTTTTAGCAGATTGGAACTTTATCTACTTACAGCTCAGGTTACACTGCTTAACCAATGTCTGGGACAAGGTGATCTTAATGAGCTAATATTTAAATTCTTAAGTATCACTTTAATTCTATTATTGTTAATAGCTGATGGGTGCTTAAAGGCCGCTGTTAGTCTTATTCCTCAGTTGCCTAAAACGTTAGAAGTTGATGGCAAATTCAAATCAACTGAGGCTCAGCTAACTTCGTACATTAACAGTCTCATGGCCACATTATTGGTTACACCGGTCAGTATTTAAAGAGCCAATCGACACTGGACTACCACTTCATACTATTGGCCAAATTGGATGAACTTTTGAAACAGCGAAGCTATTTTGTTTATTATAGGACCACCCTGAGCATGGAGCCCTGTACTTGCTGAGAGGATTACTAAATGTGATACAAGAATATCAGTGGGATAACATGGACTATAAAATCCAATTGCAACTGAACGCCATAGCCTTGCTATCTTCTGCCGCGCAGGAAAACTATCTGTATCACATAGAAAAAGGTATAATATATACCATTAAAACTAGAATATTTGGTATATAATGATGGAAATACTAATTAGTTGACTCAAACGATGCTCTGTACGGAAATGACGAGAAATTTGTTAGTGAAATTAACAAGTTGTGTTCAACACTATTGAAAGAGGCACTCAAGTCAATGGCAGATAATGACGTAAACAAGTTTCCTTGATTACAATAACTATTACTATAATTGATATCATTTTTTTAATTTAAGAAACGAACCAATGAGAACGCACTATTACTATTCAATTACGTTATAGCCTTTTCTGATGTTGAGACCGAATCTACTCAGGCATTAGCCGCAAACTTGTGGTCCTTGGCCAATAAATCCGTTCAAATGGACACCAAACTCAAAGTAACTTATTTGTTTACGAATTTAATATTTTATTGAACTAATTTGTATTTTTGTATTAATTGTAATTTGAATTAAGAATCGTTTACTGGAGTATTTGAAACGGAAGTCAGCTGATAATATTCACAGTGGATATAACCAAATTATTCAAATTATTACTAATAAAAAAGTCACTTAACAAAATTATTAAATTCTAAACACAGTATTCATTATCAAATAAAAATATCTACTGTAAGTAAAACTGGCTTTTCCAACTTTATTTATTGGTCTCAGCTATATTGGAAACTTACAACACAAAAAATTAAGTCGCGGCACAAAATAAACTTTGGAATTTATTTTTAACTTGAAATTAAAATGTGTAAATTATTGTTGCACGTGCATTGTTATTTTTTTAGCATTAATTTAGGAGATGACATTGAAGTGTTGTCAGATGGGGGTGAGTGGGTGAAAGTAATGGGGAAGGAGAAAAAAGTGCTTTTATTGCATTTGGAAGATGTAAAGGTTATTTGTCAGACTGCCAGACAAATACACAAAACACAGATTAAAAGTGAAAGTATACAAAATATATTTCATTTTACAACCAAATATCTCTCTTATCTGCCAAATACAAAAAATTTAATCGTAATTTTTCCTGGTGACATTCTTATTTCTTTTATTTAAGTTATTTATTTCCACTAAAACTTCCGAAAGAGATGTCTCTGCCAATGTCAAACAACACATACTGTACGTCATCACAAACCAAACATTTAACAATAACTTCAAACTGAAAAATAAGTTGCATCTAATTGCTATAAATCACTTTGCAACTCAATGCTATAAAAGTATCTGGTTGGGAACATCTAATTCTACCGTGAGAAGAAGACACCCGGTATTCATTGAAGAAGCATTGAGTATAGTGTGTCCCTATATTTAAAGTTAAATCATTAAATGTAATTACTGAAGCAGTCTGTATAATTTCTTTTGGGAATACATGGACTACAGGGTGTCAGTAATGATTACAATATTATTATCTACCCTGACATTTGACACTTTTTTTACTTAATTAACTCTGTTAATAACTCATGTTTTACAACATTATAATAATAATTTACCTATTATTATACAATTCTTAAGTGTTTAGCCATGTTTATTTAGTAAGTAATTAATATGTCAAGAGAAGAGATGGAATTTAATGTGTAATAAAGCGATATCGGTTTGATATAATGCCAAAGTGAATTATGTATTAATACAAAAATAATAAAAAAGTGCATAGCTGTGCTTTTATCTTTTATCCCTCCTCTCAACATCTACCCCAATAGACCATTATAATTATATACACATCCATGTCAAGGATAAAATTAAATAAAAATCAAACCATAAATATTAACAAAAAATTTTAAAATTAAATTCACTTTCCTAAAGTTCCGTTCAACCGGACCAATTCAGATTCGACAAAACTAAGTCTGGATAATTATAATTTACATTGGAAAAAGTAACAATCAACATCAATTTTATTCATAATACGCATCTATGTTGATTTACCATTGAAAACACTGCTCAACCATTTGTAACAACTCCTAAACGAAAAGTTCGGATAATCGAGATGGTATAATTATTACAGATGGCGCTGCGATTCAAAGGCTCAAAACGATTGAAATCACGTGGGTGAGTGGAATTATTGAGGGAAGTTGCTGAATATGTTTGCAGCAGCTCACTCAAACGCTACACAACGGGCCACATGGATATATAAAAGTTCCATTCCAATTTTAAATTACGGATTACGTCATTAAGTTATTCCCCATTAGCAATTTCAAACTCTACAAACAAACAAAAAAGTAAGTTAAAAAAAATAATTTATTCATCATACTTCATTATTTTCCTCTTTATTTTACATTTTAATTAAAATTGTTTATTTATTGTGACGCAACAATAAAAGTAAACTACCGTATAATAGAAAGACGTCATGCTGGTTGTGTTTTTCTCATTCTAGTTTATTACTTGTAATAAATATTTTAAAATCAACTTATACACAACCAAATCTTACGAGTAACTTTGAAACACGACTCCCTTATAAGCTCAAAATACTTACGAAAACAAATTTGACTTTTGAGTTATAAAAATTTATAATTGGCAAAACTTGGCGTTTTAGTGGCTAATTAAACGTTAAAGGATGGTAAATGAATACAAGTCAGTAATCTAGAGACACTACGTTTGCTTCACTTAAAAAATGGACTTATAACTATAATTGATACATAATATTTAACTTCTAAAATATAATGTACCTAAAATTTAATTTAATTTTAGCATACGAAATTTAAAGTTCAACTTAAAGGATTTATAGTTTTAGTTTCTGATGACTTGATTTCAGATTCTAAGAGTCTGCTAAACGTTTAGTTCACTAAAATACTATAAATGAAATAACCATTTAAGCTTTCATTGATTTTTACTAAAATAATTTCTCTAAATTAGTCACTCAAATCTAAATGTAGGCCAAATATTTGAAAAACAATGTAACTATGCTTGGTAATGGCCATGGCTATTTTCTTCACAAACTTACAAAGCCGCATTTCTTAACACCGTAATGTTAAGAAATTAATTACCATAGCATTTAAATAACATAACAATTTCGCATAGAGGCTTCACAATCGGTGACGTAATATAAAAAAAATTTAAAACGTTCCAAAAAGTTTAAATATTTTCTAAGGCCAACACACACGTGCTTAAAACTGCAACTACTGAGCCGTAGTCACCACTTGGCACGTAAACGGAGCAAACTGGCAATGGCCTACTGATCCATGGGCCCATGCAAAAGAAGACCAATTACAGGATCAAAACTCAAGGCCATTCTTCGCCTCACTCCAATCATGATCCATTTGCATTTTAATATTGGGTCAATTTGATTGAGAGTCACACAATCAAATCACGTGATTTGATAGTCGTTACTATTATCATGATTGTTTAGTTGATGAGTATATTGCGTGCCAATTACCTACACTAACTCATTATGTGGCCCATTTCACATTACATACAGTAGATAGAGATTATAATGACGTGGGGGTTGGAACTTGTAAGAGGGGAAGCTAAAAACGTCCCTTTGCTTGAGAGACGCAAACTATTAACTATAATAATTGAACGGTTATTTAATGTTACATAATAGTAGTGGGTGGTGGCCGGGAGTCTGGAGAATAGGTAGCATTCCACCCAGGTAATCACCTCATTCAACCTTCACCAGTACCAACACCCATCCCATTATATTCCCTTAATTATTAAGAAAAATATTTAAAAACCTTTTTTATGATTATAGTGATCTCATTAAATTTAGCTTGGCGCAGGCCCTAAGGATGTCACGCAGCTGCTTAGCCTGTACCAACTGCAAAGTTATAGTCAAATTTCATCTCTTTGGATTCTGTTTTAACTACTATGCATAATAATCCTAATAATGTGACTTACAAGACAAATTTAGTAGCTTTAAGTCAAAGTGTGTTTTAGATGCCATTTATGTTATGCCGTCAGCTCTGTAATGAAATAGCTTGTTCAAACTGGTCATCTACAACTATTGTCAATGCTATGATTTTTTGCACAACTGTAGTCACTTTCAAATTTTAAAGTTAATAAAAGCCTACGTTTTAGGAGCAATGAATTTCGAATGGCATTTGAAATGCATACTGTAGTTTTCCATAGACTCATTAATTTCTAAATTTGAAAGCAGCAAAACGATTTCAATTATATTTGATCATAAAAAGTCACATTTACGTTTTTAAAGTCGCATTTTATACTTTTAAGAGCCGAATTTTAATCTAATTTTCTAATAATAATTGGTCTAAAAATTTAAATTGAATAAGTGGAATTGTAAAGTCAAATTTATCACTATTTCGTAACTTACAGTATGTTAGAAAATGTAACAAACCATCATTAATTTTAACTATCAAAGTCACATTAATTTAATTTGAATTTTATTTTTTAAAATAATTATAAATGTGTCTGCATTGGATTAGTATGGTGCATAGTACACTAGGTATTAAAATTTAAAAATATCAAAAAAAAAATCCTCTAATTTTAAATGTATCCCACTCTATAATAAATAACATTTAAATGCTAGGAAGTCTATAAGAGGAAATAAACAGTTGGACAATATAAAATTAAACCACCCAGCCCATCCACCACCCCTCAAACACATTGCAATGAGTCCAAATGTAGAAAGGTGAAAATTTGGTTTCTATTTGAAGCCAAATTGGAGAAATTCCATGTGGAAACCTAAAAGTGGGTGGTGCATGGAAAGAAGGGGTGATCCCACACAGCCAACCCAAAACACTTAAATAGCCCCCGAAATAAATAACAGCCAAGCTCAACAGCCTTGCAAGTTTCTACATTTTCATGTCTACCGACAAAGTCAGCTGACAGACATTTGACTAAAATTTCCACCAAAAAAGATGGGACAAAATTATTTGATATTTAAGTTCTAAGCAACCGCCACCTACGTATTATTTATTGATTATAGTTAACGTTATTTTAATTTCAACGTAATTAAAGTGTTCAATTCATTTATCAAGATCAAGCACTGAAATGACTCAAATTAGGCATCAAAAATAATATCTAACTTATAAATAGACATATTCTATTAATTATTTATCAGTTAATTTTTGCAGATACGCAATTTTAAATTAAATCACTAATAAAAATAAAACCTTAGACTAATTAAAAAGCTATCACACATCACAATTTAAAAAGAGATTAAAAACATCCGTTGAACTTTTGTTTAAAATTACATGGGTGTCGACATTCAATTAACATGATACCGGGTGTCTTAAAAGTCCTATTTCACTTTTATACTAAATGTCATGTCGAACCTGACCACCGAGACTACCAGGCTTCATGCATTTCCAATGAGGGTTTGAATTAAATTGCGCCTCATCGACTCGGTGGTCAGGTTTGACATGACACAGAGTAAAATTAAAATCCTTTTCGGTATTCATTATATACATATAGGTTAAGAAAACTAAAGTTAACTAATTGACATTTTCATAGAGCATCTAACACACCATTTAAATTTCAACAGAATATTATACCCAATCAATTTAAAAATAAACGCACAAAAATTTGCAAACTATCTTAAGAAGTTAATACAAAACTTTTGCTTGGAATACAGCAGTGTCTGCATTGCAATAACATGGTAAAAACGTTACACGGTGTTAAACTTAATAGTAAATTTGTTATCCAAGGTCGGTGCAAGGGGGGTATGGCGGGTGTGTGGGAAGCTTAATGTTGGCAGATGTTCACTCTGGCATTGCATTGGTATAGTACGGAGCACAGAGCGCGTAGAGAGATCCGAGATTTTCACAAGTTATTCAAAAGCGCAATAATTACACTTAACTATAATAAACTAACGCTAATTAAAACCAATCTGGTTCTAATTACAGGACAGTAAAAGGGCCGGAGGTGAGAGAGATGACTGCTTCCGACGTCAAAGGTAACTACTAAAGTCATTAATCAATTATTGCACATCCCGTTAAGAAAGTAAAAAAAAATTAAAAAAAAACTTTTTAAAATAGCTGCACATTGACTATATTTAACCCATATAAACACAAAACCCCAACACATGCGCCACCCCATGAACCCCTTTCCTTCTCACAACAACATCATTACATTGCATGTGCATTCAAATTAAAAATAACAATAATTTGGAGAAAAAGAAAACAAATTGGACAATGTTTTAATGGCAGGATTTTTGATTGAAATGATGCTGCCTATAGCATCACATCGACACCATGTATCCCATTTATTTGTAATGGATATCTTACAGGGTGTTTCAGTTTTTAATTTGCAAGTTTAATATGTATTTGTTTTTTTTTTTTTTTTTTGAAGACTTAAAAGCAGCTTTTTCGCTATTGGACACAAATTGCGATGGCAAAGTAAATGCCGCTGAGCTAAAGTCCATGATGGAAACAATGGGCATCAAAGTGTCCGACCAACAGATTCAAAATCTCATAGCACAGGCCTCAACTACAGGTTTTGTAACTAATATACGTAAAGAAATTACAATATCAAGAATTAGTACTTAATTCCATTAAATTATTTCAGGAAATGGATTAATAAGTGAGGATGAGTTCCTACAGTTCATGTCCACACAGTCCACCGCAGACAGTGATGACATCGTGCATGATTTAGTAGCAGCTTTTAGAGTTTTTGATAAAGACTCCAATGGATATATATCAAGGGTAAAAACTATATAGTAATTATTTCACCATGATATTCCAATAGAAAAAGTCTCCATGTCATTGGTTAACCAATTCAATTTATCAAATGATTTTTATATTGGAACATTTTATTCCGATGACAAGAAAATCATGGGGCAATTCGTCATTGGAACTGATAAGAATATAATCCCGACACCTTTTTTCACCATGACGAGAAAAAAAATGAACCGATCGCTATTTTAAATAATAAGATTATTCTCATTACTTTATTGTCAATTTTCCTCATGACAAGAAAGAAACGAGACAAATAACCATTGGAACCAATCCGAGTTAGTCTCAACACTTTATTGGCACTTAAAAACAACCAATGTTTCAATATAAAAAATCAACTAATATACTAAATGTTGGTAAAGATATACCAAAATCTAGAGCCTGAATTAGAATATCATGAAAAAAAGAGTAAAAATGTGAGTCTAATATCTTAATTTTGCTGTTTAATTTTCTGTAATGCATATAGGACGAATTAAAGCGAGCAATGGAAATGATTGGTGAAAAAGTATCTGAATCTTGTTTAGATGAATTATTACGAGCAGCCGATATTGACAAGGATGGCCGAATTAATTATGAAGGTTAGTTAGCTAATTAGTCAATGAAATAAAAATTGAAACTGGTTGAAAATTAGACTAATAAAATGAAATTGAAATGTCAGAATTCGCTCGTATGCTGCTGTGATGTCAACATTCAACCAACTGCAAGCAAACACCTGTTGTCTTAATTATGTTGTTATTTTTCATCTTGTAAATACTTTCTTTCACCCATAACGTTTATTTTTCTTTAAATAAATCTTTTTTTTTTCACTCCTATAACTCTTGGTGACTAACTCCGACTTCTTATGACTTTTCACACGACCTTAAAATATTACATTTTAATAATTTAGATGTCGTGTAACACGAATATCTAGATGGCATCTTTAATTACAATGAATTTTGTAGTTAAAATTCTTGTTAAAAATAAAAATTTGAACTACCGGTATTTTGAAAAGTCGAGTGACTTAGTCATGAGACATAAAATTAGTCCTAATATTTATTTAACCATTTTTGTTAAAATGACTTTACAATTTAACTAAGTCAAAGTATATTATGACAAAGTTCTCTCTCCCTTTATCTTTTAAAATGACCAATGTTAACAAATGACAATGTCGACAGACACAAGCTAATGTTTATAATGACGCGTGGCTCCACAAAGCGGAGCATTAGGCTGTTGACTGTAAACAAATGACGTCAGAAAATGTCTTGCGCAATATATTGAAAAGATGGCGCCACGTGTTCCATTTGCAATTTGTTTATTTACATTCACGTCAACTTAAAAGGCACTTCTCGGTGCAGTTTTTGGACCTTCAATCAACATTTGGAAACTTAAAAAAACGAGACCTTTAATAATACTCAAAAAGGTAACCACTTCTTACTAGATTGAATGTGTAAGCTAAAACTAAAATCCAGAACAATTCGAGGTGAACAATGGAGACAATAACAAGTTCACACATTGTGCCATACAAAACAAGTGGCATTGAAATTGAATGGATTTTTTTTACTATACAATAATTGCTGTAATTAAATATTATTTCTGTTTACAGATGATCTAGGATGAAATAATCCTGCTTACATAAGCGGTTAAATTTGGCATAATTTTAGCATAAAAGGTAGGAAATTCAATTAACCGGACTCACTTAACATTGTGCAGGGTGTCTGCATTAATCCAACATGAAACAAGACGTTTTCGTTTTATATTATTTCAACGTTGCTTTTATATTTTGGCTCATTTGTTTTCTACAATGTACACAATACAGTGAGAACTTAGCTAAATGATATACTCGTCCCTGAATTAAGTAATTGTCATTAAATTTGGTGGTCTTACCGATATACAGTGGTGTCCGCGTAAGTTTTAACTTGGTACAGAATGTAATTATTGTCATAGCAACCACTAACTTGATTACATTACTTCATGTTAAAGGGCTATTTAATGTTGATAAACTACCCTGTATAATAAAATGTCTATAAATATATTTGGCACTCTTACTTTGACTTCCATTAAATTGTCTTAATCAATTTAATTTTGAAGGACATTCAACAGTATTTTGGCTGACAGCCGATGAAGTGAGATGGCAGCTATTGATGGAAGATATTTAGTTCTGGTTCTAATCAGTATCTGTGTGTTCAGTATTAATTGCGATATACAGTCATCGGACAACGAGCGTTATTCGTCGTTGGACAAACCCTCAGTGGTCAGCGTGAGTGTCCCGGTTCCAACCGACAACAGCATAAAGTGTCCCTGTTATTATGAAAGTTCCATTCGTCGTTTAAACTGTTCGGAATTTGAAAGTATTGACGACTTTCGATGCTCAGGGTTAAGTTTGTTATCTTTGGTAAATTGGCTGGTGATCAGTAACAGCTACTTCGAAACCAACTTTTCATCATTAGAATGGCTGTTCACCAACTTTGTCAATGTAACAAAACTTCAATTAAACAACAACACGTTTGCCAACCCAAGTCTTACTGTTAACCGGATCTATTATGGCAGTTCTATGGAAGAGTTAGATCTGAGTTCCAACAACTTGCAATCGATATCCAAAAGGCTCATGACATCGTTTCCGAAGCTAAAAACGGTTAATATAAATGAAAATAACTTCTCTTCACTTGAAAACAACTTGTTCAACCATAATACACAGCTAAAAACCATCTACATGAGAGGTAAATATCTTTAAAAAATCCAATTCGAATGTCCGCACCATTTTTTTTTCATATGGCGCCAATAATGAGTCAATAATCGTAATTCAGAGAAAACGATCTAAATGCAACTCTGATCGATTATATCGTTAATTCAATTAAAACTAACATCGATCATTATTATGGAGAATAATATCGATGCATCACATACCAGTAATTAAAAACTTTTAAGCACTTTTCAAGTGACGTAAAAATTAATGTCATGTAATAAAAACGTCATGTGGAATATTCTATTACTGTATAAAGGTAACGTGAACATAAAAAAAAATATTGGTGGGTGGCAAAATTTGAAATGAAAAGTGGTTCAATTTTACTAGTTAACCTTGTAATAATCGTAAATTGCGCTAGTGAGCGCAGTAGTAATTAGGATTATACTAGCTGCCGGAGGAGTACTAGAATGGGTTTGTTCTGCTTCTCACCCCC
This sequence comes from Helicorthomorpha holstii, assembly GCA_013389785.1. Lineage (NCBI taxonomy): Eukaryota > Metazoa > Arthropoda > Diplopoda > Polydesmida > Paradoxosomatidae > Helicorthomorpha > Helicorthomorpha holstii. The sequence goes on along the minus strand of JAAFCF010006680.1, from coordinate 9,530,572 downwards.
TCAGCCAGAATATTTTTTAGACTCTCCCTACCTTATATATACACGTCACTTCCCGCCAAAACACGTCTTTTTGTGATGCGGAAATAAACAACATTTTATTAAAAACGAATGGAAACATTTAAAAATTGAACGAATGTATTTTATGCGCATAAAATAAACATATGAATATCAAAATAGGAAGAGTATTCCATGACTAGCAGGAAAAACGACAACGGTCGTGAAAGCACAACGGCGCTTAATCTTCAGTAGTATCCATGGCAACCTCATCCAACTGCAGAGGCAAAGCCTTTGCGCGCTTACGAGTATTTACTCGGGGCTAGAAATAAACAAGAAAAACTTATTAATGAACATGTCCCAATATTCGCATTAAAGCGGAGGGAAAAACAAATAGCAAAAAGTTTGGGAGGGTTTCTAGTACTCCTCCGGCAGCTAGTATAATCCTAATTACTACTGCGCTCACTAGCGCAATTTACGATTATACTACGCTGCCTCCGGAGTACTAGAATGGGTAATTTGTAGACCCATACCCTAAAATAATGCGAATAAAAAGTGTCAACGGACGACCAGTCCGCCACAGTCAAAATTTCAGACAATGAAATGCCAGAGGCAAAAGCATGAGTAGAACTTGCCGACCTTGTAGAGTGTGGTTTAAAGGTAGACACATCAATGCCTGCAGCTTTGAGTGTATTTTTGACCCAACGAGCCATAGTTGCAGCTGCCACATCCTGATAAGGAGGTCTCGTCGAAATCAATAACCTGGAGTTGATAGGGCGCACATCCTTAGTGAGTTGCAAATAGCGTTTTACCATTGTGACGACGCATAGAAATCCTGGTTGCGCTGGAGCGAACACCAGAGAGACAGGTAGGCGACTGGGACGAGTCATTTTTCCAGGAGCCACTCGAAATAAAACGATGGACCCATCATCCAAAAACGACACCTTGGAGTCGAAATTGCGCACATCAGCGCCGCGACCAGCCGAAGCTAATAAAAGCGTCATAGTGATAATAGGAGAAATGTTCTGAAGCGTAGAAATGTTCGCTGTTTTGATGTAATCCAAGACACGACGTACCGACCAAGTCTCTGAATAGCGCGGTTGAGGCATCCTCCTCTTAAACATGCCACGTAGTAAACGTACAATAACAGGGTGATCGCCCAATTTTTGGCCGTCCAACATAATAGCCGATGATAAGGCAGCCCTAAAACAATTGACTGAATTGTATTGCATGTTGCAGTCTACATAAAGATATGTAAAAAAGTTAGCAACGCTTTCCACTGATGGAGCCAAAGGTGAAACAGAGTGTCGAGTCGCCCACGCAAGCCAGCGATTCCAATGGCGCTCGTAGTTGAGGATAGTATTATCACTCCAGGAGGCCTCAATGAGCTCTCGCGTAGAAGTTTCTAAGCTGGGGTATTTACTCCACATACCCTCCATGCGACCAGCCTTATAGGCTGGGACCCCGTCAACAGAGGATGGGATTGTCCGAGGTGGTTCGTTAACAAGTCTGGGCGATGGGGAATCATGAGATGCTCCTGCGCCAATTCCTGAAGCAGAGGCCACCAACTCTGCGCCTCCCAGGCTGGAGTCACTAAGACTATCGACACTTTGTCCTGAAGAACTTTCTGGAGACACCGTTGGATCAAATTGAATGGTGGAAATGCATAAGGACGTTCGTCGTTCCAAATCTGGTGCAAAGCATCCACACCTGTCGAGCGGGAGTCCGGCAGCCACGAAAAATACCTCGTTACCTGCGCGTTCCAGTCCGATGCAAATAAGTCTATGGAAAATGGACCCATCGTATGAGATAGCCAAGCAAAAGAAGTGGAGTGCAACTTCCATTCCGCCGTAGATTGCCAAAAGCGCGACGCCCAGTCCGCACGAACATTGTCCTTTCCCGCTAAGAAGCTCGCATGTAGGTAAATGTTTCTTGGTAAGCACCAATTCCAGAGGGTTTGGGCGGCGTTGGTCAGGGATAACGATCGAGCCGAACCCCATCGATTCACCGCAGCAATCGCGGAAGCATTGTCCGATCGTATATGCACTTGGCAATTGTTCCAGTTGGAACCGAACTGATTGAGCGCATGCAACATCGCAAGAAGTTCCAAACAGTTGATATGTAGCTTCTTTTGCATAGGCTTCCATAAGCCCCCCGCGGATTGTGTGTTCCAGAACGCACCCCAACCGGAGAGTGAAGCATCTGTCTCTAGTAGGTAAGACTGCAATGGCAGTTGAATCGGCCATGAGGGATCGGTGTAGAGGCAACGAAGCCACCACTGAGCATCGTCCAATGCATCTACAGTCCAGTGGATCGAAGATTGATAAGTCCCTGAAGCTAATATTTTCCTCAGAAGGCGCTGAAGAGCTCGCAGATGAAGTCTGCCTGGTGGATACGCTGGAGACGCCGCTCGAAGCGAAGATATCAAGCGAGCCAGATGACGAGCTTGAATTTGATCGCATGCGATTGCTTTGCGAAGAAGAGTCCGCAGTTGACTTAACTTGCTCTTTGGAAGTGTCAGAGTCATCGATAACGAGTTCCATATGAAGCCCAAGAAGGCTATGCTTTGCGTAGGAATGGTCTCCGATTTCCCATCGTTGATTGTGAACCCCAGTTTGCTCAAGAGACTCATCGCGTGATGGACTATCCTCCGAAGACGCGTCTTGGACTGATTCAGAAAAATCAAGTCGTCGAGGTAAATGGCGCAGCGTATACCTTTCCTTCTCCAAAATGCCACCACTGGGCGCAACAGCTTTGTGAAGATGTAAGGAGCCACGTTGAGGCCGAAGGGCATCGCTTTGTATTGATAGTTGGATCCTTGCCATTGAAATCGGAGAAATTTGCGGTGTCGAGGATGGACCGGAACCGCCAGATAAGCGTCCTTTAGATCGAGTCTTACCATGTAATCGCGTTTGCGTATTAGTGGGAGCAGTGTGTGCGTGCCTTCCATCTTGAAGTGTGGCGCTCTGACTGATGAGTTTAGTCGTTTTAAATTGAAAACAAGACGGTGACCGCCGTCCTTTTTGGGCACTGGAAAGATAGGCGAGTAAAGCCCTTGACTCGTAGGCGCGGGTTCGATAGCTCCGATGTTTAATAATCGGTGAATTTCGTGGGTCACAAAAGTTTGTGCAGCTAAATCGAACTTTCTTTGCGGTCGTGGATGTCGTAGACGTGGAGACCGGAAGAATGGAATATGCATTCCCTGAATTAATTGAAGAATCCAAGAGTTGCTTGTAATTTCGCGCCACTGCTTTAAACAAAACTTTAGATTGCCTGCATAACTTACCGCGGTGACTGTAGGATCCGCGATCTCGATAGCTGTATCCGGAGGAGTCTCTTTGTTGATAGTCTCGACGAGGACTCCCGTATCGACGAGTTGCGCCTCGAAAGGACCGACGTCCACGATTAGAGTTATTGTTATTAAAGTTATTACCGTGAGTAGCGTTTCGTCGCTGATATGGAGATCGTTGAGAGCCACGAGACGAGCCAGAAGCTTGGCCGCGGGACGCTGGACGAGAAACCGCTTGAAATTGAGCCCAATCACGTTTATCTGAGGAAAGTTGGCTCATAAAATTTTCCGGAAATAAAAATTCATCAGTCGGTTCTTTAAGTACCGAAGCAACGTCTTTCAGCTCAGGAAAATACTGTTTCATGAGCGACAATCGACGCAAGCGACTAACATCAGATAGCGCAAAATCCATACAACGAACCGCAGCAAACATAGCGTCAATAATATCTCGATGATCAAGCTTACCGCCGTCCGCACACATTTGTAAAACAAATGCAATTGGTGCCAAAATGTTCTTAATGTGACGTTGAATGCCAACGAACTCACTATCCTTAGTCGCCTTAGGATTGCTATGGGAGCGATTAGCTGCCACAAAAATGGAATTGAGTTGTGGAATGAGTTCTCGTTCAAGACGAGGAAAACCATAAAAAGTCAAAATGTCTTTTATACGCGCATCCTCGGTGCGCTGACGGAGCATAGACGACAATTTTTCAGTTAATAAAGGTAACAAAGTTACTAACTTGTCCTGAGGCGTAATAGGAGCCTCGGTAAACATTTCTTTTAAGAGTTCTTGGCGAGAATCCGACGCGGAAGTTGAAGCCATTAAGGCCGTAGTTGAACGACTACGCGACTCAGAACGAGAGGCCGAAGGCTCTTCTCTTTGCGCCGGTGTAATCGGCGATTGACGCTGAGAGTCAGATGAAACAGTCTCTCGCGTATTGAGCGTCAGGGAATCATCCTCTGACTCAGAATGCCCACTTCTGGGCGATGGACTTAAATCCATAGTATTGACAATCGAGGATAACCTCAGTTTTTAATAAAATTTTTACGAAGAATCGCAGATAAATTCAAACAAAGGCATGTGTAATGGGTGATGTAACACGCCGTAACATGTAGCAGAACAAGAAAAGACGTGTTTTGGCGGGAAGTGACGTGTATATATAAGGTAGGGAGAGTCTAAAAAATATTCTGGCTGAGGGGGTGAGAAGCAGAACAAACCCATTCTAGTACTCCGGAGGCAGCGTAGTATAATTGTCTTTTTCTTTCATTATTAGATAACGATTGGTGGTGCAATGATCTAGAGTGGCTTCTGGACTGGCTGAATATACGCAAAGATGCTGCGGTGCAGGAAAGAAGCCAAGTCAAGTGCATATACCGGGAGAGGAACAGCAATTTTGGTGCCACCACCATGGCAAATTTGATTGACGAGTGCCCAGCCACCTGTCAATGCCGTATGGCTCGTTCTATGGTCAAAGTAGACTGCCGAAATCGAGGCTTGACCACCTTTCCTCGTATGGTTCCTCTTGACACTGGAATTCTTCACATGGAAAATAACAAAATTGATAGTCTACGTTCAATCATTAACGCCACAAACTATGGCAATTTGCGTTTTGTCTATTTGGACAACAACAGTATTGATTCGATCGCCATTTTGGAGTGGACCCATATATTCGATGTAAGTGAAACTCTTAATTATTGTGAAATTCTTACACTGACTTTGTTTTTATTTCCAGGGTTTGTTTGCCTTACACTTGACTGGAAACTCTTTAAGCCAAGTGCCCACACATGTGATAGACCGGCTGTTCACTCAGAGTTTAGATGAGGTGAAGCTGGGAAAGAATCCTTGGAACTGTGAATGTACCCGTGTCTCGCCATTTCACAACCTGATGATGAGGAACTTTGATCGTTTTAAAGACATTGATGAAATTCGTTGCAGCTACGAGGGCCAATACCACCCTGGTCAACCCATTCATCAGCTGCTCACATCCGATTTCTGCTTTATCAACACCTACGTTAACCCTCTAGATATACTCAATGCTACTCTGTTGCTCATTATTATCCTCATCATAGCCAAAGTTGCATACGACTATGTCCGTCTCAGACAAACCGGTCGAATACCCATAGGCCCATTCAACTGCATAAACTACAACGGATATCAACCAACTACATAGCATTGGATAAGTTTTAAAACCAAAATTTTAATCAATTTATAACAGTATCCTTTACTGATCGGACCTCGAAAATCAGTTATTTTGTAAATAAACAGCGCAGCTTTTAGTCATTTTTTAAAAATAATTAACTAGCAATATCATGATGTATTAATTAGCATCTCTTCATAGAGAAATTAGAGTAATTGATGCATCATCATTTTATCGCTATTCTAATTTTACTTTAAAAACTATAGACTTTGTACTATATTATTACAAGTCTGTAATTTTGAATTTTCTCAGAAGTAATAATGGAAGATTTGACTTTTGAGCCTTCCAAAGGGAATATCTGGCAATTTATAGTGAGAATGATTTTTTTAAAAATATTTAAAGGTTTATGGAATAATAATAATGGTGATAATGACAGCTAAATATAAATTTAAACGATGAGCAAATTTTTTAATAGTTTGTTTGCGCTTCCGCCTTTTAAAGTGGCATTTGGTAAAGTAATTAAGCAGCAACTATGGCAGTTACTGTAAAATGTTCAAAAAATTTATAAAGTACAATGCACGACCCTATGCCACATTAAGAATTATACGTAGTCATAATAATTGCGCGAGCATATAATATACATCGTTTTAAGTGGGTTTAACACTTCTTTTATAAATAAAATACTGTAAATCTAAAAATGATTGTATTTTTCTTTTTTATTTTTCTTCAATTGGAGGACATAGTCAACTTTCAGTAAAAAATTCATGCGAATGGTTTGGAAGCAGCTGGTTCAACTGCTCCCAAATGCACACCTGAATAATTTATTAGGATGGTATTTCGTGTTAAGTTCTTGATACGATAAAAGTTTTACTTGGACAGTTGTTTTACTCCTCGCCAAGTTCAATGATGTCTTCTTTAATGAAAAACTCAACAATTTCTTCCTCCATGTTTTGCGCGTGACTGTGAAGGTCATCCGTGTCAATTCCTAAACAATTAAATCGTTTAAGTATTTTATACAATCATTCAAATTACGATTCTATCAAAGTCTTACCTCCACGCAGTTCCAGCCGTTGTCTCTTTTCACTTTCATACGCTTCCTTCTTACGTTGACGAAGCTCGGCAAACTCTTTCATCACTGCCCTACGCTTGTCAATCAATTCCTAATAAATTAACAGAAAACAATTAACAAGCTGTACTCCGAATGAACCAAATGTCGATGATTATAAATTACCTTTGAGGCTTTTGTGACAGCCATTCGATCCTTAATCTCAAACTGGACACTGTACTTCTTCAAATTCTTCTTAATTTCCTTGATGTTTTCTGCTGTAAGTAAAGAGGGAGGCCTAGGTCTCCATAATAATTGACAAAACTGATCCACTTGGTGGCTTTGCAAAAGTTTTCCTTGAAATGACCAGATATTGAATCCGTTGTCAACTTTTTGGCTCCACCAACTGACACCAGTGACAACGTATCTTCCGGTTGGATCCCACTCTACATCAGTACAAAGCTCATGTTCTGCCTGATTCATTACGGTCATGTCGCTAGAATCAATAAACTCCAACGCTCCGTTCATACTATATAACATAAACAATGTAAAAAAAACTCCATTTGAATTTAAAAAATATTAGCTACGATACCTTCTCAAGCCAGCTAATAATACAAATTGGCCTTGGGGCGACCAAAAGATGTGATTGCATTGCTTCCTCTCCCATTTTTCTAAAGCATATAAATCGATAAGAATGACAATTTACGACTACACTAAGGTAATATTACTTAGTAAAGAAGCGGTTCCACCAGCTTTAACTTCATAGAAACTAACCAAAATATTTGGTGCTTCACCGTGGATTAAGCAGAATTTACTTCCAATTGGCTCCCAAGCAAAAGCGACGATGTTTTCTAAACATAATCTGTTAAATTCCTTCAAATAATTTAAATTAAGTAATTCACCTTTAATTTCAATGCTATCAACTGGAATCTGCTTTTCCCTCATATGAAATATTTCTAAATTGTAGTAGATACCCTACCAAAAGATAATCACATGTTAAGTTGTATCAAAAAGTTCTCATACTTCAAATGCCTTACCATGTATTTATTCTCCATTCTGTCTGTTTTCTCTACTTTCTCCTTTTTAATTTTCGTGTAGCGGTCGACTTTGACGCACAAATAATCCCCTGATTTCTGCCAGTGCATTTTGCAATCAGCAACGCTGAACAGATTTTTAGCGCGCAATTCATTTCTGCTTGGAATTTCAAGTAAACAAACGCGAGCAGGCACATCCTTCTCTTCGTTCACCCAATAAGCAATTACATTATCCGTCGGAGACCACGAGAAATCCCTTAAATACACACACCACAAAATAAAAAAATTAACATTTATTTGCAATAAATCATAGCATCTTAATAACTTACCTAACACCAGCTATCTTAATGCTTTTCTTATCTAATAAACCAAACGACTAGAATAATAGTAAAAACAATTTAAAACAGAAATCTTAAACATCGTTTTTCAGAGTATACCGGTGTTTCATAAACACTAATTGAATCCTGGCTAATTCTGGCGAAATATTTATCGTCATGACTCCAGCGAAACACAGGCCAAATAGCTGGACGTTCACACGGGAAGCTTCTTTTAGCAACTCCCGTTCGAATATCCCAAATTGTAATCGATTGTTGACTATCGGCTGGGCTGTAAGTCACTAAATATCTGCTCAAAAAAAACATTCATGATAAAATCAAACAACAATAATTTACCAATTCAACAAGTTAACATACGTTTCGTTAGGCGAGAAGTCAATTAGCTGTACATCATTATGAATAAATTTCATTATTTGCTTAAATTTCTCGGCACCCCACAAAGCCACTCCTTTGTGGTGAAAAGTTGCAAAATAGGTTCCCAGAGGAGAAAAGCGAGTGTAAGACTCGGTCCAACGCTAAATTAACCCAATGCAAACAAATTTAATAAAAACTATCTCCATAACCATTCTAAACAGTTAAATATACCGGTCTATCTTCGAGTACGGTTGGTTCAGGAGAAGAGTTGAGCCAAATGGCAGTCTTTTCTCCACCCTCATAAATGATACTAAACTGATCATAACAGTCAGGATCAAGTTGCCAGCTATACAAGTTGCCAACGTCTCGGTAGGGTTGAGGTTCTGGTGGTTCCCACTCATCAGGCACATTCATGTAACTATAAAATTACTAAACTTGAAGCATCTATTAAAACAAAATTGTTCTTTAAATAAAGAACTTACTTGTCAAATTCAGAAAGTATATTAATGTGAAACGTATGAGTTTTGTCCAATTTATAGCCGTTGGTAGCTTTCATAGCCTCAAGCGCATGCAAGGGTGATTTATACTCCAAGAATATAAATCTAAATAACAATTACGTCAATTTAATACTAATTGTTAAACATTGTAAAGATAAATAATTACCCTTTTGTCATTCCATTTTCTTCAGGATATTTTTCACTAACAATTTCACCAAATTTAGAGAATAATTTTCTGACAACATTTTGCAATTTCTCCAATCGATCTTTTCCAACTTGAGGAACTCCATCCACCACAATTACATTGTCAATACCATCTGATTCTTTCGGCCTCTTTTTTATTAAGTCACCCAGTAACTCTATCAAAATAAATAATGAAATACGAAAATTTTGAAGTTCAAAGAACTTGACATATGGCATCATCAGATCTAACGCAAAGACTTTAATAATGTTATTGCTAATAATTTCAAATAAATATGTGTTAAACTACTTTTTCTACAATTACTAAAATTACTTAATTATTGATCAAAATGACTTAGCTTAAGGAAATTTTAAAATACGATTTAATATGTAATGACCGGCAAGAATACACGTGGTAACTAAATAAACTGAAATTGCACTATAATTCAAGTGCTAGCCATTAAATCTGCTATTTACTATTGTCTAAATGTGCAGCTAACATCAGCGCCACAAATATTTATGAAACTATAATATAAACTGAATATACAGTAAAATCAAATAAATAATTATGGGAATATCGTAATTAACAAAATCAATAAAATGAGAAAATTAAAACTGGAAATGAATAAATTTTAATATTATTTCTTATTTTTAATGTTAATTCATTTAAGCGATCTCGAGACGCTGAAATGGCACATACATTATTTAGAATGAAAGTTGTCTTTTAAAGAGAATATAACAAATAACCGAGAGACTTCAGCATGTCGTTAGGCTAGACTATGTGTAATCCAATTTCTAATTTAGGCTTCTCACCATTGTTGCTAATATCGTCGACAAAGTCTTCTGGGTCACTAAAAGACGGTTCCTCTTCATCGACGTTATTTTCGGCATTATCCTCGGCGTCTGAAACGCTCTTTGTTTCATTATTTCCTTCCAGTTCTTCCGCCATTTCGACCCGCGTGGAGGAAAATTTTAATCAGCCACTAGCAAGACATAACGACAAATACAGTACCCCAAAATTTGAAGTACCGTAAGAACGAAAACTCTACCAGTATCGATGCTACCTTTCGATTCAACTCGATATCAACGATATCACGTTGATCGATTCACTGATTTTTCTTTGGTGTCACGGTGTCCGGATAGAACCTCGTAAAAAAAAACCTCGTTGATGTATCGATATCGTATTGTATTATTAAGAAAATATCGCAATACATCTATAACGATCAAAAAAACTTTAAAAATTTTAACAAGTAAAAAAACTTTACTTATTTTTAACTAACCTAACTTAAAATAATGACTAGATTAACCTGACATAATCTAACTTAATTAAAACAAAAACATTATGAAAACGTCTTAGTGGTGATTTTTCTAAACGTGAAAAACGTATCGCGATATTTCTTACCGATACAATACAACATCGATAAATCGACGAGGGTTTTTTTTTGACGAGGTTCTATCCGGACACCTCCTAGGATTACCATTGTTTGTCACCCGTCCCTGTTTGTTATTATTGTCATTTGGATAACATTAGCACCGATATTGGATGTACATTAGTAGTAGTCGAATATTTAATTAGATTTGCAAGCAGACCTAACAAGACATTGAGTTTGGGAAATGACTTGGTATAATCGAGAATAACATACTTTAGGCAAATGGATAAATTAACGTTGATTTCTGGAGCTTTATTTTTGTCAGCTGATGTATTTGCCATCGTTAGCCTTGCTTTACCAGATTGGATTGTTTCGCAAGTTGGTGGTAAGTACTGTAGCTTTCAACCGAATAACAATTGAAAGTTACTAATGTAACCAATAATCTTACATATAAATGCATTTCGTACATTTCAATGAAATTAATTGATATTAGATATCTCTGATTAATCGATTACCAATTTCCTCATTTTAGGCTAAAGATTTGAAATTTATTTCTGTGCAACATTACAATGTACAGTATTAATGAGATTGTTTATTGTATCAGGTGATACTCGTCTGGGCTTATTATGGGCTTGTACGACTATATCCGGTCGATCACAAACATGTTTTACTCCAGCTCTTCAACCAGAATGGCTTCTGACACTCATTTGCATCATTTTGGGCTGCATCTGTGTAACTGTTACCATTTTTCTGTTGGCAGTTTCACACTGGGATATTCACGTCGTTCCCTATGCTAGATGGGTCGGATTTTCAGCAAGTAAGGAACTTGATTCAAAAGCCAGGTTTAAAGTAACCTTGTTAACTAAAATTAAAAATCCTTGGCATAAATCTTTAACCTTGATTATTTTTAATTATACTGTATATTAGCACAGAGAAGTTTGTGTGCTTGGCTAATATTTTGACATGGCTAGCACTGTATAAAATTGTAAAGTTATTTGCCAATTTTACTCTAGTGGTTCTATTTTGTTTGGCTGCTGTAATATTTCCTATGGGCTTCTCAATGGATGAAATCGGCGGTGAGCCATATCAACTGCCTTCCAGCTATCAGGTGGGCTACTCGTACATTTTTTTCGTCTTGGCTCTGTGGATTACAGTAATCTCCGAGCTATTTGCTGGCAAAGTCTGTCTACCCCATTTCTAATCAACTGTTACAACTCAACATAAATCCTTATAAGTTTAAATTTAATTGTTATATTTATTATTTTTTTAGCTTATTTAATTAAAATTAATTTAAATTTCAACGAATGTCTCATTTCGTGGTCATTTTAAATATAATTGGCAAAGATAAGGTATTGTACAAGTGTAACTAGATATTACAACTTCCTACACATAAGTACAGATATTATAGGAACAATGAATGGCTTTGCAGACTTTTGCAATTATATTTTTCCAAAGTTGGTTTCATGGTCTTTGAAATCAGACAATTTATTGAGGTCCTATACTTTTAATTGGAAGACTTATTAGTTTTGAATAATAAGAGAAAACAACGGTCTTAAGTTTAAATGTAAATATAATTTAACACAATAATTGATTGGTCTACAAATACGAGTTTTTAAAACTTAATTTCAAACCTACTCTTCAAATATTTCGTTTTTGGTTGGTCAGCTAAGGTGAATCTCTAAGCGGTTGTGATGATTAGTTTACTTCTTAACGTCAGCCATTCGATTGAGAGCACTTCCAGATCTGAACCATTCAATTTGTTGTTGGTTCATGGAATGGTTCAGGGTTATAGTTTCTGTTTTTCCATCGGAGTGCTTAATCTGGCACTTAATTGGCTAAAATATAAATGGTTAAATCCAATTTAATCTATTCGTGACTCAGCTTTTGCAGAAAAATGATTAATGATCTAATAATTTTACCTGTCCTGGCGTAAGGTCTTTGAGTCCGAGAAGAGAGATCTTGTCAGTGGGCTGAATTTTGTCGTAATCAGCAGGGTTAGCGAAGGTAAGTGGGAGTAAACCTTGCTTTTTCAGATTGGTCTCTAAAATTAAAATTTAATTAATAACAGTTTATTTAATCTGGTGATTAAGACTAACCGTGTATTCTGGCAAAGCTTTTAACGATGATAGCTCTTCCTCCCAGATGTCTTGGCTCCAATGCGGCGTGTTCTCGGCTACTGCCTTCTCCATAGTTTTCATCGCCAACAACTACCCACTCAACGCCTTTGCTCTAGTTCAATTATCCATTTAGAAAATTCATTCACTTAATTGAATTTAGCAAACAAGTACTTTGTAATGCCTGGCTACATCTGGCACAGAACCATGTTCGCCAGTCAGCTGATTTTTGATTTTATTAACTTCATTGTTGTCAGAATTCACAGCTCTGCATTTAAAAAACAAATTAAGACACGATGTAACTTAAATATATTTTAAATATAAACGAGAGAATACCCAATGAACATGTTGTTTGAGATATTATCTAAATGTCCTCTGTATTTTAGCCATGGTCCAGCTGCACTGATGTGGTCAGTTGTGCATTTACCTTTCACCTAAAACAACCATAAACATTCAGATACAAGAACTAAACTTTAAGCATAATTATCACAATAAATTTCCAAATTAAAAAAAAAAACCGTCGTTCATTATTTTAGTTTATTAAATTAAAAATTACTTTAATGAGTATGGTAGCATCAACCAAGTCTTTTCCATCCCATCGCTTAAATGGTTGAAGCAATTGTAGTCGCTGACTCTTTGGATCGACATCAACTTTGACATTTCCTCCGTCAGCTGGTGGTGGTTGGTAAGTGTCGACGCCTGGGTCAAATCCTCTGGCAGGAAGCTCATCACCTGTTGGTTCCTCCAACTTAAACTTCTGTCCACTTGAATCGGTAAGCGAATCAGTCCTAGGGTCAAAATCGAGGGTTCCAGCTAGCGACATAGCCACAACCAACTCAGGTGAAGTCACAAAAGCGTGAGTTGCTGGATTAGCATCGTTTCGTCCAGTAAAATTGCGGTTGTATGAAGTAACAATAGTGTTCTTCTCGCCCTTCTTTACATCTTTTCGGTCCCACTGACCGATGCATGGGCCGCAAGCATTGGCCAGAACCACGCCACCAAAATCACGAAGTATTTTCGCCTTTTAAAATGCAATAATTTAAAATGCTATCAATATATTATTAATGATTGATTAGGGTACTTGATTATCTCTTTCAATTGTAGCTCTAATTTGTTCCGAGCCTGGGGTAACAGTGAACTTGGCTTTGGACTTGAGCCCCCTCTTAAGGGCCTGTTGAGCGATGTTTGCTGCTCTTGACATGTCTTCATAGCTGCTGTTTGTGCAACTTCCAATTAAACCTTTCAATAATAAAATAAAATATCAACAAAACTGATAATTAAAGGTGCAACTGAGTCCGTACCAACTTTAACTTCAAGTGGCCAACCATTTTCCTTAGCACGTTTGCCAATTGTATTGACAGGATGAGCCAAATCTGGTGTAAAGGGGCCGTTTATATGAGGTTCCAACTAATGACACAAATATTTTAATTATTCTATTAAAAACTGCTTAAAATTAAATAAAATCTTAACAATATTTTTAAGCATAAAGTATTTTTTTGTATCAAAAATATACAACTTACTGTATCTAAATTGATTTCAACAACTTGGTCATATTGAGCTCCTTTATCACTGGTTAACAAGTGTGTATAATTATCAGCCAGAGAAGCGATATCATTCCTTCCAGTAGCTACCAGATAATCTTTCATTCTGTTATTGTAAGGAAAAACAGATGTAGTAGCACCAATCTCAGCCCCCATATTGCAGATTGTTCCCATTCCAGTACAAGAAATAGAATCAACTCCAGGGCCAAAATATTCGACGATGGCTCCAGTGCCACCTTTTACAGTTAGAATTCCAGCCACTTTCAGAATGACATCTTTAGGTGAAGTCCAGCCACTTAATCGACCGGTCAAGTTAATGCCAATCACTTTGGGGCACTTTAGCTCCCAAGGGATATTAGCCATAACGTCGACAGCATCCGCACCACCAACTCCAATACACAGACCACCTAAACCACCGCCATTTGGAGTGTGACTATCAGTGCCAATCATTAGCAGACCAGGGAAAGCATAATTTTCCAAAATAATCTAAAAGTTAAAATTTAAATTAACATTGACAAGACAAATGAGTTAAAAAATCTTAACGCAAAATTTACTGCTCAATTTAAATACAGTATTATCAAATATAAAGAGAATTTGTTGGTCTTGAAATACATGGCCAATCGAAAGGTTGCTTAATCGAGGCCACACCTGGTCAATAGACCTCATTTTTACTGTACGGTCTCTCAATCAGTTGTCTAATTATACTATTAAACAGCCTCAATATAGATAATAGTGAGAAGACCAAAACTAGTGTGATGGTTAAAAAGTATTTAATTTGGTTACTTGGTGAATAATTCCACTTCCTGGTTTCCAAAATCCAACTCCATATTTGGCTCCAGCGGTTGCAAGAAAATTGTAGACTTCTTTATTGATGTCCACTGCTCTGGCCAAGTCCTTATCTCCACCTAATTGGGCCTCTATTAAATGATCGCAGTGAATTGTAGAGGGTACAGCTACTCTTTTCAGTCCACTTGAAATAAACTGCAGCATCGCCATCTATATATTTCATTATTTTAGATTATTAAAAATATTTTGTAGTTGTTCCTATGTTCATTGCAATCTCAAAGTCAGGAGGTCTTTAAAATCGTTTTTAAATCATACGCTTACCTGAGCTGTTGCGTCTTGCATAGCCACTCGGTCTGGTCTCAAACGAAGATAACTTTTTCCTCTTTCAATGTCCTGGCTTTCAGGCTGGTCCAAATGGGAGTATAAAATCTTTTCTGCCAATGACATTGGTCTATTCAGTCGTTTCTTTACTATGTCCAGATTATTGGACAATTTCTCGTAAGGTACATACGTTTCCTTGTCAAATTTGCTCATGACAATCTATTAAAATATATATATTATACGATTGTATTTAGCGGTACTTATAAAAGTGGTTAGATTGTTGCATCGATAGAAGGATATCGTCAAGATCGATATCTTTTACATTAAGCTTATTGGCAGTCATCTAATATTTTCTATTGTCTAGTATGAAACTACAACTTTTGTCAAATTTGTACTACAAAAATAGAAGGGCAATGGAGTGAATATCATAATGAGGTGGTTAAGATACCAGTAGTTAAGTAGTTGTTAAACTAGTTTAATATTACCTGTTTTGCCATTTGTATGCGGCACATATGAAATAGCCGGGATTGCATATTGACCAACTGCAGAGACTTTGAGCTCTAAAAAAAAACAATAGAGAATTAATTAATAAATTAAAGCAGTCGATAATTCAATTAAAATTATCTAGCTAAATAACGAAATTCCGGCAATGAATTTGCAAGGATGCGTTTTAATATTTTTGAATATAAGCCAATGCATTCGCATTCGTTCGAACAACGAATGCAAGTTATTTCGATATTATTTACTGGATTTAATTGGTTAATCAGTTAGATAACAGCTGGTAATTACCTGATTAAGTAATAGATGCATTTGAAAAGCCATTTTATTAATTAGAAACGATCGCTTTCCCACGATGCGCTTCCGATACGCCGACCAGCTCAGAAATATGACCCAATTTATTCAGAGAGAGCAAGGACGAATGAAAGTGGATTCGTGACGTCACTTTATCTTCTTTAATGGAAAAATACGTTGGGAAGTGGGAACTGGTTCATGGGATAACATGAAATAAAAGGTTTTTCTTTAACTACAGTTTTTGAAAACTTTATCAATTTCCAATAGCAGTTATTGAAAGTATGTTTTACCTTTTTTAAAATAAAAAAATGATAAATCTAAATATGGCAGCCATTAAATTTTGTATGGAATGGAATGGAAAGATGTTACTTCCCATGATGTCGTAATAGCGAGCAATTCAGTGCATAAAATTACATGCTTTTGCAACATGAATCCTGCACACTTATAGAAGAATACTGCACACTTTGGAAATGGTCAGGAAATTATTTTCCCAAATGTCATTTACGAATCCTTATAGGCGCCCTCTTTGAGTCTTCAAGTAACTTAATATGGTAAATGTTAATCTACTCAATAACACAAAGAGGGCTTCCATAAGGAATCTAAAATCATTTATTGTGGAGAGTATTTCTGAAAACTTCAAAAGTGTGCAAGCCTTCATCTTTAATAAAAGTTCACAGAATTGATAAGATTAGCCAATAATTATTGCGTCATTAACTAACATTTTGTTACCGGTACTTTATACGAAGATAGGTGATTCTATTC
Source organism: Helicorthomorpha holstii (assembly GCA_013389785.1). Lineage (NCBI taxonomy): Eukaryota > Metazoa > Arthropoda > Diplopoda > Polydesmida > Paradoxosomatidae > Helicorthomorpha > Helicorthomorpha holstii. The sequence continues at coordinate 9,514,020 of JAAFCF010006680.1, read as the reverse complement.
AAAGTAATTTGCATTAATGATAAACATTGTGCTGATAATCGAAATCGATTTTCAATTTTCTAGCAAAAATAAAGAAATGAACTTACAAACTAACAAAGCTAACGAAAGTTAATAATGTGTCAACTGAGTTTCATTTACGTAGATGACTACAGGTATAATGCTTATGTATACAATCAAGTTACAACACAATCTTAAGTTACTATAGTAGATCGCTACTAATGATTCAGCTTAATAAACTTATGTAATTCTTTTGCATTACAGACAAAATAATAATAATGTGTTATGCTGTATTTCCACAAAAATATTCAATAAGACAAACTTAATAATGCGGTATAATGTATATTGTCTGACTTTGTGAATTGCAGTTTGATTAAAATTGCCTGACTTCATGGTCATTATACAAGTACGTCATAAGAAAACTCATTTGGATTCATGCATCGCAGCAAGTAGACAAAATAGCGATGTCTGACAGTTCCAACAGTTTTATAAAAACCAAGTGTTAGATCACATTTACGCATGCGTAGATTAGTCAATTAATTTTGCTGTCTGCAGCGGTTTTCTAGGAATCCAGGTTACCATGTGATAATGAATTTTTTCACTTTATTTCCTCATTTATCATAATAATCGTAACAATATCACAGCAACATTTGCTAAATACTTAATTTGTTAGTTGGTAAACAATAATGATAATGGATAAATGTAGAACGTTTGCCAACTTAATAACCAAAACTAGAGGAAGAATATGTTACGTAAAAATGGTCAGACCGCCCTGGTGTAACAACTGCAAGAAGGTAAAACAACTAAAAAATAAAATTCCATTAAATTATTGTTGTAATTGCATTATTAAGCATATCATAATTTACCAGATGTCTTTAAGACGTCCATTTTATTTTGCATTTAAAAATGATAGTCATTTGAAATTAGATTTATTTGATTTTATGGTATCTATTTTCAAAGTACTGAAATGAGATAAAATGTTGCCGATCATTTTGTTTATAGTATATAAGTGATGGAGCCAAAGCGTTTGCTATAAAGGAACCGTCTGGGGAAGACATAGTTGAAGGTAAAAGCAATCGTTGTGTAATCAACAAGGAAACAAGCTCCATTCTATTTCATCATCGGCCAACAAACAATATGATTGAAGCTTTCAATGGTAACAAACAGGATGGAAACATCAACTTAGACGCAAAAGATGTTTCTCAGCTGATTCAGCAACAGATTCACGAGCAGCAGAAATCCATCAACTTAGTGAATGCCATTAAATCATCAGATCTAGATGTATACAAACAGCAAATAACTTTGAAGGATTTGCCCAAATATTATCTCATGCTATCTAAATTTAGATTAACAGGTAAAAAAAAACAACTGAAACAATTCCTAGCAACGCTTTAATTTTTTATAACATTATTTAATTGTCATTACTTAATTGAGGTTTGGTGGTTGCAACTGAGATCGTTGGATATGCTATGGCACCAAATGCATTCGACCTAAAAATCTTTTTATTAGCTACTACAGGAACCGCCTTGTTGTCGTCTGCAGCCAACACCGTCAATCAGGTTATTATTTATATTATGATTATCATGATTGTATACTAACTAAAATCCGGTTAATAGTTTTTTGAGGTTCCGTTTGATTCTCAAATGGACAGAACAAAGAACAGAGTTTTAGTCAGAGCAGTCATCACGTAAGTTGCTAATCTTTTGAAATAATTGTTTATTTTGTTTGATGTATTGAGTTGATTTAGTCCACTACATGCAGTTGCGTTTGCAATGACTTGTGCTACAACGGGGTTGACCATGCTATACTGTGGCGTTAATGGATTAACGGCTGCATTAGGCGCCGCTAATCTCTTTCTCTACACATCGATTTACACTCCTAGCAAACGAATAAGTATAATAAACACATGGTTGGGCTCTATAGTTGGAGCAATTCCGCCTATCATGGGCTGGACTGCTTGCACAGGAACCATTGATGCTGGTAAGTAAAAAAAATAATAACATATGCAAGCATATGGCGCTAAATAATGTAACTTTAGGACAAAAAATTCCATGAATTCTGTGATTGAAACAATACAACAAAATGAACTCGTTCAAAAATAGTATTTTATTACTATAAACAAAATTTTTTAAGATTGGTTTTTTATGTCTGATCTAAAAGAGTATTTAACGCTTTTGCAGTTTACATGATAACTGAACAGCATACGTTAAAAAAAATAATTTTATTATGTTATTCAGGTGCCTTGGTGCTGGGTGGAATTCTCTATGCCTGGCAGTTCCCCCATTTCAATGCCTTATCGTGGAATTTACGTGGTGATTACTCTCGAGCTGGTTACCGCATGATGTGTGTGACGAACCCCGAGCTATGTCGGCGAACGGCCCTGCGTTATAGCTGTGTTTTAACGGCTTTGTGTTTGGGAGCTCCATTCGCTGATCTAACCACCTTCACGTTTGCATTGGATTCTCTACCATTCAACGCCTATCTTATTTATCTTTCATATAAATTTTATCAAGACGCAGACAGCAAATCTTCAAAGAAGCTATTTCGATTTAGTCTAATTCATCTACCAGTCATAATGATGCTCATGATAATTAGCAAGAAATTTTATGGTAAGAAAGAAGAAACTACGCAATTATCTTGATGTCAGGTATATTAAATTAAGGAGTACATAGTTAAATTATGTACAGTATAATAATTTTAGTTTATACAGTAGTTGAACAGTAACAGATTATTTCGCGCGCTATTTTCGAAGGTTAATTTGAATGCGACTATAATATGAATGCTAAATCAGTGTCCCTTTTTAAGCAGTGGTAGCGTATTGAGATGCTGAAAATTAAACTACTGAGGAACGCATTTCCACTTAGATCAGCTAAATATTGCGAATATAGCGGAAAACATCTGCTGCTTAATTTTTAATTGAAAAGGTACGTAAGGAAATGTAGCGTTCTGAAATTAGAAGCGGCGATTGTTTTTGTTGCTTTGTTTAAATTGTGATACTGTACTGTAATTGAAATTTCAAACATTTTGTGGTCAAACATTGAGCGTCATTTTCTGCAAACTTGGCAGGTAAAGAATCGCAAATATTAATTTGATCAGGTTAGTAGTTATTTGTACATAAATTTATATGTACATTTTGAAGAAAACGTTATCACGTTTAATAATAAATTCTAAGTTTCTCCGTAGAACGTTTTAGTAATCGTGTCGAGTTATTAAATGTCACAATACGTTCAGGCTGTAATTTAATGCAAAATAACAAAAACGTAGATTTCGTAAACAATTTACATTTTATTAAAAATTTTTAAAAATAATAATTTTTGCATTGGAATTTTTGTTTGAAAGCTGATAGATGCGACATTTATCGCCGTTCTTTGAAGCAACAAGAAAGCTTTCACTGTGATTTTTCTGATTGATCAGAGAGGTGGGTTTTCAATTAAGTAGAAAATATTGGCTGTATATTAGTCAATCTTCCCCGTCATTGACTTATTTTTCGTGCCTGGAGGTTCAGACTGCGTTCTTCGAAGTTGTTTTTTAAGCCGGTTAAGCATTTGATTTGCAGGTTTATCAAGATTATTGTTAATTGGCGCTGGGGCAGCGGCCGGAGCGCAATTCGGTTCGGTTTTACTTAAAATAAAGTCTTGTAATTCGGTTGAAACCGAAGACAATAATTTAGCACGCATTTGAACTACGGTGCTCGGTACATATCGGGTCTTGGGGGTCTGACCGGCCACGGCGTCTACCATGTCCTCCACAACCTCGTTAATATTACCTTTGGCTGTTTGCGTCATACGCTGCAGTGTGTCCTGCAACAAAAGAATTATTATATTTTTTTATTTTTGAATACAAAAATGCAAGAATGTATTTGACTTACTTGAAACGCATTGAAGTATTCCTCCCCGTAGGACTCTTGTATGTGGATGGGTGTGGACTCCCAGGCTTTCTTCAAGTTGCTCTTCAGTACCTCATTGGCTGCAATAGGTGTTCTAAATATTTCATATTTAATTAAATAACGTTATTATAGTCAAAAGGCGAATTGAATTATTACTTGTATAGGGTTGGTTCAATGAGGTGAACGCTAATGTCCCATTTCTTCATTTCTCTTCTCAGTCCATCGCCAAATGATACTGAGGCATGTTTTGACATTGAGTATGCAGAGAAACCAGGAAAAGTGTATCTGCCTGCCAAACTAGCCACTATAACTACTCTGCCATGGGACTGGCGCAACAGAGGAAGAAATGCTTTGGTCACTCGAATTGGTCCCAGAGCATTTACATTAAGTATTTTTTCATAAACGTCCACTGAGCACCACTCGATTTCTGTAAACACTGCGATTCCAGCATTGTTTACGACTGCCCACAGATCTATTTAATAAATAAGCGTTAGTCATACATTGTAAAATGTAAACCATTCAATTGGCAATTGTCATATAATGATTTTTAGTATTGGTTAATTGTAATATTTTTGTTTTTACCTCGGCCATCAAGTGTATCCTTGACGAACTGAGCAGCTTTGGCCACAACTTCGTCTTTTGTGACGTCAAGAGGAACAATATATAGTTGGTCTGAGCACAGCTCTTTCAGCTCCAGTGCCCCATCGCCATCCGGCATTAAGCAGCCGGCGTACACCGTAAACCCCAGTCCATCTAGCCGCTTTGCAAGCTCATGACCAAAACCACTGTCACAACCTAATTCACCCAAAAATATATTACTAAATTAATGTTTTATTCAAATTAAATAGGAAGTATGCGAAACATCTTATATGGCAATTGTCAGTGACACTGAGTTGATATTGTATTGGGTGTGTGACATGTAGGAAGATTTCTCCCCCTCTCCAAAATATTGCATGTCAGAAAGAAATTTAATTGGTGATAAATTTCTTAGCATACGAATGGTGTTATTAGGTAAATAGGCTAGTTACACAATTATATACTGCATACATAGTTATAACGTATAGACATCCGAAATCCATTTCAAGGCTGAAACATTGGCAGCTTTTTTGTTTGTGGTTAATAATTAATTAACTAATTATTTGTGACGAAGCAGAAAATATTTTTACAAAATAAGCAAACAACATTGAAGAAGCTTTAGCTATTTCGTCATCTACTCAAATAATCAAGTAAATAATTATGGAAGAAAACTGTTGACAAACTTTTTTTTAAAAAAAGAAATGACCAAAGTTGCAATTTAAGTTATACAGATTGAGGTGTAGGCGCTAACGCTTTCAGATTACAGATTTCTGATTACTTCACTGCTATTAATAGCTATTATACCGTATTTACTGTTTGATAGTTTTTGTAGTGCACTTTTAATTTTTGCTATCCAACAATTGCATTACAACGTATTAATCTGTACTACAGGGTATTGCTAAGTTAACAATTAATAGTTTTTAAGTTATTATACTGTATAACGCTTCAAGTCTAAATTGACAATTAGTTTGGTTTTATCCTTAGTGCCTATATCCATGGAATGAAGCCATTTTGATTATACTGTATTAAGAGTTTAAGAATAACTAAGCCTGCAATTTAATAAGTGAACTGATATCATTAATAGCCCATAAAAGTCTTGTAACCTGATTACCATTATCAATTTTTCATGGAGTCTTAACTATTAATAACAGCTTTTAAGCAGTTAAATCTGAAAAGTTGATTAACTTAATGCGACGAATGGCCATGCATAGTAAATGTAAAGTGCAGTAAATGTAAAATGTAAAGTGGTCTTGGGGTATTAAAAGACTGAAACAGTGATAATTTAGAAACCTGATTCAAGCATTATTATCAGTAAAGTTTAAAGTATTTCCAACTGCATTATAATACAAGTTTTCTGACGTCATAAAAGTGTTGCTGTGTTGGCATTTAATCAAAGTATTTCTAAGGCTTTAATTACAATACAGCATGTTACATGGGAGTTGTGAAATCCAATTTGAGAAAAATGTGGCATTGGTCCATCAACTTTTATCCTGACAACTACCACTTTCCGGTTTAGAATATATGGCTCGCGAACCTGTGATTATTAAACATCATAACACGATTTAAAATCTTATTGTTCGTGTTGGGGAATTTTATTTGAATGAAATATTTTAATTGACGTAAAGCAATACTTGGTACACTACGTGCATTTTAATTTTGGATGTTTGGAAATTCAATCTTATCAATTGCTGACGTCGTTTATTATGATTATCAAAGTTCAAATATTAAATGAAAACGTTTGAAGAAGCCGGTGAAGTATAAACAAACACAATTATTAGTATTATTGGCATTGCAACATTACACACGTAAATCAATAACTTGCAAGAATTTATCAATCACGTAAAAAAATTGTTTTTTTTTTCTTGGTGTTTAAATTAAAATCTCTGACGTGTAAAACAGTTATAAAAATCATTTTTAAAGCAAAGTTTACAACAAAATGTGTATTTTTGCAATAGAAATATTGAAACTAAACAAACTTTTTGATTTATTAATTTTCGAATTAAAATTCGTTATTGTCTAAATTAATAATGACAAATTAAAGTGACAGTCGTGATTTAAGTATTAAAACAAATGTCTACCATGAACGTCCCATGTATCGTTTAATAATAGATTATTTTGAAAGAATTTGTCAATTTTGTTTATAATATTAACTTACCTGTGATAAAAACGGCCTTGTTGTGGGTGGGCTGTAGTAATTTCCTAGGAGCGTTATTGAGCAGTGTTTTGGTAATGAGATCGGCCACAAACCAAGCCACAATGCACACCCCCACGGCTATCACCAATTCATTGTAGAAAATGGTCCTTAGCAATAGAGCAGATATAGCAAAAGCTGGCACAAATATCTTCCAAACCATCATTTTTCAAGTCCCTTTTTAAACTTTTCAATTGGAAAAAAACTTCTTCGCTTACACTTTCATGGTCTCACGTCATTCAACAATCCAAAAACTTTTTCCGATTTTACGAGAAACAACTTTTAATCCGGTTCGCTGAACCACGAACCACTTAATAATTAACTTTATACTCTCAAACACGATCTCTTTTTCTTATCAAACACCTGAGAGAAAATCCAAAGTACCTCCTTACTAAGCCACTCCTACTACAATACTTTAACTAATATTTGTGCTCACGTGATACACACCAATATTGATACGCACGTGCTACAGTTGCTTGAGGTTTTTGATGAAATTGTTATAAATGCATTTAGGTTGTTGTTTTGGCTCTGGAGGCTGTCGTTTGAGATTCACATTTTTATCCTTAAAGGTCGACTAGTTTTTCGCTTTTAAATTTTCTTTTTATATTTTAGTGCGATTTTTTTGTTATATACTTCAAATGTTAACTGACGTCATTTAATATCTGTCATCAACTTTCATTGCTATGCGTTAACTGATTATACAGGGTGATTATATATTTTTTATGATATTAATTAGTTTATTATATGATGATTAATAAGCATAAGTGATTGTGAGAAAGAGGAAATGAATCAATTTGACATTTAGTACGGCTCTGCTTCCGGTCTTAATCAACAAACGTAACTTCTAGTTAATTTTTTAAACTTAAGTGTAAACAACAGCTGATACGTCATTCATAGTAACACTAACAACTCTGCACGTAACGACGAAAACAAAATTCTAAACAATCATTTTAAAAGCAGTTTTAAAATAACTTGTAATCAACTTATCAATAACGCAATCTTTTTGTTTATTAAAGATTAATATTTTAATTTTGCTTTTGAATTAAATAACTTGTATTTTTATCATTTGTGTGAAGTGGGTCTTTCCTCACGATTTTCTATAAAATTTGAGTATTTTTTTTTTATTTATTTAGTAAATTTTTATCTGAAGTGTAAATTACACAGTATTTTGTTTGTTTTATTGTATGTAGGACAGTGACTATGCTGTTTTTTTATTATATTTCTCAAATGGAAAAAGTTTATTTTGAAGGCCATCTTCAAATACAGTGCTGTTGGCACTTTAAACTGATGGCGAAATAGCATGGACTTTCCATAATGTATTCATTTCCTTATACAAAAAAAAAAATTCCCCTTAATATAGTCAAAAATGAGAAGAGGAAATAAAAAGTCAAATGATCAGTTACCGGTACAAAAACGAGGAAATTTTATTTCCACCAATTGCAGTGTGACACATTCTCTTTACAGTAGAGAAACAAGTTTTTCAAACTGATAAATTGTTAGAAAACATTAAAAATAATTATTATTTCCAGCTCTAATTCAATTATTAAAGTTCTTGTTTGGTTTTAGCTTTACTCTCAGACGACTTAAAATTTTCCAAAAGACAACCTAATCATAATCTCAAATTAGTTTCATATAATAATATTGGCTACGGAGGTAATTAATTACTGTACATATATAATAGAAATTCAACTAACCATCGTCTCCTTTTTTGAGGGCCTTCATAGAGCAGAGGAAATGGTCCAATGGAATGTCCTGATTATTAAAATACCAGTCTTCGATGTCATCTTCATACTGTTCAATCAAAGACTCGCACTAAAACCAATTAAAACCGAATTATAACCAAGTTAAAACACATTAATGGTCTTCAATTACTTTAGTTTTTAGCATAGTCACTTCAGCGGACGGTTTATCCCATAATTCTTCTGGCATTCCCAGATCAACTTTCACTCCTTTGGCTCTGAAATCAACACAAATTTTATTTTCAGTTACAATAACTGGCAATCATGAAACAATATTATGATGGTCTCTAGTTAGTTATTATTAGTAAAAAAACAATTTAATTATATTTAATGGATTTCACATTTCATGCTAACAGATTGGAATTGTCAGATAGAATTATATTACAATGTGTCATCTTCTCTTTCATGGTTCAATTATAAATTATTTAACCATAGACCAGATACAAATAAATAACTTAAAACTGAAAGTTATAGCCTTTTTTATTGTTATTTTCTAATTTAATGTTAGACAAATTGGTCATTTAAGTTTTTGAGTTGTTGACATTACCATTGCCAATTTCGACGTTTCATAACATAATAACTTGTTGAAACGCCCAATTGATGTAGATAGGAACTTGCCATAATATTGTGGCACACAGTCAATATTATACTACAGTAGTTAATGATTTTAAATTAAATTATTTACACCAATCCGTGTAAAGTTGAAAATGTTTGGCTCATTCCTCTGGCAAATCTAGTGCTATCAGTTCGCTCCTTGTGAATGTTGTATTCCAGCAATCGATCACACACGCCTTCTAAACTTTCAATCAGCCTTGTCTCACTATTCAATCGTTATTTGATAGAATTCGATTGATATTTATATTTAAAACAAATGTTTGAAGACTTGCACTTACGATAATTTGTACTTTTTGCTTTGTTTTTTTCCATCAATAACATTATATCCGCTGGATATCACCTCATGTGTTTTTCCAGTTTCTTCTAATCGAGATTTTATTTCAAATGCTGTGTATTTACATACTGTAAAGTGAAAAACAAAATATTTAAAAAAATATATGCATTTGCAAAGATAATATTTAGTAACTGACAACATGTTGATATTCTTAAGTTTACTACATGAAATACTCTTTGGGTTTTGCCTTTATTAAAACACAATTTCAATCTCTCTATACTTTTATTTACCTTCGCAATCATTTGGATAGTAAACTCCATGTTCCTTCTCAGCGTAATCTTCATTACTAATTACTCCACAGATCAAAGACAAAATAAAGAAGAGGTATACTCCCACAGGTCTATCCGCCATGGTTCCATTAATTAAAAGAAACAGAAATTTACTTCATATCAATATGGCTCAAAGTTCCGTGATATAACATTACAGTAATGAATCCAATGATTGAAATTGAATAAGGAAAAATCCTTTTGCGCATGCGTATACACTTCCCGTGATTTGCTTTCCATGTAAAATTGATGAAATCAAATGGCCAATGAAAACGATTATGAAACGGACGCAGTCTTTAATATCAAATACAGTATACTATACTGTATTTGTTAATATACAATAATTAATTTATTTGGCATCCTCCACCATTTTACTGTGCATTTTATTTCTTGAAAAACTTCTCACAATGTCATTGATAAATTATATTGCATAACAACTTTTATTTCTTATATTGGTACTGCAGTTATAATATATTGTATGATCGTCTAGACATTATCATCATTTATTAATCTAAATAAAAGTAAAAAAAAGTGATAATAAAAACATAAATCTAGCTAAATCTAACTTGAGCAAAGGGCACTCTATCTAAATAAGGAACCACCAGGCCCGCACAATGTTCCTGGATTAAAAACCGAAGAGTAAATGTGCCCTGAGTAGGCGGATAAGGCATTTCAAACTCATTCAGCTTATAAGCAAAGCGTCTAGTGGAATTTACAAACTTCGTTAATGAATTTTCCACTCCATTTTCAGTCCAGATGATACGGCAGTAAATGTCAAAGTGACTAAGAAGTTGTTTATGCTCACCGGACCAGCGAATAATGCAAGTAATCCCCATCAAATCCGAGCTAGATATGCGACTGATGGCCAAATGGGCCACCGACACGCTTAGCTCATGCTTCTCCAGCAGGAGATGCATAGGAAGCAACTGAAAATAGAAAACAAAAAAATAAGTTTGTAACTTATGTTTCACACCATTATGCGAGACTAAAAAACCACTGAAAGCAAATTTACTTGTAATTGTCCAAACAGAATTTCGTAATTTGGCTGATCAGAATTAACCCAAAGTGAAATTTTCTTGATGAAGGCGTCTTCATAGTCAGGTGACAGAATATAGGATCTTGAATAACAAATAAAACATAAATAACCATTAAAGGTCCTTATTAATAAATCGATATACCTGGTAATCCATCCGTTTTCCGGCTTCTTTGGTATTTTAATTCCTTGCCTAAGCAATTCAGAAAGCAGTTGTTGGTTGATGGGTGCAATCACTGTCACAGGTTGCTTCTGAGGCAACATAGGCGGTTGAACACTGTCATCGAAAGCCAACAGCAACTCAGCTCTAACCTGCTCACTTTTATCACCAATGGTTAATAATAAACCAATGTCCACTGGGCTCACCAGTTTAAATGTATAAGTCACCAACAGGCTCACTTTTAACTCAAACTCAGATGTTAATAACCTTCAGTAACAAACACAAGTGATAAGAACTTAGGAACTAAGTCCGACATAATCATCGCATTCTAACCTGAAGAGTGGAATGGGTTGTTTGGTTTGGTCCCCTTTAATCTTGAGACATCCTCCACCATTATAAGCTTGGGTATTGCTGATACTCAATTGGTGATGGGCTGTTTCTCGGCTGTAAAAGCTGTGTTCTGTTGGCTGATACTGCTGCAGTGATAAATTACACCAATCACCTTCCTTGAGTAGCTGTGTCAAAGTAAAACCGTTGAAAATTGCAATAGAGCATTCCGTTGTATAAAGGAAATACTTTTCCATAACGATAAATGCTTCTTCCAAATCCTTGACAGAAGCTAGATGAAAAAGGAAGATCAGCCGGACCATGCACTGGGCTGAAATCGGTCAGCAAACTCCAAAACCTTTATACAATCAAAGTACAAACCATTACTTCAAATAAGTTACAAAGAGATTGTTATCATACTTGTATTCGTTGTGGGTAAACATTTCAGGTCCAAGCACCTCATGAACCCATCCAGGAGCAAACAAGGCCACTGATAAACTGGCATTGCGAACGGCTTTAAAGGCCTGAACAAATTAACATGAATAAAGCGAGTTTATAATTATAAAATGAGTAAATAACATAGTTATAAACTAAAATTACAATGTCCGAGCTAAACCCTCCTCCTCCCAACGTCCCTCGTCCGAAAACATCAATGCCCACATAAACATCAGCCAAGCGTTGACCGCACTCGCGAATTGAATTATTCAGTTTCTCATCATCCCAGTTGTAATTCAAGTAGATTCCATCACAAGCATCAAAATAAACTCTTAAAAACCAAATTTATTAACTAAGTTATTAAACTCATAATTCTACACTTTGCCATGGGTACCAATGAAACTTGAAACCATTCAGTTTTGTTGAAATTATAAAATTGAATGGGATTTATTGTCAATAAATTTAATGCTTTAGGATGACTTTTAAATCAAAAAACATTTAAAATATAACCAATAAAACTTGTATATGAATGGTATAGAGGGTCTCATCGATAGTATTCTAAGATTTTACGATCTGATAAAGTCCATGGCAGATTTTAAAAGCAATGCGGAAAGTTTAATTACTTGTTGAGACCGTTGAGTTCATCTTGCCATTTTAGTTCTCCATTAACAGTGACACTGTCGTACCAAATGACGTAGGAGCTACTGATGGCTGCTCGCATCTTCACGGTCAACCAGTACATAAAGTGTTGCAAGTTTCTCACATGTTCAACCTAATGTCAATAAACTGTTAATATACAAACTACTTTCATTAAGAAACATTGTTTACTTCGATCGGATTTTCAATGTTAATCAGCCAACCCTCAAATTGGTAATGCTGAGCAATTTGAACCAATTTTTCAATAAAATTTCTAATAAAGTATGGATCCTGACCATTTAGTAACTTTCTACAAATTTCGGCTCCTCCCTCCGACTCGGTAATCAGCGTGCCTGTTCGTTTATGACACTTTATAAATAAAATGTTAAACAATTGTTAAAAATAATTACCAAGCACAGGGACGCCATGTAAGTGGGCCGAATCGATCCATGCTGGTGGTGGAATAGTTACGAAACTATGACTGAAGTATACGTAAATGTCCACGTGAGACCAGTGAAAAAAGCGATAACTATCAGGGTTATTCCCTCCTTGCACAAATCTACGTAAAAATGATTATCAGTTAAGTTACAACAGTTTCCTGTAATATTTCCGGGTTAATCAAAATGGGTCATCCAAAAGGATTTCCTATTGGAAAACTCACTCTATAGAAATATCAATATACTTCAAAATTTGGAACTTGTAACTTATTGGGTAATTTTCTAAATGGAATTCCGATGTTTACAGAGCTAATAAATAAACGAGACTAAATGTTATTTGTTCCAATTATATTTAGTAACATTTCTCTCTTGTCATTGGAAAAATTAGACAATTATCCGATAAACAGTATTGGAATATTAATACTACTATCCCAAACTTTTCCTATCATAGTAACGAAGTAAAATAGCTAATTACATTTTTTTTAATGTTTTCAAATAGAAACCTTGTCGTGGGTAATGATTTCATATGCTTTACCTGTCGTCGAGGTATCCACCTTTCATATCATGGCAAATGAGCGTCCGTGGCTGATTGGCCGAGTGGGCTGCTCTCTTGCTAAGAGGGATACTGGCTTTGATCAGATGGATGTTCTCAGGTGCTTTCCATGACAACACCGCTTCTAAAGTTTCCAGTGGTTTAGCCACGATGTCATCGTCGTCCTTCTTCACCAATTGCCCACTCATCTTACTCGCTCTATGTCAAAACAACGAATGAGACTTTCAAAGTTCCCTTTTCTTATAATCTTAACTACCAGTCACAACTTCCTTGTTTCAATTTACATAACCGACATTTGCATATCTTTTTAGGAAATCAACTTTGACATTTAAAGTTATTACATCATTCAATAGCAAACTTAATCATTTATATCAAAAAATAAGTAAACCACTTTTATAAATTTAAATTTGGCAGTTCATGCTCTGATTTGCTGTTGAATGTGATTACGCAGCGCTGCACAATGTTTAGCCGCCGCGCCGATTTGTAAAAAAAGAGTTCGACTTGTATGATGTATCATTATTTTGAAATTAACCTTGGCACACATTTTAATAGTGCAGTGATTGAACACTAATTCTATTTTCAATGCCACGTTAATACTTAAATAAAATATGTCGTTTTGTACTTGGGAAAAGGAAGAACATTACAAGGACCATTTCAGCAATGGTATTTTAATATTTCACATTTAATACGATTAAATTTAAAACAGATTGACGTTTATAATACAGGGAAGTACGTGTGTTCTAATTGTCAATACGAATTGTTTTCGAGTAAAACAAAATATGAGCACCACTCTCCATGGCCTGCTTTCACTCAGACGATTCACCATGATAGTGTAACTAAAATTCCTGAGGACAACCGACCAAATGCTCTCAAAGTACGTAACCATTTTAAAACTAAATCAACAACAGTGATTATTAAATCTATTTGGTTTAACGTATTAGGTGAGCTGTGGTAAATGCGGTCAAGGATTGGGTCATGAATTTCTATTTGATGGACCTGACAAAACCTCATCACGTTTCTGAATATTCTCTCACTCCATCACATTTGTCTCTGAAAACTAAATTTTCATCGGACATTAAGATGGAGAAGTAGAGAGCAAGTGTAAATAGTTCATGTGACATTTTTGAGTATCTTTTTTTCTTTTACGAATGATATTCTGAAGTGAAATGCACTTAAAAGCTTCAGGAATTGATGATAAATAAGGAAAAAAGGAATTCATACCCTTTGTAAGAGATTTTTTTATTGATCAACTATTAACCGTTGGCTGTTCAATTGTTGGTTGACTTTCGGCCTTTTCACAATCCAACTGCTGAGAATTATCATCACACGGAAGCCTCTTAACAGTTTTGCAACGTAGACATGTAGTCACGTAATGTAACGAGCGTTTACCTATAAAAAAACTAAAATTAATAAACAGTTAACATTCAACAAACTTGCAAATTCATAATTTAGCAATTGGTTTCAATATAATGTTTGACTTATTTCTAAACTGTTAACGAAGAAAAAGGTTTTTGTTTTCTTATCCATTATTTTATATTTACTGTGTTAATTCGTTTTTCAATTTGTGTGTTTACCTTTCAGTCTGATTGTCGCTGTAATTCCGGGTATCAGCAGAGCATTGCAGGATTTGCATAAAGTTCTCTTGATTTTTGGTTCACTAATCCAGAAATCACATGATTAATATAGAATGATTATATTTCAATGTATACTATTACACTTACAGTTTAATTACAGATCTCTTGGCAATTGTTTTGAGCACACAACCAAAATGAACTGATAAGTTGCTGTTGGTTGAAACACAATGGGCAGCCTATAAAATAATGAAAAATATTAAATATATCACTTTAACTGCATTCATAATCAATTAAAATGTATTTAGGACCCGGGAATAAGACCCGGTTACCTGATACAAGTAGTTGATCCGCTGATACAAGTCCTTTTTTTCACAATTTTTACTGTCCATAATCAAATAGCCACGACGACAATTCACACAAACTTACAACAAATTCTTATGGTTAATTTCAGGAAAACGTTGGCACCACTTTATTAACTAACTATAACTGCTTCGTAACTATATTTATCTATTGTATCATAAGGTATATAAAGGTAACAAATCTAATGATAAAATTTAGCAAAATTGCGGTTAAAAAACACGTGACACATCATGTAATGACGATAGCATGTTGTTTTGGCTTTCCATACTGAGCATTTCAGGTTAACACTTTCGATGGCGCTCCATAGCTTTACTACTGTACATTGCGTTTCCAAGGCGACTATTTAGATTTACGGTACATAAAAACATTGTACAGGGGTAACATTTAGTTTCAACAAGTTATAAATATTTTATTTAAACATTTTTAATCAATACTTTAATGGCAATTTATATGAAAAAATAACAAGTGCGTAAACTAAGTATACGATCAACTAATAACTGAACACAAATCAAAGATAGAAATTAATTTCTTTTATGTTTTCAACTTTTTAATGGGTGACTGGTCTTCGTTAGCGGCTCGTTTAACTATTTGAATGGCACTTTTTAATTTTGGCAGTTGAGATGATTTGTCCTCTTCCTTATTCTTGGACGATAAAGAACCAAAAGGATGGTTTTGACGGTTGATATCGTAGCATGACTCGCTTGATATGATTGACACTCGAGGAGCAGTGGGCAAAACTCTGGAGCAACAAAATCGTAATTAGATTTTATTAAAAATTTAAAATCAAATCAGTTATTAAAATTAAAAGCAAACCTTCTTAGTATAACAACAGCTCTTCTCTTCATAGTATCTTCAGGCCGAATGCAGTGCGTTATATCATCGGCTGCAAAATCTCTTGAAACAATACAGAAAAAATTCAAAAATATTAATAGCAATCAATTAAAAAGACTGTCATCCTTATAATTTAAACTTCTCACATTCAAGCCACCAATTTAGTTAATTGTTTAGGCATAACGAGCAATCAGCTGATCGTTTAGAAAGTTAAATAAATAAGATAGTGTTAATGTATTATTAATTACTTAAGGAGAGTGACACATCCTCTGGAGACAGGAAGACAGAGTATGGGTTTAGTGCATCGAATTGGCTTGAAAGAGAACCTGCATCCGAAGCTGAGGCAACTGTCGCTAAGGAAAGAGACGGAAACGATGGGTCGATCAAAGATGTGTCTTGGGTCGATATGAGAAACGATGCATCCACCTGGCTGATAATCATTGATGACTACGCTGTTGCAGAAACCGTCATCAATTAGTCGGGCTTTTATCAAAGGACGAATGATGAGTTGATCGACCCATTCAGGAATCTTGTCCACATGGCCTGGCGGGTACAGCTTTTCCTTCCCTGGACCACTGATCTGACCGCCGTATGTGTATCCTTCGCCAAAGAAATATTTATTTCGCAGGGGAGCTCTATCCACCGTGTGCATCTTATATTCTCCTCGATCACCCTTCGCCACAACCTCGTCGATTTTCTTCTCAATCTCCACACATGACTCGGAGTCAAACAGTCGTCGTTGCACGATTCCCAAGTGCAGCTTGCGCAAAATTTCCTCCCTTATTACTTCTTTATCAGTCGACCTGGACAAGTTACGTAAGGACCTTGATTTGCGTTCTCTTTTGGGACTTTTGATTAAATAAATTTGCTCGTTTTTTGCGCCTGATTTCAGCTTTTCTCTTAAATCTCGAACATCTTCACTTGCCGCCATTTGTATTAACATTAAAAATAGCCATAGAAGTTTGGGTATGCAATACCGTCTGATTACGTCACTTTATATAAGTTGAAATACTGTTATCACCATCGCCCATAGGAAATTAGGAAAAGAACATAAACTACGGTAAGATTACCGGTACTTTAGAAATTTAATACAGTAACTTAAATTAAAATTATTAACCAGTATTTTTCTGGCTTTAGTAATAAATATTATTTTGAATTAACTTTATCTCCAAGTATCAAGATGTCAATGCCGGTGTTGTACGTTCGTGGAAATAATTACAACGTTGGATATCAAATCGTAAACTGCTTGTTTGGTAATTATTTAACATGAAAGAAAATTAATCTAAGTTCATCTTAACAGGGTCTGACGTTTAAAGATCGAATTAAAGATTATTTTAACGATTTTCCCGACTTGAAAAATCAGTTTCTTCCCTTTTATTCAACTAAAAGTGGCAAACAAGTACTTTTTAAGATTGTAAACAAGTATAATTATATAGTAATCAGCATCTACTAAATACATTTGAAGATTTACGACAACTTCTTACAAGCCGTATCCAAATCATGTCCACATTTGTTAGAGGAAGTGAAAGGAATTGCTGCAGGAAGCTCTATCGAATTCACAGAGGTAGTTTGATGGCTAACAATTTATTTGGATGCATCATATACAATATATGTCATTAACAGGTGTTCTTGATGCATCTTCGGAGTGAACTTCAGACATATCTATCGCTTGGAATGGTTCCTGAATGCTCAACTGTCTACGTTACCAATGCACAAAACGTATGTCAAATATTTTTACCTTTAAAATGGTTTCCCATCAAACGGTTCCCTTTTTATAGTATTTACTCTGTCATAATGAAGACACAAGTGTGGCTGTGAGAGGCAGAGGTTATATTATCAATGCTACAATCATTAACGATAATGATGACGTCTTGAATGGCATATGGGCTTATTGCTATCCTGGAACAATTGCTGGAAATGCTTTTGGAATGAACCGCGAAGGTCTTATAGTCACTTGCAACGCTTTGTACCCAAACTGGTTACAACTAAACAACACCCTTCGTAATTTTTATTATAAAATTAACATTATATACTGTAAAACGACGAAAGTGAAGTTATTGTTCATTTTTTATCATTGCAGCTCGCCAGTTCGTGAACCGGATGAGTTTGGAAGCGAAAAGTCCTTCACATTTGGTGCAACTCGTTAAAGATCCCGCGAATTCTATCAGCACTGGATGCAGGCATTTTAGCCACAACACTTATCTGTTATATTAGCTGCTAACTAATAATATTATAGTATTAATGTGGCCACCGTTCACGACAGAGAAATGATGAACTTGGAATTGTGTCCATCGAGCGTAACTTCAACCAATACACAAACTGTCGTTGGGCAACTAACACTTACAACGGACTATTACATACATTTTAATATGCAAGACAATTTTAATTTGATCATATATCTATTATTTCAATTATCAATTAATTATTAGGTATGATTATATGAAAGTGGTTGAAATGGCTGGCCGAACTACTAGTTCTGAACACCGAAAAGCAGCAGCTGCTCTCCTTCCGGTTCCAGTCGATACTCTGAGTGCTTTTGAGATTTTAGGAGACGAATCAGACCAGAAATACCCTATTTATAGAACGCCCAGACCAACCGACTCTGGATGCACCGTGGCCACAAGTAAAATATATTTTTTTAGAATTTTGTATGATTATGTGCTGAATGCTTTGCATTTTAGCTGCGTTTGACATGCTAAATAAGCGGATTAGCGTTTATTTGGATAACCCAAAGAAAAGCCAGCCAGTTTTGATTTCGCCAATCGCACTGTAATGATTAAATAAATTAAAATTTCTTTGGCAACCAATTTTGTGGTGTTTGAGCACTGTGAACATTGCAAACTCACCCTGAACTTCAACAGCAGATTTGGTTTTCAATGACAATTTAGAAATACGTACATATTGCTTTTGGACGCGATATAACAATAATTACATTGCATATATTTAATACACTAAATTGGTATTTAAGGTTTTTCGATGTTATTTGTATTTCAAGGAGAAAATTTGAAAAATGGTAGTTTGGACACAAAATAATTAAAAACAATTCTTTATTACTTATTATGATTGAAAATGTTTTTTGGTATAATCTACTTTCGGTCACTTTTTTTTAGTTTGGCTTTAAGAATCTTAAATTGTTTAAGTATGGAGGCTGTGTAGGTTTCTTGGCTGGATAGGCGTCTTGAAAGTTGCTCAATGTATTGGTCTTTTTGTTCAAGCTGACGCTGCAGTTTTGTCACCAAATCCAAATTATTTGAGTTGGCAATAGATTTTAGTAAATCAGTTGAACTAGGTCGCTTAGTTGGGTCTACACGCAACAGTTCTATTATCCTCCCAGCCTAATTAATAAAATCCAACAAATTAATTCAGTATTGTTAAAATAACCAGGCTGCACACGTCCTAGATTTCTGACCCTCCCCACTTATTTTTAAGACATTTTATTTTTAGTAAATATTTTCATCGTTTACTAAGCAGTAATTGTGCAGCTTCATTAGTTCAATTTATGATGAAAAATTCAACTTAATACAATATAATTACCACAAGCTTATATCTGTTTCCAATAATGGTCACTTGCTCCGTCTGTCCTTCCTGTTGTCTGAGGTTCTCAATGACCTTCCCCCTTTCCATGGCAGTTGAAAATGGAAAATACATTTCAAAGTAAATAATTCCTATACTGTACATGTCCGCCTGTAAAAAGATAATTGCATTTACCGTAAAGCCCAACCAAAACAGCCTTTTGCATACTTTTTGGCCATAACTGGAAGTTTTTAGCTGCTCTGGGGCTGCATAACTTCCCGTTCCAATTTTTGATGTGTATTTCGCTTCGTTTTGGTCGCTATAATTTATAAAAGGGGTCAATGGAGAAGTTGATTCCTGTTGCTCGTTGAGGATGGACCTTGCCAATCCAAAATCGCCGATTTTCACAATTTTAAGATTTTTATTCAGCAATATATTTGATGGCTTTATCGTTTATTCAAATTTAATAATTAAAAATCAATTGGTAATTTATTAACAGCTTATTACCTTCAAGTCCCTGTGGATAAGGCCAGTCTTATGGATGAATTCTACTGCAGTGAGAATTTGGGTCATTAGATCTTCACAGTAATCGTTATCAATTATATCCATAACATCTTGAATTATAATAAATAAAAATGGAACACTTAATTAAAAATTACAATCACCTTTGATCAACATAATAGACATGGATTGGCTAAATAGTCAATTACTTCAAAAGAAATGATTATTGCGTCTACATACAAACTAGTTACTTTCAAAGAATCAATTTGGTATATTAAGAAATAAAATTTAGATTCGAACGACTGATTTTGAGACCTAATTGCTTAATTTTACCAACAAAATTAATATTTCCTATAAAGTATACCTTTGTATTCATCTATTTTCTTATTTCTTTCTGAGAAATATAATTGTAAGTTGCTATGGCAAAGTTCCATCTGTATGTAGAGAATGACCCCATACCGAAGCTTTTCCTCTTCAGTTACATGCTGCACTTCAATCTGCTCACAAGAAGCAGATGTCGTCGTGGAAGTTGAAACTTGCCAGAATTTGCCTTTTGGTCTTATTACCGATCCCGATCGACTAGACAAAGTTGAGCTGATCATTTCCGCAGACTCTACTTCTGATTCTTTTTCCATAGAAACAATTTCCTTTATTTTCACCGACTCAGTCGACTGACTATCTGCAACACAACAAACAAATAACATTAATTTATTGCTTATATTATCTTAAACTTTGTGTTTACCAGACTGAGAATTGTTGCTAGTACAGTCTATCCATTCCATCCATGAAGTATAATAAGCCACAATATTAGGATGTTTAAGTTTGGCCAAATGTTGAACTTCGACCTGAACTTTTTTCAATTCTTCTTTAGTTAGTCTTTTACATTTAATCTTCTTTATGGCGTACTCCATAAAATCGTTTCGATTGCAAACCTTCATACAGTATAAGGCAATTTAGAATGGGCTTCTTCAATCAAAACGTTAAATGACTCAAATTTACCTTAAAAACAACTCCAAAACCTCCACAACCCAATTCACCCAACTCCTCATATTCCGATTCGTATTTGGACTGACCAAGTAAATATTTATCGTCAAAAAGGTTGTATTTTAATCCACTTAATCTTAAAAAGATGCATAGAAGTCATTTAAACGAGAACATCCAAAATACAAATTCGTGGACCACTTTTAAAAATCGTCAATCTAATTTAGCCATTATAAAAACTAGACATACAGTAAGATTATCTAATTTTAGTGCTATAAAAAATTAAAACCAGTATCTTAAAAAGCAAATTTATAACGTGAATGCCAAAAGCATCCACGTACTAAATCTGCATTTGAAATATTAAATTTTACTTATCAAATACAGTATGCTAGTTTTTGGCAAATAATGCTAGCGGTTTTGTTGAACTTTGGTTTGCAGATGTATTTTAGGTTTTGAACTTTGGCTGTCGCGATTGCTTGTGTTGCATTTTGTGATTTGTGGGTGTGTTATTTCCCCTGTAAAAATGCTGCTGTAAAGTTTAGTTGTTGAACAGTTGGGTTTGGTAACCCTGGTGTGCTGCCGCTGTAATAGAAACTGTCCCATGTGAGGTTGAGAGCGCCCAGGTTTTTCTAATATGCAAGGACTGTTGTGTTTATTTTGTAAATTTTACGTGCTACTGTAGTGGTTAAAAGGGAAAGTGTCCATTTTGAAATTTGAAGTCAAAATTTCTTGGTTAATGTTCGAACAAAATGTTTTACTGGAATCATCTAAAGAAACCTTAGAAATGGCGCATGTTTTAATAGACTCTTAAAAGTGACAAACTGATTTTAATTGATAATAAAAATATTTTCTTACGGAACGAGAGAATAATGAGAAACTGAATTTAATGTTACACTGTAAATGAGATCATTCATCTAAATGAAAAACTTTAAATGTTAAACCAATATTAAAAAAAGAATAAACAAAGAATAGCCATACGTACAGATGAAGAGGCGAATGGATTTGAAAGATCATAGTTGGATATAAAGTGACCAAGTACTTTACTGAATGCAGTGTAATAACTGCGGGCAACTGCGATCATATTTTCATCACATTTTCCCACCGGTTTCACTACCTTTAATGAAAATTACTTCGCTCATTAAAATTTTATTTTATTAACTAAATTAATACATAATAAAAATGTGACTTACACCCAACTTGACGAAATGATTGCATAAAGCTGAAATAAATTCAATTATTATATTAATACAGTTATTGAAATAAAAAAATTAACAGTGCATGTTTTACCAAGGAACAGATGCTGACTATCACGAGGGTTACTAGTTTTGCTTTCACACACCGTTTGTAATAAAGAATGGATCATCAACGTTTGATTAAATTCGGATATTTTCTTATTCTTGCTCTTTGTTTTCGTTGGTAAAATCGGAAAATTATCAGTGCTGGCTCCATCTCCACCCACATTCACTGCTTTAAGCATACAAAACCGTAGATTAAAGGTTAGACTGATAATCGGTTAGACTGTTAGTTAATACTGTATTACTAAACTTCCATGTTTAAGTAGGACACAATTCTCTAATGGTCAAAAATGATCGTTTAAAGATTCATAAAAATAACCGAATTAATTTAGGCTTTTTTAATTAACAAACAAATATAGGAAATTTAAATAAAAATATGGAAAAGAACTTTCAAATAAATCCTAATTTATCGCAAAAATAAAACATTGTTTGAATATGGCGCTCAATATTTCGTGTTTTCCAGAACATTCTTCTGGTCAATTTCAATCAATTTGTATACAAAAGTTATTAGATTTACTTAAATAAATCACATTAAAAAGGAAAATATTTAAATAAAATGCGACGTAGATAATATGATACGTCGATTTTTTATCGATTAAATTAAAAAAATAATTGAGTAAATTAGGCGATTCTTCAACTTGTTCTTTAGAATGGAAGTTAAAATAATAAAAAATGTTACTATTGTGCTTACCTTGACTTTGAACTCCGATTTTAAGGGTTGGCAATGTTGGTTTATTTCTAAACAAATTACTCGGCTTCTGTTACATTTGATATTAATTCAAATTCATTAAAACTTTAAAAATGTCGATTTACCGAACTATTTGAAAATTTGCTTGAACTTGGATTAGGATTAATCATTCTCTTCAACTATCATAAAATAAATAAACCAGTCTAAAATCCTTTCGATCAGTGATACAGTGTCATGCTGCAAATTAATTCAATTAAACAGAAATTACAAAACCATTTACAGGTTACCACATGTAGCGTCGCTCAGGTAAAAAAAATTACAGCACTTCTAAAAGTTCTTATCAAACCAATCCACGTACAAAAATACAGTACCAAGTTAATCTTTTGAAGTTAAAAATACAAAACGAAAACTGAAAACAAATACTGTATACCAATTCCGTGGTTGACAAATCTAAAACTATTCAAAACAAACCAACTCCCTGATGAAAATGCAAGTTACCGTACTTTTGATCAGCTGTTGCCACTTACTGCTGATTGCCTTATTTTATCGTTCGCTACATCCCTGTCATACGTTGCACTAGATTTTGATTGACAAAATTGTTTAAAAATGAAAGTTTGTTTAAAAAAATTACAGTAGTTATTTTATTAACGGTAAATTAATTAAATTACTAAAAACATTCAGCAATATAGAGCAATAATATTACATGTAATATTATTGCTCTATATTGCGTAATCATTGTAATTTTTTTTACCATATAATGCTGATCATTGCATTAAAACTATTCATTAATTTATTTTGCTGTTCCATTCTTCCTCCATCCTCCCTAGATCTCGCATTGATATAGCTGACTCTCAATACCATGTCTCGCGGGTGCCCTCCTCCATGGAAAAAGCTCCATATTTCAGCGCCGAGTAGAATGGCTGGTCAAGTAGTCGAAAGTGAAAAATCAAAGAAATACGATAGACAATTGAGGTAAGCTAATAACACACGATTAAGTTTAATTGTATTAGTGTTTATTTAAATAAAACAATTGGTTATTGTCAATATTTAATAATTTGATCTTGTGAAACTCGTTCGAATCGTTTTGTACATGCCATCATGATGTTTATGTTTCATAACATCGCGTTTTGTATTTACTGTAGATTATGGGGAGACCATGGTCAAGCAGCTTTAGAAGCAGCTCAAATATGTCTTATTAATGCTAATGCCACTGGATGTGAAGTTTTAAAGAATCTAATTTTACCTGGTATGTCAAATTGTTTTTTTGCGGGTATTTTTGTTTCTGAAGTTAGTTGATATTTAATTGGTGATGAATGAACTGTGTATGCAATAGTGAAATAATAACAACTTATTTTCAGTCTATTAAAACATGGTTGATTAAAATTTTGCTTTTCAATTAGGAATTGCATCGTTTACAATTGTTGATGGAAGCAAAGTAACTGGGGAAGATGTTGGAAATAAGTATAACTGTGTTATTTTACAAATAATATGTAATATAATAATTAAAATTTTTATATTTAATAGTTTTTTTTTGGAGAAAGAGTACATCGGAAAGGTATTTAGCTTTGTAAATATCAGTCTTTAATTTGTATGTAATTATTTTTTATAATTAATGGTTTTAGCCTCGAGCTCAAGCTGTAACACAGTATTTAGTTGAGTTAAATCCAGATGTGAGAGGCGATTTTGTCGATGAAGTAAGTCTAAAAATATTGTAAATTAGCTGTTTCTCAAAAATGAATAATGCGATAATGTAGTTATCAGCATAATATTTTGGTTTTACTTTTTGATTGCAATATGATTTTGTGGAATTTGTTTCAGTCAGCTGAATTTCTGTTAGAAAATAGTCCTACGTATTTTAACAATTTTTCCGTTGTCATCGCTAGCAATGTTTGTGAAAAGTAAGTTTTATTACTTAATTAAAAGAATTGACTTCTAACCTTAAATTTAATTCAGAACATTACTGGATTTGGCTGATAAACTATGGTTGGCTGATGTTCCTCTTGTCGTTTGTCGTTCCTATGGTTTTATTGGTTATATTCGAATTCAAGTCAAAGAGCACACTGGTATTTATATATCGGTCATTCTGCTGAAACTGAATTAATATTGGTTTAAATTTAAATAGTGATTGAATCAAAGCCTGATAACGCCCACGAAGATCTTCGTCTGGATGATCCATTCTCAGCTCTAAAGCAACACATAGATGGCATTGATCTTAACCAAATGAACAAAAAAGTAATTACTTAATTAACCAATTGTTATTAAAATTGACCAATTCATATCGCTTTGATAAAGACAATATTGCATTTTATTTCAGGAACGTACTCACACGCCTTATTTAATTATTTTGTACAAATATTTAGAGGAATGGAAGAAATTGGTACAATTTTTTTTTATTTTATAATTTTTATTTGCAATTAAATTCATGCATTTGTAGCATTCAAGTGAACTACCGAAGACTTACAAGGAAAAGCAGGCTTTTAAGGAGATGTTGAAGGAAGGAATGGAATCATTGAAAGTGAATGATGAATCAACTGGTGGACTGGAGGATTATGAAAATGTAGAGGAAGCCATAAAGGCTGTAAACACAGCTTTTATACCTACACAGATTCCCATGACCGTGCAAAGAATATTCAGTCATCCATCATGCAATAATCTCAATGCTGATGTAAGAAATTTATTTAAAATATTCTATGGACTTAATCAATATAAATAATAATCGCAGAGCAAGCAATTTTGGCTGCTGGCAAGAGCTGTGAAAGAGTTTGTTTTAAACGAAGGAAATGGACGTTTGCCTCTCAGAGGAAACATACCAGATATGACTTCAGACTCAAAAACATTCATATCCCTGCAAAATGTGTAAGTTCAATCAAATGTTTCATTATGTTAGCAAGGAATTTAGAAACTGGCTGCTATGGGAACTTCATGACTGAGCCATTAGAATACTTGCAAAATGTAATTTCTGTGAACTAAAATTAATATCATAGCAACAAAATGTCTCGTTTATGAAGTGAGGGTGACCCAATTTCTATTACTTCTTGATTCTCCATTAATTTTAATTATAAATTTCGTTTTATGTCGGCAGTTATTTTACACAGTCTTCGTTTGAAGCCGAAGTTGTTTATAAGTGGGTTCAGCATTTTTTAAGTCAATTGGGAAAGGTAAAACCTTGGTGCAACACTATATGAAAGCGTTTTAAATTTTCGGATTTTTTAAGCCCCAAGATTTTGTGTCTGAGCAAGATGTTAAGATATTTTGTAAAAACGCTTACTTTCTCCGGGTGCTGGAAGGACGTTCGCTTGCAGAAGAATATTGTTGCAAAAGTGTGAAAGTTCAGGAAATAAGTAATTTATTGTGGTTTAGAAAATTTCTTGGTGATTGTGAAGGGTTTATTTAACTCGCTGATTAACTGTCAGTGGTTGATTTGGATAATCCAGATAGTGAAATTGTTTTCTACGTGCTGTTGAGAGCTGTCGAACGGTTCTTTATTCAGTATGGTCGATACCCAGGACTCTACAACGACCAAGTGGAGACTGACATTACCAAACTTAAAGTAAATGTATTATAATAATTGTAATCACTTTACATACTACTAATGATTTTCTGATTTTAGTCTTGTCTGTGTAAGATACTCCAAGAGTGGAATGGACCACCATTAGCTAAAGACGACTACGTACACGAAATGTAAGTGTAAAATATTGAGAGTTGGTCATTTAAATGGTTAGCATTGACCGAACTTTTTAATAGCTATATTGTTTTCCGAGGTTTAAAAATAGCAAATAGTCATCTTTATTCATTAAAATTTTATTTTAATATTTGTTTTGAACGGTTGTAGGTGTCGTTATGGTGCTGCTGAGTTGCATACAGTCGCTGCCTTTGTTGGAGGCTGCACCGCCCAGGAAGTGATCAAGCTCATCACCTGCCAATACGTTCCAATTAATAACACTTTCATTTATAACGCCATGACCGCCACTTCTGCCACCTTTGAGTTATAAAATATGTTATTAAAATGTATTATAACGTAGATGCTGCGTTTACTTAATTTTTTCGTTAAGCTTGATCAGAACCAGTTGATGAAACGATTAACAACTCCGTATTCAGTCTTTTTAACAAATAAAGTTTTTCAAGTAACTCAGATGTATATAATTTGCAATTTAGAATAGATACAATAATTGTCACACATTCTCTAAACTTAATTGATGAGAGGCAAAATTGTAAAGCTGTGATAGCTTATTATTTCAGTTTCATAATGGTTTCAGAGAGACTGAAGAAGCGCGCCTTGCTGCCTCTCAATTTTGTAACTGAAAGAGAATTGATATTATTTATTTATATTCTGTTGAAGTATTAATCTGTACTGAAACACAATCATAATATCAAAATCATATCGGTTTCTTAACCGCATTACTTTTGGCGGTAATTTATTGGTGAACATTGAAATTCTTCAAAAGTAAAACAGTTTCCTTTCACATCAAGTTGATTGCTGGAACATTTGAAGCAAATCAGAGATGAGTTGTTATTGTTCAAAAGTGATTTTTAGCATATTTATAAGTTATCACAGTACAGTTAGTCTTGATATTTTACGAGTAATTGTCTATCGGTTAAACCTTGACCAAGTTTCAGCTTTTTACGCCTGTTTACTATACTGTACCGGTACTGGATCAGAAACATCTTAATAGTAAGTAAAAATACATTATCTTGCATAGAACAATAAAAATTAATGATTTTATCATTGCTTGTCTGCTGCTTACAATGATATTCAACTAGGGGCACGCCGTAAATGAATTAATTTGTACCCCATCAATTCATTACCGTACTGGTATTCGCTGTAAATTACTTCATTGGCATACAATTCATTAAAAGACGGCTTCCATTATTAATGATGTATTTGATATACTGTATTTAGTTTGAGAATAAAACTAAGTGTTTACAAGTTTTATAAAATCATGTTAGTAATTGACTTTGAAGAATTACAATTGCTTCATCCAAATGAGGAGCCATTAAGTTGCGTTCATTTTTTCCACGGTATAATGAGTTATCGTAATATAATTTTTATTTGCAATTAACACATGAATACCGGTAATCACACACAAACTCAGTGAAAATCAAATATTGAAATTGTTAGCTGCTGATTATTTTTTTATTATGCTGGTCGCTTTGCTGACTGAAATTGATCTTGTTATCAAAATAGACATAGTTGATTTTATTGACTAATTTGTCCACTTTATCTTTCAGCATCTGCACTTGAAGATCGCTAACATGGCTGTCAGTTCTAGTCTTGTAGATGGTAGCAGGTGGAACCTTATTGGACATTCCCAAGAATGTAGCAAACCTGTTGAGTATGAAATCGACTATCTCGTAATCATTAGGCTGCTTGAAGATATCCCTGGAAACATCCTCAAAGGCTTTGATAATGATGGTAAGTAATAGGTTAACTAGCACAATAGAGGTCATAAGGGAGAAAAAGAAGAAGATGACAGGACCGAAGAAAGGACACGAGTCTCGTATAACAGAGAAATCGAATTTTTGCAACATCATGGAGAAGGTGTACTCCACAGTTTTAACAAAGGTTGAGAAATCAGTAGAATTAGTTGCCATGATGAGATAGAAGAGCTGGACAAAAGCCAGAAAAACTACAGCAAAGCACAGTCCAAACACGGCCAGTTCAGACCAGGCATGGGCCAGCGTCGATGACAGTACTCCCATCCGACGATTGAAGCGGAGCAGTTTGATAAATTTAAGGCTGGCAATGAACACCACCAGTGAAATTAAACTGCTAAATACCTGGTCAATTAGGTAAACATAATTGAGGTTCACATAAGCATTTCCTTTTGTTTCATTAAAACGATTGATCATGCGTTGTGTGTAGATATAGCGAACGATGTAGACCCCAATAGTTGCCAGAGACAGTGCGATCATCAGAACCTCAGCATAATTCCAGTAACACTTCAACCATTGCTTCTTCAACTTACACATTTGCCTCAACTCGGAGAATAGAAAATAGAAAGTGCATAAGGCAAACAAGATCTCGCACAGCATTATCACCAAACCAAATCCTGTGTGGTATTCAAGGAGACGGATAGCGTCAAATCGTGATGTGGTAAATATGCCCCCACCTGGGACAAATTCAGCTGTCATTGTGCACACGCCAAATAAATTCACCTTGTTAAAAATACACATAATTATACATGATACAATAGATATGCTTTGTCTATAATAAGAATTCTCAATTTATTGTAGGGGAGTTACCTGTGCATTAAAGACTGAAAACTCTACAACAACCATCCTGGTGTATTTGTCAATCCAGTTAAAACTTTGCAGTTGAATCATTAGTTTTTTAAGATCCGATTCTCTGCCTTTAAGCGCCACTACGTATCCTCCTCCACTGTAAACGTCCAGGTCACCCACGGCAGGGTATCCATCTAACTCCAATGCAGTTTGGTATCTGTTGCAATGTAACCGATTAGCTAATTATTCGAGCGTTAGTTATGATTTACTAAGATTTTACTTGAAAGCTTTCTGCAAGTCAGTTACTACGGCAGCCGTAGTTGATTCTTCAGTTTTGTTATTTACCCAACCCACATCATAGTTGGACATATCTTCGTCAATCATCACAGTCCAACTACCGCTGCAATCTGAGCCGGTGAGGTTTGTCATTTCTTGTGGTACACCACATAATCCTAACAAAATAAAAGAATGCTAGTTACAGTAATTCATTTAGATTATAGGTTGAGATTCTAATAATTGCAATTTATCTAGATAACCTGGTTTGATCCTGATTTGCCTAATAATGGCGTAGCCCATCATGCGATTAACCTGGTCATATAAAAATCCTTTGTAGCCAAAGGGAGGTTGATTGTTGTAAAGCCTTTGAGCCCTGAGTCGATGGATGAGAACTTCTTGGGCCCATGACCACCATTTATCTGTACTATTAACGTTTTCGTAGTTGTTGTCAAGTCCTGGGCGGACGAAGGAGCGGTGTAATGTTCTTTTGAAGAAATATCCATTGGGGTCTCTGTTGCCATAGCTTACCACCACCAGTACCCACAAAAACAGGATGTAACCTAAAATCTCTTTCAACACAGCCCACATCTTCACTTCTTTCAACCGTCTCTTTCTGGCTTCGTTCAGGGCTGTTGGATCCGGTGCAAAATAACGGCTTTTTCTATCTCTTCCGCCTATAATAAATGTGAAAAAATATCAACATTTTATGATGTAATTAAACATTTATTTGATGGGAAACTCTTTGAATATTTTAAAATACTGTACTAATAATTTACTCATGTTATGTAGGTAATGTTCATCTGCTAGCAGTTCCGGTTCTTCTTCATCTTCATCGGCGTCATCAGAGTCCATATCGGTAGATTTGCAAATGGCCGAGAACAGCATGGCCATTAGGAAAAGCTTTAGTGGTTCTGTTACCAAAACAGAAGCGAAGAAGGAAACGATCAGTGATAGCACCCATTTTTTGGTCTTTTCATTGCCAAAAGTAATGCCATAGGACCATAGAAAAAATATAGAGGCAAGGATGCAAAGCACCACTAATATCCAGGCCACCACTCGAAAAAACCAAGGTAAAGTACAACGACGCTTTCGTTGCCATTGCGCTTTAGGTTTAGACGATGCTTCAGAATCCATGTTATCTAGATTTTCGGTCTCCAGTTGGTCATTTGATATTAGCTTTAGCTTTGATTCACTTTTTATCTTCAGCTCTTAGAGAATCGAATTAGAGAATATACTTAGTTAATTGTTGTACATGGTTTTGAGGGTTAATTTGATCTTTCTAGCAATTGAAAGAAGTTTGCATTAGATAATTGCAATTCTAAGGCAAGCTTTAGAAGTTAACAGTTTTATATGTCATTCAAATATCTTCAATTGCCAATTGTAAATACAGGTATTTACGCTGTTATAATTATGAACTTACTTTGTCTTTGAATGGCCTGTTCAATTCTCGATTTTCTGAGTTTTTTTGGTCTGGCTTTCCTGAAGAATAAAACGATCAAGAAACTTGGTGGAAATACAATCAGATTGGAAATAAGTCCAACTCCGATCTGCAATTGTATTACATAACGTTTAGCGTAAGTAAATTGTAATGTACGATTATATGGAATTACTTGTTCGGTCGATATGGATAATGGTCCTAATTTGAAAGCACTGCGACTAGGAGAAGAATTGACTGTTCCATACCACATAGCATTGACTAACATAGAAAGATAGAGAAAAGCCATGCAACAACCGACTCTCTGCACTCTCGTGAATCGACTGCGCGGTGGTCGCAAAAATATGGAAAACCACAAGTGACCATCAGCTAATTCACGCTGACTGGTATTGGATAGTAAGTGACCAAACTCGGTTTTTTGCTCTCGTCCAGCCACCGGAAGCAAACGATCAATCTAATAGTTATAAATCTCAACATTGACAGTTAGATAAAATGAACATTGCATTTGTTACTCACGCATCCGTCTCCTTCTTCAAGGGCAAACCAACAATTGGCAATGAACTCAAACTTATCTCCAGTTTGAACATCTCTAACCACAATGTAATTCAATCGCCATGATGCCCGTTGACTTGCACCAGAGTTATCATGCCATACTCGCATAAAGTTTAATGAACCCAAACATCTTAAATTCAGTAAGGTATATTTGAGCAATTATTGTTGAAGTAATAATTAGAGTTCTGACCTTGGCACCGCCATGACAAAAACATCGACTTCACCTTGTTGTAATATCTTTCTTTGGTCATCAGAAAAATGTCGAATTTCTGTCTCATCATCTTCACCAGATAAAATGAAGAAAACCTGTAGTAAGTAAAAGCACCAAGCAAAAATTCTCAATAATTAAAAGATGAACTTTATTGGTGTTAGCTTGAGAAAATGCTCACTTTTGAGTCGGTTCCTGCATTGCTCTGACTTCCAGTGAATACCAAGATTTCGTATAAGTACTTGTCTTCAGCCACATTGTCCGGCAACGGGGCTGCTCCCAACTATCAACCATTTTCATCATTTTATGGATTTAAATTTCAGCGTTTGTGACTGTTATTATACCTTTTTGAGGTCTTTTCTGTCTTTATATCTGGCATAGATGAGCATTATAATACATACAACAAGTGTGAGAATAATTGTTACGTAAATTGTCAGATTGTCATTAAATGACGCATGAGCAAATACATAATTAAAGTCTACAGTGTTGGGCGAAACAAAGAATCCACTACCAAAGCTTGTCAGATGAGTGCATTTGCAGTGAGTCAATTGGTAATTGCTATTGGCTACCCAGCATCCGTCAGACATCCAACGGTTTTGCTCTTCATTGTAAAAATAGCAGCCGGAAGTGAAAATTCGAATGGAGTAATTTGTGGTAAAGTTCCTTGAAAAGTTACTATAAGTCAAGTTAAGGTTATCAATCGTCCACTGCCCATCGCTATTTATAGGTAATTGGACATTCTTTGTTGTCTGACCAACTCCTAAGTAAAAGATTCCTGTCCGATTGTCCACCTGAAGACCGTTAATTAACCAATCAAATGTGGAATTGTCACTGCCTGCAAAATAAATTGTTAAATCAAATGAACGCTGAATGGCTGATAATAATACGGACCAATTTTAGCTGGTATTTTGGAGAGTGGAATAACCATGTCATAATTGTCTAGTGATGGTTTATATAAATGTTTTAGAAAGAGAATAAAATTAGGTTGACCATCATCAGGAGTCAATTCAATATTGATTGAACTTCCGGGTTTTTCAACAACAAATTGATGGTACATCATTAGCTCATTCCACTTGAGGCTTACATTGACTGATACTGCTTCTAATAAATTATAAACAAATTAAGAACAATGCATTTGAAATTACCATGAAGAACATCCAAATCTTTTTCAGTTAGTTACAGTATATCTGAAATAAAACTTAGTTAGGTTTACCAGGTAAATTAGCTGACTGATTATTAATTGTTCTTGGAATAAAAATATCCACTGGTTTGGATGAGTTTTTGATTGGAATTGGCTTCATGTTTTCATCATATAATTCAATCTGGACAGTTTTGGTGTCTGGTGACAAAAGCTCAATATTATGACCAAATGTCTGCAAAGGAGCTGGCAATAGCATTGCCTGTGTTTCAAACAGTAATTAAAATTTCTTTTAAGGTGTAAGCGCTTTTAAAGAAATACCATTATTCCAACACTGAAATTATTAGTGCAGTCTTCCTGATTGACAAGTTCACAATATTTTGGAAGAGTAAACTCTGAATCAGCCATAGAAAACTTGATGCTGCTAGTATTATACGCTAAAATTCTATTTCAATCATAATTAGGAAAGTTGTTTTAAGAGGCTAAACTAAATAAAATCATGATATTTCACCTTCCAAACGTGGCTGCTCCTCCGTTAATATCCACATTGATTACTGGTTCATTTTCAACCAATTTAGTCAGCAGTAATTCACCTACTGACCGAAATGATTGCAAGATAATTTTGCTCTGTTTAATTGCCTAATTTCCATAAATTCAATTACATTTTATTACATCTGATGTGTGGCAACTATTAGATCTTCATGCAACAATTTAACTTAAAGTTCATAATTTACTTGATATAGGGCATCCGCTTTAATGGCATATTTTTGCTGGTCCTCCAAAGTCGATGGCATTTCAATGTCGTTATCAGTATCAACTGACGAGTCATAGTCAATCTGGTTAACTTTGGCTAAATCAGAAGCCAATGTTGTATTTCCTAAAGTCGCGTTGGCCATGGCCTGAAATTCAAAAGTAAACATTTTATATTTTATTGTCAATTTCAAAAAACGTGGATTGATAAATGTTTACCATTGTGATTCCACTAATAGTTGACATTAAGTTGGCAACTTCATTCCTAAGCTCTTGAGGCGACGCCACATCAATTTCTCTTAGCTGGTCTGTCCATCGTTCTAATAAGCCACATACTTTTTGCTGTGAAATTAATCTGTTAATTAAAATGCATATCAATGGAATTAAACGGCATCAATACTTTGGCATCCCCATCAATATTTTGTCCATCTCCAACAACAGCTTTAAGTGTGCTAGATGCCATTTGCATATTTTGTAATGTTGATGATGCCGTGATTCCGAATAACGCCGCTAATTGATCATTAACCATCTAATAACAACATAAATGATTAAAAATGATTACTTTTTGATATGATGACTTTTAGTTTACATTTGCATTTTCTATTTGTTTCTGCGTTTCAGTTGCGGTGTCTGTCACGTTAGTTCCGTTTTCATTTGTTATGCTTGGAACTGGCGGATCCAATAAACCGCTTTCTTTGATAGACGCAATTGCCTGGAATAGTTGGCAAATTTTTTCTTGTATTCCGCCAGCTACAATGTTTGAGATGGCGCTAGAATTCATGAATTTGCGGTAATCTTCCAAGCTAGGTAAATTTAGCTGGTTTAAAGTAGTTAGATTATTAGTTCATGGTTGGTAAATTGTGTATAACTTTCTGGATTTTTTACATTTATTTGTGCAATGTCGACGGTTGTTTTTGCTCCGTGGTAATCTTCAATGTCCACTCGCAGATTAAATTGTCCATAAGGTAGAATAATTTGGTCGTTATTTTGAGTTGAACTTGATAGTATAAATACCTCTACAGAGTCGTCGATCTGAGCTGAAAGTATGGACAAAGTAAGAAATGCAGTGATTGTGTTAATAAAAAATAATTTTTTTTCATAAAATACAAGATATTGTAATAAAAAACTAGGAATTTACTAAAGAATGTGTATTTGCTGATTGGATATCCTTCAGGATCAGTCCATCCATTGCAAACTATTGAGAATTTATCCAACAAAGCTGTTCCGGTTGGTGGGTCCATTATACAACTTCCTCCAACAGGTGGTCTATTAACATGCAAATACAGGCACGCTCTACCAATATATCTGTAGTTATTGGTTACTTCTAATTGAAGATGAAAAATATTTGAAATAGTTGTGTTGCCAAAAAATCCTCCATCGATTGCCATCTCATCGGAATCGACTCCCACCATGTATTCAGGAGCATATGGAATCTCATTTTTGTTATTGTCAATAACTGTCCAATAATATTGCAATGGCATATCACAGCCATCCACGCATTGACCAGTTACACCAAGACGAGTGTTTGAATTTACTAACAAACCATTTTCAACTGGATTACAAGCCAAACTGCTTTTGCACTGAATTACAATAGATGGTCGATTTTCGTCGACAATTTCGACTTCGATTTTTGTTTCTTGTGATTCGCGGTCATCTTTCGACACTTCAGCTATAATTTCATAGGTTGTTGATGACTTAAAGAATATCGAAGTATTTAGAACCCACGATCCATTTGCCAAGTTTAATTTGCCATCACCAGTTCCAAAACAACCGCCATTATCAGTTTGTGGTTTTGCGTCAACAACCAACGGAATTTCAATAACATTTGTTAATTGACTTATTTCAACTGAAGCTTCATCTGTTGTGGTAACGCGGCGACAATACCATGTTATATTAAAATTTTTATTTTTTGGTGCGTCAGGGTCTATACTATTGTTTTGAGGATCCAACTGAAGCATTTGTCCATAACCTCTTAGGACATTAGACATCGATCCAGGAATCATTATAGCTTTTATTGGACTTGGTATAATTTCTATGTAAGTATATAGTGATCTTGTCCATGGAAACTGTGGATCCATTCCATCTGCAACAACACTGATAACGTATATAGCCTTGTAAAAACCGTAAGACAGAAAACATGGCTCCAAATAAAGAATAGATTTTTTGCTGGACAAAACCGTTGTTAAGTTAATTTGTTGACGCTGCAGACCAAATTGGCTGTCAACTTTGTAAAGTTGCCATTCTCTGGTAGTTGTTACATTCATGGGGCAATCGATGACGGCTTCAGTTCTTAAATAAACTCCTTTAGACATTTCAAATTGTGTGGCCGTCTCTACTGTAGTTTTTGCATCATACAAAGTCAGTTCCGGTTTTGGGCAAGGGAAATCAGTGACTGTAAAAATGAGAGAGGAATTGGCTACAGAAAGTAAATTAAAAATGACCGCGTTGATTGAGTAAATTCCTTTTTTCTTAAAAACATGACTGACATTCATTGGATTTGCAGCTGGACCGACGTAAAGGAAGTCGTAAGGCGTGTAATTCGCATAGCAAGTGTCCAGATTTCCGTATGCATAAAAAACAATTGGTTCGCCAAATTCATTAAATTCAGTATTGTCAGAGTCGTTGTATTTGACAATAACACAATCGTCAGGTGTCATTGAGCTGAGTGAGAGTTCAAATACTTTTGTTTCATTGGCTCCTGTTGTCACATAAAAATCATCGATGTCCAAACCGGATAGAGTGAGCGCTGCAACAATACTAATTTGCAGTGGGTCACTTTGGCCTTGAACACAATTCCAGCCAAATGCAGTCAAATTGTATGTTCCAGCCTAATTAATTAAAAACAATTAAACTTTGAAATTTGAATTTTTTCTTTCCCCCACTTACGTTAGTTACTGCGTAGAATAGGGGACATGAGGAGGAGTTTTGAAGTAACTGTCCACTGGAATCGTATAAAAGAAATCTTTCTATACTTCCTAAAATTTCACGTTTTAATTAATCAAACAGTTAATTGGTTTTTATTTGTACAAAATGTCATACCTTTAGCTGCGGTAATTTCGATGCTGACATTGCTATTTGTTTCAACTACATTTTTATCAATTCCAGTTGCTACTTTCCAACTGCCTCCGTGCTGATATTTGACATTGGCTTCAAGACTGGACATTTGTTCAATGACAGTGACATTTGTCAGAAGTGTTACATTAGACACCGCATTGCGAACAATTACAACAGCTTCAAAATCTCCTGCCGTTTCATAATTGTTACTAGTTGGAATGACTAAACTGCTTGACAAAGTTCCGTTTGGTATTGAAATTGTTGACATTATTTGGGGATTTTGACTGTTCCATATAAAATCGGCAAAAGCCGCTGTAGGCAATTGCGTAGAATCAAAAGTTAAAGTAAAATTAACAAGTCCTGGAGGTAACATTTGTGGAGAGTTTGATTTTAATGTCCACCCAGTTTCGGGTATTGGATTCATAACTAAGATATCTATCGAGTCGGTTTCATTATCGAGAAAATTGTATACTGAAACAGTCACTGTAAACGTTCCTTCAGTGTTGAATGTGTGAGTTGCATTGTAAGTTTGTCTGTTGATATTATTTGACTCATGGTCATTTGCAGTTTGTCCATCACCAAAGTCCCATTTAATGTCAAAATTGGAGCCATTGATTACAGTGGCTGTTAAGGTCAACGTTGTTCCTGTTGCAATTATAAGTTGATTTGAAGTAACAATCACTTCTTCGATACCTTCAGCTACAATTATCGTAGTCTGATTTGTCATTGGTTGTCCATTGCTATCGATTATTGTAGCGCTCATCGTGTAATTAGCTGATGCATTGTAACTTTGTTGTAGACTTATAATAGCTGGTTTAGAGACAATTGCTCTGAAGTAGTAGTTGTATGTTGTGTTTGTCCATTGACCATCAACTGATGGTGATGTTTTATCAGCTGAAATGACATCCGTCGCATTACCATAAGCTACTATTGCTCCATCTTTGGTTTGAAACGCTAAAACATCTCCAGGAAAAAATTCAATTATTCCAGAGGACATAAAATCCGTGTAAAAGTAGCCAGGTGTGTTAACAGGAATATTTAGGGATGATCTTAGGCTGAAAGTCGTTTCATCGTTATAAATAGTATTCGAATCAGAGCATGTTCGCATTGATGACTGAAATGTATTTGGTGATTGACAGCTAAATTGATTCGGATTAGCTGGACATGAAGCGTCATCACATTTCAAACTGCTGTAACAAAATATTCCGCTGGAGCATAATGGTTGCAATACCTTCATAGAAAATGATAAGCTGCTACAGTGGTACATTAAAGAATAATATACAAATATTGTACCATTAAGTTTACAGTTCCAGATTGACTTATGTAGGCTTCCACTGCTACTATGTAACTGTGAACATCAATTACAGAACCAGCTAAACGTATAATGGAAGGTTCTACCACATTCTGCATGTCGATAACTTCCACTTGTGGAACAGGATGTCCAATGTACTCAATTAATGGCTCTAAAAATCATTAAGCGTAATATTTTTCTTATCGCAGTCATTTTAACTTATAAGCGTAATGGTACCTGTCACCGTGTAAGTTGTCGGCGGAGTATTATCATTTCGATCCACGGTTATGGCAGTTGATGGTCCTGATAGCATTGAAATGTTACAGACGAACACTTCTCGTGGGTCAGCAACAAGTGGGCAATCAACTAGGATTTTACTGAGCTGCTGGACAACAGTAACGGCGAGACTTTTACTAATTCTTTTTTGCGGATTAAAAGCATCACTCCCGTGGACGGTTGGGTGGTAAATGCCCGGTAGTTGATATTTATGACTGAAAATTCCACTGGCATTGACAATTGTTTCTGCAGAGCCATCATCATAATCAACTCGATATTGGACACTGTATCCGCTTAGTAAGCTTACAATAAAAGTCACTTCCTGTTTCATTACACAAAAAGGATTTGAAATTGAAAATCATTCACAATTTTTTTTTCATATAATAATCAACTTACTTGATTTACGGTGACAGATGAAGAACTGACTGACAACGAAAATCCAGTGAAAGCCATGGCAACTTCTGCTTTGTAAACGGTTGTTATGCCATTTTCACCACCACACCAACCATTACTTCCGGTTGTGTTAGCCGAACAAGGGGAGTCGCATTGTGCAGTATCGACTACCGATAAGCCTATTTATAGAAATGCCCATAAATGGTATGCATTGAGTTAGTTCAAATTATAAGAATATTTTACTCGAAATGTCATTGGCGCAAAGGCAAAATTTGCCTTGCTGAATTCCTCCGTAACGGAAGCGATTAGCTTGGCAAGCGGATGAACAGGCAGAAGGGTTGAGCATAGAAGGCTCGAAGGAGCCAGCTGACCACACAAATACTGGAGAATCTTCATTGTCCACTAAACATCCCACCAAACTGTCTTCACCTGTCAATTTCGTTATATTAAACTTAGTCAACTAATGTATAATACAGTATTAATTATCATTGATTGTTACTTTGAGCAGATCCATTTAAAATCCATGAAAATAATATTAAAACGCATATAATAAGCTGTACGACTGCTGTTGAACACATTTTCATTCTCAAATGAGACAAGGGTTTTTGTTTTCGTTAATTCTCCTGTGGATACCAAACCAAACATCCACCTGTTTTGGATACCAAAAATCTGGTCAACAAAACAAATCACGTTTCCATTGCACTAAAAAAAATCGTTAATTAGATACGTCATTCGCGACCGGAAGTATTTACCATATTTAAATAAAGGATTCAATATTCCTTAAGATGGCGTAGCCCTCAAATTAAAAAGACGCTGATGTTGCGTTCATATGCGGAATTGTAACATAGAGGTGAATAGCTAGAGCAACCACAGCCTTTATTTAAAAATGTTTGAAATTAATACAATGTTTGAAGGAATTTACTTTATACAGTAGTCGTCTTTGTTACAAACTTTATTTAACATTTTTCTGTTTTAAGTCAATTCATCATATAATCAACAGTGCATATCTGGTATAACTTTTGAAAATGTAAGTTAATTAATTGATTACTATAGGCACAGTATTTTGAGTTAATAATTATGAAGACCATTGCTTACACGCATAACTGTAGCGAAACTGATATAATTTACAAAGGTTAATTAGACGGTTCATAGTTCATTATCGATTGATTTTAATTGCAATCAATCAAGGTTTAATGACTAGCATTGACAATACAGTATTTGTTCAATCTTGTATCAACAGCTATAAAAGCAGTCGTTTTCTCATTCGAAATTCATTCGTATTTATGCAGTAGTAACTGCCTCAACTGTACCAATTGGTTAGTGAAAATTGCTTGCTGTACCGGTATATTTAAGAGACCAGTTTTGTTTTAGTGAAAGTCTAGGCATGGCAGATTCTCAGTTTCAAACGCATTTGGAGAATATCTCTTTTTTTGAGCCATCAGCAAACGCTGACGAAGAAGATGACCTGGCAGTTCGATGGGACACCTGGTTGAAATATCTGGAACGTGGATTGAGTTATAATGATATAACTGAATCTCAAAGAAAATGCGATGCTTTGTTTTATTGTGGTGGCGAGTGGTTGCTGACCACCTACGAAAATCTTCATTCGTCGTCCCCTTCTGACACTTACGATGACGTAGTCCGAAAGTTAACCGAGCATTTCAATCCATATAGAAACTCTTTTTATGATGAATTTGTGTTACGTACAACTAAACAAAAGCCCGGCGAATCATTTGCATCTTTTGTCGGTCGACTGCGACATTTAGCAAGACGTTGTAAGTTTGAAAGTAGCCCAATGTCGTACGCGGAACGCACGGTTCTTTACACAGCTATAATGAATATGACTAATAAGAAAATTCGGATGAAAGCTTTGCAAACTCCTAATTTAACCGTTGACTCTTTAGTCCAAATTGGCAACTCTACGGAAACTGCCGATTATCTAGGTTCTCAATTTAGTTCTGGTGCTAAACAGAACAGTGAGAAAGATGCTAAAATTGCAATAGTTGATGCGGAAAACCGGAAGAGCCAGCAGAGAAGTTAAGTTTTTCTTTTTCGTGTTATGGTTGTGGATCTACTGTGGGGAAAACATGCAATAAATGTAAAAAAAAGTTTGCCATTTTGCCAATGTTTGTTAATTTTCAAATCTAGCTGTAAATACAGCAAATTGATAAATGTCAAGATACGAGTATTGTTAGACTTGGCGATTCCGTGTTCATTGTTTGTAATTTGCATTGATACTTGTCGTTAAATTAAATTTGGTTTAGCATTAACAATATGAAATAGAAAGATCTTCTTAATTCATTTCGAGATTATAAAACAAAAGAACTACCGGTGCCAATTAATTTTATCCTCTTGTGAAACTACGTCGGTGCTAAGTAAAAAAAAATCGACAGTAAATATTTCAGAAATATTTTTATTTTGAAATAAATTATTGACTAGTGATCTAATATAAAATGTCGTTTTAAAGTGCAATTTTTTTTTTTAATATTTACACGAAATTAATTAATTGGTAATTGACATGGAGCATTGTATCTGTGCAGATGAGCCGTGACTTTCCATTGTTTCCATGTGGGTGCACACAGTACTCTTGGATCTCCCAGCACCAGTTGGCCAATCAGCATAAACTCTTCCCTCCCACCCAAACCCTCTTTTAATTCGCAGTTAAAATGTACAGTTTTTGTCATTTTTGTTAAGTTTACTGCGAACACGTCCGTTGACTGTTTATACACACGTGATGCCGATACCTTCACTTCCGTTACACCCAATTTTCGGTTGATTTTAGTTTTTATCAGCCGGACTCTAGCAGCTGAAATCACAGACATTATTAGCAACTCGTTTGTAAGTTTTATAAAAATAGTACCGTAAGCAAATTGAATTTTTAGTATTGGTATGCGTGTCACCGCGTAATAATGCATACAAGGCAGGGGTGTATTTTAGTTTTAGATTCACGTTATTTTGAACCACAGAGTCGATGACGCACAATGTATTTTGAATGCACATTAGAAAGCCATTGCGCACCATAGACTATGTAGTTTGTTATAACGTGACTTAGAGCTGTTAGAATCATCTGCTGTCGAGTTTATTTCCATAGGGGCAAAGCACGTGTGCCTATAATAGAATGGGGTGATGATTCATTATTTGAGCTAGGAAGGGGAGATATGGAGCAGATGTTAATTTCAATGACAATGGAATAATTCATTCTAACGGACAAAATATCAAACAATGTCGATAATATAATGATTGATCTTACCATAATCACAAGAGCAGAAGAGCCTAATTAGCGTTTCTTCATTACATGGCGCACAATCTGCAATATAATTTTCATAATCTATGGCTGTCGCCTTTTTACTAAACAGCTGATAGTTAAAATCAATCGTTAATCGGGGGCTATATCCGGTTGGTTCGATATAGAGCACCGTTTGGCCACCTATTGACCGAAAGCAGTCAACAACGTTGAGCAAAGGTTTCAGCTCATCGTTCGAACTTTGCACCAAAATGCTTCCACTACCGCTTTGCCTCTTGCGGATGCATCCGGTGAAATCTTTGCCGGATGTTCCAAGAGTCAAGATAATTTTTAAAGGAATTTCTGGATATCTCCATTGCACTCTTCCCTCGGCGCAGCGCAGATGCACTGGCCTGATCAAACGGACGCCATGAGAGGACGTCAGTGGCACGCTAAAACAATAATTGAAAATGTGATAATTAATGAAAAAAAATTAATTTCATATTGAGGATTATGATAGTTACCTGTCTAACCAGTCGCAGTTATCGGTTACATAACGTTGATGAGTAAGAGCGCAAGCGTAGAAAAGGAGTAAAAGCAAAAGCATCGTATTCAAATTTAAATTCAGCCGCCACACCGTTTCATGTCATAATGAATGCAATTTGTTTACGCGCAATAGCTACGTAGCCGCTCAGCTACGTTCCAATGCATTGCGATGTAAAGCTATGCGAATGTTACATTGGAATTAATAATGGAGAATAACAGTATACCGGTCCCTTCTATTTACAGTAATAGATGAGTGCTTTTTTACATTAAATTTATTGGAATAGTTCATTATATTGTAGGCTAGGGGTAACAGTGGTAGATTGCCAGATTATTATTAACTTTTTCTGGACTTCACTAGATGGCGCCAAATTATATATTAAGAAATGAGTGGAGTGGAATCCATCAAATTTAATGAAGCCAGAAAGAGTGTTGGCAGAGGTTAAAGGTCATGCACATTAACTGGTAAAATAAAGGAGGGCACAGACATCATAATTCATACCCACATCTAATTTAAAAAGTTTTAACGACGCCTGCCATTATAATTTGATCATGACGTCATCGTCTGACACCTCTATTGTTAAATTACAGTAATATAATAAGTGTCTGGAGAGTAGACTGTTATTCCGGATTCCAAATAAAAAAAAGATATTTGCATTGGTCGGTTTTTTGGTCATTTTC
Source organism: Helicorthomorpha holstii (assembly GCA_013389785.1). Taxonomy (NCBI): domain Eukaryota; kingdom Metazoa; phylum Arthropoda; class Diplopoda; order Polydesmida; family Paradoxosomatidae; genus Helicorthomorpha; species Helicorthomorpha holstii. Next base: position 9,471,050 of record JAAFCF010006680.1, on the reverse strand, counting down.
CTGCAAACTTTCAAATATGAAATTTTTTTTTTATTATTTTTGTGATGTTTTTTTAATAAGATGTAGCTGGAATGGAGGCACAACAGGTGGCTTCATTTTTATCATGACACCACGTCATGTTGGTTTCGCGTAAAGGGATTAAATTTAGAGAATATCTGTTGTCATAGCAACGGTGGCTTTCTAAGAATGCCGAATTGTATGGCTACAGGTGTCCCCCATGAAATAAGTAGTTTTGGTTTTTTTTTATGTTGGAAAGGGGAGGGGGGTGGTGGTGGTGGAAGGCGAGAACGTTGAAAGGAAATGAGCCTTTTGTGCATGTTTGCTTATTTTTCTTAATGCAACGTCATTGTTAAGAAACGAAAATAATAATAAAAAAAAACATAATTGAAGGCGTCAGTCACGTCTCTAACAAAAAAAAAACTTATTTATTTTTCATTTAAATAAATAACAAAATAACTTATAAGCAAACTGTTAATGGCACGTGTGAGACACCTTAAAGCTAAAAGTCATATCACATGATAGAAGTTTACCTTGAATGATGTAACATTTTCAAAATTAAAAGATAATAACTATCGAAATTTTAAGAAAAATTTTCGAATTTTGATTATAAGATACAATATTTTTTGTTGAAACGCCTTCATTTCCATGATAATTATTATAGTGAGCTATTGTTGTTTGTTTGTGTGTGGCCCGCAGCTACACCCATTTTCTTTTTTTCATTTGGCATTTTTTATGCAAAAAATATGCAAATTAGTTTCGCAATTACACGTTTGAAACCACAGATGCAACCACAACGTAATTGCTGTGTTGCTTTTCACGTATATGAGTTAGGCCACACCTTTTTGTCTTCTGCGTCATAATGGCGCGTGTTCAGATAGAGCAAAAAAAATTGCTCAATTTGCAGCGTTAAATTTGTTCAATTTCCTCTTTAGAGGGTGAAAATCCTGTTTCAGCGATGACCAAGCACTAAAATCACTTCATATTTATTGCTAAGCTCCGCCTACTTTTTATTTTACCAATTTTAATTGAATAATTGGACCGCAAAGTTCCGTCGCCTATTTAAAAACCACGATCAATTTAACGACTTTTCAGTTTAATGAAATCACAGGATAATTAAATACTTTGTTTTATAAAAAAAAAAAAAAGGAAATTTACAGTTTGTATTACAGAGTTTCTAATAAAAATTGGAGTTTCAAACGACTAGGAATGAAAAAGGATAAATTCAATGCATTATTTTTTCAAGTGGCATCCCGTATGATCTCTGTAACCTAAAAATGTTTTTCAATAGAGTAAAGTTTGTTGAGCAAAACATTTATAAAAGTACAGTACTGAGTACTGTATTTAAAAAAAAAACGTTTTGAAAAGTATTTTAGGAGTTTGAAAGAAGCTGTGTATTTAATTCCTTGACAAAAGGTTTTCATTTTTAAGGGGTCAAACTCAAACCCAACTGGGAATTAAAGGGAGAGAAAAGGTGGGATAATCCGTTTGTTAGGGGATTAAAAATTTAAAATCGAAAGGAAAGGAGGGTTATGAATAGTTCAGTGGGGGTGGTGAACACGTGTCCAAATTTCTAAAATAAAAATAAAGTTAGATGGGTTACAGCCATGGGTCACATCTCCCTCCTTGGCCTCATCCGTTGTTGTTATTCAAATGGGCGTTTCTTTCTTCAGATATTTGATCTTTAAATACTGTAAATGCAACTCTTGACGTCATAAAATTCAAACTTATCACGTGATGTCATGAGCGCGTCAATTTTGGAACCCAGATTATCTTTCGTGAGTTTATTCAGAGAAGTAATTTTGGTTTCTTTTTCTGTAAACGTGTTTTTCTTTTTGCACTTATTTTGGAAATCTTTAGTTTTTTAACCACTCTAAAATTTTTACCATCAAATTTGTTTTTTGCATTTTTATAATATTGTATTCAGTATTTTTCTCTTATTTTTAAATGGTCTCCAAAATGGATGTCGTTAGAAGCCCTGGCGTACCTTTTTGTATGAATATATTCTGTAGTTGCAAGATATTGTGCCAGTAATCGTTGAACTCAGTTGTTTGAATTGAAAATGCTGATCACATACTACATCATAGAAGGTTTGCTTTTGCAGGTGTAATTGCCCCCCTTAGGCAAATTGGGCGTTGTTCAATGTTGCCAAGCCATTTTCCTCTCTCGCCATCGACAAATAATACATATCACCACTTTTTTTTTATTTATTTCATTTTTATTTATATTTTTAATTAATCATCTTCATTTATAAATTTACAAAAAAAAATTTCTGATTAAATTTCAATTGCACAAAAACGTGGAATTAATTTTTGACAGAGTTGGGGCATTGTACTCATATTTATAGAACGTTTTTAAATTTTCAAATGATAAAAGAAAAATCGAATTCAAACGATTTTGATTTTTGGCACGTGTGAATTCACGGGTCGAATTAATGCCGCCATATTTGTACGTCATTCTTATACAAATTTTTTACTATACAAATATTTTATATAATAAACTCTCTCTATAATAATACAGAAACTATTTTATACAAAAAAAAAACTGGAGGCAATATGATACACAAGGCCATTTATATAAAACTGGGTCCTTGAAAGAGGGGGGAGGCCTAGGAAAAGGGTCAGAGCAAAATCACAGCTAAAAATTCACTTTCCAATCAATAAACTATCGATTGTTGTCTTTATCATATAAAAACTATATCGCTAGCGAATTATATCATTATTTCTGCACATCACAACCGATAACATCGTATCGGTTTACGTTATTTATTTTTTTGGTTTTACTGATTTTTTTTAATGAGAAAGTGGATGGGGATAAATGAGATCAATTGACTAATGCGAATGGGCCACCGTTTTGATTAGGAGAGCTCACATTGGTTGGTTCCTTGAGCGATGGCTTCGGCCTTGATGGCATTCCATTCGGTGAGGCGAGGAGCACAGGTAAGGATGGGCTCATCCAACATCATCCTACCCATTAATAGGAAGTCTCCACCGCCCTGTTTAACCCCGCAGGACATTGGTACGTGAACGGTGCCATACATGTCACCGCTAAGGCCCTTGGAATGGAAGATTTCGGCGTTTTGTCGCATAACCTTTTTAGCCCTTATGGTTAACTCGGTTCGTTCTAGTTCATCGTTCTGGTAGATCCCAGAAATCCTTCCTTTCACCACTGTTAAAAATATGTTAGTTAACTAATAAAAAATAATGAATAAATTATTAACTTACAAAAATCAGATGTGCAGAACTGGCGAAGCAGCTGGGATTTACTACATGGTCGACAATCTATTAAAAAAATAAAAGATTTAGTAAATCACTTATTAAATTAAAAAACAAATGAAATTTAATATAAAAAATGAGTCCTAAGTTATACAGTATTTGCATTTAGAGATTCAAGGGGTTGGTGGTTGGCCGAAGGATGCTGATGTATTTCATATTTAAACATTGAAGGTCATAATAATGAGCTAATTTGTTTAAATTGTGGCGTGTGTTTAATGTCAACATGAAAGTTCATTGCTTTTTATAGACAGGAAATACAGTAGAAGCTCTGTTTAATACAAATATCAGCGCGTCCTGTCGCCAACCGGAAGCAATGGTCACATAAAGAGGATATGTGACCATTTCATATCGATAGATTGATCAATTTGATAGTTAAATACTGATGAGGAAGAAAATCGGCCTAATATTAAATGGTAACAGCTGTGAATGTGAAAGTGAGACGGGGGAATCCATTTTGGTACAGTCACTCTATGGGAAAATGTTTTTATCTTTTTTTTCTTTCTTTCTTCTTCCTGGTGGATTTATCATCTGTTTGTTTTTGTAAAATATAAAAAATCATGTTTTCTCTTTTTGCTTTGAGAATGCATTGCCTTTGCTTTTCCCACACACAAAAAAAACATGTGGGTCCTCCAACGCCTAAAGGGTCTCAACAACGATACTCATGGGAATTTCACTATTAAAGGATTACACACTCATACGTAGGACCTCTTATTCGTAAACGGTTTATATGAATGGGGATCATTTAACCGAAGGATTTATCAACCTAATAAAATATAAAGTTTCGGACAATGAAGCCAATACAGTACTGTAAGTAAATATTATCTGTAAGTGCCAGTACATAGAGTTACAGAAGCAAGTCAAATGGGTTACAAACAATATTTTTTTTAAAAAACGGCTTACTTCGACGTCATCTAAGTTACATAATTATTCACCAGAATTGAAAATTAAATGTATAAACTGCTACTGTATGTATAATCGGTTGCAAATTACCACGCTAATAATTAATTTCTATGTTTACTGAGTTACTTTATTTAAGCTTAAAGTGGACATGAACGTGAAATACAGTATCACCCTTATTTAACGCTAGTCTAGCCCAGATTTTAAGCAATTTAACCGAATTACGTTATAAATGGCTAAATGTTGCTATCTTTTATGTATCATGTTGTAACGCAGTTAATTAAATATAAATGACTTCTGATTTATTGAAATCTAAACTTGGCCTTTCGTGCTAAACGTGAAATGATTACAGAAGTGAATTAAATCCTTGAAATTGACGTCAATATGTTGTATGTTGACGTCACCAATAATAAATAATGACTGGTGTTACCTTCTTGAGGGTCGTAGTGACTGGAGTTGTGCGTTGCAAGTTGCAAATCGTAACTGAACTCTGCTTTCCGCTTCCGATGCGCGTCCTGTTGCGTACTTTCAGCTTCAACGTAAAGCGCAACTTGTCCATTTCGCGACAGGAAGCACCGGGGCAGTTGTGGATGACGCCTTGTTGAGTCTGTTGACGAGTACAGCACGTGCAGTTGCTTGTGTCCTTCTAAATACACACGCGCACCGGCAAATCCCTTTGACACTTTCAGGCAACCTTTAAAGTCTTTGCCGGAAGTGCCATGGCGTAACACTATACGTAATGCACCACGAGGGTATTTCCACTCCACTTTGCCCTGAGAACAGCGAAGGTACACCGGAAGTACTCCACGCGACTTGTCGCTGTAGTCCAAACCACTAAAAATTAATAAGATGAAAATTAATACGTTGACAAAGACGCAATCCGTAATCATTATACAGTATTACAGAGTGCAACGTTTACTTTTGAGACTATTGTACAGTGTTACATTTTTAATTTGAATCAATTAACTACTTTAGATAAGATAAGATTGTGTTCAAAGTGGAATTATTCAAGGCAATTTTTCATTAATTACCAAGACTTTTAAAATTACTGTAAAACATTTCAGTACATCTATAAATTTCCAAGTTATAGTAAACGTTTTCGTATATACAGTATCTGATATAAAACAATGCGCAAAGTTCAAAGTAGAATTTTCGTTTTTATTATCAGCATTATTTACATATCATTTAGCTAATTTGTCTGTAGGGATGAAAAACTATAATTTTCCCATAGGAAACGCATTGTCAAAATGTATGTGAAAAGTTAACTTAGACTTAACTTTAGTGTCAATAATTGAATTGAATAGGGAAAGTTATAATAATGTCCCAAATTTAGTAATAAAAGGAGTTAAAGGAGAGGTCTTGAAAGATGAAATAATAAAGGTCCTATTGACAGTGTCAATTTAGGACCCTCTCTTTCTCTAATCTTAATTCCCCCTGCAATCATAAAACAAACGATTGACCTTTTATCTCACATAAAAACAAACGATCTTTTGTCACTTTTAATAATCAGACACTGTATTTACTTTCCCTCGCTTTATTGACTTTTCCCGCCAAAAAAAAACCTATCACAATCTTCAAATTCTTTCATCATCAGCTGTACATTCTGCAATACAGTATTAGCTTATACTGCAATTTTAATATATTTTTTCTACAATTTCTATCAAACGCATTGAGCAATACACGACAATAAAGCATTTACAGGCAACTCACGTGCAATTGTTCTTAAAAAATCCTTTTAAAAATTTATTGTTTTTAAAGTGAGTGACGTCATTGACCTTATTTTAATCTGAAGGCTGTATCGTAGTCTGTACCGTCATTTTGATACATCTTAAAAAACTTTTTTGTTTTTCAAGGATTAATTTTGTTTAATTATAATTTATTCAAAATGGCCGAATGCGTGATATCCGCTTTTAATGGAGAGTTTAATTAGTTAAACAATAAAGATATACGTGAGCTAATTAAGGTCACTTGTTAGTATTAAAAATGGCGTCATTTAGCTATGAAAAATGATGATGACATGCATACGAAACCGAGTTTAATAACAATACTTAATTTCAAACTTAAAGAAATATTAATTTTGCTCTCTAGGAAAAAAACGAAAACTTAATTGACATTTGTTTGCAGTTTTAAATTTTAACTGCTTTTATAGACTATCCTCAACTACAGTACGTCAATTTTAAACTATTAAATATTACAATTCTGATTAAATAAGGCGAGTTTATTGATGAGATCATGATCCATAATGTACAACGTTGACTCTATGAGGAAATCCTGTACAGAGTGGCGCATGAAATACTTAAAAATGATCAAACATTTTTGCATTTTAGTTTTCTAAATCTACATGTACCACTGTATTAAATATTTTTAAAAAATTTACATAAATTTAAGTACAGTATATTTATTTTTCTCAAATGTTAAGAAAGGAAAACACTTTTTAATGAAGATCACACTGTACAATGTTAAGTTAACTCTTAAATTTTGCTTTTTTAATTTTTGTCTTAAACTTTTAATTGTAATTTATTCGTAAACATGAAATCATCATACAGTGAAGATAAATATTCACTAAAATAATGTATACTTTCAATTTTTAAATTTTATAGAATTAATGTTTTTCATTGGTCACCTGATTTGACACCCTGTACTATGAAAAGTCTATAAGAACCAAGAAGTGATGTACAGTGTGACTTAATTATTTCTTCTACATTTGTTTTCGCAATTTTTAAATTTTTGTCGGTATGAAAAAGAGTTTTTAATCAAGAACTGTGTGGATAGTTACCTTCCGGTCCAATCGCATCCATCGCTGTTTGAACTGGCTGCTGCAAGATGCAATGAGGCAGTGAATGTAAACATCAACAACCCGAAAAACGTCCCAACCGCAGCAGCCCTCGTTTGGTCCAACAACATGTTAACACATTCGCGCTAGTTATTACAAAAATAAATCCAAATAGACGGGATAACCTATTCTTATTACCACTTGTAACTATTTTCTCTTTTTAGTTAAAGTTGTAATGGCGGACTTGTATTCCATTTTTATTAGAACATCAACGCATCCAGTTTATTAAACAGTTGATGCTATCGCTTCGAGCTCATTCGACTGAATGGGGTGGAGTTAACGAAGCTAATTTGCTCGCAGCCGATCCGAGTACGCTCACTCAAATTGGCTACTCAGTACAGATTAAGCGGCCATTACACTTGCATTGCTTAAACCACAATACACTAGGCAACTGGAATACATACTGGATTTTTCGATTTAGAAAACTGTAGTAACCAATGAGTCATTTATAAGTTAATTACTAGTTATTACGCTTATAGTTACTATATTTCCATGTCAAATAATTGTAATGTGCATCACTATGTACAATGCAATAACCTATGAGAAAATGAGATGATGCACTAAAAATAATCGTCACGTAACCGACCATAAATTTGTTACACATGTGTCGTTAAAAGTCGTAGTTGATTATAACCATGTCGCGTTATGTCGTTCTGATCATGTTAAAATTAACGAAGTTCTTTCTGGCCATAAACATTGTTGCTTGCAGACGTTTTTTTATTTTGTAACAACTCTATGTTTAAATTTGGTGTTTACTGATCTGTTTTAGTGATAATACATTTGTTTTATTAATTTTAAAAGCAAAGAACGCATCTCTTAAAAATATTACAGTTTTAGCATTTAGCAATGACTTTGCAGATGACAGAGTGATGGATGATGATGTTGTCACCGAGATAAAATAAATTGAAGTAAAAAGAAATGATGCAAATTAACACTGTAAAGTAATGGATGGACCCACCATTCCACTGACACCCACTTAAATAAATTTTAAAAGCAGAATTACCCTCAACGACGGCTTGAAAGTAACTTCAAATGTGTAGTTGAAATACACATATAACCTCATAGACCTTGTGGTTCACTAAAACGTGTCGTAGAGTAGAAAAAGAAAAGGAATGAAGGAGAGGGGAAAAACTGAATAAATTGTTTTATACTTTTGCAGATATGGTTTCAAAGTGGCTCCAGGGACTAAAACTACAAGGAGTCTGCTTTGCTTTACGTTTGCCCTCAGTCACCTAACTTACACTATACAGTAAAACACAGTACATTTGCAAATGGCAACATTTATACTGCAGTACATTATGAGGGAATGAGCTGAGTTGCATTGCATTGCACTATTCTAAACTACATTAACTACTTTGATCGCATGGTTTTATAACTTGGAACACTTGTTTTCCATAGCATGAAAGAAACAGGAAAAGTCGCAATTGCAACTGATAAGATATAGTCTCGTTTAAAAAAAAATAGTGAAAGCTATCCAGCATACTAAATTAAACTGCAATATACAGTAATCATATTTAATTAACTAGTTATCGTTAATGAGTTGCTCAAAATTGACTATTGAGTTTGACCGTGTCTTATTAATAGATAGTTAGCAATGCTAAGCCAATTGGTATAATCTCTGTGCATTTATTTGGCCACTTAAAGTAATTTTGCGATTCGTTTCGTAGTTGGTTGTGGCTTATGCTGGTTTGAAGGGTGGAGGGTAGAATTATTGTTCTTCAATTGGCCACCAAGTTGTTGGTCAATGTCAACTAAGTGCGGTCAACAACCCACTTTTTCTCCTTTCTGGTTGTGTTTTATCGCGTGGCAAACAAACACCACATCAACTTTTTTATTTATTTATTTTCTGAGAAAGACCAGACCTACTTTACTCCACCCCCATTCCACAGTCCACCCATACAGTACTACACCCTCACTCTTTCATGTCTATACAGTACACCAAACCAAAAAACCACATCCGATATGCATTTAAGTGCATATGGACCCTCATTGAGTCATTGCTCAAATTACAACTTAGCTAAGGACTTGAGTCTTCAAAGATAAAAAGCTTATTGATGGTAGACTGTAGACCCATTATTGCAATTTTTCCGCATTTCAAAATGACTTTAAAAACTCTTAATTCTTTTAATATTTTGAAGGGCATAAAGACCATAATTTTGTAACCGGTCCTTTTAAGATAACCTTGCAATTTTTGAAAAGCTCTTTTATGCACTTAATTCTATGTTTAAAATATTTCGTTGGAACGTTTTTGAAAAATATAATAAATGCACGTGCGTTCTTTGAAGTAAAAGTGCACGTGCAATTTTTTGTTCTTTCTTTGGGTTCTTTTGATGACAAAATTTTAAGCTTTGAATTTATGTGGAACGAATCGATGTTTTTAATGTATGGGTATTTCAAAATGACCTTAAAAGTGTCTTTTCATAAAATGTTTAAAGGACCTGAATAGTCTATTGATAATGGACCCCTTATAAACCTTATAATAATAATGCTATTAAGGATGTTTATAATAATATAAGGCTGTCATTTCGTTCCCTTACAAAACTTTTCCGTGGTTCACAAAATCCCTCATTTTAGTTTCAAAATTATCGCATATTTTTACACAATTTTACCAATTTTTGGAGGTATTTTAAAATTGTTTATCAATTTCTGTTTCAAACTTTTACTTCAGTTAACATACTGTAATTGTAAAGTATCAAGTTTTCTTGTTTATATTCATCTATTCCATTTTTTATTACGAAAATGTAAACTTTTAACATTTAAATTTTTAGTTTTAGGATTTCTAGTAAAATACTTGCAGCATATTTAAATTTATGCTTTTTTAACAATTTGTTGTCGTCGCAATTTTGTTCCAAACATTTCAAAATTTTAGCCAATTTTTGGAATTTCTAGTACATTTTTTAGTAATAAGCACCAATTAATTTTATTTTAAATTAACCTAAAATCCAGGAACCAAAGTAAACTTCTCATTTTTCTTTAGTGTTGTAAATCCACCCTTATATAAAAAACATGAAAGTCTGATGTAAAATGTTGAGAAAGAGCCTGTTAAACGAGGGAGGGGGTTCAAAGTAAGAGAGGGGATGCTGGTAATAACAATAATAAAAAGTAAAAATGACCACGAGCTAAACAATTTTTAAATAAAACCATTTAAAAAAAAGTTGAAGAGAGAGAAGGCGGTTGGGTGGGTAGGAAGAAGAAATAGATGGAGAGGGGCTAATTACATGGTATGGTATGGGACGGGGGGTGGGAGACTGGGATGAGGAAAAACAGAACCCCCTGCAGAGATGAAGTGAAGAAATTCTTTTTTTTTTATTTACGTTTTTCTATTTAAGTGTTGATGTGTACCTTATGGTGGTTTTTTTTTTATAAAACAGGTCATCCCTCTTCTCTCCTTCCCCCCCCTCATGCCTCTTTTCACTCCCCCACTCAACCACCTTGGAAATTCAAAACAACAAACCACTTTGTTAAATTGCAATCTGCAGTTGAAATCTTTTGAGTGAGATTTTTCTGGGGTTTAAGGTTTGAGTGGGTAAAGTAGGCGGGGTTTATGTAAGCTTGACCTTAAGTTGTTAGTTTTTTATTTAAGAAGAAGGAAAGTAACTTGTGTAATAATTAAAAGTTATAAAATGATTTATTCATTATTTTAACTAAGTACTGTACAATTAGTGACCATTATACTTGCAATTTTGGTCCAACTAAGATACAATTTTTAATTTTATTCAGGTGTGTGGGAGGGCAAAAACAGATTAATAAAAAGTCAAAAACATTATTTTAATGTTACTTATACTGTAAATACAAATGTTTTAATCGATACTAACAATGTGTAAAGATTGCGTTTTTATGGCACCGAGAAAAAAACAGGTTGCATTAAAAAACTATGAAAATAAAATTAAACTTAAAATTCTAAAGATTTCTTTTATATTTGGCGCTGTAGTGTTTCCTTTTTGACACACCGTTAGATGTCACTAGCATATGTGTGGTGAAGTTCCCATGGCTTATTTTCCCATGTTTAGTAACAGTACCATTAAAATAAATTATTATTGCTTTCGATTAAATTAAATCAACTTTATTGCTCTTCAGTCATACATAGTAACATAATTAAGTTTCTTTTAATAACAATTACCGCTTCTTATGTTTGCCTTTTTTCTAGTAAAATAATTATACCGGTTTTAAGCAGTGAAAGTGAGTTTGTCCCATTGTGACTGTCACATGATCTAATGCAAACGTTCGAGTTTTGAAAGCTGTTTAATTTTGAATGAAATTAAATGTGTAATGGCTGGAATAGAGTATTTATCCGATCAAGGATTTCGTCTTGATGGTCGAAGACCGCACGAATTACGCCAGATAAGATGTAGATTAGGTGGATTTACCCAATCCGATGGATCCTCTTACGTAGAACAGGGAAATACCAAAGTATTAGCCACTGTCTATGGGCCGCACGAGGTAAACATGAAACCTACTAGCTGAATGTAGGATGTTATTTTAGTTAAACGTATTGCCATGCAATCAAAATAGATATGCATAACGATTTACTTTCCATGTAATTGGAAAAATTAAATTGTACATGAGTATAGTTAGCATACGTTCGAAAAGGCTTTTCTCACGTCAGTTTTGTACAAGTTTATACGAAATGTTTTAAAAGTTTGTTTTTGATTTTTTTTAGATTCGCTTTCAGCGTTCAAAGCCACCTATTGATAAACTGGTTATAAACTGCGAGTATAGTATGGCTACATTTAGTACGACTGAGAGAAAACGGCGACCGAGAGGAGACCGAAAGTCACAGGAGATGACCATGCATTTACGACAGACTTTCGAAGCTGCCATAATGACAGATCTTTACCCCAGGTCGCAAATTGACATATTTGTACAGGTAATTTTTTGCTAAATAGACAAAAGTGTAAGTTTATAATTCAATAAACTTAAGGTATTATTTAATAGGTTCTTCAGGCAGATGGTGGCAATTATAGCGCCTGTGTGAACGCAGCCACTTTGGCCCTGATTGATGCTGGAGTATCAATGAAAGATTATGTTTGCTCATGTTCAATCGGCTGGGCTAATGAGACACCTTTAGTAGATGTTAGTTACTTGGAAAGCAGCTCTAACAGTCCTCAGTTGTGCGTATCAGTGTTACCTAGGTCAGAGCAAGTAGTTTTCCTGCAAACCAGCTCTAGGATTCATCTGGATAATCTTGACAAAATGCTGCAAGCCGCTATCAAGGGCTCTCAGGACATTTTTCATGTTTTGGACCAAATCGTGAGGGAACGGATTCAAAAATTAGGACAATCAATTAGCAGTTAAAAGTAAATTTATTAATTAAATTTTTTTTATTATCAAATAAATGCATTGTTATCTTGATATTTATATCGGGATGTGATTACGCCCAAATAACAAATCACGGTTTTTATTTCATTCTTATTTACAGTTTCAAACACTTAAGCGGTGTTTTAGCAATACTTATAGGCCAAAATATAACAAACAGTTGACGAATATAAGTCGGAGTCATTTTTAACATGTTTAAATTGATTTTTATTTTTCTTATTAGAATAATTGAAATTTGATAAACATCCAATATTGAAGATAAATTGTGAGCTCAATTGTGCGTAATAACTTATTACGTGCCATTGTATAAATATAGTTTTAAAGTTATTTACTTTGAATTATTAGAGAGGAAATACTGTTTATTATTTTTAGACAAATTAGTTTTTCTCTTTGGGGTTTTTGTTTTGTTTTTACAAGGTCATCCAACTCATCAACAAACTATTTTTATACAATTTTTAAAACTTTTCATAAGATGCTCATTTTAGTACACAAATGTTGATGGCAAGTTCAAGTTATTTGAAAAAGACATCGGAAATACAGACGTAAATGGTTGTTGTTGATGACACAATGATTACAAGACATCCGAGTAACACTGTGAACATTTTAGTACTAGAATGAAGTCTTTTTTATATTTGTAATTAGTTTTAAAAATTGACTAAAAATAATATATTGATGAATTTGAAAGTGGATTGCAATGTATGGACGTTAAACATCACAGTTTGTTAATTTAATTTACCTGATTCAATAGCCACTATTTATATCATCGAAATCTAGTATAATTTTATCGCTTTTAAATGATTTATCTAATTTCTGCAATTATATTTTATAAGGGCTAAAAAAATTAGTAAAATTGGGATTTTTATGCTTTGTTGAGATATCTGATATGCCTAATTAGTCGTTTATTTAACTAACACCTGTGCGGAGTGTCAGTGGACAAATTAAGTACCGGTATTTGTAATCCACCATCACAACTAGGAGGGACGAAGTAAGGAGAAGGTTGAGCAGCTGCACTTATTGCTATTTTAACCATTTAAACTACATTTAGCGAGGTGACTTATTTCGAGAGAACTTCAGGTTCTTTGGCTTGGGATTTGTCCAGATTGTTGTAGAGCGGGAATTCCAGGCAAAATATCCGTTTCAACAATTCTGGCATCTTGGAATACACGTTTGGTGAAATCAGAAATAGCGGCGAAGTAATCTGTTTATATTGCCTGTAATTTTCGTTACTAAATATACAAAATTATAAATTAAGTTTACAGTACTAAAATTCCAACTGAAACTGAAAATACTGTACTCTCTGTATCTGTCATCTGATCCCTTTTCTAGTACAGGAATTCCACTCAGAAAGAGGATAATGGCGGTAACAAAGATTGGACCAACAATTGCCACCCATTGGAAATCAGTAATGACACTGGTTGCAATGATGAACACACCCCACCACAACAAGATTTCACCCAAATAATTCGGATGTCGTGAGTAGTACCATAACCCTTAGCAGAAATTAACTTAATTCAATTAAATTGCAATGAACTTTGAATTTTATGCAATGATTAGTGACTACTTGTATTTCTAATTGACTATATTCAGGGCGTCATTTTGATCACAATTAATTACCTTGATCACACCATTTGTTTTTGTTGTCTGGGTCCTCTTTGAACTTGAATTTTTGCAAATCGGCTAGTGTTTCACAGAGGAGACCAAAAGCGAAAACGATGGTTCCGATAATGTCGTTGGGAGTCATAGTTGGTACTTGGAAGGCGTTGGTTGGACTGTTAACAAATATGACTGGGAGACTGACCGTTAGGACCCATACGCACTGGAACGTCCAGAAGATGGTATATCGGATACAGTTGGTGGTTTTCTTTTCTGACCTCGTGTCTCGGCCGATCTTGATCACGCGGTAAAGCAAATAACCACTCAGTCGCAGTCCCCATACGGTGACTAGAGCAGTCACCAGCACCTGGCGAGGATCATAAGTCTACAAAAATTACTTTGAGTTATCATGGATTCATGATTGAATATTATTATATTAGGAAAAGGAGAATTACCTGGGATAAGCAGAAGGTTAGAAGAGCTACCGCTACAAAGTTTAATCCTCCAGCAAAGTCTCCTACTTTGTCCCATGCAAATGACACCGACAAAACGAAAAATGCCACCTGTTGGAAATGTTATTTGAAAAAAACTGACATTTCAGATTGGAAATGTCAGATATACCTGTAAAGCACCAAAAGCAAGCGCCGTGATGGCCAAGTGATCCACATCCAGGATTTCCACCGACATTGCCGCTTCCGTTTTATCTGTTCTGCTATCACATTATCCTAAAGACACAAACGCTGAAGAAGAATTTTTATAGTAAGTTTATGCCATGACATCTTCCTATTTATGTAGCCATTCAATAATACAGTTTACAGTAATTTGAAGTGGCTTCCCACGTTATTACGTAATAAACGTAGTATGAAATAAATCACTGTAATCTCTCCATTGAAAATACATTGAATACAGGGTGTCGCTCATGCTGAATTGAATGATGGTACAGTACTTCAAGTAGTCTTGTAAAGTTATAGGCAGAATTTTATATTATGATTTCTAGTTACTAATATTCGAAAACTATCCTTTTAAAGTATTGCAATGATTTTAATTATAATGTATTATCTATTTTAACCAAACGTGTTTGGTTTTATTTAAATTTCGGACGTCAACTATAAGTCCACAACTGACTCCCTGTATTTTGTGCGTATAAGATTAATTGACTACAGGGTGTCACTCATGTTTACTTTATCTAAATGACGTGAAAATCAAAAAGTTATTGTTAAAGTTATTAATAGTCTCCAAGATCAATTAACTATATTTGGGTAGGTTATATCGTTTTGATGATCAAATTACCAAAAACAAAATAACATGAACTGTCAATGTAAATTACAGTATTTGCTTATAGAGATATGCACCACGTTATTAATTTATCACTTAACACGTCCACTTTCTTTTTTTATAAATTTCCAAAATCAAAAGGTATTTTTTATTTTTGTTTTATGAAAGAATTTTTTTTTGCTTGTGGTAGTGGAGTGTGGTAATAATTGATGCTATTTTAGGCTATGAAATGGCCTGATCTCACCTTGTGGTTTTTGATGTGGGTCAATTACGTAGTTGCCCTGCACACATGCAGCTATCCACTTTCAGTCGATTAATTAGTTGTTATTAATTTCGGTATAATGCGATTTTGGTGCATTTATTTGCAGCCTTGGTTTGAATGTGGGTGGTGGTGGTGTAAAGACTAGAACGAGTGCAGCGGTTCCAGATGCCAGTAGATGATTCTCAGCAGTAACTTCCGCCAGTGTCGCTGCTACGGATGCTGCGGTTCCCATGGCAACCAATGTATTTATTAAGATCCTTTATTATGTTGCATCTGGTTCATGTTATCTTCGCATTCCAGAAGTAAATTGTGTCATATGGTAGGCTGACTTTTTAAATGAAATGTGAATGATGTGACCTTTTCTTTTGGTCGTCATTACTCATAATGCAATTTTTAGAAAGAATTTATACAAATTATTATTTAAAAATTGTTGATTAATATTTGGTGAAGAAATTGCTATAGTGAAGGGACCTCGTCATTTAATTTTTTATTGGTATGACTTTGTCGCTCGACTTGGGTCAATACATTCGCTAGTTTAGTGACAGTGATATTAACAGTAGGAATTCATTTCAATGTTAAATTGTCGTTTAATTAAATTTCTTACAGTCGTAATGTCCTCTTATCATTTATTCCTTTTACTGATATGACGAAGTTTCTCGACTTTAGTGAAGCATTGATCATGTGATGTTGTTTGTTTGATAATTTTACAATACCTATAATACAATGACTTAAGGACTTTAAATAATCAGCATGACACAGTGAATTTAACTACTAATATTTATTAATTACTAACCATTAGAACGAAAAATAGTCAAAAATACTTTGTTCATTAACATTAAAAGCTTTTAACTCACTTAAAAAAACATCACTCACTATTATTTTACACCCTGTAATTAAACTAAGCCAAAAGATGACGTCAAAACAACTTGCATAGAAATAATAAAAAAAAAACTATTTCCTGATTGTTTGAATTTTGACCATCTATGACGTCAGCGACTGACTTTCATCCAGAGAATAATTATATACAGTGAAGCACATCTTACAGGGTGTCTATACAATCATTAACAGTTAATTAACTAATAGATAGGCTGATCATTAAGCAAGTTTAGCAACAAATAGACGAGTTACTGTATTAATAAATGTAAAAATATCTTTTCACTTTTTTCCCCCAAACAATTTTGATTTTGACTACATTTAATAAACAAAAATCGCTTAAATTTACACGGGAGCAGCCTGTAACTATTTCTTAATTAACTTTTTAACAATTGCAAATATTTTCCCTCCGTTTTAATTTAAAAAAAGGTGAAATTTTAATTTTACACAAACTTTACAAACAACAGTTTTTCTTGTTATTTTTTTTTAAACAAAAATAGATTATTGGATATATTTTTCTCCAGTTTTGTTTAGTTTGAAAATCAAAAATAATGAACAGGAAAAGACGTATTGAAATTTATGTTAATATTAACGATATTTTAAACGTTTTTCTGCAATGGTGCAATTATTTTCAATTCTTTATAATAGTATTGATTGATTTCATCTGATTGGCAGATTGATTGGTGTGAACTTTTTCCTATACAAGGAAACAAATGGCTGGTCGTCCAAATTCACACCAAACAACACCTGAAAATAATTAAAAAAAAATTGGAAACCAAAAAAAACTCAGGAAATAATGAAAAACGCAATTAAATTTATTTACAACTGAAACACCTTGCATATTGCATAACCTTACTGTAAACACCCATGTTTCAGGATGACAATCAATTGAGTCGTAATCATAGGTTTTTTAATGAGAATTGGCATACGTATTTAAAAGGCCATTTACCTTATCTGTGTTATAATCTATTTAAGTGTTTGCTTAATTGAATTTGTTACGATGCCCAAGCCGCCAATTCCTTCATATCATCGTCATCTTCTTCAGCTTTCGCCTTTGCTTTAGCTTCAATTTAAGTCACAAAAAGATTAATTATTAGTAAAATGAAATAAAAACGAGGTAAAGTTCTTACCCCTGGGAACTGCGGTAGGTGGAGACGGGAGATCAGGAACGCCAACATTAACCAATTGACTATCTAATTCCTCTTGTTCAAGCTCCTCCAATTCTCTCTCTAACTCATCCTAGACAATCAATCAATCAATTAGTTAATCACTTTAAAAAAAACTAATAATCAGCGAAATTCAAACATCTACCGGTAGTCTAAGAGTAAAAAAAGGGTCTAATAGACATATCTTATGACATATGAGTATCTACTATATATATTATGATTTAAATCAAATCACAGTACTTTATGGACATTACCGGTACATAACATAATCAAACGTTTAGGATCATTAATTCAGCTTAGTTAGCCAATAATTATGATATCATGACCATGACCCAATTTCAAAAAGTGATGATTTTAAAGAAATTTTTAAAATTTAACTGAATTTGTAAAAAATCAGTTGACAGGTATAAATACAATACGACTAGGTCGAGATAATGTTTCATAATAAGACTATGTCGATTTTGTATAAATTATTCATGTTATTCAGTGCAACTTTCAAGTAAATAAGGGCCACTTAGTTGAGCACTTGTTAAAACTACACTGATAAACATAACATCGTTGAATGTTTCAATTTTTTTAAAGGGAATGACGGAAATGTGTTAAGTATTATTATATCATTAAGATAATACAAATGATGTTTAACCTCATCAACTTCGTTTCCAAATCCAACTGGATGTGAAATTGCTTCTGAAATCTCTTTGGCTATTTCTTGTTGTTCAGCCACCTCATCCATTAAGTCGTGAACTTTATCAACATCCCTATTTATAAAGTTAAATTAGTTGGTTTAATGAGTATTAGTAAGGCGATGTATTTACATGTTATGATGAGCTGATTGTAGGGCCTTAGCAGCATGACCCATAATCTTAAGCACTTCGGTATTTGTGTTGGCATTTTCCAGAGCTTCTCGTTGAAATTCTATAGTTGATAATGTTCCATCGATTTGCTGAAGTTGCTTTTCGTATCTCTTTTTACGTTTTAATGCTTGCAGTGCCACTGAAAAGCGCAGGAATCACACATAAATATTAAAACATTATAGCAAAATTGACACTAAAACAAATCGTCAAAGTATCGATACTGTTGATCTGTTAGAACCCAATCGAACACCTATCGAGTAACGTAGGTCGACACGTAAATCGAAATACTAAAATCGTAATCGAAACGGTTTTGATTATCGATATATCAGACGTTTCGTAATGCAGTGTAAATGAATGAAATTTTAGATCTAATAATATCATTGTAGTAAAGGAATTAGGATTTACCTCTTTTATTTTTTGTTCCATTTTTTTTGGCTATCGCTAATTCTTGATCAATCTTTTTCTCCAAAAACTCTTGCTTTTTTAGTAACATTTCTTCAGTTTCTCTTAATTTCTGTATAGCTTCTCCAGTCGTTGGACCTTTATCCGCCTTCTTCCCTCCACCGAACATTTTACCCAGAAAACTCATGGTTTACTTGTTTAAATCCAAATAAAAATTAAAAACCCAAAAAAAATCTTGTTCCGTATCTCCGTGTATCTTCTCTTTCAGATGCTGATTACCAAAACAACAAACAGCAAGACACACAAACACAGATGGACGCCCAGTCGAGTTCCGTTCTGCGTCACTTATGACGTCACCTATCACGCGCTTCCTTGCTCACACTCCCTGGTCCCTGTCCTATGATTACGTATTATAAAATAATTTGTCTTTTAAAATGAATTAACCATCAGAATTAACATCATTATTAGCAGTATTTTTAACTGATAACTATACGGTGAACGTATCTTTACAAATAGATACAAAAGTATTGGTACAACTTATCTTTACTACTAGAAAACTTTTTCGAAAACGTTCTATATTTTATTATTTCCTATGAGTCATTTATCGCAGCAGTAAAGAATTAGTAAATCCTTAGCTATTATTGTAAATCTTCACAGTCGAATAATAGAATTAGTTAATATGATGTGCTCCTAGCGGCTTTAGGTTAAAATCAATTGACCGTTAGATGTCGCAGTGTTGGCAATCAAACCCTTATTATTTTAATTAATTGAATACTAATGATTTTAAATTTATTAGTATTAACATTGGGGTTGTGCAGTTACTAATTTTAGAAACATTGTAAAAATCTATGGTAGGAGTGATATTCTGAACGAAACAAATAGATTTTTTGAACAAATTAAATTTGAAAGTAACAAATAGAATTTTATACAATCATGCGGATTTACCAAATATTTTTCTATTTAAATGTATCTATAAGTTATTAATTTTATTTATTTAAAATTATTTATTTTGTTCTTAGACTCCGCCTATTGGGAGTAACACTGCCTTTTGGGTACAATTCGAATACGCATGCGCGGTGTCTCACCTCAACTTTTGTCATAGGTTACTTTGACTTTTTGAGCCAAACGACTTGAAAAGTGTAAGTCGATTCTACTAAAGTCGAGTCAAAAACCATTCAAGTGGACTATACGATACCTTTAGTCGATAGTGCGATATACTTAAATTTTGCTAATTAAAACGGTAGATTCTCAATGTGGGGAACACGCTTCACTACTATGCATATTAAAAATTGAATGGGTTTTCAGTTTTTATTTGGTAATTGTTGAACCTTATAAAGTCGACTCAAAGTCAAAAACAATAATCCCGATAAAATTACCTTATTACTTAAAACTGATTTTAAAATCGACTCCACATTGTGTTTTTCGCATATTTTTACAGTAAATTTTAAAATTGTATTCTATCCGATTTAGTAAATGTAATCCATAACAAATTTAGTCAAGTGCAAATCAAATTTAACAAATAAAGTGATCGCCTATGGGAAGATGACTCAAGTAGAAGCCGACTTTATGTCGACGTTTAAGTCGAACACGTTAAGTCGACTTTTGAGTCGAGTCGCATATCACTACTCAACTTCCACCTTCGTTCTCTTGTTATCCGCCATTATTATGGACGAAAGAGACAATTAACGCCCTCATGCGTTTGATTTTCGATCGAAATATAAGGTATGATATATTTTAATTATTTTTATTCTACTTGCACTATCATAATCTAGGTTAGTTACTTTCTAATATACACCTAATTTTACATTGTAAACGATCGATTAAACGTGGTAATGTACGCGGGAAAAATTAGTCCAGTGTCTATGAAGGTAGACGCCATAATTCGCCAGCGCCTCTTTTAACGACCAATGGAACTAAACCTAAATGAACAAAAATGTCGGACCCAAACCTAAAGTCGAATACATACGATGCAAATTTCACAGCCAAAATATCCCATAAATCCAGCAGCAAATATCCATAAACTTATTAGAACTAAGTCGAGAACATAATATGACGATAAATAGTGTATATTTTGGGCAAGATAGTTAGGAATGGGGAAGGGAAAAAATGCAGGGCGGCCACAGCGTCGATGTTGTTCGAGCACTACCGTCGTTATTGTTCTTGATGCGGCCACCGCAGTCATTTTGGCGCTGGCTAGAGTCCAGATGGCGCTCATTTAATACGCCTCGAGATGGCGATGTTGTTCCCCCCCAGTTGTATGTCTATCTAAACGATCATATATTTGACTAAAAAGTTTGTTTAATTGTAAAAATTTTGGTATTTTTAATGGGGGAAGAAGGTCGTTGAGTGGCAAAATCAAACATGGCGTTCGGTCGACCACGACCTCGTTTTTGTTGTTGCCTAAACGGCTTACCTATTGATCAATATCAAACCCAAAGAAAACATCGGGTTAGATATCGATTATGTTTTTAGTGGAATTAGAAGTTACTAACCAGATTTTTCTTTCACTTATTAATGAAAATATTTGATATTTCATACCGTTTTGATTTCGTAAAGATGTAGTTGCAATATTGTTTCGTTTTTGCCCATACTTTGATAAATGTGTGTTGAATAGTCTCCATAGCAACTTGTTATGTATGTGATGTTGACTATAACAAGAATGCATTTCAAAATAAAGCCGTATAATGATGGCAGTTTTAATACGATGATTTAACTTATAATGTTAAATTAATAATTGTATCATTGTTATATTTTCATTTAACGGAATATTCTGTTATAAAATATGGTCTTGACTATTTAGTACATTTGAGAACTTTAGTTGTAATATTGTGTCTGAACGCTTTTCATACACCAACTACACTACTTGGTGTACTGGGTAAGGATGATGAAACGTCTCAAACAATATTGTTACTATAATTATTTTTAAAGTTTTTGAATTAAACGTATGCATATTACCGATTTTATGCCATTTTATATTTAATAGCTGTATACTTTGAGATGATAATTGATGTGTTTAACATTTATAAGTACCGGTGCTTGAATTCGACATGTTATGGTATTAAAATGAAGAACGAATTGAATGGTCATTTGGCGGTTTTTCACAGTAAACGCAAAATGGCCGCTAAATTCGAATTAAGAGATTCGCATTATTAAGAGTCGCCGTCGTAATGTAAATTTTAAAATAATTTTATTTATACAGATAAACGTAAAAATGGATGATCACGTTGTGGTGAAAGTGAGTTCCGGTGAAGATTCCATAAATGATATCCAGAATTATTTAGCATCGTTTAACAAAGAGATACAGGATGGTGATACATCAGGCGGTGGTGCCGGGAGAGTAAGCGTTGGAGGCGGCAGCGGAGAAAGCGAAGCCGAGACAACCACTTATTACGTAGCTACCGAAGCATCGGAGAGCGATGAAGCTACTGCAGCCGCTTTCCAATCGGCATTTGCGGCAGCAACAAATGCTGCTGCCGACGGTCAATTTAACGGTAGCGATGGAACATTTTATCAGGCTTCATATTATACTGAAAACGGAAGTGTAACTGCCACTGAAGGATCTGCCGATGAACAACAGTTTACGTTTACTAGTAATAATAGTAACGAGAGAAAGTCAGTTCATGTTGGAACGGCATCATCGACTGGTGCTGCGTCAACTGCCACCGGAAGAAGAGCAGCTTTAACAGCTGGAAATAGACGCGGGGGGAACCAAGTGACGGCTGCTAGTGAAGCCACAGAAGTTTCTGTGACCATTCCGGCTGCTTTAGCTGGGCAAGCTGGTGCCGAGGAACTTCTAGAAGCTGTTGAGGCTCAAGACAGTTCCACTGAACATACCTATGTGGCCATGCAACCTGGAGGACAGCAGGTGGTTGTCTCGCGCGCCAACCGAGTTGCACAGGTAAACTTAACCGTAATTAGTTAATTAAACGCTGTTTCCATTTAGTATTATGACCTATAATCATTTTTTTAAATGGAAATGTCTATAATGTCTAAAATTTAACTTTTTGACAAAGTTTTTAATGGGTAATTGTTAATGGTTATTTTAAAGTCAAAAGGAAGACAAACCATTCGCATGGTAGTTCAACAACCTGATGGAACCGAACGACACGAGGACTTGGAAGTTCCAACAGCTGACGCTTCAGATGGAACTTTAGTTTCTCAAGAGTTGAGTCAAGGTGCTGCTTTACAAATGATGGCCAGTTTAGCCGGTTCAGCCACTGACTCTGCTACCGGACAGCCAGTGGTGCTTAACTCTGGTAATGGTTACCAGACAGTAACGTTGGTTCCTTCAGAAGGAGCATCAGGCGAGGTAAGCTACGTTCTGATAGTGAGCCAACCAGAAGACGAAAAAGTTGAGCATAAAATGGCGCCAGAAGTTGATGTGGACATGTCCGTTTATGACTTTAACGAAGGAGAACAACAAAGTGGGCAGGCAGAAACGGATGTTAAAGACGTGAAAGCCACAACCGGTAGTGTTACTATCAGCAGCAATCGTGCTGAATCAAGTACTCGGGCGACAGGAGCTGGCAATAAACCAGCAAGAGTAGTGAAACTGAATACCAAGAAGAGCCAGTCAGTGACGCAAGCTCATATGTGTAATTACTGCAACTACACAAGCCCCAAAAGATACCTTTTGTCCCGGCATATGAAAAGCCATTCTGAAGAACGGCCCCACAAGTGCAGCGTCTGCGAAAGAGGCTTTAAAACTTTGGCGTCGCTTCAGAATCATGTCAACACGCATACAGGTACCAGACCACATCAGTGTAAGGTCTGTGAAAGTGCTTTTACTACTTCAGGTAAGCTAAATATGATTATTATATGCGGATTATTTTTAGTATTATATAAATTTCATTGCTTTAAATTTAATTATTTTGTTTAAATTTTAGGCGAACTTGTGAGACATGTGCGGTATCGTCATACTCATGAAAAGCCGCACCGTTGCACAGATTGCGATTATGCCTCTGTGGAGCTAAGCAAGCTGAAGAGACACATGCGTTGTCATACGGGAGAGAGACCGTATCAGTGCCCTCATTGCACTTACGCCAGTCCTGACACCTACAAGCTCAAAAGACATCTCAGAATTCACACTGGTGAAAAGCCCTATGAATGTGACATCTGCCATGCTAGATTCACACAGTCAAACAGCCTTAAAGCACATAAACTTATTCACACGGGTATAAATTATTGATTAACATTGCATTATACGATTGAAATGGCTTTCTATAATAATTATTCTATGTGAATTTTTTAGGTCAAAAACCGGTCTTTCAATGTGAGTTGTGTCCCACAACATGTGGCAGGAAAACCGATTTACGAATACATGTTCAGAAACTGCATACGAGCGAAAGGCCATTGAAATGCCGCCGCTGTGGCAAATCATTTCCAGACAGATATACGTACAAAGTGCACACAAAGACACATGATGGCGAAAAATGTTTCAAGTGCGATCTATGCCCTTATGCCAGCATATCACAGCGTCACCTTGAGTCTCATATGCTCATCCACACTGATCAGAAACCTTACCAGTGCGATAAATGTGACCAAGCCTTCAGGCAAAAGCAGCTGCTCAAGAGGCATCGAAATCTTTATCACGATCCCAATTACGTCCCTCCTACTCCCAAAGAGAAAACGCATCAGTGCGCCGAGTGCTTCAGAGCTTTCCGACATAAAGGAAACCTCATCAGGCATATGGCCATACATGACCCAGATGCAACGGCCCAAGAAAAGGAGGCTGCTTTGCAAGTCATTAAGACCGTTAAAAGAGTAAGTGTATAAAAACATGTAAGTTGTTGCTGCATGTAAACTGTTGCTGCAGATGATGTAGTTGACGTGCTTTCTTTGTATAGTAGATTAGAATATTCAAACTTAAAAGATAATTCTATACCTTAATAAACCGTTTTTGAACACAGTTCACATCAAGATTTTGGTGCTGATAATTTAATATTAATGAAATGTTTTTTTTTAATAAAGATTAATGAAAACGGTGAAGAAGAAGAATATACTGAAGAAGAAGATGATTATGATGATGATGAAGATCTTGAGGATGAAGATGAATTGGCTGGTACCGAATTGAGTTTCGGAAAACAGATAACAACATCTGATGGGCAACAGGTAAATTTATTGACTTATTCGAAAAAATCAAAAGGGCTAAAGGGACTCAAACAGGTTAATTTAGGGTTAAAAATGGTTCCAATAGCTATTTAAATGTACTATGTTATTAACCTAAAATGCAATATCTATTGAAACCTAACACATTTTTCTTATTTTAGGTGGTAGTTCTTGAGGTAATTCAGTTGCAGGGACCAGAAGGGGAGCAACAGGCGGTTGCTGTGCTAACTGGAGACAGTGTGGAAATGGTTGATGAAAGTGGACAACTGAGAGGAACGACGGTGGTACAGGCAGACGGTGACACATCGACCATCGAAGGACTTGGAGAAGCTCTGAATCAGTTGGGAACCACTTTTCTCATGGAAGCACCAACTACTTCCAAGAAAAAGAAGAAGCGAGGTAGAAAACTGCAGATGATGTCTACTGATTATCTCCAACGATTGGAAAATGGTGAACTGCAACTTACATCTGCTGGACCGTCTGGTAGACCAGCTAGAGTAAAACGCAGAAAGACGGAAGATGCTGACTACATTTACATGACTCCTACCAAGAAAGTTAGGAGATCGTCAACTACCACCACATCAACTCCCGCCACCACCACTACCGTCCTTATTCAACAGCCACAGCAAACATTACTTAGAAAAGTTAAAAAAGGTAAATTGAAACTACATTCGCTAATTCAAATACTGGTTCATAAATTTTGCTTCTGATATGCATAATTTAGTCTTTTAATGACGTTGTTTGTTACTTGTGACATAAATTGAAATTCCAGCTTGATAAATTTAGCACTTAAAAGTCTTAATTTTTTTGTGTTCATGATTTGTATTTTTATATTAACCTTCTGTTTGATTAATTTTATAGTGATAGAGCCTGAAGTTCCAAGTGAGGAAGAGTTGGCAAGGAGAGAAGCTGAAGCTGAAAATAAAAGACTAGCACAAAAACAGAAAGACATCGACGAGTGTTTTGGATTTAAGGTAAGTTTCTTAATTAATTAATCGCTAAACTAATTATTAATGATAATCACTAACTAGGATAACGACGAGGAAGAAGAAGAGGAGGAAGATGAGGCTGTTCAGTCGTCAAGAACTGAATCAGCCATGCGCCTGCTTGCCGCCATGCATGACGGTGAAGTGACCGATGATGTCTAAAATACCAAATCGAAATAAAAAAGGGAAAATAAAAAGCCTCACAAAACGTCTTACTGAATGAAAAAATTATAAAAAGTCTAATTAAGTAATTAATTAGTATAATTAATCGATTATTATTATGAAGTTTCTGGTTTATTCCTTTTTTTTTTCTTTGTTTATTATTATTTTCAAGAAAAACATATTAAATCAATATCTGTATTAATTATCATTATTAAATAAATAAATCAGCGTTAATCCTTTTGTAATATTTTGTTGCTATTTTCAACCTGGAAGATTAATAATAATAATAATGATGTTGACTAAAATATTGATTTATGATTGAAGCGATTTTTTCGATAGCTATCGGTTAATACTGTTGTAGCCTATTGCGCATGCGTCGTTTTGCAAACATCTCATTTGGTTTCATCTTTTTGTTGGTTTGCTGAAAATTTGGTATTGTTTTTGAACTTTTCTAAAGTGAATTTAACCATTTTCAGCCAGAAAATGAGTTATTTAAAAGAAGATCCTACCTCGGCGGCTGATAGTACGATTGTTATGCGAATGTTTGCCGATTATGAGAACGTTTTATCGGCACATCGCGAATTGTTAACAGTTCCTTCCAAGTCTTCCTCTACAGCAGCTGCCGCCGTTGCTCCTACAATAAAACGACGTTTAAATTTAGATGAAACAGATTTAGAACAAAGTTTTAGATCAAAGCAGGAAATTCAGCACCGAGAAAATGAAGTTAATTCAAGTAAGAGGCGATTAACTGATGTCGAGCTAATCTCGGCCAACTGTAAAATCGCCAGACTGGAAATGAAAGTGACAGAATTGGAGACAAGCAAAGACGAAGCCAAAATAGAGCTGGAGAAGCAAATTGATCAAATGAGACTGGAACAGCAGGTAAATAAGTAGCTATTCTAATTGATGTTCATAAATTTATCAGATTTTTCTAATAGCGCGATCGTAGCCGTATTGTTGAGCTGGAATCAATGCTACTTCGCGCAGTTGAGTCTGAAACAGAAGCCAAAGAGGAACTCGTTGAACTAAAACGGAAATTTGAAAGTGAATTAGGAAGTTTAAGGGGTAAATTAGAGGAAGCTGAATCTGACAGAGACGAATTGAAAGAAAAATATGACCAAGAAACTAGTCAGCTGAATGAGGAATTGCTGGAGTTGGAAAATGACGTTAATAAATTGCATATGGAAAGGGAAGGACTGGAGGGCGAACTGGACTGTGCGGAGGAAAAAATCGATCAATTAAATGAGTATGTTTATTCTATTACAACTCCTAAAATTAAACTTTTAATTAATCGTTCAAATTGATTAGAAAATCTACTGAATATCAAAGGCTTTTAAACGAGAAAAGCGATTGGGAACAACAGAAGGAAATGATGTCTCTGCAGATTAAGGTAATTTTACAGAAATAAATGTAGCTTGAAGTTATTTTAAATAGAATTGGTTTATACTATATGAACGTATTGGCTTATTTTGCTGTTTAGCAATTGGAAGAACAATTAAACGCTTCTGCAGACGACGTAGAACTGAGTAAAATTTTGCGGAAGCAAGTGTGCTCACTGCCTGAATTGGAGAATGAGATCCGGAAATTAAAGGAAGAAAATCGTGTGTTACGTTTGCGGGATGAGAACGTTTTATTGCTGAAGGAGCAACTGAAAGCAGCGCAGGAAGCAGCTGGAAGGTTGGAGCAACGCAGCAGTCAGGTAAGCCAATTGCTGGCTGAAAATGAAGCCTTGAAAGTCCAGTTGACCGAATGGAAGGGCATATCTTTGGTTGGACGATCAGCTCAGCTCAGATCTGCAGCCCAAGTGGCAGAAGCCATTGCAGAGTTGCAGCAACAACACGCGTCTACCGTCATGGAAATGGGAGAACTCAAATCAAAGTATTTTTAGCGTTCTTTTGGGGGTGAAATTATACTAATAATGTGTTTTAATTAGTTATGGCTTACTAAAAAAAGAGAAAGATAAAGTTGAAGAGGAGCTGTCTTTAACGAAAAATCGATGTCAAATATTGGAAGCAACAATGAAGCAGAATAGTGAGCACATGAGGCATATGCAGCGAAAAATGATTCTAATTTCTAAAGTAAAATGAATGCACATTATGATGGGAAATATTAAATGATAAGTCATGACTATATTATTAATTAGGAACGAGATGTTAATCGTCAGCTGCTGGACAGCTATGAAAAGGACGTAACAATGAATTTTGGCTCGAACGAGCGCTTAATGAAGTTGGAAGAGATCATAGAAAATTATAAAGCAGCTCAGAAACTGTTGGAACAGGAATTAAATAATGCCAGAGAGCAGCTCATACAGCTTGGATTCAAAAGCAAAGTAAATGAATTATTAATAATACAAAAAAAAAAAATCAAAATAGTCGTCATAGCAACTCATCTTATCAGGTGAAAATTTGTTGTTATGGAAACAGCAAACAATATTGGAATAAACAATTCCTCTCAGATTTTTAGTATTTTAAGTTTAAATTTGGTGTTTATCAAAACGTTGTTTTCTATGGTTTCATTCATTACTAAGTTTTGATGTATTTTTTTTTAGTATATATTTTTTCTTTTTATCGTTTATGTACGTTTTGTTTTCTGGAACTTAATGGATATTTGATTATAGGGCGAAGTGGATGACAATCGTGCTCAGTTGGCAAGCCAAGTGAAGTCGCTGAGAGAGCGAACAAATGAGCTTGAATCTCATGTGAGCGAGTTAACCGAAGCAAACAAAGCTCTGGAGCTTAGACTGGAATTTCAAACCGTCAAAGTATAACTTCAAATTACAACTAAGTTATATAAATTTATATTTAATGATATTGAAATCCAGGGCGAATACAACCCCATGAAAACGCGTGTCGTCCACCTCAAGTCAAATCCAGCATCTTGGCTAAGTGAAGAGAAAATGACAGAATTGAATCAGTTGAAAAAGGACAATGCTGCCTTAAAGGAAAGAGTAAAATTGCTGGAAGAGGAAGGAGCAAAAGCAGCAGATGTTACTCTCAGAGTGAACGCCAGGCTGGAACAGGAATCGCCAGAACAAGTTATTGAAGGTACTACATTGTAAATATTTTATAAAGTATACTGAAATATAATGGTATAGAAATGCATTATCGGAATTAATGTGGCATAAAGCACTAAAAGTCGGCTAAAATAAGGAAAATGGCTTATTTAAGTGGGAAAATAGTTGCAAATTTTGAATTGTATTGCGATCAGCAGTGACACTTTATTTATTTCGCGCCATCTGCAGACGACTTGAATAAGCTTCTTTTGAATTTGATGAAACAAATTTTGTCAAATTTTTTCTTTTAATTTTCAATGTTGTTTGGAGTAATTAAATTAATTCAAAGTAATTAATTCTGTGTGTAATTAGAGTTGAAGAAGCAGTTGGTGACCGTTGATCTTCAGAAAGATCATTTGAAAGAAATGTTTAAGCGTTTCAGCGCTGAAATTCGCGAAGTGACATACAAGCTGCTGGGATTCAATTTGGAACAACCGTGTAATAAAAAGTACAAACTGACTAGTATTTACGCTGAATCTGTTGATGATTACTTATTATTTGCCGTAAGTGTTTGAGGTTTTTTTTGTAATTTCATTTATGATGATAATTAAATGTAATTAATTCAGAAATCGGAGGAAGGAACTATGCAGCTGTTGGAGACCCCATACTCTGCTTATCTGACGGATAAAATTCAACTGTATTTGCACAACCTCGAAAGCATTCCTGCATTTTTATCAAGCATAACGATGGAATTGAGTGGAAGTCAGAGCTTAACTTCGATTTCTTAATAATTATGTAAGTACAATTTTATACATTATTTTAAAGTGATTATATTACGACAGATTCACTAAATCCTACTTTTGTGTGCCATTCGATGCTTTTTTTAAATTTATTTGGCGTTATTTTTATTATCAGATACTTGTAGTTAAAATTAAATTCATATGGTCGACTTTATAAAAAACCTCGCAACTCCATCGTACGATCAATAGTAGTAAGAACCGAGACAAATCGGTGTTGAAACTGATGCAATTTAGTCTCATTTCTTTATTAATGGTCCTATTATAATGTAGTTACTGGATACGGTGTTTTTTTATGAAGCCGAATATTGATCATATTGAGCTATTTAGAAATGCTGTACACAAAACTACGATTTTGTTTAAAGATTTTCTTCTTTAATCTTTTAATTTCAAATTAAATAAAATACTGATGAGATCAACAAATTTGACACTTAAAATTAAAACTGACATAAATAGTTTAGATAAATTGCCAACATTTTTCCTTTAAAAAATACAAACAAAAACCCGCATAATTTGCATGGAAGACATCTTGTGACACCATGACCCTAAACTTTTCAATTCTACAAGGCGATTGAAGAAAGCACTCTGTACAATGCCTACGAGTACAGGAAGTCAATACGTGCTGAATGATTAAGCATATAAAATTCAATTTACAAATTTAATTTATAGGATTGACTCCTTGTACTTATAAGAGACTTCTCTTCTACAGGATGCTCTTTTAATTAATCACGAATTTAATGAATACGTCATTAATTACGAAATCCATCCTGTAAAGTTGTACAAATGGCAAATGAATGATTACAATATAGTACGTGTTTAACAAAAACAAAGTTTTTTAATATATAAAAACTGTTTTAAAATTTAAAGCTTTTTAAGAAGGACACTTGATAACTTTTGATCACCTGAATAATAAATGTTTTAAAAAATTTTTTTTGGTCATAATAGCTGAACAGTTTTCTGCTGTTCAATTGGTTTTTCTAAGGCTAAATCGTCGTTGGTGTTACGAGGGTCTTCGTCAATACTTTTAATATCCAGCAATTGCTTTATTGATTCGACATCAGTTAGCAACAGCTTCTGTTTTGTTTCCAGGCTTTTCATTGAGTCGAAAACGCTGCTAAGCTATTATACAATAATTGATACGGTACTAATTATTAAATGTTTTGAAATTGCAATGCTATGTAAGCATTGGCCTAACAACAAGGGCTGACAGTCCCGTTGCTATTTGGCCAGTGATTATTATTAATTAGGTCACTTACATCATCCATGTAGAGCTGAAGTCTCTGTTGTTTATGTAAGTCATCTATGTAATTCTTAAATTGCTTGGCAAATAATACAAAGGCAATTAAACCTACGACGATCAACGCTCGGTACACGATAAAGCTCACTTGGACTCTAACCATCTTCTTCATTAATCCATTCTTAATCCTTATAATGTAGTCATCTTCATCACTAATAATTATTATAGTTAAAAAATATTATTGTTTTGAATTAAACAGAGGCTGAAACTTTAAAGTTTTAACTCGAACACTTATAATTTGAATTTTTAAATGCGAACGTTCGAATTGTTCCCCATTTTCAGCCTTTTATGTTGCCCGGCATTTACCTTAACTAGAATTGCAATCGTTATGTAGGTGTTTCTTCTGATGTCTTGAATTAAGAGTTGATATTTTAGCTGGTGACGACCGTTAATTGATGTTGTTATTTTATTATTTTAGCGACTACATTGTTAGAAATGCCGTCGAGTATGCAGGGAAATGGAAAATCGAACGAAATAATTTGTCGGGTTGGGCGTGTGTGACTCAATAAGTGGTATTTACGATACCCAACCGAATCCAACCCGCCATGCGGAAGGAAGACTTTGGAATTGATTCAAGGTAACTTATCTGTAATTAGTAAATCATTTGAGTATGGCCTATGGGAGTAATGAAATAATAGGATTGGCAGTTGTAATTAATAAAAAAGAAACCTTTTGATAAATATGTTTAAATTTTTATTATTTAACAGCTGAGCATATCTATTATGTACCAGTAATTGATCAAAAATAATGTCATTTATTTTCATTTACTCCGTCGTTTTATTTTTTTTCATTTCGCAACTTTATTTTTAAGTGGGACAATAGGAAATGAAAATAATGTGGTAATATTGTAAATAATGCAGTAGGTTGAATGTTGAAATTATTTTTTATTATTTTATTAAATGAGCAATGTCAATTATTTAAATGTGTTAAATGGCCTATCTTTCTCTTCAGATGTCAGTATTTTCACATTCCTAACATGAAAGGTGTTAACTTACACTGTATTACATTTCACTGTAAAAAGTAGTTGTTTTTAATGACTTGACAATAACTACCCGGTAATTCAGTAGTGATTTGTGTTTACGACGTCTTGTTTCTAAAAGATATTTAGACATACTATGGTAAACGATATTAACGTTTTTATTTATTAAATTTGGTAATTTATTAGAGTTTATCATAACCGAGATTTTATATGTTATAAGTGATGGTTTTTGCTTAAAATCCCAACAAATTAATGTTTAATATACAAATATTAACTTAGTTGTGAACTTATGACAGTTAAAAGTCGTAAAGAATTTAACTGGTTCATTTTTAATCTATATAACCGAAGAGTTATTTGATAAATTTCTAAACTGATAATGTAGAAATTGCTTTATTACTTTTTTTTTTAGTCATTTTGGCTAAAAAAAAAAGTGGAACAATTGATTATTAATTATAAAAACCGCATTTTATTTACAGTAGTAGACAAGTTAATTAGTATGATTAATAGTTTAGCACAATGCAATTGCGGTATTGTAAGTTAAATTGATTCATTTCCCTTTCCAAGGTTCTCAGGTGAGTGCTGATTGGCCAGTGGTGGATGACTAACAACAATTACAAATTTCGAATGTTTGTCC
The DNA here is from genome assembly GCA_013389785.1 of Helicorthomorpha holstii. NCBI lineage: Eukaryota > Metazoa > Arthropoda > Diplopoda > Polydesmida > Paradoxosomatidae > Helicorthomorpha > Helicorthomorpha holstii. The sequence continues at coordinate 9,438,352 of JAAFCF010006680.1, read as the reverse complement.
ACGCCCTTTTTATTGTAATTTCTTTATTTCTTTTATTATTTTAAACATTTTTAAATTTTGAAGCAGATGAATGACAACAACAATAAAGGAAAGGTACTGTAAATAAACGTTTATTTATTTTATCATATAAAAGAGGTCAAACTGTTGACATTGAAAGTAGTGAAAGTATAGATCTGATTTTAAACAGGACACTCCAGAGGACACTTTTTATCTGATCTTCATTGAAGGTTCCCTGTTGAATATATGCGGTTCAGTTTAATGCATTGGAGCTCTGCCATTGGATTATTATTGTTTACAGGGTGCTGACTAATCATTTTTAAGGTACCGTCATTTTAAAAATGATAACGTTTTTGTTAATTTCGACCATGTTATATAAACTTTTGTCAAATGTTAGAATGTAGTTTTTTTTAAACTAGAGAGTAAATTTATTTTCGAATGAGTTCCATTATACATAAGAATTATGCGATGTTCAGGATGTGTTCAAAGTCTAACTTGAACTGATTAGAAACTAGTTTTCTAAAATAATTCATTCTTAATTTGTTTTTACAGATAAAATATGGAATGTCAATTGTTTGGTGTAATTGTTTTACTTTCAACGCTTTCTCCTACCATATCAGCTAATAATTCAACCTTCACAAATGGTAAATGGTACTATTGCGTAATTGAACTTTCGTACACTATTGCAAAGTGTAGTTTACTAAACTAAGTGATTTATGCTTTGAATCTGAGATATTGAGAGGGGGAATGCAAATGAGTTTATTGACGAAGCCATCATCCATTGGAGAGCCTATTTAAAAGAAAGCGGATATGACCCGATGCATATTAACTCCTTTCAAAGGGATGTGGTTAGTTGCTGGGATTGTAAATTGGATGGTCTGTCCACTATCGACAGGACTGGTGATGTAACTCTCAATGCCTCCCAGGACTACTTGAGCGTCTTGCTCAATGTCGGTTTCCATAGTTTATATGCAGAATGCACATGCAAAGCTAGGTAAATATTTATAATAATTCGAATAATAATAGCATTGATTAAATGTTTAAAATAAAGTTCTACAAAACAGATGTTCTAGGTTATTAAAATTTAAACGATTATTTTTATTCTAATGTATAATTTATTGTCAGATGGACCATTTTCACTGCTGATGGTCGGCTGAGCGCTTCCGTTTCAGGTTTTAGCTTAGAAGGCAAAATTGAACAGGACACAACGCGGAATCAGCAACGACCGGAACTCACATATTTAGAGATAACAAACGAAGGGCAATTGGACAGTTATTTTCGTGGTTCTGGTTTTATTGGAACTTTAGTTCAGTGGTTTGGTCAGGGTATCATTAGAAGTAAACTCAAGCAATTACTAACGAATTCCAATGAATTACAACAAATAATAAATCGGTCATTAGCCAATGTGAATTTACAGCAAATTTTATCACTCAATTAAAAAAATAATAAAAACCAGGTCAAGAAAAACTTAATAACGACGTTAAATAATTTCGATGTGTTCATAAGAAAACTTGTTTTAATTACAATTTTTGTAATTTTCTTTAATTATTTTTTAAAAACAATTTCCTTAACTGCTTTATCGTGATCAGGAGAAAAGTGAAGATCAGTCATGTTATGCTTTGCATCTTAATCAGCTTTTATTGCATGCGCACAAATACAGTATAGTGTATTTGATGCGCAGTGCGTCAAATTAGTAGGTCTGAGTAGGCCTATTGTCGAAGCGTGAAGATAGATGTAAAACGTGTCTATTTGAAAGAAAAATTATTGTAAAACAAAAATTAAAATGGCGAAATTTGAACTACCTTTAATTCAGGACAATCCCAACGGTTGGGGACCTTGTGCTTTACCGGATCAATATAAAGATATGCCGTATCAACCTTTTTCTAAAGGAGACCGGTTGGGAAAGGTAAAACATATCGCCGCACCATTATTCTCCACAAATCCAATGTTTTTGCTTTATGAATCTTTATCTATTTAAATGTTCAATTAATCGTCTCTTATGTAAAAATACTTAACATGTGATTAGTTATTTAATATATTTACGTAGTTTAACAATAACATGCTATCGGAATAACAATAATATTTGATATTGTTCAGGTTTACACATTTTTGTTAATTTTTTGTGTAATTTTAGGTTTCTGATTGGACCGGGTCAACATACCAAGACCGTAGATATGCTAGTAAGTTGATTTTTTAATTCATGTTTTTGTAATAATTAAAATCATGAATCCATATGGTAAATAGACAAGTACGCCTCACAATTCGGCGTTGGAAATCAATATGCTTACTACCATGACGAAGATGAAAGCTCCTTCCAACTGGTCGATACAATTAAAGTTCAAAAGAACATGTACCAACGAGGAAGATTTCGTTTTAACCAGAGAAACATGCGAAAAGATCAACAACGCCAACGTCAGCAGCAGCAACAAGCTCAGCTGCAAGTTCTGTCTAAGACCGCCAAGAGCAGAGAAAGGTAAATTAACATTTAAAAACGGAATTTTCCTGGGTCTGACCAAAATGATTGTTTTTATTTTTGTTAGGGATCGTCAACGTCAAGTTCGCAAGCTTCAAAAGCAGTTGGGAGCTCGACAAAAGTTTGACCAAAAAAATCCTGTAAAGCATCTGCTCGTTTAAGTTATTATAAGTACTGTATATTAACACATTATATTAAGATTAAAAATCGAGATGCATCAGTCATTGTTCGTCCAGAATGGCAAGTCATTGAAGAAATGGATTTCCCCAGACTTAGCAAGCTTAGTCTTCCTGGCATTGAAGATGGAAAAGACATGTAAAATAGCTTAGTCACGTTGTAGAGTATTCACAATTCATAATTACAATTTATATTGTTGTAGTAAACGCTGTGGTGTGATGGAATTTTACGATAAAACGTATGACCGAGTTACAACCAGGAACGAAAAGAAACTGCAAAGAGTTAACCGTATTTTCCATAAAGTCACAACGACTGATGATCCAATCATCAGACAGGTAAAATAAAAATTGTTTCTTAGGAATTTATTAGTGGCATTAACATTCTTTTACGAATTTAGATGGTTAAAACTGAAGGCAATGTGTTTGCAACTGATGCTATTTTGGCAACTCTTATGTGCTGTACAAGATCTATCTATTCGTGGGATATAATCGTCCAAAGAGTTGGAAATAAATTGTTTTTTGATAAGCGAGATGACTCTGAGTTTGGTAAATCGTTATTTTGTTATCGTAATTGTATGACTTTGACTAAATCTGATTTTGTAGATTTACTTACTGTAAGTGAGACGTCTAATGAGCCTCCACAAGACGAAGCCAACAGCATTAATTCTCCTAAGAATCTGGCTCTGGAAGCCACTTTTATTAATCATAATTTCTCACAGCAAGTACTCAAAACGGTAAACAAATTCTCTTAAGTCATTTTCAATTCATATTAGCTCTTTACAATTATCTTGACTGCTTTTATCTGCAAGTTTTCTCTTAAATGACATCTATTTTTAACCATTTAAGTAGATCTATTTTAGGTTTTTAAATTTTTATTATTTTGCTAGTGCAGTTTTAGTGGCAAATATTACGTTACTTCAATATTCTACGCTTAGTTTTGGCTTTTGATCGACATTTGAATGTATTGTAAATTTTAGCTTTTTCATTCTGGTTTTGTTTGCTATCTTTTATTTGCCATGTAATTGCAAATAACCGCAAAGAGTGTTGTGTAACTTTTAAAGTGCTTTATCTGTTATCTAATGTAATGTGTTGTTTATGTTTAGACCGCTGATGACGACAAGTACAAGTTTGAGGAGAAAAATCCTTTCGTTCAGGAAGACGAGGCAGGCGAAGTGGCTTCTGTCGGTTATCGTTATCGCAAGTGGAGCTTGGACAACGACGTTGAGCTAATCGTTCGTTGCGAACATGACGCTGTCATGCATGGTCCTAATATGGAGACGCAGTTTATCAACATTAAAGCACTTAATGAATGGGACTCGAGAGTATGCGGTCTATTGATTTATATTAGTATAAACAGTTTATAATTACGATTCTTAATGAAATCTAATAGTTCAGCGGTGGAATTGATTGGAGACAAAAGTTGGACACTCAACGAGGAGCAGTATTGGCTAACGAGCTGAAAAACAACAGCTGCAAATTGGCGAAGTGGACCACTCAAGCTATTTTAGCAAGCTCTGACCAGCTTAAATTTGGGTAATTTTTTACATTTTTCAATTAGGATTTTGCGTTTGAATGAGACGTTGGAATAGTACAAAACTTGTACCCTAATCCAAGAGTTTTAATGAATTTGTGACTATTTTCAGTTATGTGTCTCGTGCTCATGTTCGCGATTCCTCGCAGCATGTAATCTTGGGAACTCAGCAGTTCAAACCGCACGAGTTTGCCAACCAGATTAATCTTAGCATGGACAACGCTTGGGGTATTTTAAGATGCATTATTGACACCTGCATGAAGTTGAAGGAAGGAAAATACCTAATTATGAAGGATCCTAATAAGGTAATCAAAATCAACATATCACGCAGTTATACTCAAATTTTAATAATACTCAATTACAGCCTGTAATTCGTTTGTACGATATTCCGGATAATACATTTTCAACCGACGAGGAAGACGATGATTCTGGTAAGTGAAATCTCTCTTTTTAAAAACGAAAACAAGCGTTTTAAACATACTTTGTTATGCTTTTTAAACAGGTGACGATGCTTAAACGCGAAATTCCTTTAATATTTTGTCAGCGTTTTGATACGAATAAAAAGGTACTGAGTTTAATTTACTCTTTAAGTTAGTTTGTTTATTGTGATTCATTGGCGCGCTGATATTTCTGGTAAAAGATTTTACCAATACGCTGGCGTTATATAAACGTAATATTGAATTTTACTTATTTTAGGGAATAGTTGGGACACTTTTATGTTCCAGAATTTGAGATTTAGAAAGATTATATTGTAGTAATTAAGTTTGCAGATTTTTATTGTCAACAAAAATTGGTGTTGTTTACTGGCAATGTAGTTCTTGTTGTAATGAAACATTGCTACTTGCTTCTTCGTGAGGTTTAATGACTGTTTTAAGTTATGGATTTGTGGTAGGTATCGAATGTGTGTATCCTTAATGTCCGTGAGTAGTTGTAAGATTTATCCTTTATAAGATATCAGTTTTAAATTGCAACCAACAGCTTTTATCTGGACAAACAGACATAACACAAAGCCATGAATAAAACTTGTCTTCGGTTGTATAGGAAATGAACAATAGCTTTTTTATTTCCAAAACTGTCCCAATGATTAAAATTACTGTAGTTCTACAGTATATGAAATTCATGATTATTTAATAGAGGTTTGAAATATTTGTGGTGGCATGTTTGTTCTGTCCTAGGAGACTGGTTCTGTGTTAATGCATTTCTAAAAAATTGTGTTTGACATTAAGACGATTCTTGTAATCGTATTTACGTTCACAAGGGAACCTGCCGTTTTTGAATGATGGATTGATAAGAGCGATAATGAAAGGCCATATTCTAATAATTATGACAACGGTTTTTTTGATAACATTTATCAACGATTTGCTCGGAGTACGTTAAATCGCATCATACCATTGTGTAAATCTAAGTCTAACAAAAGATAGGACACATGTTTCTATTTTTGTTCCAGACTCGAAAGAACCAAACGTTACTGATAAATTTAATTAAAAACAAACATGTCTTAACAAGACGTCATAAAATCGGACTTGTTTCGGAAATATTTTTGAAGTTGTTCAATAACACAACAAATAATCACGAAAATAATTGAAAACGTTTATTCTTATAAAAATATTAAAAACCAAACGATTAATCAATTCTTTAAAAAATATTTTATACAACTATACAATTTAATATTCATATTTTAAATACGATTTTAATTGATTAGGTAGTTTTAATCTATCTATGCATGGTTGATAAAGAGCATAATTATTTGTTTCCAAAATTCTTTTGACAATTTTGACTCTACTAAGATGTTGTAAAGAAGTAAATCCCCTTCCTGAACCTAAAAATAATAATGAAAGAAGTTTAGATGCATCCAGTATAATATATTGTAGAAGTGTTGAATTAAGAATATTTACTAATTAATTCATTTGTTCCAAATGCAAACTTGCAACGATCAATGGTCATTATCATGTGACCTTCAATCGTATTTATTTTGTCATTGAATGGGATGTTTAAAGTTCGTCCACTCAGTGCTTTTCTTATCAGCAGTAACCATTCGTACCTTTTGGGACTAGTTAGTTTTAATTCATACCAGAATATCATAGGTATCAAATTTAAATCTCCTCCCGCTTTCAGCAGTTCAAACAAACTTCCATTCAAATATATACATGAAGCCATTAGAATTACCGGTTTCAATGTAGGGGCGTAGGAACGGTCCATAAACTTCCACCAGAAGGACGATTTCAATTCAATACAAAAGTTGGGATTTGCCCCGTAGGACAATAACTGCTGGCATGTCCCTTGATTAACTATGGCGGCCAGTACTAGTGGAGGAAGAATGTCACTGGATAAAGAGTTGGTTTCTGTCCCATGTTTCAGCAGTAGAGGCAAAAGATCCAGTTGACAACATAGGATTGCGATTGAAATCAACGAAAGTTTCCGATGTTTAAAGTAGGAATTGAATTTCTTAATTTGAGGCACATGTAAATATTGCTGCATGTGAGGAAGACTTGACGCTCGACGGATTGAACAAAGGTTGGGATCTATTCCTGATTCTAGTAACAATTTCAAATGTACTAGTGGAACTTACTTTTGGTCTATCAAAAATAGCTGCATGAAGTAAACATTTAGGGTTTTTTGAGCTGCCACATACCCTTGAAATTTCCTTCGCATTTCGTAAATTTAGTAGCAACTGAATGCATCTACAGAAGAGAAAAAAAGCATAAATTATTAGTTTATTTGTATAAACATTGGACAGTTGATCCAAAAAATTTAAAATGACTTACTGTGGTGATCCATAAATTACGGCAAATACAAAAATATTTTGACAATTTTTTCGCCATGTCCTTAAATCAGGATAAGCGTCAAATGAATTTTGGAATGGCATGGACATCAGTTTTTCTAAATCTAAAAAAAATACAAATTTTCATTTTGATATAAGCACATCTTTTTAATCATGATCAAATTTAATTACTTCTATTGCTCAATTTTTGTAATAGGATTTTCAATGCCTTTGGTGAGTTTTTGTTAATAGCCAAATGAAATGCTGTGAATCCATTACTTCTCCTGACCATCAAGTTGGCTCCATTGTCCAATAGGTAGTGTAGCTTCTCTTCATCGTCAGCGCTTTTATTTGCTTTGCCTACTAAACGATGCAAAGTTTTTGAACTTTCATAATCCCCAAAGTCTTTATTTAATACTGCTCCACATTGGCTTAACAATTTAAAAAATTTAATATCAGGGCAATTATAAGCCAGATATAATGGCGTTGGAAATCCAATGTTTAAATTCACTCCTCTTGAAATCAAGAATTCCAGGGCTGGATATTGCTGATGCATCACTGCAACTGATGCTGCTGAATATGCCAATCCAGTATATTTCAGCTGGTATAAAAGTTGGTTTTCATCTGAAATCAAATACAAAAAACAAAAATTAAGTTTTTGCACGTTTTCGTGATTTTTATGGTAACGCACGGCTCCACGTGCATAATGACGTACAGTCACTTTCTTTTTTACATTTTTAACGATTAATGCAATGAGTGAATTTACTAAATAACTAGTTGAAATTTGACTTACCTTTCTTGAGCAAATCCGAAATAACAGTGATCCAGCCATATTTAATAGCCAGAAATAAAGCCGTGTGTCTTTTTCCATTTGTTTCATAAAGACCATAAATTCCTTTCTCGACAGCTTTAATAAACTGAAGACTTTGAATTTGATCTACCTGTATGTCAAAATTGGTTTCCATAGATTAAAGTAAACCGATGAAGCAGCCGCAACTGGACAATAATGATTAAAAATTGTCAAGATTTGTGCTTGATTTTTCACTGTGTATTCCTTGAGTCGTAAATGGAGTACAGCATGTACTCGTTTATAATGTTGAACTAGTTTAGTACATTGCTATAATTAGATGAAGTCAAACTTAGCGCCATTCTATTGGCGGGTTACTACCATGTGACTATTTCGTTGCACTGTTAAAGGGCTTTACGACAGGGGTGAGGAAGATAAGGTCCCTTGGGTATTTCATGCGGCCTTCTCTTCAAGTCGAATTTAAATGGTATAACGGTAATTTAAAATTCACATAATTTACATTCAATTTTAAACTTAACAAATGTTTTGAGAATAAATAATTATAATGATTGCTTATTAAATGTATAAAAACTAGACATTTTAATATTATTTTGAAGTTCTTCTTTAACCTAAATGTGAAGGACATCATGAATATGGCCTTATGTGACTTTTCAATTGAAAAAAGTTTGTCACTTTTTGAGTCAATATAAGAGCAAAACTCCATGTAGGAGTTTACTCTAAGAGTTTATTATTTTGTCTAATTAGAGTTTGTTCTAGTTTTTAAATTATTATCAATGAAATTTGAATAATTGACAGAAGTGACTATAATTATTGTAAAGTCCAGTTAAGTCACTAAAGTAAAAGTTAGAGCAAACTTTTGAAATATTGCAAATCAACAAAATACAGTGCAATTTAAATGTCGCGCCGATGTAGCTACTGTATATGTAAACAGTGTTGTCATTCACCGCGTTGTCGCTGCTTTGAAAATTTTTAATAAAACTACTGTTAAGTTATTTTTTTAAAATTAATTAAACTAGCATGTAATATTTACTATTAATTAATACTATCCTACAAATTATAATTAATATTTTATTATTTTTCCTTTGAGTAGTTAGCGAAGTAGCGCTGCGCAATTAAGATTTTTTTGACAATGTTGGGCGCCGAACAGCCGATCAGTTGATGTTTAGCCATCGTAGTGTTAGTTTATGTGGTTGTTGTTCTCCGTTTGTTAAGTGTCTTGTAAACACTAAATATTAATTGATTGTCAGTAATTATGAGTGAAACAATGTCTCATACTGTTGTTGAAATATGTTTATTGCTTTTCGGCGTGAATTCGTGATGTTTATCTCAAGTTATTCGGTGTTTGAAATTGTTTTGAACGGTAATTCGAACATTTCGTGGTACCAGCCGTGATGATTCGTAGGAGGTGCGGCATAGATTTATAGAGGGAAAATGATGACGTCTGTTGTTAGAATTCAACGATGAAGGCAACAGGCGGTTAACTAACCAGCAGCAGCCGAGAAAATTAAAACATATCACGGTATATAATAATTCCCGTATTAATTATGGGTAAAGAAAACGAACTTTTTCAACTGATTAAAAGCGAAGATGTGGCCGGGTTGAGTCGACTTTTGACCAAATACAAAGCCAATAAACCGAGTAAGGAAAATATTTTTAATTTTCTTTAGAAGTTTGTTTGAGCAATGATAGATTTTAATGTAGTTATGGTAATTTAATTCACATCATATTGAATTACAATATTTTTAATTGGACTTTGAAAAAACTTTTAATGTGTCGAAAGGTCGCAAAGTGAAACAGCAGACACAATGGAAAATTACAACTGCGCATGCGTACATTATATTATTAATAGTTACGCCATCTGGCGATTCGCAACATTGATAGATAGAACGTTCGAATTTAGGATGCTTAGAAATTAGAATTAAAAAAATCTTACATTTTCTTCTTAGAAAGAAGAGTACTTAACGTTATCTTCTCTTACTTAGTAATCTTATGTCTATTTATGGAAATTACTTAACATTTGCATTTTGAATTATCCATCAGAAAAAGATCGAAGGATAATACGTGACGTAATTTAATATGCGAATAGTTAACTAACCTTGGCTGCCATTAATAGTTAAAACTGTCAATATTATTTATTGCATATAAAAACGACAAAATTGAATCATGATGACACTTTGAGTTGCATATATGATCAATAGAATAAACTTTCACAGTGACAAAGAAACGAGACTAAATCTTGTCGCTTTCAATAGCAATTTTTCCCGTTTATTTTTTGATATAGGCAAAAACCGTGTTCCATTTTTGAAAATCACTCTGTATATTTTGTGTGCCTTTGAATAAAAATAAGATAAAAAACTGTTCTAAATTTGCTCTCAAAATGGTTTAAAATGAACAAAAACTGAAATAGGTACTGTGTGTTTTAATGGAATGTACATTAGTTAGTCACTGCAACAATAAAGTGCAAATTTGGTCTTAGGAATTCAACTCACAATTTTATTCAGCATGAATGATTCCATGTATTGCATGCATTTTTAATGTAAATCGTACAGAGTGTCTTCGTTGTTTACATTATTTTGTAAGTGCTGTAATAATTAAGTTATTTACTATTTCATGATTTTCACCAGTCACGAGACTACGTCGTTTCCATAAAATTAATGTTCTAAAAGTAAACTCGCTTTTGAGTGTTCTAATATCAATTACGCACATGCATTCCTTGAAAGTTTCTCAAATAAAGTCGAGTTAATTACGCAAGTGCGTAATTGGTTTTGGAACACTCAAAGCGCTTTTAGAACATTAACGGAAACGTCGTCACAGAGTAGTTAGCTCAAGATGGGTAGTCAATAAATAAGACGAAATGGAAAGTTTCCTCATCACGAATGACACCTTGTATCCTTTCCATTCTTAGATTTGATTTGCACTATACATGGTGTAGGATTTTCTTTTTGTACCGGTTGATTTTCTATATAGGAACACTTTCTTTCTGTAATAATAAAGAAACGACACTAAATTTTGTCAGTTCTAATGGCGAGTTTTCTTGTTTCTTTCTTGCCACTAGAAATACAGTAAGTGTTATGATTTAGAAAATCACCTGATATACTGTATACTAGCATGAATACTGTGACTGGTGAATAATGCACTACACTAATGGCTAATTAATGGTAATTTGCATATTGACAGATGAACACGGTTTTGTTGTTAACCATCCGCTCGCTATTAAAGTAGCGCTGATATAAAGCGGAAGTGGTGCTTTGAAGTGTGAGCGTGGCTTTAGTTAGTTAAGGGAAACGGAAATTGAGAGTGAGAAATATGACAGCGAGTGTGCAATAAAACACACAGCCTCCCAACCAACCTCCATCTTTATCGTCTGCTACGTGATCCGTTTACTTCTCATCTTTCCTCTCTTTCTCGCCTCCCATTCCACCACACCCCACCCTCTTCCTCCACCGGCTATAAACCCTTTCATCCCTTTCCATCTACTGTACCCCACAAGATTGCGAAGGAAAAAAATAAAGAAATCGCTCTCACGTGTATGTACCACGACGTCATCATTCTCATTTCAACGCGCCACTGTTTGCTTTTTCCATATTTGATTGGTTGCTATGGAAACAGCAGCAGCCACCACGTATTGGATAGAAGAGAAAGCCGAAATTTTAATTAAATTATGTTTGTTCCAAAATTTGAATTCAATTATTGCTGAGCAAAATCATCACCATTTTTAGGTATAAATGCTACTAAATTAAGGTAATAAAAAATTAAAGCAATGCTGATTTAAAATTTAAAATAAAAGTGTGCTAATTAGTCCAAATATTTTCGGAAATGGACTTTAAATTGGGCAAACAAGTTTTCGGGGGAAAATGTACATAAAATCTGAGCTATTAAATGTGCAACCATTTTTCTAAATTTTTGTTCACTATTAAATACAGTACAATAAAAGTCTTTCCTGTGTGGGGTGACGCATGAGTGTATTATTTGACCTAGGACTAGGTGATGCAAGTTGCAACATTTACATTTGGCATCATAGCAAAATTTCACTTTTTATTTGAATTTGAATGAAATAAATTTTTAATCGAAAGATAGAGTTGAGAAGTCGTGATTGGTTCACCTGTTGTTATAAATGGAGGGAGATGGAAGTATGTTTCGTTTCCATGGTAACTGCATCTGCGTGTGAAAAAGATTCGTTGGTCGTTAAATGGACGTAAAACGTTATCGCAGAGGTCGCCAACCATACGAGAGATGATTGATGACCCTCCTGTAGATAGGCGTGGCTTTCATTTAAATTTTTCAAATCGTTCTAATTTATGATGCGTAAGTGGGCGTGGCTTTCACGTAATAATTGCTCCAATTAAGTTTCACACATACAGGGTGATACACTACAATGACTACATGCATCTTTTATTGGCTCTTTTTTTATAGTTTTTTTTTGTGTTGTAGCCTTTTGCGTTACATACATTTTTTATTTTTATGCTTTTTTTATGGTCAGGTTTTTTAGATAGCTTTTTATATTTTTTTCTCAGTGCTAATGAGGCTATTTCTATGTGGCGACTTAGTGCGGGATTATGGCCCTTTACTCAAACTTAGGTGATGGCCTTAATGTCTACATTTTTTATATTTTTCTTTTTCATGTTTTGTATAACGATATATACATTTATATGGTATGGTATTTTTGGAAAAAGTTTTTTTTTTTTAATTTGAAAGTTTTTGGAAATATTTGAGTTCTGCAATTCTGAGTTTTTTGAAATTGAATGACTTTTCGTGTGTCACTCTGTATGCTTTGTATTTGTGATTTTGGGTGATGTGGTAAGGTAAATGGATGTAAATGCAATTGGGATAGTATTGAATTTGTGTTTAATGCCCTGTGGTGGATTCCAATTTGAAAGTGGGCGTGTTTTCAAATCAAATCTTCTTAAGCCACGCCTATCCCAAAACGCTTCTTCTCAATTCCATTTTGGAAAGAAAAGAAAAAAAAATTGAATTCACGTGCATTTACTCTTTATGTTTTTATTTTATTTTCTTTCTTTTTTTTTCCTATCTTTATTTTGGCTGACGTCAAACTCAGCTGTTGAAATATAATGGCTTTAATCAGTGACGTCGCTTCTTTTTTATGTACAAGAGGAAGCGGAAGTACGCTTTGTGTAATGAAGCGCCGTTTAAAAAATGTCTTAGCCAGCCATTTTATTTGTTCTTTCACACAAAAAAGCATTTTTTATTTATTTATCTTATTTTTTTTTTGTTAGCGGAGACATTTTTCTATTTTATTTTTCTGTAGAATGCCGTAGTGGGTGTGGTTTACTGAAAAAAATGCACATGCTATCAAATTGTATAAGAGGCGTGGTTTCATTAATCATTGTTGACACTGGTCTTTTATTCATTGAAGTGAAGGGGCGTGGCTTGCATTCGCATTTCAATGCAAATCTACTGTGATTTTCATTGAAAATCCTTTATTATCGGTTTTTCATAACTTCATTTTAAAAGTTTCGCACAATTTGTAATACAAAGTTGTTGGAGGGCGTAGCTAGCAACACTACACATGCGCATTATGGATGTTATGAAACCTTTTATATTTTAAACTGATTTTCGACTTTTTTAAATCTGATAAATTTACTAATATTGTTTTATATTTTTAATTTGAGATTTAATCAGATATTCTTAAACTTTTTCTGCATATTATTTGTTGTGCCATTTGGGTTATCTTCTCATCTTGGGGCCCCAGTTTTCCTTTGAATGAAAATGAACAAATAATAATAATCTAATATTTATTCACGTGCTTTATTCGTTTCTCCTTAACAATCTGTTCTAATAATTAACAATGTTTTGTGTATTGCAGAGCTGCTCGGAAGCAGTCGTCGTATGAACCTCAATGCCTTGGATTGTGACGGGTGAGTGTGCATGTGTGTGTGTGTCTATGGGACACACGTATTGTTTTCCCACGTAGCGTTGAAGTACAGTTGTAGCAGCAGCATGGGATTATTTATGACAATACAAAGTGTTGTTGGTTGTTGTCTGATTGGATTCAATTGGATCAGCCATTACTTGTTTTTGTGCTGACAAGTCCAAATGGCTCCCAAAAGACCTTGCCAACAGCCGCCATTACTACCTTCACTACCATTTTACCCCATCAGCCATTCAATAAATAAACAATGTCTCGTAAAATCTTAACACATTTTGCTTCGCCAACACCTGAATAATTAATTTACACATCAAAATTCTGACTGTACAACGTACGTAACTGTACAGTATACTGCATATACAATGTCCCATTTTACTTTTAGTGTTATATCAATTTCATTTTTATTGAAATATTTTCAAAATACAGGATAAAAATATGATTTTCGTGTGTTAAGTTTAAATTAGATTGCTACTTTGCTGGAAATTGTGTTATTTATAGCCAAATAAAAGTTGTCCAATTTGGTTTGGTTGAAAATGGTCTTATGCTGTACAAACATTACAAAGTACATAACGATATTTCTAATCGGTTATTATCGTTGCAGTATGACTTGCGTGCATCAAGCGACAATGTTGGGTAACGGTGCTGTGATGCGTGTGTTGCTTGAGGGTGGGGCCTTAGTGGACGCCAAAAATATAAATGGCCTGCGGGGCGTCCACCTAGCAGCATGGAGAGGCGATCTCCACATGCTCACTCTCCTACTCAACTACAATGCATCAGTCAACGAAGTATCCAACGATGGAAACGCCCCCTTGCATCTGGCTTGCCAGTGTGGACACGCGCACATTGTAAGTATTGAATCAATTAATAAACCAAAAAAGTTTTTTTTTATGGGAGAGTTTTCACTATTCTGTGTATTATTATTTTTTTAATGTTCTTTGCTAATTAAAACGTGTTTTTGTAGTTTGGTCTAATTTTAATTAAAATATCTAAGATTAAGTAATTCCATTATTAGGTGGAAAGTTTATTACACGAGTTCCATGCCAATCCGGCCGTTGTCAACAAGGACTTAAGGACGCCCTTTGACCTAGCTTGCGAATATGGACGCGCAGAGGTAAACAATGACTTGATTGTGATTGTATAGATTGGCATAACAAAGATTTTATATAATGGTGCAGATTGTGGAACTGATGTTGAATTCAATGGACGAGTCAATGCTGGATGCGAGTGCTGAGGATATGGCGGACAATCGGCGCACGACCTGCCTCCATCTGGCGGCTAAAAACGGCCATGTTGACGTTATCAGGTGAGTAATTAGGTCGTCTAACTAGACCAACTTGTCGCTCAATTTTTCTCCTTTTATGGGTTTATTCTTATGTAATGTTAGTACAGCACTCGTTTAATCGATTTAAAATTTTAAATTACTTTTTATAAAGGTTGCTGTTGAGAAGTGGTATCGATATTAATCGAAGTACTTTGAGAGGAACATGTTTGCATGAGGCGGCTCTCTATGGAAGGTTCCAAGTGGTCCAAATGCTTATTGAGGTAATTGTTGCCACAAATACTTGCTGAAAACAATGTAAGAAACAGTGAAAAAATTTGAGAAACTTTTGAAATACAGTATTAAGATATAAAGCACTGCAAACATTGAGTGTTAAATCGTAGCCAAACTTAAATAAACATAACATGGAACGTTGCTAACTTTATTATCATGTCTTGAAACATTGACAGTTCTTAAACATTTATACCGTATACGTTTTAGAAACTTTGTCTAGAGAATTGGTAAAATACTATTGAGACTTTTAAAAACATTATTCTGAATATGGTAACCTTGTTTATAATATAAAAAAAAACATCAACATAATATTTGGTTACTCATTGTAAATACTGATCGTAATATGAAATAAACTGACAAACATTGGTTATCAACTTATCTTTTTGAAATTTAATGAAACATCACACGGATTTGAGATATTTCAAAAATATTTAAATTTGGTAATAAAATATTTTTTTAAAGCTGAAATCAATGATGTAATACATTTGGCGCCATCTGTTGATGAATAGATGATTTTGTAATATACAGGGTGTTTTTATTTAATGTGGGGTGTAACGAAATATTTATACAGTATGCGTTATAATAAATTTTTAATATGTATAAGAAAGTTAGCAAAAAAATTGAAAATTTATTTTAATAAATACTGTAAAAAAGCGTGTAATGGCATGTTATGTTTATTATTTTTAAATTTTTTTTATTTGCTCTGATTTCAAACAATGAGTGTTGTTGTGTCAGATTATGTTGAATAGCATGGCTTTGTTTGTAATTTGAGTCTTTTACTTGTCATCATCTTTTTCTGTTCTTCCTTCGTTGACACTTTTATTCATGTTGTTTCAGTGTGGTGTTGATGTCAATAGGTCCAATTCATACGATCAGACAGCTTTGGATATTGTTAAGACGGTTACATCGTCCTCCAGAGCCGGAAGAGACATTAAACAGATGCTCAAAGGTAATACAATTAGCATTTTAATGTTTGATCTAAAGTGTTGTTACTCTCAAATTCATTTACTGCAATGGTTAGTTAATTGGAACTTATCGTTTGATAAAGCGACCATATCAAATAATAATTTGAAGTCGTGCGACATTTGTCTTGGTATTTTTTTGTGACAGTGATATCATATTCTCTAAAGTGTGACAGAAAAGTAGTCGTTTGTGATGATTAATGAAAGGATATTCATAACGTAATACCAGACACATTTATATAGTCATTTTTATTGGCAAAAAATCTTAAAACTTTTTATAATGAAGTTGCTGACTTTGATGTGTTTCTTCTGAAATTAGTAAATCAACATTGTTGATTTGTAAAAAGTTACACAAGTATAATTTTACATAATAACAAGACTGAAAGGGTTTTTAAATTCGTAGTATTGTTAGTTGTATAAGGGATATTCAAGCTTAGCAATGTAATTCCTTCGCTTTATGCGCAATGTTTAGTCATTTCAAAAGCATTATTTGGTAATAAGACATAGCAAACACAAATAACAGTCGTTAAATCGATTAATTAAACATTGTTTCTAAGTCAGACGACTTTTGTCATCGGCATTCCATGTTGAAACTATGAAGTTACTCGACATTTGTTTCCACATCTAATAACAATAAACATCAAATCACAGTCGCGAAATTTAAAGTAATTAAAATAGATTGAAAAAAGTGGGAAATGACTGTAGTCGTGTGACTAGTGTTATGACAAGTAGATGAGAGGGGCTGTTGTAATTAGTACACATAGTTTTATGTCATTTTAATGAATGTCATTGACAGAGAGAGCGAGCGAGAGAGAGGGAGGAATAAGATGAAAAGGGTGAGGAGGATGAAGCAGATGGGATGTGGGCGGAAGCCATAAAATCTGTTCCCATTCACCCCTCTCTCTTGTATATTAAAGCCCTTGGATTTAATTAAAATGGCGTCTTTGATTGGATCTTGGTTAATTTCGAATAGTTTAAATTAAGCCACGCCTACACATAATCTTCATAAATGGCGTTGACCTATCTTACGTCTATCCACCCCTCTTTTACTGATATTTGCGAATCGAATATTCTTAAATGAGCGCTTATCGAGCGGCTGCGATGAAGCGGCAGGGGTGACGAGCAGATAATCCTTTGCCGTTGAAAGTGAATGTTGAGAGGCAGCCGCTGTCCTCTTTGTATCGGATGATGATTTACACGTGACTTCGATTTCGCTGGTGTTCGTTCGTGTCAAATTTGGCGATTATATTCAAAGCCAAAATAGTTACCATATTGTGACAGATTTTTAGTTAACTAGTCAAGTTTATTAATGGTAAGTGAATTTTTCAGTTTAAATTAGTATAGATAGGAAACTCGGTCATATTCGTTAAGAATACAGTTTGAAATTTTGTAAATTATTTTAGTTTTTTTTCATATATTTGCATGATTTAAGATGGTCTTAGAGAATGAAATGTATTTAGAGGAAAACATTTAGTGATTTTAGGCGTTTTGCCGTTTATTTTAAGAAATAAAAATGTTTGTATTGTGTGGTTGCCTATTTCAGGGGCTTTTGGTTGTTTTGCATAAAGAATTCATGCCCACATGGCTTTACAATGGACTTCAACTTGAACTATATTGAAGTTGCTAAGTTACTTATTGTTTACTGTTTTTTGTTTAATTTTTTTTATAAGTGTTATTTTAATGTGCTTTATATAAGTAGCCATTAAAATTCATTTTTGATTTATTTATTTTATAATTTATTAATGAATTTCATTGAATCTGCATAAAGACTTTTAGCCCACCATATTAAATTAAAGTCTGAATTAGTGCTATTTTTATTTTGATCAAACTAGCTACTATATTATTAAAACTAAGTTTTATTTATTCATTTGATGGGTTTTGATGTAAAAAATTGCTGTTTTGTTCATGACATGTAATGGGTGGTGGTGAGGAGAGAATAAATGTCGCTGTCCCATGTAATATGCTGTCAACACAAATCCACATAACTCCACTGTATATGCAAATTTAAATGGAAGTATAGAGGAGTTTGAGGGGGAGGTTATGACGTCAAAGGTTGTTTATTTTCTTTTTAGCTAAATTGAACTCCATTAAATTCGCTTCACTGTTTTTTACCGTTTCTCACAAAATGCCTTCTGCTCCCTCTCTTATTAAATCACAGGAATAATAACATGTACAACAAAAGGGGAAAAAATACACAGAGGAGAGAGGATCATACAGGGCTATGGATTAGGGGGAGGGGCCTAAAACAAAAGATCAAACCGCACTCACAAATTAACCAAATACTGTACATAGCTAAAAAAAATATATATCACAAATATAATAATGTTGAAAGCTGCATATATCGTGTATAAAATATCGAATTTTAGACACCAGAAGCCACACACTTAGGGTATTAAAACCGTAAATTTAGATCCTTAATGGAAAGTTTTGCTTGTGAAAACGTTGTGTAAATCAAACGGAATGTCGTGAATTGAATGCAAAATGTGTTTATTAAAAGTTGATTTTGTAGATGTTTTAATTTGTGATAAAATATATTTAATGTCAATTTTTGAAAAATTGTTTAACTTAAATTTAATTTTTATTTGTCCTGCAAGTTAAATTAAAATTTTTTTGTTGCCAAAGTTAAGACATTTAGAATTGAAGTTGGTGTTTTAATGCTAAATTGAATTACATTAGTAAAACGTGAAATGAATTTCTTTTTTTTATTCTTTCCCCAAATGGAAAATTTAAAAGAAAATGTTTTCAATTATTTGAAATCGATATGATTGAATCGAATTTGTTAATTGAATGCGTTTAAGGGTTGTGAGAGGTGAAAATGTCATTGACGTCATCTATAATGGAAGTAGCACCCACTCATCCACCCCCACTTGTCATTCTCCACTTTCCTCCCCACTCCCTCTTATTGAATTGAATTCCCCTTCTGTACCCCCCTTAAGTCTATCCACTGAGAAAATCCAATTAAATTGAAAGTTCAAATTGATCCAAAAAAGAAAAAGAAAATCAAAGGGTGGGCGTGGTCGCATTTAACACGCCCACTATTCAATTGTCACACAATAATGTAGTAGGCGTGGTTTAACGTTTAATTAACTTCAACCAATAATATGCAATTGAAAACAATTACATGATTAAACTCGTGTCTGTGTAATCGAAATTTAGACATTTTAGAACGTCCTACAGTGTTTCAAATTTTACTTTTAGAAGTTTTATTAGCGTTATGACATATTCAATATTAGTTTTGGTTGGATTTAATAATAATTTGTACGATTGGCTATTGCATACTAATCGCGTGATATTCTAAATTTAAAGTTTATTTGGTAATTGAAGTGACATAAGCTTCTCTAATGATTTCTTTTGCATGACGTTTAATGGCGTGAAACGAAATAGAATGTAAACCTGGATTTCTAGTTCTGGACTGAGTGCAAATACGCATGCTCTGTATATTGAATCAATTTGCAGCAGCTGTTTTTGTCTTTTTTTCTTCTTTTATTGTTATTACTAGCAATGTAGACTGTGATTGCGCATGCGTTGTTGTCTAAATAGCAATGATCCAGGTCCAATTAGGTGAAGGAGGGGCCACTATTGAGACCCAAAGGACCATTTTGCTCTGATTTCAGCCGCCAAATAAAATTAAAATGAAAACGTAATTGGGAAACCACGCCTTCTCTTCCTCCTCCTACTAATGCATCCCCAACACACAAAACGTCTTTGATGACGTATTTAAGAGTACTAGTGGACATAGTTGACAATCGATATATCGATGTATCGATTAGCAGAGAGAGGAAAACGAATTATTTTTTCTTTCCCACAAACAACAACAAAAAGAAAATAAAAAAAAAAGAAAATGAAAGATTTCCCGCCAACAACAAACAACATGGAAGCTGCTGATGACAAAATGGCTGTCATTCCCTGTGGTCACCAGGGGCGGCCTGTCACTCATTATCAATTGTTATCATTACTACTTTTCTACTAACATATTACATTGTTTACTATTAAAAAAATGGCACAAAGAATTATTATGACAATTATACTATAGATTTTTTAATGGTAGAAAATGCAAGGAGGTGAGAATCGCCACCCACTGAACATATTTATTTGAATGAAATGACAATGTTTACTCTGTTGCTATGGAAACATTTTAATGTCTTAGTAATTTAAGATCTATAATACAAGTAGTATAGTCAGTTGCTTATATGGGTTTTTTATTCAACTTAATCAAAATAAGAACTTTTTTTGAATTTTGTAGGATTTAGTGTATTTTATTTCAGTTAGTCTGTGTTAAGAGGCTTTTGTTAATAAAAATATGCAAATTTCTAAACTGATTCTAATTTTCATATTTGCAATTCAAAGTATACAGGGTGTCTCAGTCATTCAAATGTCATCTTATTGCGATTTTGTATTGTTAACAGTGGTTTCCTATTTAGCATTAGCTGAATATGCTTATTAAGTAATTAATTCATCCAACTCTAAAATATTAGTTTATTTTTATTAATTGTGTCAATTATAAGATCGTTATGCCTTTCTATGTATTTTTTGTGGCACCTTGTAACTGTATGCAAGTTTTCAAAGGGAATATTTGCAGTTGTTGACGCACTTTAGTCGTTACATTTTGAACAATAACTTAGAAACGGAATGGGCTAAAATGAAGTGGGTTTAAGGACCAAAATTCAATGCAAAATAAAGCCTGGTGAATGTACTGTACATTATTTTCATACTTTAATTTATTTTGTAAGCTCATAATGGCTAGCAATTTTAAGTTTAGCACCCATTTTCATAATGACTTCAAATTTCCACATCTCTTTAACGCTAAACCATTTAACGGATTACATTTAATAGCTCAAACTTCACAGTATAATTAGGTAGTGTTACCACAGTGAAAATATTCGTTTTTTATTGGGTTTTTTATTTGTATTATTATTTATATTTGACTTTTATTTATTTTTTGTTGAAATTTTCAGATGCTTCTAGTGCAGCGGAAGCGGTTACAGTGAAGGATTATTTACCGCCATTGGGTGATTCCAGTGCTCTCAGCTTAAAGGAAGGCGACTACGTCACCGTAAGTTCTTATTACTCCTTATAGTGGCGGGCGTGGCTTATAAATCTCTCTTGCTCTTTGAGAAAAATCTTTTTGGTTATAATTTGTTTGGTAATAAATAATAAAATAGAAGAAAAAATGTTTTGATGACGTCATAAAATGTCCATCCAATGGCCGACAATGATCGTAAAAAGGAGATTTTCACTTTTATTTGGAAAAAAGAGAGAGAGATTTACGAAGCTTTACGTCTTTTCAATGCTAAATTGTTATTGGACCTAACAAATCACCTGCAACTACGTTCACACTAAAGGGAATATGACCGAACATGTTACGTCACGTATTCAAAGAAGGATTCAAAATTAACAAGATCATTTAAATTTTTTAACTTTGATTTTATGATAAAATTAACTTTCTAAAATCGAGAGCAAATTTAAAACTAGTTATGTAAATTTTTGAAGGAGTTTTTATTTTTAAATTTTAAAACGCTGTTTATTTTAACAAAATTGTCACGTGGTTGTTGTGGCTTTTGTTTCCATGACAGCCACTGAATCTTTAATATTTTTCCTTAATAATTTGAAATTCTGTTGGCGTGCTGTGATTGGCTGTTTGGAATCATATAAAAATGTTTTATTCATTTTCTTTAATTTTGAAAATGAAGAAGCGGAAATGACGAGTGTTGTTTGAGTATAGTGTGAATGTGGTTGTTGGGAAAATCGAGATAGAGATCACCTTACATTCGCGGTGGGTGTGAGGTGAGGAGGAGGAGGAGGGGATGGCAATGGCAGTGGAGATGGGTAGGTGGGATGGAGAAGGCGGGTGGCTGTGTGTGTGTATATGTGGTAAAATCAATATGTAGAAAATGAGATGGATATACTTTTATAGCTTTTAAACGACCGCTAGGTGGCCACTGTGTCGTAAGCGGCGATAAAAGGAAAAATATTATGGCCATCTACTCTAAAATAATAACCATCCATCATTATGACGTCAGCAAATCAATACTCAACCGATAAACAATTAATACAAACACCAGGAGGCGCTTTTTATCGCATTTTAGTTAATTGTCTCAATTCTACCAATAGTACAGCAGATTTTTATTTGCATGTTAATGGTTGATTGACCACAGTACAGCGTTATTTTATGCGCTTTAGTGGTATAAAATACTTCGCAATCATTGAAGTTAAGTTAAAACATCAAATATATTTGAACGTTGTTTTATGACAAATGTATTCGTGACAGTTTAGTCACTGCTACACTGGTACCGGTACTATACGTTTCTCTGAATCCAAATACGATTAATGAATTAGGTTTAGCTACCTAGTGTATAATTATACTGAGTATTTTGAATTAATGTCATAGTGTCTTTTTGCATAGGATTATACTGCACGAAATTGCCAAGAAAGAAATGAGACAAATTTTCATTGTAACATCTTGTTTCTTCATTGGCAATAATGCGCAGTTCTTATAAACTGAATATAGTGTAGGACAAAACAGTATTGAAAGTCACTTGTGTGACACCAATTAAACAGC
Organism: Helicorthomorpha holstii; assembly: GCA_013389785.1. Taxonomy (NCBI): domain Eukaryota; kingdom Metazoa; phylum Arthropoda; class Diplopoda; order Polydesmida; family Paradoxosomatidae; genus Helicorthomorpha; species Helicorthomorpha holstii. The sequence continues at coordinate 9,415,646 of JAAFCF010006680.1, read as the reverse complement.
ATCTTGTGTAATTTAGTTAACATTACATTACAAATAGTTAAATTTTGAAGTTAGTTTTTTGTGACACACTGTAATCTTTGTATTTTCAATGGCACATGTGCAATTGTACAGGGCGTGCGATATTTTACATTATAAGTTATTGACATATAACTCAAGTTGCTGAAATAACTAACAGATGCTACCTGACATTATAACAGACGAATGTTTATAGTGTAATACAGTGCCTGTGTTTTTCTTATTTTTCTTCTCTCCCCGTGGCATTTAATGACGTCACAGCAGCTGTTTGAAATTGCCCTTTTCTCTCACTCTAACAAAATAATATTTTTATTTATTTTATTTCGTCCACTTATTTCATTAGCTTCTTCGTCTTGTTTTTTTATCCTATTGTTTACGTGTGAACGGTTGAACACGTCGGGCGCATGCGCGGTTGGTTGAATGGGAAGTTTAAATCACACTAATTGTTCGTAACAACAAAAAATTTTCAATTTTATGTGACGTAAATAAGCGTTTCCCGGGCATTTTTCCTCCCACCTACGCCATCCCACCCACAGCGGTGATGGCTCACCCTCAGGAGAAGAAAAAAAGAGAGAGAAAATATATTCTCATCGATTTTTATGCTTTTGGTTTTGGTTTTGCTTCAATTTATCATCTCTTCTTCTTCTTCTCTTTGAGCATCACTCTGGCTCGCAGCTTCCCTCTTCCCTTTCTCTCTCTCTGGATCAATAATCTTCTATCTCCACCTCTCAGGACCTAAATACATGCATTTCTACAACTTGAAAATATTTATACATTTGCTGGTTTTTTTTCTTCGCCGTTTTGAAAGAATGAATAAAAATTTGTTTTACGCTGCAACTAAGGTTTTGCTTACCTGTTCATATGTAGCTACTGCATTTATTTAATTAACTACATATGTAAATATGTTATGAACATTCACTTACCTTTGCATCATGTAGCTTTAATAAAGTTGGCAATTTTCATATTATTCGTGAAAATGTTAAAATAATGTAACTGTGACACCCTGTAATCATCGTATTGAAAATGCAATAGTTACAGGGTGTCATTAGTAAAACTTTAATTGTTTTAATTAAACATTTTCTTTTAAGTACCGGTAATAAGTGTTTTTAAAACTAATTAACGATATTACATTATTATTAATTAGCCATTACTAATAATTTAGTTAAGTAATTTAAAAGGTAGTGTTTGAATTTGAAATACAACTGGGACATGTTGTAAAAGCTCTCATTGAATATTCATTAACGCAGAGAGTCACTTGGAAATTTATCTTAAGAAAATATTAACCTAATTCGGTGCCTTGTTTCATTATTATTTTTTTTAAAAATAATTACGTCGCTACATGCACATTCACATTCAAAGTACATTGAATACTGGGTGTCACTCACATAGCAAATTTAATTACAGGAAAATTAATTACTTTAACTAATACTGCTGTCGTTTCTATTCTCTTAAACATAGTTTTGCTGTGTATTAGTGTTATATATGAAGTTATTTCAAAAACTGTCAGTTGATGTATGGTACTGGTAGTGAATGAGGAAATATTGTATTTTGGCCCCCTGGCGGTCAATTTGAGTAATAAGCGGAAGTTGGTGTTCATAATGTGATGCTAAATCGATATATTTAAATGGTGTGTGAGTGTTAAACCAGTCTCATTTATCATAATCTTGCGCTGACGTTTCAAAGTGGCTAAACGATAATCGATATATCGATGTTTATAGGTGTTGGAACAGAATGAAGATGGCCGCTGGAGGGGCGTGGTTTTTGGCGACAATCATATTTCCCGTTCCGGTTATTTCCCGTCGTCCGCTGTCGCTCTGCTAAACAGACAAGGTAAGCAACCCATTGATTTAATTAATTAGCTTCATCAACTTTTGGCAGGTGTTACTATCAAATTTTGTGGGTTTAATTACGGCAGTTGACTTTAACTTAGTGAACATTTTTCTAATGATGCTTAACAGCTGAGTTAATTAGCTATATGGCAAAGTTTAATGGTGATTATCAATTAATTGGATTGTGTAACTGGCACACGCGACTTGCGTTGTAGAAATAATATATTGCGTTAAGAAATTAAAACGATGTCTCGTGTGACATGCGTTGGTTTTCTACTGTTAAATTTCGTCGATGGAATAATTAACATTGAAGTTCAAAGTCTATTGCAAGCGAGTTCTTTTTTTCAATTAATTTTTAAGTGTAACAGAACTGTCTCGTGAGACGTTCGTTGATAGTTTTTATGTAATTCACACGCGTGCTAAATTAATCGTTGCTCAACTTAAAGATCGCGTGCAGTATTACTTTAGTAATTGGAAAAACAACCGCAAAAATATCTCGCGTGACAAGCATTGATTTTCCACTCTAAACTTCGCCACTCAAATAATTAACATAGACGATCAACGTTTAGTATTTTGCGAGTCATTTATAATCATGTTTTCAATTTGTCTCGTGAGACTTTTGTTAATTGTCAAAAATAATTTAATTGTTATGATGTGCATGCGGAATTAGTCGTTGCTCATCAGAGATTCCCATTTCCCCAAGACTTAAAAGTTTCATTTTTCCTATTAAACTGAAGTGAGCATTTTGTTTTGAGTTCAAAGATAATTATGAATGATTGTCATTTATCAAAAAAAGAAGAAAAAATTATCCAAAATGTGTGCGTTGATTGTATTGCTAGTTGTTCAACACATGGTCCCGCGTCTATAGATAAACATGGAGCTTCCAATGTTTCGAGTACCTTATTTTTGATGGGCTTTTTCAGTATCAGTTTCAACTTTCCTCATTGACTTTAACGTGAACTTTAATCTACAGGGTGTTTTGTCAATTGTTATCATATTTTGAAGTGTGCACTTGTGCTTTTTTATCAGTTTTTTTTTACGATTACGAGAGCTTAGTTTAGTGGATGAAGTGTTGTTGAGGGGGTTGAGAGGTCAATGTTTTACGAAATTTTAAACATAATAATAAAGAAAGCGAAAAGGATACAGACAGCCATTTTAAACGGGGAAAAAAAATGAAACTAAAAAACTTAAACGATTTTACGCTTCACAACTTTCTCAATTTTGCCCATTTTTTTAATACTTCACTGCCATGAGTGGATGGGAACAGATCAAAAGAGGTCACAAGGTCATTTAGCAGTTACACTTGGTGGTTTAGGTAGCGACATCTAGCGAGAAAGATGAAAACCGTATGCCGTTTACTAAATTTCAAAAAATAACCCTTTTCTTTACTTCTTAAACATTATTATTATTTTTAATTAAGGAATTAGCAACAAAAAATTATTAAAAGGAAACGATCGAGTATTTTGATTAATCAATTTAATTATTACGAATACATTATTGTATTAGGTCATAATGACATGGGAACTAATGTTGGCATTAATTTTGCATGAAAATGAGTTAGTAATGATTGATAATTGGTATGTAATTAGTGAACGTTATCTCACGTTCCCACAATAGATATGGGACAACTTTATACGCTTTTTAAGTAGCTAAATTAGCTTGGGACAATGGGAATTTGCCCTGTGGGAAAAGTATGTACAAAAGGAAGAGGAATCGAAAAAAAAAATTGTTATGAGGTTGTTGTTGCTGCAGACGACCTTGGGGGAAGAAGGAAGTTTGAGTTATGTGGGGGAGGTCAAAATTACCAGGTAGATGCACTTGTGACGTCAGAACCGGTTTTTAAGTAACAGCAGAATTTAACCAGCAAAAAATAATAACAATTAGAGCACCCTGTATTTCTAGTGCATTTTTTCAGTGTAACTACTGTATATAGTGTGAAAAAAACTATTTGTTTTTAATATTTAAAAAATACACGGATTTTTTGTTATTTTTAAGATGAAAAACCTCAACTTTTATGGAATCAATATTGTATTCATGTGTTTTTTATGTAGTGAATACATTTTTTTATAATATGAAAATGTTAAAGATCTTATAAAATTAACATAAAAATGTCCTACATAAACAGAAATGGCCTTTATAAACCGTTTACATAATTTACCAGATGCTTCATTAACATAATCCGCCACTTGAGAAAAAAAATTCGTGCAACATTTTGCGACTTCTTTTTTCTTCTTGGTATTTTCGATCGACTAAATGTTTTCCCATCAATGTATTTCCTATCCACATTAAATCATCGCCTTTAAGTTGAAACCGGAAATCGTCACTTAAGACGAAGGATTAGCAGAGGATTATCCACTGTCCTTAACTGTATTAGCGGCGGTTGAAATCAGCTGTTGTTGTCGCTGGTGGCGCATGTTAATTGAACGGATCATTCAGGCCATGTTAGACGGTTAGATTACGTAAAACTCGTCTTTTTTATATTGTTATTAGTGGGTTGTTGGAGGTAACACCTGGGGCAAGGTAACATACTCTGCAGTTGGTAAGAGGGGTTAAATGAAGGGGACTTTCATAAACATTGTCATTTTCAGCAGAAAACGTCTGCACTGTATACATGTTATTAGCGACAATTGCTTTTGTTTAAATACTTATTTTTAATTGCAATTAGCCCATTAAAATTTCGTTAATAATTAATTTAAATGTCAAGAGAGTTGCCAAAATTAATTTGAGTTATGTAAGACAATTATAGTGGTGAACCAATTAGCTAAAATATTAATTAGTGTTATTGCTTGTTTTTGATGTTACATTGAAAACAATTAATTTAGCTCTTTAAATCCAAATTAAACATTGGTTGAAGCGTTAATTTTTAATATAATTCCTATTTTACTACACTAAATTACTAAATTAAGTCATTTAGGACACGTAATGTTTACTTTTCCATGGGTGTTGTTATTTTCTAAACACCCTGCATAGAATTGATGTACAATATACCCATCACCCCTCAGTTTTTAAATAGAAAGTATCATAGAAAAACTGATAATGAACTCAACCACATAGAATGCTGTTCTTTTGCTACTGAGCCTACCTTTCAAGTTTCTCCCCTCCTACTAATCTACCTACCTTCTCTCTTCCCTCAACAAAATTAAACCACGCCCACTGAGTATGGCGTATCTTTGTTACGTGAGGAACTGAAGAGTAGAATATGTGCCGAGTGTGGGGGTGTATGGAGGGCGTTGGTAACACCTGAGAGAGCGAGCGCGCGGGTACAGCCAGCAACAGGGCTCTCTATCCCATCGCCAGTTATTTACTATGCATTTGACGTGGCTGAAGTTGGATTAAATAACCAAATATAATTAACAAAAAAAGTGTTTTAAGTGCATATGAGGACGTTTTTATGCTGTGACTGTCGCTGTCTTTACGAATGCAAAAAAAAAGAGGGGTAAAATTGTTCGAAAATAGTTTGTTGCTCCGCCATATTTGTTATTCTCCCTCTCGTAACAACTTTGCTAAGCTACAAGTGGAATATTTAACCTTTGACCTTGCATTCTATGATTACGTCTGACTAATGGATTAATCAATAAGCTAACTTGAGATCCTAAAATGCCGTTAAAAATTAAAGGTTAGTTGGATTAATTTTGTATGTTTAAAAACAAGAAAAGTTTTTTTTTGGATTGCGATTTGTTTAGCTGCACCCGCGTTGTTATTCACGCTGAATTTTAAGTTAATCTTGTAGTGTGTGACATTGAATAATAAAACATTTTCAATGTCATATGTACAATATTGTGTTTGGCTGAAATTGCGTTGATATTTAGCTTGATGCTATGATTATGTAAATGTCACGTAATTTAAAATACAACTACAGTTTCTATGAATGTTAGCATTTTTTATAAGTGAGATAGGAGTGGAGACGGGCGCGAATTTGTGTAGCCGTGGTCGATGCAGGTGCTGCCGGCAGCTGAATCGTCTCAATCCCCCAGGTGTTCCATTCTGTACAGCGGCTCGCCTATATATCCATCCATAAGCCTTTTATGGCTCTTATTTCTGCTCTTTTATTTAAGACGCACGTGCAGCAGCTGTTCTTTTCTATTATTTATTGCCATTGCTATGACAACCAACAAGTAAAATGCTTTTACTGCTGCACTGTACTTGGGTTTCATGTTTCTTTAATGACGTGCAGTGTAGTACATGTTTCATTATTATATTATTTTAATTAACATTGAGACGGGGTCACAGAAGCTATTGTACTGTATTATGGCCAAGAAAATACCGTACTTAATGTGAAATTTTAACTTTCATTTTTTTATTGCATATTGTAAAATTCCAAAATTGAAAACAGTGATTATTTATAGTTGTGTTCACTGTTCTTGTCTAGTGTAGGCGTGACTTGGGTGAAAGGGCACATATTCGACCCATAAAGGTCATCATTTTCGTCACTGTTCACTGCTTATCCTTGATATTTATTAGTTTACTTCCATTATCAATTGAAACTTAGTGTTGCTATTTTCATTTAGTTAACATTAGAATTCTAAATGTAATCCATTTACTTTTAGTACATTTTACTTTAGTGTAAAAACACTGGTAGGTTTCCTCGAATTCGTTCACGCTCGTTAAATGTTCGTTATTGCTTGCTAGCCAAATACGAATAATATTATTATATGATCAACACTTGGAATAATTAAACGGTGGTAATGAGTCTGAAATTGAGATTAACGCAACGCTTAATGACGTTGAAAGTGACATTCAGTTGCAATTTGACCCGGCTATTCGTGATTGCTCGTTCCGGTTCGCTAGCGGATTAACTGAGTAACCTTCAGTATTGTTTTAAGCATTTTAGCAAGTACAGATTAATCACGTTTGCTCACATTAACGCTTCATGACGTCACTTAACAATACCGTAAAAACAATAGCAATAAAGTTAGAATTCGGTCGACATTGGTTTTGGTATTCCGTGTTCGTTGCGCAACTATCATCGCGCGAATTTAACGCTTGTTCAGCCAATTTAAAGAGGAATTTTTTTTTTATTTGCATTAAATCTAATACAGTACTGTATAAATTGAATTCAGCAAATAAGCTCGTTGACGCATTTGATGTCATTTTTTTTTTTTTTTTTGATTGAATTTTAGGAATCGCAAAAATGTGACATGATGAAATTTAATAGAATTAAATTCGTTGCGTAACGAACATTTCACACGAATGTAGCATTTATCATTGAATTTAATTAAATGGCTAATTGTGATTTGCTTGAAGTGGAAATTTGTGAAGTAGAATCTGCATTTATATAAATCGGATTGGATGATTATTGTAATTTGTAAGGATTCGTCGATAATATATTGCTTTTGTAGACTTTCATTTAATTTTGTTGCATTCGTTGGCAAGGCTATTTTTGCACGTGCAACGCCCGAATCGAATTTAAAAATTTGGATAAATGGAATAATTAATGACGTTCTAAATTCAATTTAGTTAAATTCGTTGTTGTTACTAATGTTAATTGACGTCACGTGCGATTTGTCAAAACAAAATGGTTTTCATTGAGCATGCGCATATGTGATTTTTTAAGTGCACTATAGTGACGTCAGTGATTAGTATGAAGTGTTTACTTTTTTTGGAAAACATTTTTTTTTTACTGTTCTTTGTGCTGATTAAAGCGCTCAAGAGATTTTAATTATCTTAACGACAGTTGAGCTTAATTAAAGCGCTGACATTGTGACATGAGAATTGGGTCACGTGATGCTCATAATTTTACATATGGCCTCTCTTTAAAACTGGTAATATTATGGGAAGAAGGTGTGTATGTAATGTGTATGTTGCTGAAAAGTTGTGGGTGAGAGGTCAGCGTCCCCTTGAAACTAGCAGACGACAACAAGAGATAAAACAGACGCCATTATCACACACCCAATATGGCTACAAAAAATTTTTAAATACCAAAAAGCTATACAGCAATTTTAATAAAAATATTGTAGTACAGTAATTTGGTCCAACTAGTACACCCTGTAGATTGCCATACAATTTCAGTTCTTACTTACATGGTGTCTCTAAAATATTTGCACAAGTTTTTATCTTTAAATGGGTTGATGTTTTTGAGACCTTCAGGTAATCTAATAAGGACACCCTGTAAATTTTATCAGCAAACATTTTTGGCTAAACTATCGGCTAAAATTTTTAAAACTTTTATTTGAACAACTTTGTTAATTAGACTAGTTAATTATGAAGTATTATAATTATTATTAGTTTGCAATATAATTTAAATGAAATTTGAACTTTTAATGTTTTGTATGCAGGGTGTCTACATTTAAAAAAAAGCTGATTGGGCGTTGTCAGTCTTGTTACTTATCTACTTGTTTAATTAATTAGTCTGTTAACCACCTACAATGTAACTGTAAATTTGGCGCCAAAATTAAGTTAAAGCTTTTTTTTTACTTTTATTTCTCGGGAGAATGTAATTTTGGCGCCAAATTGTTAATATTATTTTTCTCCCAAGGTAAATTGCGGCGGTTTATTAGGTTAGTGGGGGGTCAAAAGGGTGGAGTCGGTAAATTGTCTGTCACTACATAGTTGCATGTCACTACGCTTTTCTTAAATATTTCGTTTGATGACTTGACGTCGTCATTTCAAACTTTGGGGGGATTTTTTTGCTTTGGCTATTTCAGCATTACATTTTTACATGGAATTCGTTTTAAATTTTTTGTAAATTTTAAAAATATTTGGATTAAGTTGTCCAGTTAGAGAATTTGTAGTATCGATAAGTTTTTTTCTCATCGCGATTTATAACACATTCTAATATACCTTAAAGGTTATTTAATAAGTTATTGTGGAAATAATTTCCGTAAAAAGTGACAAATTTTTAAACTGGTACTATAGTCCATGTTATCAATAATAAAGGAAGGAGTCTATGGCACGCAATGAATTTCAGATTATTTTCAATTGTATGGTTACTAAAGCTGGGCAATATTGGCAAGTTTTGATATATTTGAGCATTTTGATATTTATCAATTACATAAAAAATGTGCAACTTTTTTACTTATAAAGAAATGAGACTAATTTGCGTAAGCTCAAATCCATATTTGTCTTGTTTCTTTATTCTTCTTCAAGTGATGAAACAGTTACATTGGCTTCAATGATTAAATTTATCATAATTTAGTTGATAATACAATGGAGTAGAGGAGTTTTCTAACAATAGGTCTTTAAAATCCAAAATTTAAATAACTTAAGTTCTTAGATGTGATCGTTAACGACAGGAGTATCTTTTCTAATGACTGATTTTAGAAATTTATAATACGAGATTTAATAAATGAATAAATTCAACATACCCTGTATATTTGAAATGGTATCTTGCATAGTGTTTAATAATAAGATTTAATGTGACATTTTATTTCTGTTATAGTGGGTGGCGGTGGAATGCGTGGTAGCAGTAAGCAGTCTTCACAAGCTAAGAAAGTGGCTCCACCTGTGGTACCTGGAGGCGAAATGTCTAGGAGCAGACCGGGATCCAATCAGCAGGCTGCAACTCCCACTAGATCAGGTAATGTGTCTCCATCTAGTGAGCTTCCAACACAATTGTATGTGAATGACCTCTTTTGCCCATCGATTTTTCTTGTTTTTATTCTGACGTCACTGAAATTGATGGGAAGAAGCCATTATCGTTGTCAGCTGTTGTTGCGTTTTCAATTGACCCGCCATGTGAGGGCGCTTTTATCAATTATGATGACGTCAGTTTTACTTCTCAACTGTTTTTAGACTTTTATTTAAGGCGATAAATTGAGCATAAGAATTTTTTTTATGACAATGTACAAACGTTTTATGGTTGCACGTAAAATATTTGAAGATAAAGTTAAATGGTTTGAAGTTTACGAGGCGTTTAAAAATTTTCAACTGGACACTCTGTATGCATAGATAACTATGAAGTTATACAGGGTGTCTCAACTTGATTATCAGGCTATTTAATAATTAAAAATGTAAATGTTCTAATTTGCAGTTTCAAATACAAAAATTACGTTGCGATTTTTATGCATGATTTTGAAATAATTTTAAAGAAAAGTAATACTGAGCAAGATGTATTTATGCTCATAGAAAATCTCATTAGGAAGCAAAGAATAGCAGGGGGTTGTTCTTATAGCAAACTTAAATCGCAATAGATTTACTTATAAATCATCCGAACCCTGATCTAATCATCTCAATTTCAGATTGCAGTGACAGTGGGATGTATATAACCTTACCTAACGGAAGTTGCACGTCATCACCTGTTCATCCATACTCCAACTCATCTTCCTATGCACTGTACTCAGGACATCAGGTAAATTCAAATTTTCTAGACAATATTACGTTCAAAACTCTTTTAAAATGTGAAAGTTTTAATCGTGAAAAGTCTTGATGTAATTGGCGTATGAGACGCGCTGTCTGTTTACGCGCCTTTTATGCTACGTAGACTTTGAAAGTCGGTTGTCATGACAACCATGTAATTGTACAATCTCCATTGGAAACGGTTGAAATTGAAAAGGCACAACCTACACATAACAGTGCAATGATGATGATGATGATGAACTCGAAAATAAGACTAAAAAAATTACTTTGTTGCCAGACAAATACTAAAATATATCGTCTGTTTTTCATCCAACTTTATTGCTGCATTTCATGCACTTTTTATTATAAATGTTGGAGAAGGGTTTTTTTTCTCTAATTTTGTAGACATACTAACAATTTCATCTTTGTTTTATTTTTTTGTTTTTGTTTAATATTTGCAATAAAAAATTGTTTGTTGAGGATGCGCGTACGTTTTTGATTTAAAAGGGAACTGCGCATGAGCATCAATCAATAATTTTTTTTCTTGTGTGTGTTTTTGTATTTTGAGGCTGCGTTGTATAAGCAGACGATATCGATAAAATATCGATTATATTACATCAATAACATGGTTGTTATTATCGTTAATTAATTATACGGTGGATTTACGTTTAACGCAACGCCGACGTAAGTGCATTTTAAGCCGTCAGTTACCGCTGCATCCACTGCTTGCCATTTTATGCTTTTACCAACGGCGCAAAGTGTGTAATGCGTAGCCGAGAGAGATCGTAGCACACGCGGATAAAATATTTTCTACGTAACAAATCTTTCTATTCGTTTGCTTTTTCGGTGTCATTGTTTGATGGCAATTTTAGCTATTGAACTCACCGAAAGTGTTCGTGTCTTTCTCGGCGTGTTTTAAGTCTTTTAAATTGACTTTTGTTGTTGTTGTTGATATTTGATGTCGATTTTATTATTAATTGATTTGATTGTATTTAGCATGTTGCTCAAGTGTATCGTGGCGGTCAAGTGAGTAGTTGTCTTTCCGGGGCAAGTCTGGGACCCCATTCTTATAGTCAACCAAATTCACCCAGAGAGCCAAACGACGAAGGAGGATTCAGTCCATATCAGAGTACTTCATTAAATTCTAATTAAGTCAGCCGATTAGTACTAATTGAATTGATATTTGTTGTAGTTCATCCTCCAGTGTATCATCAGCAAACGTCCATTGAAGACCAAGGGATTGACGTTCAAAGCCCAGGACGAGATAGCCCTGGAAGTTCGGGTAGCAGTTCTGAAAGCGGATGTAGACATAGTATAACTAGTCTAGATAGCGGTCGGGCCTCGTCCTCCGCTTACGATGGCAGGGTATGTCCATCACAAATTTATTAATTTTGTAACTTTCATTTAATTAAATTTTTTTATTTTAGTGTGGTCACGTGTTTTTGGCTGGAACCAATCAGCATCGACTTTCAGCCCATAGTTACGAGTCGAGCACATCGCTACGTCAGAGCTATCATAGTTCCAGTTCCAGTTTGGGAAGCATGGACCGACTGGATGAGCACACGCCAACTACCCCCAGTTACAGCACCCCAGCTCAGCAAATCAACGTTCCCAAACTTCTCAGAGACGGCGTTCCAGTTAGTATAAATTTATTAGAATTTAGTCATTACTAACGGTTGTTACGGCTAGTTTTACTAGTTGTGACTTTTGACTATGTTTTAATTTCTTGCGACTCTCACATGACTTGTTAAAACATAGTTATGACTCGTTGCGACACATGTTTTGACTACAGTATTTTATTATACGGAAACTTCATCCGCCTGTTATTTTGAGCGCGTAGGAAAAGCTGTTCCGTTCCCATAGCAACCGACTGCCTCCATTTCTTACAGTATGCGTAGCTATGACAACCATAGAATATTTATACATTACGATTTAATATTGTAGGAGATGCATTGCCTCAACTTAGCCTATACCCAGCGCTACTTATCCGCTCATTCAAAATTGATATTAAATTGTATGAAAGTTGGGCTTTATGTTGATAGTCCCGTAAGTGTTGGCTGTCCATATTATAATTAATTAAAATAATAGGTTGCTATGGTAACAACATTCTCTTAACCGTTGCTACATCTCAGCATAACATTATACAGACTGAGCATTCCTAATTATTAATACACAACAGGTTATTTTAAATGTTTCTATGGAATCTGGACTAACATAACTTTCTTAATTTACAGGAAGCAGAAGTTCTGCGCCGATGGTTGTGTGAGCAGCGTTTTGAAGAGTATTTTCACCTGTTTGTTCAATCTGGATACGACATGCCTACAATATCGCGAATGACACCTGAGGTATTAACTCAATTTGATCGTTTGTTGAGGTATCGACTCAAGTTTTTTAATTTGGTTTTTTTCGATTGTTTTTTTTTTAATTAGGATCTAACAGCTATTGGAATTACTAATCCTTCTCATAGGAAGAAGTTGAAGGTGGAGATTGGAAAACTAAACATTTCAGATGGACTTCCGGACTACATTCCCGTAAGTTTGTTTTTGATTATGTCACACCTTTAATGTGCGTGGGAAGCTGCTGAACCCAATTCATATTTTGTTGTTGCCCACAAGGCACACAATTCATTCAACTTAAACATCATCCGAGATTTATTTAGCTATATTAAACAACAAAAATACCTAATTAAAAATTAATAATTGATGTTTATATATAGTTACCAGTACTTAATTTTGATTTTTTTCTTTATATTAATAAATGCAAAGTGTATTATATTAAATGTACATTTTGTTTTAATTAATGATATTTCTTAAAATATTGTTACTATATTTTATATACTATAGTGTATGTCTTTAAATATTATATTTGTGCTTTTATCGCGTTATTAATATCTTAAGCGCAACATTTAGTAAAATGTGCATGAGCTCAAATTAAGCTATTTGTTATTATAAACTGATATTAATATAAAGTTTATAAGTTTAAATTAGACATTTGTTTTGAGTTGATTGGGCTCTAGGCTAGCATGATGATTTGACATCATTTTAGTTGATTATGCGTTGGTTGTTAAGAGGGTGCAGCTATACTTGCGTCCTACGCTAACACCTGTGACGACCTATATTGTATTATTTTATTTTGTTCATTCATATGCTCAGAATTCGCTGGATGAATGGCTTCGTTTGCTGCGTTTGGACGAATATTCCAATTGTCTTCAGCAGCAGGGATACAACAAAGTCAATGACGTGATTGGAATAGCTTGGGAAGACCTGGAAGAAATAGGCATTCAAAGATTAGGTGAGTTAAGAGGTTTTGTTTTGCCTTTTTAGATTAAATTTATAGTTGTATGGAGCACAAAATTCGTTAGTTTTTATTTGAATGTTAAAATTGTTGTGAAGTATTTTTACAAATTCACTAATGTTGTCATTTTGATAAAGAATATACTGTAATAGAGAATTTAAAAGCACAAATTGTAAATTGGCACCATATACAGTTATTACTTATAGTTTCTTTTTGCTGAAAGGAGATCAACTAACCATCTACTTTTGATTGTAGGTCATCAGAAGAAAATGATGTTGGCTATTAAGCGTCTGAAAGACATTCAGAGTGGCGTAAAACGCTTTTCTTCTTCAACCAATAACAGTGAAGGCTCGATAACTCATCACCGCACTCCCATAGAAGTTAAATGTCAGGTGTTGTCCCCTCCTCAACCACTACCCCCTTCTACAGGTACTGTGATCGGTGTCACACCGCCATTTCAGCCTTACGTCGAAGCTGGCACTGCACTGAATGGCTATGTAAATAATGTGAACTCGCCCTCGCATCTTATTTATAAACCGGATATAGTGGCCATTCAAATTCGTCATCCATCTGGCGCCAAATCGCTGGAAAACTTGGAAGAAAATGGAGGTAATGGTGGTGGTGGAACTGTGGCTCACAGGCATCAGACATTTCTTCAGCCAATTGAGCCCCAGCAGCAACCACAGCATCGATGGACGGTGCAGGGGTCAACAATGACCTCGTGTGATGCTCATGGTGGACCAGTGTGGCGGCGCGGTAGCTTTGATGACGGTGACATTACCCCAACCAATGAAAACTATATTGAAATTGAAGGTGGCGGAACGCTGCCTCGGCCAAAAGTCTCAATCAAACCTCGCCCAGTGGCTAAAATTATGGCCAAGACAAGAGCAACTATAACATCTGGAGGTTCAACAGAATGTGACATTATTACCACTTCCACTCACGATGATGTGATGGAGTGTAAATCAGCGGTGAATGATGTGGTGACAGTGGCTGAGGTGCACAATTCTCCCAGACGTTCTCTCCCAGCATCACCACTAATGACCTCGTCAGCTTCCTTCCGTAAAAAAGTTCCTCCTCCTACCCCACCTAAGCGAACGAACTCCATGTGCGAGAGCGGAAAGCAGAGGACTAGTGCCGCTGAATTTACGGCAGACGAGCAGCTATTTGCTAGCTGCGTTAAGAGCATCGCTTCAAAGTTTGGACTTAAAAGTGGCAGCAGCGAATGGGGTGCTCCTCCTCCTCCAAATGTCTCGAACTCAAACGCGACCGAAGGAGGAAGTAATAAGCTTAATGATGTTCCGCTAAGCTCTCCCAGTGACGAAGGTTCTGATCTTAGCATTGACATGTGTGAGGAGACACCCGATCGAACGCCTCCTTCGCCTGCTCCTGGTTCACCCGTCCATCACAGGCAACAACAGCGTCTTCAGAGTAAAGATGGTGCTGGAACAGTGTCTTTTCTGTCAAAGAGGAACAACGAGTCCATCACAAGCTTTGATTCGGTAGCTTCAAGTTCCAGCTCTAATTCTTCATCTTCTTCAAGTGGAGATGGAACAGGAATTGGGAGTAATACGTTGCCATTTGCTAACGAGAATGTGGGGACTATTAAGATTAAACCCAATCAGAGTTTAAGCAGAACTACTAATGTCCAACAAGGTAAGATGATTCGATCTAGCATTTAATTATTGACGTTTTTGTTTTACGTAATTGTATTAAATGAATGTCTTTTTTTTAATGATAGCTTTTCCAGCTCGTTCTGCTCCAGCCACTCCAAAGCGCCGTAGTAGTTTAAAGGGCGGACTGGGTTGTGATTTGGCTCCTCCTATCACCAACACAGCTGATCATGAGGCGGAGCAAATGAGGTAATTATTCACGATCTTATTACCAATTAATTATTTACTTGTGTTTAATTTTTGTTTCCTTTGATTTCAATTAAGGAATTGCAATGTGAGCGGAGCTAGTACTGACGTGTTAACAGATATAGATAACATGTTAGCCAATTTAAGCTCTGAATTAGACGCCATGTTGACTAATCAGCTGGAAACTGACTAAAAGCTTTTATGTCCAGTCAAAAACTCAACAAGAGAGGCCATTTTTGCACATATTTGTTCCCATCTCACGCAGCTTTTCAATGTGGCAGCTGAGTCTTCCACAGCTACAGAGGCTCCATTTTGGCCCCGAAAACCAATAAAAAGTAACTGAGAGGCCATTTTTGTTTTTAACTCAATCTGTGCCAATTTAGAAGAATTTATATATAATTAGTTTTAATTGTGATATAATTATTAGGCTATGATAACGTAAGCAGAGAGCGATTAACTAATATTTTGTACTTTGACAGCTATTTTGTTTTCTTTTAGTCGCTTAATGACGCACGTCATCTTCGTTATAGATGTTTATACGCCTGCGCTATCTTTTTCTCTTTTGAAAGATAAACCGAGCTGGGAGCGCTCTTTATTAATGTTAACCTAAGCTCACAATTCGTTGCGTGGGCAACGTGAAATTGCACGTGGCGAATTTTTTTAATGAAAATTTGGTATTCACGTGAATTTTCTTAATTTTTTGAGCAAAAAAAAAAACTTAAATTTGTTTTTGTAATTTATGACGTAATAGCGTTAGTGTGGGTGGCTAATTTCTTCTGTAGATGACGCTGAAGCAGCTCAGTGTTTCTATTTACGGTAAATTTCAATATTTCGAGAACACCGATTATTCAGGATTATAATTTTGTTAAATTAAAAATTTCGGATAATCGAACTTAATCCAATTTACATAAATGTTACGTTTTAGTAATGACGGATTATCTTAACCATGACAATAGGAATTGCACTTATACTAAATTTCTAAAGTAACAAATTTGTAAAGGTAAAATTCTGAATCAAGATGATACAAAAAATATTTGTATTAACATGATGGTTTCTTGACTTCTTGTAACACTTCCGGATAATCGGTGTTCTGTTGTGTTTGTAAATAATTTTACAATTGATTTATTCTGTATCATAAACATACTATCGATGTGAATATTAGTCAGGACTGAATTAAAGCACTTTTATAGTCAGCTACATTCACCAACCGATGTGTCGATAGTTGATGTAAATAGTATCGATTTTAAAGTGAAAATCGTTGTGGATAGCGTTAACAGATCATGAATTATTATTGCATTTGGAATTTTAATATCGGTCGATTTTAGGTATCGATGTTTTGATTGTTCAATATAAAGTGGGTTCTAAGTTTCCATTTTGTTTTCAATTTTTGAATATTTTCTATCGCTTTTTGTGTGAGTTTGGATAGCGATATAGTTTTTTTGTTGAATTCAGATTTATTTTTCTTTTAGTAAACCAAATCGGTAATATCGATATAAATGAAATGTGTGATATATATCAAAGTACATGCGAAATATAGTCATTATCAATATTATCGATTAGATATATTTTTTGGGTGTTTTTTTTTTAAATAAATGTATAATAATTATTGTTTGATACAGAATAAATCGATTGATTAATTTTCTTAAAAATCGAAAACGTAGGTAATTTAAAAACTTTTTTTGTAAATATATTTAGTACATAAAAAAAATTTTGAGATTGAGATAAGGAAAAGTAGACAAGCTTTAGGCTTACAAAATCATTTGAAATAAAAAAATTAAAATTTCATTAATTTTGTTTAATCGCTGATGTCTAATTTTGCATACATTTTTAGGAAGAGCCAATGATGATTTTATCAAATGCCTACATTATGTGATTATACTTCACATTTCTGAATACAAATAAATATTTTTCAAGCAATACACATTCAGGGGCCACTTACCCCTATAGCTGGCTGACCAGCAATACACATCCAGGGGCCACTTACCCCTATAGCTGGCTGACCAGCAATACACATCCAGGGGCCACTTACCTCTATAGATGGCTGGCCAGCAATAGACGTCCAGGGAAAGCCAATGTTCCAGCTAGACCTTTTCTTGTTTTTATTTATTTTGCAAAAATCAAATGTATGAAATACAAAAAAAAACCAAATTGTTTAATTGTTTTCTTTCAACAATTTTAATAATTCAAAGAGCAACATTATGTAATAAAATTATGTAAAATCGCGTGCACAGAATAAACGAACCACAGTAGATTACGTGAATAGGAAATTCTGACCAATCAAATGTGATGATGAATATTTTCTATAGCTGGACGCACTTTAATCGAAAGTGATTGACTGATATGATTGTAAATTTTGAGTTTCAATTTTGTAAGTGAGGTTAGTCACGTGAGGCCTTTTGATTTCAGGCGGTGATGCTGATTGGGCCATACCGCATTATTTTAGAAAGCATGTACCAAAGAAAGGCGGTGAGGAGGCAAAGAGTTACTGACAGCCAACCTATGGCCAAGGACCAGCCAGTGCTTAGAATTTGTGCGCTTTGAAAGTTGTTTGGCAGCCGAGATGCTGGATCAAATAGTTCGCAATCCTTTGATGTTTTCCTCTTGAAATGCATAATGGACAGTGTAAAAGTGCAAAACACAGCTATCATATACAAAGTTCAAATTCGTGATTATCAATGTAGTAACCATAATTTCAAACACAAAGTTTTACCTGCTAAAATGTACATGACTCCAGTGACAAGGACAGCACTGATTTGTCTTTGTGAAATGCCAAAAAGACCCAATAATGCCGAGACCCCTAAGAGAATTAGACAAACCATGGCACAGGAAATAGACAGGTTCTGCATACCTAAAATAGACAAAAAAAAGCAAGTAAAGGTAGGAAAATGTTTTCCTGTTGGAACCATCACAGTGGCACCCTGTACTACATGCATTTTCAATGGAGAATATACAGGGTGTAAGTTAGAATAAGTGCGGCTTCAATATTTTAATTATAATTTGAGTGACACATGGTAAAAAATGTTTATACTACAAAATATTTAACCGCCAATCATGCTGTTAATTAACGTGGAATTTTTAATTGAATTTATTTATAAGTTAAAGTTTGTAATTTGTTCATATTAAATGCTATTAACAATAGCTCATCTAATTATATTAACTAAATTCAGTTAATAACTCATAATTATTAACTAAATAATTTATGTCAACTTAATTATTTATCCTGATTATATTTTCAACATTTTTTATTCAGGATATACTTGTAAATTTAATCTTTTTTAATTTCAATTATCCTAACTAACACCCTAAACAATTTCCCCTTGAAAATGCATGCGATTCACAGTGATATTTAATGCTAAAAATCGTTAAATTTAGTCAAAACTATGCGACTTGAATTATTTATAGACAAAACTAATAAAAGTGGTGACGAATGCATAATTAAAGCAGTGAAACGGGTGTTGTTTAGCGTTGAAAACGAAGAGTATTGAATAATTAAGCAAGGTTGTCAGCTGGCGAAATCAGTCGATAGAAATCTCTGTGGGAAAAATTAGTTTTTATTACGTGTCATCCAATCGTTGGGGCCTTCAATGATGTACTCGGGAGACAGGTATTGTCGACAGCCGGCGTTTTTATATTCCAAGGCCTCCAGCTCAACTCTCTCACTTTCTGACAATAATTAACACAAAATCACATAACCAATTAGCATTAAAAATAACAAGTGACTATACCGGATGATTTTCTCAGTTTCAACATTACCCGTTATGGTAACTTGTAGAAACAGGAATTAATTTTATCATTTACAATGGCGATTTGTTTCGTTTATTTCTTGACATTGGAAAATAACTACTAATAAATAAACGAGATTAAATCTCATCAGTTAAAATTGCGATTTATCCCTTTTTTTCCATAGAAAAACTAAGTGTCCCAATATAGAAAATCGCCTGGTATAGTAACTTAAACACAGTGACCATCGATTATTGTGGGGACAACAGACCATTATGGGCCTTTACAATAAATGAGGGGTTCGTTTTTTTTTTAGAAATTTAATAGTGTAATATTTATCTTTGCTCTATTGAAGATATGGACAAATTTCCAAATGTGTACGTAAAATTCCGAAATTTTGAACTTCATCTTTTAACAATCGATTATCGATATTCCAATTGCACTTTTAACATTGTGTCTACAGGGTGTTTTTACCTTTCAAATTTGTGCAAATTGCCCAAACTCCTGCGTATAGAGGAACCATGTAAACAGGCTTGGCTTCTCTCTTGGTTCTTTGTGTGGTCATGCTTGAAGGTGATGATGATATGGTGAGCCTGGCCACACGTTTATTAAACAGCCAGTCTATTTTAGTATAGTTGTCAGCCACTTCCTCCACCAGGGCTGGGTCAAAATCCACGTACTCCCAAAAATCTGTCATAATGGCTAATACCATGAGACCGGAAGTGGTGATGGTGACCACCAGGGTGACAGTTAGGAAGAGGCATCCTGGGGTGAAGCGGCCACCGCAGCTATGACCGTGGCAGTAGTGTCGCCGCGGGTGGTAATGTTGGTGGGGCGATGAACGCCCATCCAACACATCGTCTGTTGAGCTGGCCATTAATTAAGTCATCACTAACAAGAATAATTCAAAATAATTTAGTAAATGCCTAAATCATAGAACACTCAAACATTAGTCCAAATTAGTCACTTTATGAAATGAAAAGCCGTAAAATGACAGTAGGTTAAATATTGTCATTGACGACTAGAAATGGCTGAATTTGTCACTGTAATTGTAGTAAATTTTCAACTATAGGTATATTGAAAATGGTATCTCGAATTTTACTTTTCCCCTTAGTTTTATCGTCATGAAATGTCATGTTATAACTTTAATGAGAATTGAGGGTTTTTTTTTTTGCTTAAAGATCTGTGACCTATGACGCAGTTGAGTTTACGTCACTGGTGACCTACATATCCAAATGATACTTCTCCTTGACCTCCTTGATCAATGGACGGATACTAGGTTTATATTGGAGCATATTTACCTGGGGAAGTTAGGAAAGGCTCAAGCCGCGATGGTCACATCGAAGGCGGCGGAAATTGTAGTTCACGTCGTCGCGTCGTTGAATAAATATTCACGTGCCGATTATTTTAAATTCAGATTTGGGTGTTCGGAATTTAAAAAAAAGAAAGTTATTAATAATTGCTTTCGAATTTTAAAAGTATTCAATCATGTTTTGTTTATTTGAAAAAGAGTTTCATCTTTCGGCGTTTCTCTGCTAGCATCGTTCTGGCTGCTTAAAAATTCGATCTTCGCTGCTCCATCATCTCTCTCGACGTCTGTTGTGATGATAACACACAAGCTCAACGCAATAACACAAACCCAATATCGATTTATATTTTACCTTTGCATACACTCAGCAAGCACTTTATTCGGCGTTTTCTACAAATTATATGGATACAGCTATTAGACATTTTTAGTTTAATTATTTAAGGCTAACTAACTTTACTTTATTAAACTATAAACATTCACTAAACGACTTGTCATTTATGAGTTAATACGGCACTGAATTTTTAGTTATTTACAAAAGTGTAAATCGGTGTTTCTAAACAGTAGAGAGCTAAAACACCCAGTAAATTACCATTGAAAAATGCATCATATACAGGGAGCAACAACAGGGAACCAGTGATGATAATTACATTTTTTACTGCTTTATCGAAAATCATTACTGTTGGTACGGTTTTTGATGTTAACATAAACTAACAATTTCACAATATATTATGAAAATTTAATGAAATTATTTATCAATTATCATATACTGTATAGTTAATAAATATTTATTTTATAAAAATTAGGAAAAATATATTGAATAATAATTATTAGTAAATTTGGTTAGGTTATTAGTTGTAATAATAAACTACTTTTTTTCTAATTAATTTTACAGTACTAACAAATACACAAAAAAAAAAAAAAAAAACGAGACAAATATCCATTGAAATCAATGTAGTTTAGTCTCGTATATTTGTTTGCAAATAGAGCTAAAAGATTTTTAAATTTTTTTTTTGAAGCTAATGAAATAAGATATTGTTTGTAATAATACAAATTATATCCTGTGCCCTATATTCGTCTTATTGAAAATGCATTGATACATGGTGTCGTTCATGTTTATTCTAAAATGGCCGTCTAATTCTTGATTTTTTTTATTAATTATCAAACATTTATTATAACAACTCATTACTATAGAAATTCGGATTTATTATTTTGACAAACATCATATTCTCACAGCACATATACTGTAAAAATAATTTTGAGGGATTAAATTTTACTTTGCACATTGTATGTTAACTGGGCGTGGCTTATATTCTTATTGGTTGTTTGTTGACAACATAAAAGTGTGAAAAATACCTTTCTGGCTTCAATATACTAGCCTTTATATTACACAACACAAAGCTATATTTACGTTTTCCTATCCAATCTTCGTCTTTCAAAATGTCAAAATTTCAGCTTATAAACACATAGGTCCCGCCCATTTGTCTAGTATGACGTCACATTCCATTTAATTAACCTATCTAAGCCACCTTAACCGTCTCGCCTTAGCCCCAGCCCCAGCACCCACCAACATTAATATTACATATTAGATTTTTATAGGAACAAGGTGGTTCACCAGATTGTTAAATGGCACCCTGTTCATGTCCCATATATTGGTTCCTGACTATATTCACTCTCTTAACTTAGTACTAATCACTATTAACTCACATCAAGCGCTTCAGTGGAACTTAAAAAAAAAAACCAATAACCGGAAGTCCAGTAAAGTCAATTAAATTAATATGTGCGTGTGGTTATGTGCGCAGTAGGGCTTCATTGCATGAAATTAAATTGGTTGTGACATAATCCAATATGATAAACAAATAATTGTGAAAATGACGTTGATACTTATCGATCGATTATTCAATTTAATTATAATCGATCGATATAACAATGATAAATATTGTGTTGGCTTAAATCCAAGTAGAACAAATACAAGTACAGTGTACTCTTACCTTATTTTTTTCATTATGTATGTGAAGGACACGGTTTACATAACTTAGCAATTATTATAGTCACAGAAGTCTAATTAACACAATTTATCACTTTAAAAAATTTAGATGGCTAATTAATTCAACTTTAATGAAATTGCACTTGACAGGTTAAACAATTCATAGAAAAATGTTTTTATATCGGCCAACTTGTTCTGATTTTGTAATGTAAATCAGATTGAATGCTCAATTTATGTTTGCGCTATTCATTTGTAATGGTGAAATGTTATGGTAGTTTCTTTTTGCGAATCACATTTGAGCGGAAACAAATAAAAAGCTGCTAAAATGGCACCAAAATTAAAAAAATTAAGTACGGTATCTTGTTTATTACATTAATTTTTCGTATGTTACATTTCTACAGAAAGTTGATTTTAATCAATTTGAACTTGCTTCTCTGAGTAATTCCTTGAGACGATTATTTTCTTCTTTTAGCTGCTTATTTTCTAACGTTAATTCCTAAAAAAAAAATTTCAATCATACTAAAAATTATATCGAAGATTAATGGTCGTTTACCTTAAAAAGTTTTTCTGCAACTTGATTGATCAGTTCCTGCCTCCTTAAACAATCACATTAAAATGAAATTATATTAAAATCCAATTAATGAATGAATGTTTACTCTTTTTTTGTTTCCTCTTGAATGTTCTCTATTACGTTTATGGCATTTTGAAGCTAAAAACAAATGTGACATACAGTACATGTCAGTAACTATTTCTTATTAAAATTTTATTAATAAAGATGAATTACTTACAAGGATCGCATTCTGAAACTGCTTTTCTTTGATTTTTTCATTATTTTCATCTATTTGGATTAAACAATCGTCCATAGGTTCATTATCAGCAATTTCAAATTCAGCAGCTCTGGGTTGGACTTTTCTTTTAACTTGTTTAGATGTCCATAATGATATCCATGAATAAGGCCATTCCCACGACATTTTGCTTTTCAAATTACAGTACTGAAATTAACAATAAACGCTTTTAATATTTGTTTTAGCGTCTTCGAGACTGCACTCTTTTACGAAATGACCAAAATTAGAAAGACAGTTTACTCAGACAATAGGAATATGGCGTTGACACAGTGCCCTAGATTACAGAAATGCCCTTTGGGTTTATTACTGAAATCAGAAAAGTTTGGTGGCTTAAACTATTTTGGGACACAGTCGAATTAAGGTGAAGTCATTTTAATGTTATCAATGAAATTAAAATAAAAAATATAGCAACATTGAAGGGCAATGAAAATAAGTTATTGTTTATTTACAGTTTGTAAAATGCAATACAATTTAAAAAAAGTCTAAAAATATAAATGAGTTACTGTACTATATTTGCATTTAGCATGTACAGTACTTTGAACACAAGGAACAGCTAATCGGTTGAACTTTTCCCTCTTTAATTGAGGGCAACCTTTCTTTAGGACCATTTTCTTTTTTTACAAATACAGTACTGTAAATGAAATTTGTTTATTTTAATGTTTTGTAGCGTACCGGTATTCTTGACTAATATACAGTACAATATACCGGTATGCAGGTTTTACAGAGTTTTTTTTAAAGGTTTGTTTTTAAATTGATTTTTGGATGGTAGAATGGGCATTTTGGATTAGCCAGACACCGGATTACCGTGATCAATTCTAATGAGTGCAATTTATAATCTTTAATTTAGCTATTAATAAATATTTGTATGTTTTTCATTGCTAGCACATTATGAATACGTGAACACATACTGTATTGTACAGAATTGTATGATTAATAGAAACAGTTTCAAATTTAAATTTGCTGATTGAATTTTTTTCTACAATTGCCGCTTAGTGGCAGTATGCAACAACACTTAATCTAACTTAATTGCATAATTGAAATTTAATTGGTTTTCATTCTAAGATCTAATACCCTATAATGTCTTTAATTTTATAATATAATTTAATGTGGTTATTTTTGACGAATTATTCAGTAAAAATTAATTTTAGTTAGACCAAATTTAGTTAACCAGTTTACTAAACTGGAGCATTTACAAAAATATTTCAAGGAAAATAAATTAATAGCGATCAGTCGTTACGCTTAAATCAGAAGAAATCTTAAGAGAAGTGTCATTCAATCACTAATATGTGGCAGCACATTATGGTCACAAAATAAATAGCGATCAGCCGTTACGCCTAAATCAGTAACTTTTGCTCCACCATTCTATTGGTACCTGCCATAGTTAAATTACGTCATATCCTTTTTTTAAAATTAAACCAAGGCTTATTCTATTGGATAATAAGTGTTGACTAAACACTTCAAGTCGTCTTTTGAATAGAATTGCCTATTTCTTGTGTGTGTGGTCTGGGGTGGACAAATAGCGTAAAGTATAAACAGTTCCTTCAACTTTAGAACAATTAAGCAAATTGATTCGGTCAGAAATGGAAGTAAATGAAGGTGAAACGGTTTTAATAGTATGGAATGAAATAAACGATCCGTTATCGTTGTCTAAATTTGTGGAAAATATTAAAAATCGACTCGGAAACAAAGAGGAAGTCTGCGTCGAAAATTCGAACATGCTCAAACAATGTAAATTTACAGGCTGAAAATACTTAGTTATTTATAAATGAAGCACGCAATTTAAGAATGACATAATTATAAATAACGATTACTATTCAGCCTTTTCATATTTTTGCTAAAATTTACGATTTATAGTATAATGTTTTAATTTTCTTAATGTTAATTTTGACAGCTAAATATAAAGATGGAAAGTTTGATAAAGCGTTTGCTGGATTTTTTAAAGATTTGAGTGAATACAAAGACGAAGTATTGGGAGAAATCGCCAGATTGGTAAAGCCAGGTGGAAGATTTGTAATTCAGCGACCAAAGACTGTTGAAAAATTTCAGTCAAAACTTATTCTCGCCGGCTTTGTTAACATTACAACAGTAAATTTGATTCATTTTTTTTATATTAATTGTCTTCACAGTTGTTAATGATTTCTGACTACAATTTTACAGAAAGAAATCGTCGAGGAAGACGCTGTTTTGTATCAATGTTCAACACCAAATTATGAATTCGCTTCATCAGCTCAAATCTCCTTCAAAAATGGTTGGGAGTTGTTCATTTATTTTTAGTGATTTTGTAGCTAATGGCAGTTTTCTTTAGTAAATAAATCTAGCGATTCCGCTAAAATATGGACGTTATCAGCAGCTGATGCAATGGACGATGACGTTGAATTGATGGACCCGGATCAACTTTTGGACGAAGCAGATTTAAAGAAACCAGATCCATCACAATTAAAAGGTGATTTAGCAAAGCTTAAATTTACGATAAGTGATTATTGGCTCGTTTAAACTTCATTTGATGCTCAGTGCGACACATTTATGAGTTCAAGCAGCTATTAATTTGATTATCGTAGTGGAATTCATGTCTCGTATATTCAGACATGGACAAAATGATGCCGCTTAATTAGTTTTCCTTAATTTGAGACCGATTTTGTGGTGTCCCTCCTCATTATTAAGCTTTTTTGAACTCTATATCTTACTTATGATTTCTTTGAAGTTTGTGGTACGACTGGTAAGCGAAAAGCTTGCAAGAACTGCAGCTGTGGTTTAGCGGAGGAGTTGGAGCAGGAGAAATCTGAAGAAGTTGTTAAACCAGAAGTTAAATCATCTTGTGGAAGCGTAAGTAACATGATCAAGTCTTACATAGCGCATTAACTAATCATTTAAAATTACCCAGTGCTATCTAGGAGATGCTTTTCGATGCAGCAGCTGCCCTTATTTGGGGTTACCTCCATTTAAACCAGGTGAAAAAGTAACCTTAAATCTAAACTAAAGTTTTTCAAGATTTATTTACAAATTATTACAATCAGATATGTACATGTCAAGTTTATATTAAACCGTCGTCTGCGACTTTGTAATTTTAAGCGTTTAAAATTTAGTTCCCCGATTTTAATGTTTCCGAGAGTTTCTTGCAATTGTTGAGCAGTTTCTATTATAAATTTTATTGATGATATCTGATGAATTTAGCCGTCAGCTACAATTCCTCTTCAGTTAATTACTACTTGGGAGCTCTTTAACTTCTTTAGCTTCTTCAGTGTTTTGTGCTCTTTCGCTTGGGTCTCCATGTTTAACATAGGAAGTGTAGACATCGAATCCCAACGATATTATATTATCGTAGAGTACCCGATATTTGGTGGGAAGAAATGCAAAGTTGATGATTTGCGCTGGGGGCCAAATAAACCATTCAGCCGTATAAATTCTGGTTCCTTTCTCCCAAATTTCCTTGACTACATCAGCTGGCTTGGCCCGTTCCAAGACTCCGACGGTAACGAAGAAAGCACTGATGTATGTTGGTGAGAGAAATATCTGGTCTAGAACCAATTTCTTCATCACAATTGCCAACGTCCTACCTGGGATTAACTTGTCCAACCACACGTACCAGTAATGGCAAATCACGCCTACAGTCAGCCCAGACGCGGCCATATCTCTAGTTCGCCTTTTATCCCATGAACTTTGTTTTTTAGTCACTATGTCGTAATTCTGTTGTAAAACGTCACCTGTGGCCGATAACGACACAGAAATAGTCAAATTAGTTAGAAGTAAATGGCGGTTGAACATGTAGTTGGTGGCTTTCCGAGCTCCTAGCATGACCCGGCTGAATCTCCAAGCGTTAGATATGGTGGCCATCTTCTTAACACTTAAAACAATTATCTAGAAATGATTTAAACTTTAATTATAACCATATTAAGTAATTAATTTAGCAAATTATATTTACTTGATAAAAATATCAAAAATTAGAAAAAACCCTCCAAAACGTCCTTGGAATCGTAGCAGACGACTAAACCACGTTTTTTTGTCTCTCACGCTTTTTAGAAATAGTAGTCGATATATCGATTGACATCGACGTACTTGAACTATTGGCATGACGTTAACGTTGAAATCGAATAATGCAATGTAATCGATTACGTAAAACGATTTAATGTTCTAATGTTTACGCGCGCCTGTGTAAGTAGCGTTTAGTTTGCCTCGCTGTGTATCGGTAGCAATTGAAACTATTGATGTGACATGTAGCGCTACTATTTGGCTACTTTCACAGGAGCTTGTAAAGCTGAGTCCGTAGAGGCCCGTGTCATTTTTAATTGAGGCAGGGAAAGGTGAACGTGTTCGTAACAAGAAATTGGGTTTGTGTGCCATTGTGATGTGCGTGTAATACAAAAGAAAATACAGCCGACATTTTGCAGAATTTCCTCGATTAATCGAAGCATCAAACTTTGTTTCGTATACAAACAAATGTGGTGAGTTATTCGAGTAACTAATAATTGTAATGTTGAATAATATTAAAAGGGTGCAATACAGTTACAATGGAGAGAAATTATAAAAAGAGGTTGAACTTTTACCCGCCATGTCGTGGTGTGTGTAATTTTAATGTGCGAGTTGGTAACGAAGGTGATCATAAAACAAATCGTTAATTACATCAATTTAGCGTGTTGTATTTAATTAGATAATAATCATAACAGTAAATAGCATTGTCTGCCTGAATTTGCCGGCAATTATGTAATAATAAGAATTTTATTAATAATAATGCGGGAGAAATTGACATTTTAGTGTTGACTTGTGAGTGTAAATTAATAATTGAATTCATTGAAGGTTTGGGTTAAATTCTATTAGTTTTAGGTGAAATTGATTGATTTTTGTTGGCGTTATTTATTAGTAGCGGAAGGATATTTTGTTATATATTGGCGCGGTGTGGTGTTCGAAAAATTGAGGGGGACAATTCGCGCCAACGTGAATTTGCACTTTAACTACGGAATAAATCGCAATTCTTAATTTTCTTGTCAAATCTACACAAGTTGAATAATAGACGTTTTGTTTAATAAAATGTTTATTTAAGGCTATTATTAGTTATTTGGGTTATTTAATTGACAAACTATGGAAAGTGCAAATTTGCACGGTGGTTGGGTGATTGGTGGTTGGGATTTTTTCTAAGCTGGCGGCAAATATTCGGTATTGCACTGCTATCAATTTGCGCCAACTTAGGTAATCTGTACCATATTTGTAACTAGGTAGCTTTACATGTCGAATAACACTTAATTAATGTATTAAGTCAGTAACAATATCTAGTTAATTGTCTGTTATTGATTAATAAACGAAACGCTATAGCCATAATTTGTTATTAAATATCACGATTTATAGTAATTAATTTTATTTTCTGAAAAAAAAATTTAGTAGCTCGGTTGTTATATTTGATAAATACTATCAGTTAATTGACTTTGCTCAGGTGGGATGCAAATTAACTTTATCGACTTTGAATTAATTGCCATTTCGATTATTGCTGTCAATATACAGTTGTGAACTTCTGTAAATGTTAAAATATTATGAATGATAATAATCCGGTATTTCTTTAATTTTTTTAAACATGCTACTGGTAATTTAATAGAATACGGTATTTTATGTGAGATGTAACTGGTTGAAAATTAAAACTTTGTGAATGAGTACTGTAGATTCTAATTTAGCGATGAAGCCATTGAGTTACCTTTACTTATTCGCGTTTTCTTAGTTAGATCTTAACTGACGTGTATGTAATTAATTATGCAATGTTCGTTATAGCACCCAATTGTTAGTCATCACATATAGTTAGAAAATTACATATATTAGTTTTTATAGTGATTTGTGTTAGTCCAAAGAAACAATTGACAAGTGCACATTTCTTGTATGAATTCACTTAAGACGTTCTAAACTGGCGTTAAGTTTTCATTAATTACGATAACCGTTTCGAGCCAACTTACGTTGCTTATGAACTCGAATAATATATCCTTTTTCGTATGTTATAAATTTGCATAAACATAATGAAATTGGTTAATAATTATTATACAATGTTGGGAGATTATTATTATGATAGGATTTTTTGTTGCATTAATTAATTGATATATTTGTGAGGAAACGTCGATCGTTGTTGACGGGCAAGTAGGCTTGCGTGGCAGGCGGGATTTGCAAGGTGATTGACGGCCTTGCTTTTCACCGTGGGTGTTCCACGCTGCGTACAGTATACTGTTTAATGTGTTAGTGGGGTAAAATGCTTATCTCAAGCTAAAAACGGTTTTTATGATCGTAGATGTTATTTTATTGTTAACAAGGTAATTTCTAATGTACGTTTTGAAGCTATTTGCGTTGAATTTTTGGGGACTTTTTGAATGCTTTTAACATAATACCGTAATCACCTACCCTGACGTGTGTTCTGTTTCGCCATCTGTGCTTTTTGACACCTTTTTTTCCCGGGAAATCAAGGGCTGTTTTTGCAAATATTTGCTTAGAATTGGAAACAATTTCCTTTTAGACTTTTAGCATATACTTGTCTTGCCAAAAACAGCTTTAAACTAAAAATTATCCTTGAAATTGATGAATTACTGTCGCATTCATTCGAGCGGTTTTTTTTTTAAATTTCGAACAATCTGCACACCAGCTGACGTAAACGCAATCGATCACGTGTCCAAATTGAAGAGCGTGTAGTGACGTAATTGGAACCACACTGTTGCGTGATAACTGAATGTAATTTAATGGGACAAATTCAATTAGTCAAGTAAATCACTATGATTTTAATTTAATTTTCTTTTTGTCGAATTGAAAACAAGTTCACACGCTACAGCATTTTTGCTATTAAAAAAAATGATCGTATTTAAATCATTTTTTAACCGCTTACATTTTGTTTGTATATTAAATAAGTTAATCGATATTTGTTAAAATGGCCTAAAACTTATCTAAAACGTGATTTACATTTAAAACGTATTTAAGAATTTGTAAACTTTTTACACTATTCTATATTACAAAAAAGGTATTTCGTTTTTGTGTAGTAGGGACTAAAATGATTATTCGTAACCCTTTAATTTTGTATGTAGATTGGTTTGGCATAATTTCTGCTTTGTTACGTCATAAATAGCGCTTTAAAAGGTAACATGTAAAATAGGCGGGCCTATGTACATTTTGCACCCTTGTGGCAAGGTAAACCGCGGTTAAGGTTTTATTTTTTTGATTATCTGTCGGTCACATTTACTAGTAATTTCTTTTATATTACTGTATATTCTATTCAAGACTTAAAATCAATCACTTTTTGAATGATCAGCTGATTTTGACGGCATTGAGGATGTGAATTATTACTAAGTTTACTAAGGCAACAACTTGTAATTTGTAAATATATCAGTTTTAAGATATTGAACTAGCAAGCAAATAAAAAGTGACATTTTTACCAATTGTATGCAAAGTTAGCATCCCGTTTTCCCCTCCTACAAGTTACCATGGTAACTGTGAGTGTGTCGGGAGGGAAGAGTGTTGATTACCCATTTCTTATTGCAAACGATCGATGACATTAATTAACATTTCTGGGAGGAGGGAGAAAAGGAAATAAAAATCATTTGCAGTTTGTGATGCTGAAAATGCGTGGTAATACACACTGGGCTGTTGCTTAGCAACCATGAATAAAGTACTTAAATAAGCCGCCACTTTCAACTTTTCAATCGATGATTGAAGAGCAGCTAATTATTATCCCTTGTTTTAATTAGCAATAAAGAAAAAAAATAAACAAAATAGTTTGGAGTGTGGGTGACGTAGTGATAGGCGCGTAACGGCAGGAAGTTGTTGTTTTAAGTACGTAACTGGGAATAATAAGGGTTGTGAGAGTGCGAGAAATCGATATTTTGTGTAGGACGAGGAGCACTTTTAACATGGTTCCTATGGGAAGATGCTAAACCACGCCTTCTCGTGATTTTATCAAACTAATACGCCTCTTCCGCTTCACTCACCTAACAATGACTACCGGAATTGGCGTTTTTCATACAACTAATTGAAGCGTAAGAATTTAATAATAATTGAGGGAAAAAATATATATAAATCAATTGTGAAAGATGCGTTAGTTACGTCATTGGCGGCGTTTGTTGTTACAAAAGGAATCGATCATTTAATCGATCGATAAAGCGTTGTTGTTGTGTGTGAATGAATGTGGAAAAAGGCACTAAGGCGTTGGTACCTTTTCCATTACACATTTCAATATACGAAATTGAATTTTTATTATTTTGCGCCACTTTAACCATTTTACTTCCGCTGCCTTGGGCTTTTAACTTTGTGCTATGTGTGTACAGGATCCATTTGCATTTTATGACTTGTGAATTCAATTTTCAGCGCTCCTAATGACGTTACTAAACATTATGATGAAAAATTTAAATTTGAATGGTGTGAAAAAAGAGGACGATTATGACGTCGTCAGCAAAACGTTGTCGAGTCATTTAGGACGCCTTCAGATACGCGAGATTTCAATTGTCAATCGGTTAACACTTGTCAGACGATATTAACAAAGGATTTTCCTTCAAGTCTATGGAAATTTTCTTCCATATCTTAATTTGCTTTACGTGATTTTCATTGTAGTCTATGGAAATTCGAAATTGCTCGAACAGGCGATTAAATATTGCGAGTTCGAAGATGCCCTAAGCTTTAATTTCAAATGGTAGAACATCAGCTGATGATGTTAATCGCTGAATAGTCATTCCGGGGTGTTCTAAAATAATTTTGAAAGTATGAATCCATGAGTTTATATTTGGGCAAAGGTTTTAATGACACCATTACATTTATTCAGTCAGATAGTTGTTAGTACAATTTTTTTATTTGAACTTTTTAGAATTGAATACTCAGTCTCGACCGTTTCCTATTAACATAATCTGTACTAATCGACTAAATACTATATTTTAAATGACATTGAAAATGTATTACGCACCTTAGTTTATTGTTTGATTGGTACCTTGACGATGAATAGTCAGAAAAGTCTCCAATGCTAACTAAATTGCCATATTCATGTCATGTTCTTTTCAATATTATTTTTATGAATAACTTGATAGTAATGTTTATCTAATTATTTTTTTTCTTTTAGCTAAGTGTCGATATTGTATGCAAAAATAAATGATGAGCAAAGTGGGAAATCAGACCAATAGCAACGACCCTATGGCCGTTAACTCCCGGGTTTTCGTGGGCAACCTGAATACGTATCAGGTGAGCAAGGAGGATGTGGAACGACTATTTAAACGCTATGGCAGGATAGGAGGCATATCCATGCACAAGGGATATGCTTTTGTCCAGTTCTCGAATCCTTATGATGCTCGAAATGCCGTGGCAGCCGAAGATGGCAACGTCGTCTGTGGACAAATGTTAGGTCAGTATTCATTTTTCTAAATTTTTTATCGGTTGCACTTCAGAAATTAGTCATGTTGGCTACATGATTAATCAGGTGACCCTTGATGAATTATGCACAGTAGTTGTTAGCTTGTTAATTTTAATCGTATTTGATAATAAATTGATGCTAATAGTTGTTAATTTCGTGAACAATCAGCTGACTTTGACGCCATCTTGGTTTAGAGCGGAAATATAAGATCAAACTTAATTGCGCACTATTATGACTTCATCTCTGGTTATGTGTTAAAGTGTTTTATCAGTAATTCAAAATAAATATTAATAGTTTTCTACTGTATCAAATGGCTACGAAATCCATACGAGGTCAAAGTTGACGTTTAAAAGTAAAAATCAATGCCAAGTAATCTGGTGTATTGTTTTAAAATAAGAAAAGAATTGGAGCGTAATTGATGACGTACATAGTGGAATGACGCAAATGACAATTTAAAAACCTAAAATTAAAAAAAAAATAAAACGGATGCAAAAAAAGAAGTCGTTTCCATGACAACGACACAGACTGTTTTTTAAATTGAATTTCACAGAAGGCGGAAGATGATAGCGCAAAAGAAAAGAAAAAAAAAACATTTCCGTTTCACTCTCCTCTTTTCCCTCATGGCTTAGTTTTTTTTTTATTTTTTTCGAAGATGATGAGGGATGAGATTTGAACGAATGATGAATGATGTGATGGAAATAAAAGCCAGAACGATGTTTGAGGAGAGAGAGAAAAAATAACGTTATAGCCAGTACCGTATATATGTTTTTTGTATGTTTTGGCCATTACAGCTACAGTACAGAGTTTTCTTTTTCTGACTCTGCTATGAAGGCTTAAGGCCATGTTTATGTTGTACAGGTCATTTGTTGGCTTTATTAGGCTCACAGGTGGCGCTGTTGTTAAAGGCTTAACGTTTTTCCATCTTTTAAGAAAATTGGGTAAGGGAAAAGGGGTGACATATGACGTCAGAAAGAGCGAATGACGGTTTCCATGGCTACAGCTTCCGTGTATTTGTGGTTGAAGGAGAGGGGAAAAAATCCGATATTTTATGTCATCGATGACGTCAAACAAAGTGCTTAATTCAGGTCAACACGATTTACCTTCGCAGTATTAGTCAAGTTTATCTTCAAGAGGTTTCAGTTAGGTCCTAATTGACATTGACTAATTCAGTCACGTTTTTTAACTCTTAAAAAAAGAAAAGTCGAAATTCATAGAAAAAATACACATTATTGTACAGTATTTTAGCAATAACCAAACATTTTTGAGTAAAATTACTATTGAGATTTACTTCGGTGACACCTTGTAATTGACGATTTTGTATGGATTTTATTTACAGTGCTGCTGTAAGCTGTTCGTAATGATTTTTAGCTTAAACAAATCACATGGCAACCGTTTCATTGTTAAAACTTGTAATTCGGTGACGCTTTTTATCTAATGCATATTCAATTACAGTATTAAGTGTTTCGTTTGTGGGTGTTCAATGGCGGAAATTTTGGGCTGAACTTATTTGTTTTTCTAATTAGGATCTTTATCTTTAGTGATAAAACTCGATGGGCTATTTTATTTTAGATTGACTAAGGTTTTAAATGAAGTTAATTTGCGGTTCGTGATGTTTTTCAAAGATTGAAATAGTAATTTTTTCTCCTTTTCTTAAATGGTATTAAGTTATCCTTTGGGCCTTTTTACATTTTGTGAGATTGGAAAGGCTTGATATTATTTTGTATTTGTAGACGGAAATGTCTTTTGTAAGAATAACGTCTGCTTTATCTTATTTATTTTTGTTACAGTTTTGAGGTTTTGTTTTTGAAGAAGCCAGAATGATGTTCGGAGAGAAAGAGAAAAGCTTTTGTTTGAATAATTGAACAATGAAAGTACCTCGATGTTTATAAAAGGGGGAGGTTAGTTGCAGGGAGGTGGTGAGTGGGTGACATTTTTATCACAGCTGCCACCGTTCATTTTTTACTGCGCATGCGCCTGAAACAAGTTTTTAAACATATTTAATTTATTTCAATTGATTTCTTCTGCGACGTTCATCTTTTCTTGTCTTTCATCTTTTTGGCGGTTAAAAACCACGAGAAACACACCGAAACACGATACTCGACCGCCATCTTGACATTTTAGATCCAAGAGCAATGTTTTTTTTTTACTTAAAGAAACAATTTTTTATTTAGTTATGACGTCACTAAGTGTTAGTGCTAAATAAATTTTTAGATTGAAATGAGTGACGTAATTTGTTAAGAATTTTGCTGCAAATAGCAGTTGTTTTTGCACATCATTCATTAATGTCTACGTAGACTACTGATGGAAAATCACATCAGATTTAAATATAAATTTGGTGATTTCAAATATTCTTAATATGGTCCAATTTTCAGTGTTACATGAGGTAACATCACCTCATGTAGAAATTTTCTTTTTTCTTTTTTTTTTTTTCATTAGGAAAAATTAAGTTTTTTTGGTACTTGTTTTTTAATATTTTTTTAGTTTTTTTTTTTAATATTTTTTTGGACTTTATGTATGTTATATTTTTGTGGGCCCCAGAATTTTGAATTTTTTTGTTTTCGCAGATGTGAACATGGTTGCTGAGCCAAAGTTGCATCAGACCGGTCGAAAAAGGCAAAATTTGACCAACACTGGCAACGACTGGTAAATAATGCGTTTTTTCTCGTAATTTTTTTTTTTTTTTTTGAAGTTTTTCTTCTTTTGTATTTTTTTTTTTTTTGCATATTTATACCCCAATTTTAACACCAAAACTCCATTTTTTATCTGTATTTATATGACGTCATAATATATTTTTTCTTTTTATATTTTATAGGGATTACTATTATGATAGGTAAGTTTTTACAATATATTTTTTTAAGTTTTTTACGATTGACGTCAACGCCAACTTAGTCAATGTTTTTAGTTAAATTTACTGTATATGGTAGTTTATTAATTAGATACTACCGTATTTTAATTTGGTGCTCAAAGACGCTAATTAAAAGTGAAATTTTTGTTGTTTAGTGTTAAATTAACTTGAATAAGTAGTTATTATGTGACTAGTGTTAGGTACTTTTATTTTAGTTCGTTTTTGTGATTATAATTATTGCTAATCTATTTTTCCCTATGGAGAAATTAAAATGTTGACAGTTAATTGGTAGGTAGCAAATGCACAGTGAAACTACATTACGAAATTCTATTGATTTTGAGGTAAAATGGTTGAAAGGTTTTTAACTTTTTTTTTAATTTTGAACAATTTTAACAAAATTTAATGAATCTTTAGGTAAACCTCAAGTTC
The DNA here is from genome assembly GCA_013389785.1 of Helicorthomorpha holstii. Taxonomy (NCBI): domain Eukaryota; kingdom Metazoa; phylum Arthropoda; class Diplopoda; order Polydesmida; family Paradoxosomatidae; genus Helicorthomorpha; species Helicorthomorpha holstii. Next base: position 9,379,900 of record JAAFCF010006680.1, on the reverse strand, counting down.
CAAAATAAAACTTTTAGTTCATTTTTAAATTTTTACTATTTGAGGTTATAAAGAGTCTCTTAAACTAAAGTCATAATCCGAATACCTATGCAGTTTACATGCAGGGTGTGGGTTTCCATGAATAGCATACACTGTATTACTAATTTTGAACCAAAATGGCATAAATTCTGAGTTTAATTTTAAATTCTAAGACGGCTTTGTTGGATACTTTTTAAAAGTTTTATGGATATCAATTTTGGCTAGAAAACTCAGTTTTTGTGCATCAAACCAGAAATAATTGTCGTTGTCTCCTTGGATGCTATTTAAATGTAATTGTTTTAAGATCTGATAAGTGTTTAGAAGTCTGTGGGTAACTAACGTATTTGCAAGTGGGTGTGACTAAGAATGCATAAATAAGTGGGCCACCTGGCGTGAGTGTGGTGGGGTAGTTGGTGTGTTGAGTAACCAAAAGTGATGAAAATTAAAGACCAGCAGCCATTTTTGCTGCTTGAAACGCATGTTTTTGCCCAAATTTATGAGACACACGGCATTAAAAATGTCATCGGTACAGTTGGGAAAACAACGCTAGGTGAAGAAAAACACGGCTGTTGCTTCTTCCGTACATCTAAACATTGGTTAAATCGTCAGTGGGGTTGACGTGGGGAGGGGGATGAATCTATATTCTTTCCTAAACTTCCCCCCCTGTACCACCAGCCACGTAAAAGACAAACAATTTGCTTATTTTTATCCATAAACGCAAGCGATGCCGTTTTTAGGTTCCAAATGTCACCAACCAATCAGGTCGCGACTTCATTTTAAAATAAACCAATATGACGTTTGAAATGCTTCAAATACTGTAATTCAGAAATCGAAAACGCCAAGAATTTGGAAGTTTAGGGAAGAAGCGAAATACCGGGTGATTTTATAAATCTGCAATGTGGTTTTTGCAGTGCTAATAAAACAACGAGACTAAATCCCATCAGTTCCAATAGCAAATTGTCTCTCTTCTTTCTTATTATGAAGATTAAAAAAGTACCAATAAATTAACGAGATAAATATCAGTTCTAATGACTAACTTTTTATTTTTAAAGTGTTTTAATTTATAAAATCACCCTGTATTCGCTCAATGTATTTTTTATATTTTAGTATTTTTGCTTTTGTTGGCTAAAAATAGTGAATTGTTTCATTTTTCTGTGTAATTATACTTAAACCACGTTGTCAATAACCAAGAAATCTTATGCCACGCATTGTATTTTAAATGAACTTAAAATTGCACTGCTCAATATAGATTCCTTGATTACTGATAACGTGAGCCAGAATGTAGTTTACGATTTCTGTACTGTTTAATGTAGCCGTGTTTTTGGAGCGCCCTGTAAGGTTTATAAACTTAGCATAGAGTACAGTGATACTTCAAAAAAGCTTAACATATTCCTCGATATCGTTTTTTATGCAACAAAAAAGTTTAACCAATTGTATGACTTCCTGTACAATATTATTTATTCCACTTTTGTATTTCATCTGTGCTGTTGTTACAGCTGTTTGATGACGTAATAGACGATTTAACTAGAATAGATAATAAACTTGTGCATGGATTATTATGAATGGTGCGCAGGTGCATTTCAATGGTCCCTCACGGCCACCATTTACCACCCACCGGTTTTCCCCTCTTACCCCTCAGCTGGATAGTAAATAAACCAGAAGTAAATATGTTTTTTAAAGGATATTTACTTGAAATTCCGCCAAAAATATTTTTATTAATTTTTTTTCTGAATTTTTTTTAAATGGCAAATAAATATAGAAATTTAGGGAATGGAATTTTTCTTTAACACTTGACAACACGGCCTTTTTTGGCTTTGTAAACAATATTGTAATTAAATTTGACACGTTGTGGATGCTACCTTCACGCATGCGCGGATAAAATTTGGAAATAAGACAAGTTGTATAATTTTTATTAACTTCTGTACAAGAACTGTAGCTGTGCAGTAGTAAGATTATTACAAGATCTTTTACTCTGCTAATTTGCCAAAACGTCTATTTAGGATACAAGAGACTTCCTGTTTAACTATCATAAATATTCATTTAATTAAACGCATAACGTAGCTGAGATTTAACTGTACTAGATTTTTAAGTAACTGCAAAAAATACTGAGAGTTTTTAACTAACACCCTTTAAAATTCTTGTGGAAATTCCATGGGGTTAGCTAAATTAATTTATTATTTTCTTAACCAGCATCTCTTAGCGCTTTTTAAGCCAGGTATTTTGCATTACGAATTAAATCTATTTTTGTAATTGTAGTACTGTACCATTAACTGTGGAAAACAACAAGAAATAACAAAATCCAGGTTTTTTGGGAGATAGGTTGTTAGTCATGAGTGGGCGTGGTTCCAGGGGAAGAGTGAGATGGAAAGATAATGGCATCCATTTCTATATTTAAACATGAAAAAGTGAGTTTCACCTCAGGTTTTTGGCTTTGGTTGTTTCAGGTGATTTAGATAAAGATCATAGGTGGTGCTGCTGCTTCTGTTCTTAAATAATTGATTTAATCGCAAATGGTAGTGCAGTGCTTGATATTACATTATTCAATTCCAATTAAAATACGTTAGTTACAAAGGTGTCACCATAAAATTATAACTTGTGTAGTTATTAATTGCTTTTTTTTATATGCTAACTATTTGTATCAGTTTATTTAGAGACGTTTTAGCTGTAATAAAATTTATATAGAATATCGTTGCTATTGGTTTTTAAGTAAAAATTAAATACAGTAGTAGATGATGGTCATAAATGCAAATGAAACTCGAATTTTAGGGTGTTACCGATTCTGAATTCATCAAAATTGTATATTTTTGGCGTTGACGTCGATTATTTTGGTTAATTTGATTTTTAATTTATTGATTTTTTTATATAATTAAAGTTATAGTGTTCAAAGTCACGCGGCGCAACAACAACAGCTTCAACAGCAACATAGATTAACACCTCCGAACAAACGAGCCCGCATGGGAGCAACTAATAGCAGTCAAAAGCAAAGGGTTAAAAGCGGAAAATCCAGCAAGTCTAATGGCGTTAACAATTCAATTGTCGTTCAGACTTCAGCCACTCCAAATAACAACAGTAAAACATCGAATTACCATAGTAAATATACAATATTTATGCCACTAATTGATTACCAAATTAATGGTATTACATTTTTTTGACTTAGGAAGTAGCAGTGGTAGTAGCAATGCTGACGTTTTAATCTGTGGAAATTGCAAAGAGTTTTTCAGTGGAGTGCAAAAACTGATTGATCATAAGAAAACTCGGTGTAAACTTCGCTTTGCTTGTCGATGCAGAACGTCTGAAGAGAGAAAAAACTCGTCTGATGAATGTAAGTCTAGTTAAATCCAGTTTATTATTTTTTCTAGCTATTTTAATTTTTCAATCGATATTTGGGGGTTTTTTAAATGGTTTTAATGGATCAAAAACATTAACATCTTGTACTGCGTACACATGAACTCACTTATAGTCAACTGGCAAGGAACTGGCCAAAAAAAATATGCAAAACACTATATCTGGACTTGCTTTAAAAAAATCTAAATTACATTTTAAGTTCATATTACGTTTTTATAGACATCTTCAATAATTTATTGCTTTATAAATCATTCTTTAATAACAATGTTTACTAAAACTTGTTTTTAGACTTATGAAAATTAATAACTATAATAAAAAAGTCTGGAATTGTTGATTTCTTGTAGATTTTTTATTAAGAAAGGAGTCCAGTTCTGACAAGGCTTTGAAAGCATTAGCTGATACCTTTTGTTTAATTTCAATAATAATCGTTTTTCTAAAATAAAGAATATGTTTTCATTGATTCAATTACTCTATTATTCTAGATAAATAATTTAAATGCCTTATAATTTTACACTGCTAGGGTTTGCATACTTTGATTTTCAATACAGTACATTGGTGTATCTAAAATGGTCATGTAATTCTCAAGTAAATCTTAAAATTTTATTATAACCGAGAAGATTTACTCAAAAAATGGTCAAATGTTCTTCACTATAACCGGTATTCACTATATTTGAGTTTAGTTATACAGTATTTGTATAGGAGTTTTTCAAAGTGTCTGTCGACTAGTGTTCTTGCTGGTTTAATATTATTTTGAATTTTGCATATTATCTTGGATCTACTGTATGTGAATATTTGTAAAGTTTTAAACTTTATCTTTAAATTGTGTTTATTTAGCGGAGCCTGCGTTGTATTTATGTGCAGTTTGCAAAGACAAATTTGAATCTGCTTGGAATCTGATTGAACATGTTCAGAGTTCACATGGCACAAAAATTTATGAGCTTCCATCATCGTCCGACAGCGGAAACGCCAATAATACCAGCAGCGGAAGTAACGTTGGTGGCGGCGGCGGAAGTGGTACTGAAGAGGGTGGAAACGCTTCAGTGAAAGAGGACGATGATGATGATAACGCAGCTGATGATTTAGCTATGGATGGTGTAAGTATCTAGTATTTTAATTTTTATGTAGGTCACTTTGTTTTAATTTTTTTTTTTTTTTTGAAAGCAGTCTAGCTGTGGAACCCCTGAAGAGCTGGATGCAAACGAGCAATATTGAAGATTTTAAATCGCCGTTTTGGTTCCACTACTTTTGCGACGAATACAAAAAAAAAACACTTCAATTGAATAAAACGGTATTTTTCTCAATCTGAAATGGAAAGGTATGTTAAGAGCTGCTCTTTTTCTGATTGGTCGCGGAAAACAAAATCATTTTTTTAAACTGCGCAGTTGGTTCTTATGTCATCAGCGCGAAAACGTTCTGCTGCGCACGTTGTGATGCAAAAAAATTCAACATATTATATTATAAGGACAAAAAATATATATATAATTATATATTTAAACATATTTGCACTTTTCACCTTCTTCCATTCAATTTACAAAGCTGACGAGTGTCTATTTTGGTGCCAAATTGTTAAACTTGCAAGTTGTATGCATTTTCAATATATCATGCTAAACTAGGCCAAGTTAACTGGCATGCATTGGAGTGTTATTTAGTAATCATTATTAAAACTAAAAGTTACGAAAGCCAAAAAGTTGCAATTTTTTAACATTAAATGCAACGAGGGTGTCCTTTCAGATTCATCTTACTTTAGTTGCAAGAAATTGAGCTGACAGCTTGTAATTTATTCAACTGGGGTGTGTTATCTTATCGTCTGTTACAGTTGATATTTTTTCCTTTATAATATGGTAATTAAAAATGTTAATTTTTGAAGTTGCAAATTTTCAGCTTGAAATTGCACTGTGATGCTGGTTTGTTTGAAACTGGGTCAGTCGGATACTCTTTTTGTCTTTTTTTGATCTAGGCCATAATAACTTGTCATCCCAATAAAAAAATGGCTTACTTAATCGTTCTTTGTTAGTTGAAATTTTGAAAAGCTTGGTGGGCTTAAATGGACACTCTATTGCTAATTTCTATATTTAAAAACAAAAAAACCTATTTATCATTATAGATTAGGTATCAAAAATTGCAAAAAAGAAACTAAAGATATTTAAATATAATTATATAAACTATAAAAAAAATTCACTATTTGCCTTTTTAATCACACTTTTTCTTCCTTTTGTTTAATTTCAACTGATTATCCAGGGTTTATTAGTTAGGATATTTTGATCACTGCCTTTTCAAATTTCCCCATCTTATCTATTAGATAACTAAAGAAATACTGTACATTATCAACTGCCTACACGTTATACGAATGCAAAAACATACCAAATTTTTTTCATACTAACATCAACCTATATCAATTAGATAGAAATAAACAAATGTTAAATAAACCCTGGAGATTTAACTTTCTTTTATCTTTCTTTTTGGTTTTTTCTTCTTCACAACACACTTCTTTGTCTTGAGTCCTTTCAATCTTTACTACTTAATCTTAATCGTTGTATATATCATTAAATATATATATAAATTGACACCACATAAAGCGATGAAACTCTGAGATGTTAAATTTAGCGTGAAATCGGTGTTGCAGCAGTCGAGAGTTGGACGGAAATTGGATATTTTGAGTATCTCTTGGACTCTTAAAGCATTTGGAGCGCTGAATACCAAATCTCCAATTTGACAAAAAGCAAGTGAAGTTCAAAGTCACTTAAATTGTTATGGTTTTTGTTTTTCCTCTTAATTTGTTTGGTTTTTGAAATTATTTCTCTTTAATTTGCAAAATGATGATTTCTGCTTTAATTTTAAATATTTTGCCAGTTTTCTTGCCTTGTTTATAAGTGATTGCAAAGTTGAAAAGTATTTATATTCACATTGAATTTTTATCTACAAGAATTTTGCAACGGCTTTTATTATATTAGTTGTCATGACAACACTCCATCTTTGTTATTTTGATATTAAAGAGCGCTCCATTTGTTTTGAAAGGGCTACATATCTCCATTCGAAATCGATGGGTCATGATTGATTTTTTATAATAGACCGTCAGCTCTTGTACTGGCTTGCTGTATAATTGATTATATAGACTATTGATTTAAATTTCAGCATGACAGATAAATTTCTCAGTGTATAATGTTTATTAAGAAGAAAAACCCGAAGAGAAAAACCTATAAATATATTATACATATGCAATATACAAGGTAAACTTTAAATGTATTTTGAATTTGAATCGGAAAATTTAGATTTTTTTAGAAATTAGAAATGTTTAGTTTGGTGCTTTTTATAAGCATTTCGAGTAAAATAATAGATAAATATTATGAAAAATGTCAATTTATGACACCGAAGGGCGAAAATGACAAGAAAAAATTTGATTTGTTTTTTTGTGGCGATTTGCGAAAATGTTTCTTTTTATTAATTTTCTTACACTTTATTTTTCAACGCTACCTGTTGAATGTTTAGGTTATTTTTTTACTAGTTTGCTGCTGTGAAATATTTAGTTTTGTTTATTTAAGTTAAACGATTTTCTGGTTTATTTTGAAATTTTAATATCAGTATTTTTATGGATTATTTCGACCAATATTGAAAAGAGGATTTTGTTTTATTTAGAGTGTGGTGATTTTAGGATATTGGGTTGTTGCGATTTTTAGGTCGCCTGACTTTTTGTTGAAGTTGTCGCGTATTGGTTTCGATTTATTGTTGTCGAATGACATCATTTTAAGTGCTGATTGATCTTGCAAGATCAATCTAGTTCGGATGCAGCTTCGTTGGGCGACTTACGAGTGACTTAGTATATTTGCGACTTTTGTTGAAGCAGAGTTAAATAAATCGTTAAGCGACATTATTTATTAATAATCACATTTATGTAGAACATTGTCAGACGCCAAACTGACAATCAAAAATGCGATATGGTCAGATGAATTATTGTACTGAGTGGCTTGGTGATTTGGTCATTGACAAATTCGCTGTGCTTTGCTGAACAGCAAAAAATTGTAACATGAAATGCGTCATTGTTTCCTTGACATTACTTTTATTATTCAATATTGTTTCTTACGGATCGAATTAATTTTTATGAATGAAAACGCGTTTTTATGTTAACTGACGTGATGCGCGACATGTCAATTGACTTTTATGTCTCACAAGATGCGTTGGACTTCTTTTAAACGAGAAAAGGAAAAATGTAAATAAGATGATCAGTTCCTTGTTTAACGACGAAAAAAAAATACAAGTGTACAATGCTTATTTAGCTTTAATTTCATATCACATAATATTTTTATGTGTTTGTGACGTCACTTTCGTTTTTTATTTTCTTTTCTTATTGCACAGTTAACGATTGTGCAATGAAGGTAAAAAGCATTGTAATATGCCGTTATGTAGACTGAAAAGTGTTTTTGTAGCAATAATCCGTTATTGTCGCAACACGACGTCAGTTTTTAAGTTTTTATTGATGTAACAAAATGTTTTAAGTTTAAGTGTAATAAAAGAAAAACCGTGAAAGTAGTTTTATGTGAGCTTATACTGATACAGTGTAATACTGTAATGTTATTTGAAATAAAGTTACGGAGCCAATAACGAGGAATTATAATAAACAGACGTAAAATTAAAATACAATAAACAAGGAAAACGTTTGAAAAATGTGTCAAAGAAAGTGAAATGTAAATAGTCTAGTGGTCAGTAAAAGGACAAATTTTAAAATGATGTATTATATTTTTTAAAAAGAAAATTAACTTAATTACTTTTAAGAAAAATAAATGGTACAGAAGATAATACTGTATAAATTAGTGCAGTAAATGCATTTAAAAAAAATTACAGTTGTTTGAAAATGGCGCTGTTAAATAGGGCGTGCTTTAGATAGGCTGAAAGTGTATTGATTTTTTAAATTCTAATTTCAGCCGGTTTTAGTTTGCTCTGCAGTTCGCAAGTTGGTACACGAGAAATAGAACACGTGGTAATTCGGTAACATTGTTAATGGTGGCGAGCGCAGTACCTGTTAAGAAAATGTTATCAAATATCGGCGAAAGCGTAAGTAAATTAGATAGTTTACTAATCAATTAATTAGTCTAATATAACGATATAATAATATAAATGCTAGTGTGTATGCACATAACAATGAAAGCAACAATTCGAATGTTTTGAACTGTGAGTTGTATGTTCCAACTACACCACGTTGGATTGTATGAAACGACATTATATTGTTTAAACTGTTTTTACTGGGAAATGATACAATATGTGTGTTTTAATTTTTTTGTGTTATTTAGGTTGAGCAAGCGTTAAAATCTTTAACCGCTATTGAAAAATCAAAAGAACAGACAACCCAGAAGAAAGCACTGTTCACAAATGACGAAGATGATAAAATATTCTTAACAATTGAGTTGAAGAAAATTCCATTCGTAAAGTATGGCTACACTAAAGTATACAAATTGTAAGTGAATCTGACGTATTGATTGTAACACGAAGCTTATTTCATTAATGTAATAACTATTAGGCCATTGGTTCACTCTGTGTACGGTTCAACTACCAGTGTCTGCCTATTTGTCAAGGATTTGTCACTCAAGAAAAAGGCAGAAACCGAATTTACAAAGATGCATTACGAAGAGTTGTTACATAAAAACGGTGTTAAACATAGAATTAGCCAGGTAAAAATATTTACTAAATCTTTCTGGCATCAAATCTTTTACCGTATTCACTTTTGCAGATTATTCCATTACATGAACTGATTACGGAGCACAAGCCACACGAAGCAAAGAGGAAATTGTGCCACTCACATGATCTGTTTTTAACTGATCAGCCCATTTCTTCTTTTCTTCCTTCTTTCATTGGCAAGGAATTCTGGAAGACCAAGAAGTATATTTTGACTATTTAACTTAACACGACACATGTAACTCATACTGCTTAAATAATATAGACTTCCTGTAGCTTTGAACTTGAAAGCTCAAGACTTGACCAAGGAATTTGATAAAGTATTTCAACAAACATACTATCACTTCACAGGCAGAGGATCTCTTAGGTATTTTCGCGTTAAAATTCATCTTTAATAACTTTATATTGGATTCATTGAGATTTATTTTGATTTTCAGCTCATTTCATGTAGCCAATGTTTGTCATACGACTAAGCAGATCATAGAAAATGTGACATCAGCTTTGAATGAACTAGTGAAAGTGTTTCCTGGTGGTTTGGACAACATCCGAGCTATTCATTTAAAGAAATCAGCTTCCATGGCTATTCCGATTTACTTTTCTACTGGTAAATTATTTACAGTTCTTTAATTTATCGATTATGATTTAACACGAGACAAATTTAACAGGAAATGCCAACGAGGTCGAGTTGAAGGTAGAGAAGACTGTTGTACCTTCAGTTGATCCTGAAGAGTTATCGACAAAGTTGAACACTAACGTGAAGGTGTACAAAGACGGCAAAGTGCGAATCTTTAAAGACAAAACTAAGCCCGATGGAGACGACGACGAAAGTGAAGATGAAGAAGACGACTCCACACAGCTCGTTAAAACTCCAGGAAAGAAGTTCAAGCGACCTGGAACTTCTAGGTTCACCAATAAGAGAAAAAGACAGAAAGTAACGATTTTGAAAACAAAATAAAAATTTAATTTAAGAAAATAAAATAATCGTTTTTTTAAATCTTAAAAACAATTTTAAAAAACATAAAAATAATCATGTATGATAAATAAAATCGCCTTTGTTGCAGTTGATGGCATAAAAATAATCTAATCGCCAAACTTCATCGCATTGTCACTACATTGTAAAGTCACACTTCAAGTAATTTAGGACCGCATTTAAGTATATTTTGATTGAGTTAAAAGTATCGAAGAGATTTTATAGCAAGTAAGATGATCAAACATAACAGAATTAATGGAAATTGTAAAATTAATACAGTATTCGTCATTTAGGCCAGTGTGGTAACAATCTTCATTTAAGGACACTTTTCCAGTAATTTAGAATAATTTTGTAGTTTTTAGTATTTTGAAGTGTATAAGATGATCTTGAATAACAAATAATTCTAAATAGCCATAATCCATTTCTGAAGATTTCTTTTTTTTTCTCAATGTAGGCCACATGACTTGACCAGTTTTTTTTGCATTTGGTTTCGTAACTAAATTTGCATTTTTCCTTCATCTCAGTGAGTTTCGGACGTCGTTGACTTAATATTAATTCAATAGTTAACTAATAATTACAGTTAATTTATAAATTGGTTTTTTTGAGTATATTTAGTAGCTGAATTGCAGCTCGTGAAGCAAGTATATGTTCCACGTACCCTTAATTTTAATTAAGTTTAATAGAATATTTTGCAGTGATTGAAGCTATGCGATCGGTTAAGTTGACTTGAGTTCTGGTTTCCATTTTGCGGGAATGGCGAGATGGTGAACTTAGTCTGGTCTATAGCTGCTTGACTAGACAGGTCCTGCTTGCCTAAGTTAATCAGAACTAGTTCTATCTCCTGAAAATTCCTCAGTCGACTGACATCTTTATCTTTTCGTAGAATCGTATCTGGCAGTTTACGAATCTTAGTCACCTGGTTTGGATCCACTTGGAGTTCTTGACAGCATAAGCGGAGTAAGCGATTGTAAGTCAAGTCCACCATTGGAAGTTCAACCTCAATAAAGTCTGGATCAGAAATGCCACTCACTCTAATCTTCAGCACGAGTTCTGCTCAATTGATTGACAAAAATGGAAACAGGTAAAATGACTGACATTTTTAGTATAAACTAAAGTTTAACAATTAGCGGTACTAAAATATTCAATGTTAGCGTTTGTCAATTTATCATGGATAACAAATACTGTAGTTTCTTTAGGTTAGCCATGACTCATCGACATCTAACATAGTATAGAACTAAAGTTCCATTAATTCATAACATTGTTTGAAAGGCAATTTTGATGGTTGAGCATAATTTAGTTAATTATTTTTACCGTCATCCTGGCCATGAGCTGCTAAAGTTGACTTCATAATCTGTTGAGTTCCGTTATTAATTCTGGAATTGTTGTGTGCAGAAGTCGAAGGAGATGCATTAGCACATGCTCGATCTGCACCGTTTGAGTGATGATCGACCCCATTGACTTCCACTTTGTATTGCACAGGTGGAAATGCAATGTAATTAGGAATTATGGGCAATTTCTCTTCTTTAATCGTATTCCTTGATGGAGATTCTAAACACATTAAGTAAATTAGGACACTTGAAGGACTTGTCTTTGACATTGTCTTAAATTTTGCATTCAGGAACTACATTTAGGACAATTTTAAGTTAACACTTAAAATCAAAATTTATTTTATAGCTATTAGATTAGACTTCATTTTGCCAATTAGCATATTCAGTATAATTATTATGCTTTTGGGAGATGACTGTGGTCAATATGAATGTCATGTAAAGATGTTTTTGCATGGTTTATACATACCATTGATTTGCTGCTTATTGTTAGAATTTGACCCAAACATCTTGGAAATGTCTTCATTGTCAGTGAGCATTGCAGCTGTTTCTCCTTTTTTAGTTAAAAGCATCTTCTCGGCTCCCTTCGCTAGCAAGCAGGACACTATCTTTGAATGACCTCTCTTAGAAGCCCAATGCAATGCCGTCCTAAACTCACACAAATATAATCGCAGAGTTCTTAATTGATTTCATTATTAACTTACCAGCCATTAATTTCATGTTGGGAATTAACGTTAACTCCCAAATCGATTAGTTTATGAACGGCATCTTCATCGCCAAAACATGCTGCCTCACGCAATTTATCTTCCAAACCTTTATTTGGATCCATTGCAAATAGATTTACAGTTCTTAAATACTAAATTGTCAAGTGTTTATATTCAATTTTCATTATTATTTCCTTTTATTTTCACGGTTCCTATTTCTGCGGTTCACTGAGAATCATTTGTATAATTGCTGTTTTGAAAGACACTAAAACTGCGTTTATATTGAACTCCATTCTATCTGTAGTAAGATGCTAAATATTAGTGAATAACAAACACTTTCATTCTGACAAAATGTAAAAGGTAAATGCGCTTTGCAGCTGAGTGGTCAGACTATCGATAATAATATATCGATCGCTACATAGTCGCATACAAAATACAGTACTGTATTTGAAATGAGAAAAATTAATTGACTGATAACTGATATACACTTTATTAGACACTGCTTATTAAATAACATTCATTGTACAACACCTTTAATTACATTCTCGATAAATCACCATTATATTTTAAAAGTTCTGTTAAAAGCTGATGTGTAAGCTGTCTTTGCAGCTTTTCATCTTCAAATTTTTGCTTCTCAAACTCCAACTTCTTCATTTCAAATTCAAATCTTAATTTTTCGATTTGCTGTTTTTCTTTCTTAATTCTTTCTTCCATTTCTAGTTTGGCTCTTTCTGTTTGTTGCTTTTCTTGATTAATTCTTTCCTCGCTCTCTAATTTCGCCTTTTTACTCAGTTGCTTTTCTATTTCAATTTTCTCTTTCGTCTCACACTCTAATTTGGACTTTTCAAGAAAGCATCTCCACAGTTCATGGTCAGCCCTAATACCTCTTGGTCGTTTTGACGATTTATTATTGGGCAATTCCTCGGCATATGCCGTATTAGGAGTAGGCGAAGCATTACTTGTATCAGATTGCGATTCATCATTTATGTCATCGTCTTGAAACGAGTAAGAAATACTGTTTCTCATGTTGTTATTAGCAACTCCAATTGATCCATCTCTGATTAATCTTGCTTGTATTAAATCTTCATAATTACCCCAAACAGTCATTAAATTTCTCATCTGTGTACCCCATTCAGTGTGCAGCTTCTCTCTTTCATTTTCATTGCCTTCTTCAGAGTCTAGTTTTTGATACTTCACAACTTGCTCTAAAATGTAATCTTTCAATAACTGCTTGCTGCATGCCATAAACCTAAAATAAAGAATTTATAAATCATCTTTAAAGGGTCATACATACGTTTTTACATACAGTACCTTGAGTTTTCTCTAACTAAAGCAGCATGGATCTGATCCCACAACTCTGTTTCACTCACTGTAATATATTCACATATGTGATTAAACGTCTCAAGAATTACAACAAGTTTATCCTTTTCACTGAAACGAAATCTGCACATTTTACAGTAATATTGACATGAAAAATCCCATTACTATACTTGAGAGTAATCAAAAATCAAAATAAAAACAACTTTACTGCACATGCGTAGAAAAATTAACAAATTTTACTGAGCGCTTTATAGTCCGCTGTTTTTTAAAAATGTTCTAAACTTTGTTGCTACTTTCAATCGTCGATTGGTATTTGAACTGTAAACAAATAATTTTTTTTAAATAATTGGTGTAGAAAAATGTCGGAATATCTCGATAACGAGCAAGTACAAGAATTACTACCTCCATTAGAGGAATTTATCGTCGATATTGAGCAAATTCTATCACGATTTTCGTCCGAGGAAAATGTCATTCAGCCAATTCGAACGCAAATCATTTCGCCAAAACACAACAGGTATGATTTCATTGTTTTCTATCACATTATTTTCAAAATCGCCTATAAGTTAACAATTTTAATGAAATTTGAGTAGTATGTTTTTTGCGATGCCGTGCTACTTAACGAAGGAAGATGTTTATTGTTTAAAAACAATTGGAGCTGGAACAGAACCTCAGGTTAATACTTGCTATTCTGGCTATTTTTAATTTGAAATCATATTGATGTACCTAAACTTTTATTTTTTAGGAAACTGATAATGAAACCGATATACACCCACCCATCATTGTTAATGTAAATGTCACTTTGTATCATGGTCAATCTGTTCGACCATTAATTGTACGATATCAATTACATTTACTGTACTTCAAACCTGTTTAAATTTAATTACTTCTTTTAAGATAATGAATGGCGAAGATTTGACATTGAAACGAACGACAATTGCTTCAGCGGTTGCTACCAAAGTCAGTTTCATATTGGCACATTAATTGTTGTTTACTTTTTAATTGTTTAAATAGTATTTAGTCAATGGTAAGCCCAAGATTCTGGCAATTTTGGGAAGTGGAAGGTTGGCAAAATGTCACTTGGAGATATTCCATACAATTTATCAGTTCTCAGAAGTATGTGCCAAAAGATTTGGTTTAAGTAGCACAATCAGTTTCATGTAAAGTTATGAAAGTTTTTAGTATGATATTCGTGGTCGATGTTTACTGAAAATAGCTGAATAAGATCAAATTCTGGATTGTTAGTGAATCTTCAACTTTTATTCAATCGACAAATACATTGCTATATTTTTTATTACAAGATTTTATTGGCTTGTGGCTTTTTACAAGCTTTCATCACATATAAATGATTTGTATATTTTCACTAACTTGTTGCTTCAAGGCTACCTGAAACCCATATAAAATTCTAATTGGACTTTGAAATTCATTTCAAGTACATTTTTTGTATTTTTTAAAATATTGTGACCAAAAGTAGAACATGTTTAATATACTGCTTAAATTTTAATTTAGTTTTAGTTTGGAAAGTTTTGGGTAATACTGTATTTCAGTGACATCATTTAAACATACTAACACGTTCTCAATTTTATCTTGAAATCTGTAGTTTTAATGACCTTTTTTTATTTAATGTTTATGATAACTTTGCAGATTCGTGTGTGGAATTACCGGTCTGAATCTGGAATCCGTTTGGTAAATGAGTTTAAAGGCAAAATTCAATCAGAGATTAGATATGTTGAAGATGGCAAAAAAGCAGTTGAAAATGCTGATATCATTTGCATTGCCTCTTACACCCAAACGCCAGTATTGAATTTGGACTGGGTAAAACCCGGAGCTCACATTAATGGTATAAAATATAATCAAGTTATTTTTTAAATAAGAAAATTGACGAACTTAAAATTTATTTATTACTATAAAGCATTGGGTGCTTGTCGACCAACTGCAAGAGAGCTTGATGATTCCATTCACCAAGCGGTCGTTTATGTCGACAGTCGTAAAGCTGCTTTAGTTGAATCGGGAGATGTCATACAATCAAAAGTAACTAATTGTTAAATAATCGCTAGCCGTCTAAACTGATTCAATAATTTAAAGGTTGAAATTTACGCTGAAATTGGTGAAGTTATTAATGGAAGCAAACAGGCATTTCCACAGAAAACGACAGTTTTTAAATCGATGGGTGCTTTATATTAAAATCTTCAAGATGTTAATTTGACAACTTTAACATAAGATTTTGTTTTTTAGGAATTGCTCTGGAAGATGCCATTTCAGCTTATCGAGTATATAACAATTGGAAATCCAGAAAACTGTCTGGAAATTAAGGTAAATTGGTGCAATGTTGAATATTTCCTACTTTGTCTACCTCTATTGCGATGATCTGAGCAGTTTTGTAATTTTAACAAAATACAAAAGTTATTTTTATATATTTACTACTAATAATTAATAATTCAAATTGGAAAATTTTCGATTCTGAAGTTTACATTCAGTAGTTGACGTTACTGCTTCAGAGTGCAAGTTTTAAGTTACATTTCTTCTAAAGGTTTATCAGACAATATAAATTGAATTAAAAAATATAACATGTTAACTAAAAATCATTAATCGATCTTTTAAAATTAGTCTTTGTCGAAATGTTTTATTTCAGGAATTTATTTTTTTCTGTATAATTAATCGAGTACTGGCAGTGCTTTTAAGTTGTTGGGTAATATGCGACAGGCGTCACTAAGTCAGAAATGACTTGTTTTCAATGTTATTAATTTTAAAATAAATCGATTAATATTTGAGGTTTATAGTTTTTTTCTAATATGGAGACTTTAAAAGTGGTTCCTATTTAATTGTTGCGCAATTGTCAGCGACTAGTCTTCATAACAGTAAGTTTATGTGCATGTTTAATTAAGTCACGCGACATTTTCACATTTGTAACTTTGCTGCGTGACATCGAATTACAATTTCTTGACTTGATAAAAGAAGTTTAATATTCTTTAAATTTTAACATTTTGACTTTAATAGTTAAGATTTGTGACCAAATATCCCCACATTTTATGCCTAGGACTTGGTAGCTCGACGCTGTCATGTCATTTGACGTTCATCTGTGTTTTTATAATGCTACAATGACGTTTACGTTGTCAAAACTTAATGTCGCGTTTTGGATTTCCTTAAGTCACTTATGAAGTCTTGTGATATTTTCTCTAGAATGACTAGGCCACATGACATTATAATAACTTTACATGTTCAACTTGTATTGTTTTCGATTAACTAAAAAAAACAAAAGTTTCTGGGCAACCCAAGCTAACAGAAATGCAACTAAAAACTAATACAATATCATGCTAATTAACATTGTTAAATTTGTTATTGAGCAAATGTTTCATTCATAAAGTGTTTTAATTAACATAATAATACAAATACAAAGTGCATACATAAAGGAATTTGCAACCCAAAAAAATTAATTAAATGAAACAAAAAATAATTGACTATTATTTTGCATTCATCTGAGGGTTAAAACAATGCAAATTTTAAATTAAAAACAAGTAAAAACAAAAAAAAAAAATAAAATGGGATAATTATACTTCATGCAAATACAGCTGAATTGTTTGCGTTTGCATTTATTTTTTTGAAATTGTTTTAATATTTCTAAGTTGGAAGAATTTTATTTAATTTTTTTTTACATTTGAAATACCCTCAGACGACTGTTGCATCATTTGATTCAATGGAGACTATTTCGTCTTCGACCTGAAACAACAAACTCTTCATTAACAAAATCTTCATTTGTTTTCATTTTCCATATGAAACATATTCAATAAACAAAATAAACTCAATTCTGAAATCACACAAAACATTAGTTTAGATTTATAAAAAAAATGTAAACTTTAAAAACAAAATATAATTATTTTAATCAAACTCCATTAAGAAACTTGCATTTACATTATTTCATACCAAGAACTTAGGACACCCTGTACAGCTCTCAAGCAAAGTACCTACTGTAGTAACGTTTGCAGGGTGCCATGACTTTAATTTCGATCAAAATTTAATATCTTCAAATGCAAATACAAGTTTATGTGGTTAGTCCATTTACATTTCTTACCTTGTTATCCCATATAACAAGATTTCCATCGACGCTTACTGTGCTGAATTTGTTGGCTTGCTTTTTACTTCCGCTGTGAATAGCCAGCTGAGTTATGGCATTTTGATGGATACTTCCAGCTACTACTGTGTCAATATTTTCTGCCATTGCTTGTTTATCCAAAGTACGAAACTTCCTCATGGCACTAATATTACAAAAAACTGAATATTGAACGTATTTTAAATATTAAACATTAATTTTGATGAAATTTACGTTAAATTTCCTGATTCTTTTTTAGAACTTTCGTCAAATTTTCCCAGCAGATTAAGCGTCTGACCGTCATATGAGAACCTTACTGGAGAATAGTTATGGCCCTGAACCAATAGTTTAGTTAACCAATTAGTAACAATTAGCAAATCAGCACTTACTCCAGCTACAATTGTATTCTCGTCCAGCCAAACACACGTTAGAAAGGGCAAAAATTGATGCTTAATTACTGAAACTCTGCCAATAAAACACAATTTTAGATACTCATTTTATGACAAAATATTGATTTTGTTTTAATCGAAAAGATACTTAAGTATTTTGCCTTACTTTTGTCCTTTATTACAGTCGACGACAGAGATGCTACTGTCTTGTCCAACCCAAGCCAATCGGTCGCCAGAGGACGAAAAGCTCACACAGTGGACCCAGCCACCTCCTTGATCAGAATTGGAAAACTCGGCCAGCAAAGTTCCCATCGAAGTTTCAGGCTTTGATCCCCATTGGGTGGCCGATGGCTTTTCATCCACTTCTTTGATATAACCACAGAAGACGCGTGTTTTAAAATCCGTCGATCCGCAGGCAATAAGAGCATTGTTAGGATGCCAATCAACTCTAAATTAATTAATCGTTATTGTATGGTTATTAATTTAGAAAAATATTGGACTTACGATGTGACGGAGGACCGGATGGGCTTCTTAATGTGCTTGCTCACCCACCAGTCGTTTTCCTTCTCAAAATAACACACAGCAATCAAACGTCCACCTGTGCCCACAGCGAATTTATTCTCTAAAAATCAACATCGTCAATAAAAACAGTAAGATAAGCACATTTTAAATCTTGAAACATAGTTTTAAAATTATATTTGCTTATTAAACTGACAAAAAGTTGACATAAAATAGCAACTTTAAGGTTTTAATTAGCTGTTTATTTTTTACTTAGTAGCATTATTTAATAACAAATAATTTTTTAGGTTGTTTTTGTACCTTGTGGAGACCATTTGACTACAGTGCCTGCTCTGTTAGTCCTCAAAATGACCAACGTTGGCTTCCACTTTCCATTCACTAAAGTCCACACGTAAGCGTTTCTATCCTATAGTAGACTGTATAATTAGTTCAAGTGCTGTTTAAGTTCTAATAAGAGTTATATTTACGGCGGAGCAAGTAACGATTCGGTTACTTTTGGGTGCCCAATCAATACTAGTAACTCGCAAATCGTGTTGATTTAGTGATTCTTGCTTCACAAATTTTCCACCTTCTTTTTTGTACACGTTAACTTCATGATTATTTGGTGATAAAGCCAATTCTAGTAATAATCGACAATTACTTAACTTGGCTAATTAGCTGAATTAGCTATTAACTTACCAGAACTGTCTCGGTTCCAAGCGTGACATGTCATCGGAAATCCAAAATTATGAACTTCTGTCATTTTTGCCTGTTTAGTAAGAAACATCGATAAATAAAGCGATTAGAATATCGATAAAACCACTAGCAATACATTACGATATCGAACACAGCGTTATCAACTATATCGATATAGTCAGTTACAATATTAGACAAACTTGGTCAAACATTTTGATCTTTTATAATTTATTGGTTACTTCTCAGTTGAAAATTTAAATTTTTTTAAAATAATCTCAAAATTTCCGGTTTCTTTAAACCGAAATGTTAACAGGAAGTTTGTGTTTACGTTTTATTTAGATAATTTTGTTTAATTTGCCGGGGCGTAGGCTTAAAGTTATATGATTCATCGCTAATGATTTGACATTCATGAACTAAATCACGCTAGTTTTTTAAGATATGCTAATTAGAATTAGATCGATAAGTGGTCTGCTACTGGACGTGCAGTTTTGATATTGTTTTTAATATTTAAAAGTTCAATATGTTTACCTTTTAATTTTGAAGTTAACGAGCAAATCAGCGACGTCGGATATGAAAACACCCCGCAAAGGCAAACAAGGCGCTATTTGGTAGCATTTAACACCGCTCACTTAACACGCTCGATGATAAGAGTAGGTATAGCAAACCAAATATTCAGTAACAGTTTTGTAGTTTAATACTCGTAGTTGCAATATTGACCATGTTGGTTATTCATATTTATACAATGTGTACAATTTCAAAAGATACATTTGTCTCGACTTTATTTTCTTCCAATACAGTAATTTAATAATGTTTTTTATAATTTTGATAAGTTAAGTTAATTGTTTTATATTTTTTTATATAAATAACAGTATGGATAAAATTAGTGAAATTAGAAAGCAATTTTTGTCAGCAACTCCATTGACTGATTTCAAATGGAATGTTAGTTTGTATCCATAAAATGATATAAAAATTTTAGAAATTAATTTTTATTTTTTTTATTAGTTAAATGAAGTAAACGATGGAATTCAATTTAAATGTGACGAAAAATGGCAAGAGTCTGTGGTTAATTCAACGATTAAGAATCCATTACTGAAACGTTACCCCATCAGCCAGCAATATGTGAAGAGATTCATTAAAATGTTAATTACAATGGTAAGAACAGTTATCCAAAATGCTAAATTAACTGGACAGACAGATCTGCAAATCATAACAACCAAATTTATCTTGGTTAGAATACACTAAAGTATAATTATTATCAAATAACGCTATATTTTATCAGTTATTTGTTGTTTTTTGGCATGTTAATGTCTTTACTTGGTTCCAACTGATATAAAATTGAATTAAAACGTTGAAGTATGACATTTGTTTGTGTTATTTAAGTTAGAAGACAACAACGTGGATCCAATTTTGGGGGATTTATACGAACTATGTGTTTCTTCCATGTCAAGTGGACCAGATGATGAACAGTTCTTTTATAAGATTTATTATATCGTAAGCATCTTGTATTTTTTATTTTTAAGTCTTATAGTTTTTATGAAATGTTTTACTTAACCAGACAGACGATGATTATGTAGTAATTAGGGAAAGCAGCTCTTTTGTTGTTAATGGAAGTACTGGACTTGTTAGTTGGCAGGTAAACGGAACTTTAGAAATGTTTTTAGTTGTCATTTATATCATTATAAGTGTACTTTTTCTGTTTACATGTTGAAGGCTGGCAAAGCTTTGGCTGAATGGGCATTGTGTAATAAGCAACTGTTTAAAAGCAAAGTGGTGCTGGAATTGGGCTGTGGTTCTGGATTAACAGGCATTTCTATTAGCAAGTTCTGTGAACCCCGCGAGTACATATTTACTGATACACATCCTCACGTCATTAACCAACTTAAACATAATATCAACATTAATTTTAACGATAAATTGAGTGAAAATCAATTAAATTTTGTTAAAAGTCCAACCTTTTCGGTTGCTGTAAATGAACTTGATTGGCTGGACGAAACAGTCGTTGTTAAATTAAAAGCAGAACATCACCCTAATGTCATTTTAGCAGCAGGTAACTTTTCCCAAGTTTCAAGTTATTGTTTTTGTTTTTTAAAAAGCTTTACATTGAACTAATGAGATTTTATTGCTTTTTAGATGTCGTTTATGATGTTGAAATTATTCCCTCGTTGGTTCAAGCTCTTAGCTGTTTTTTATCATTAGCATCGGCGATTGCTTATGTGGCTTGTACAGTTCGATGTGAAGAAACATTGGCTTCCTTCATTAGTCACATAGGTGGATATTTTTTTTATTTAAAAACATTTAGGCATGTTTTTCTAATACTGATTTTGTGTATGCAGGAGGAGCTGGAATGAAATGGCAGTTGTTGGAAAGCTCACTGCAGCTTTTTCATTATGATAAACAGTGGAAAGTGAAAATATTTCAAATTAGCTACTAAACTAGGCACGCACTGTGGGTAACTGAATAATTATTTCATACAAAATTTTACAATTTGTTAGTAGGTTGTATTTTAAAAATTTTAATTAAAATTCTACCATTTTAAATTAATAGTTAACTTTTAACCATTTTTTTCTGCTTTGAAATTTGTGAAGATTTTTGTTTTTTAAGTGGTATCTATTGTATGTTACTGTAAACTTCAAACTTGCGCAAACTATTTTGCAAACACAACATTCGATGCTATGGAAGCGCTTGTTTTTCATCTGAGATTTTTTGGATGATGCGATATATTGCACTTTTACACAAAAATTAAAACAAAAATCTGGTTTTTATTTCGAATTTTTATTGCTATAAACGCCAAAATAAAAAATAATTAATTTTATTGGTTAAATTTTCGTTAAATATTATTATGGTTATTATTTGCTTTAATGAACATCTAATTCGAATTTTTTAGGCACCGTTTTTCATTGGTTACCATTTTAAATTAATTTGCATATAATTTATTACAGAAGAACTATTGGGGGTGATAGGAAGAATCTAATTGTTATGTCTCGGAAACTAAAGTTTTAAATGATGACGTTAAAGATTAAAATTGACATTATGACTTCTAGAATAATCACGTACTGTATGTGTTTAGCCTTCCTCCCAAGGGCATACGTCATTGATCACTTTTGGCTGAGGTTGGGGTTCTTCCCAAGGGCACACAGCGTCGTTGGGGCTAGGCTGCTGACCCCCGGTTGAAGAGGCGCTGGATCGTCTACTATCAGGGTGAAGAATTGAATTGGAAGAAGGAACCTCCAGTGTTAGTTCCATTGGCCTGCTTTGACTCTGCAGCACTGGCGAAGCATTACAAGACTCTGTAGACAGGGCTTTTGGTTTAGCCACTCCTAGACTTCCTCCCGAAGAATTAGACAACCTACAATAAAAGGTAAATTTAACTTTTAAGAAACAAAATTTTATTTTTTTTAGATTTTAGTGACTATAATCTTGTCATGGAAGCCCTACATTTTGTTTTTATATTAAATCGAGTCTCTTTATCAATAATAGTTTCATTCTAATGATATAAATTCGTTATTCAGGTAATCGCTTTACCTGTAAGGACTGTCAGTGGCGTTCAAGTCGTGTAAGTTGCTGGCGCTTAGGGAGTGTCCAATGATATTCGAGGCCCAGTCGTTGTGATCTCTTTGGTCCCTTAAGTCACTGGTGCTTCCAGATAGCGAAACATCACGGAATTTCCTCTCCACCATGCTACTTCCGGTCATCATCATACCAGGATGGCTGCTGTTGTTATTATTGGAAGGGGAGTTCTTCTTCCTGGTGACCCCAACACCAAAATTAAAGAACCTATAAAAGGATACCAAAAATAACATCTTATAAAGGTAGGCTCATCATAATTTTAATGTACTTTTTCTTATGGGAGGGTTGAATGGCGTTGGCCAAAAGACTCTTGTAAGTGTCAGAGCGAATGAAGCGAGGATAGCTGTCCTTGTTCATTAGGGAGAACACATGTTGCTGGGCCGCATCAAAAGTAAAGCGACTGGGAGTGGTCATTAACGATTGGGTTAACTCCACAGTGCGACTGTCCAAATTTACTTCACACGCTGCCCCTCGCACTACGAATTCACTAAAATCAAAATTCGAAATTGATATTATCGAGTTATAAACTCTAAAAGTGAACGTTTTAATAGTTTTTTCAAAAGAAGCCCGTTAGGCTTTTTTATTTTGACAAAATACTAACTCGTATATTCGGCTTACGAGACTGTCAACTTGTGACTTTGCCGCTGAGTGCAGCGCTTGAACTGCTTTCCAGAACCGAATGTTCTCATGACTGTACTCTTTCTTTAAGTAACTTTCAAACTCAGTTATTCCGGTTGGGTCACTCAAGAGATCACCCAACCGGATAGCCCATCGGCGCACTCTCTTCTCTGTCGCCACCTCCACTCTATTTAATATCATGGTTCACAATTAGTGCATATTAACATTATTTAGCCCTATGCTGGCCCTTATTTACATGTCTTCATTGAGCATCCAATAGGTAGGGTCGTCACTTGTCCATGGATTAGATGGCTGCACTGGGCACACAAATGGATCATACTCGCTGTACTGCTCGCACTGATGTATTAAGCTATATAATGGGTGTGAGAGCACAATTGTGTGACACTGTAAGTGTTTACAATTGAGGAAGGTCTTACGTCTCAGCCGCTTGTGAAGCTTTTAATCTGGATCTGGTTAGTTCCTCTTTTAGCCGGCTGATCTGTAAATAATCGATTGCGGTCACTTATGATCGATTTCGTAATGTATTTAATCTTACTTGGGCGTGGTAATCTTCTTTCGTTCGCTTCTTCTTACGTGACGTCATGTGTTTGTAAGGCACAGTCTCCACGCCGACACAACTAACTCCTGGGCTTCCGCTCTGAGGGTAAAAAGTAATGAAATTACAGTACCGTAATTAATATTGGTGTAGCTGGATGTAATGATAAGTCCCAAAGTAACTTTGATAAGTCTAAGGATATATACATGTTGTTTATAATTTATTTATTGGAAATCAAATTTGGTTTTTTTGTCAGTTAACTTTATTAGTTACTCAATTATTGTATTGGTTACTACGGTTGCTTTATTATAAACAAGGTGTTTTCTAAAATGGAACATTTTTTTTCTCCAAGGCAACAAAGAAACGGAAAGAATCGTCATTGGAACTGGTAATATTTAGTCTTGCTGTATTGGCGTTGTAAAAAAGCATTGCTTCAATTTTGAAAATCAGCTGGTATTAAGAAACTGTATTTGGGGGTCTCTTTGTGATGAAATTTGTTTAGTCTGTTAATCAATATTAAGTCTAGAGCGTTAATTTACCTGTGGCCAATGGACTTTCCAGTAAGCCCTCTCCTGACTATCGATGACAATTTTGTCCATTTTTTTTCTTTCTTTGGCCAATCTATTAATAACATTAAGAATTGAGTACTGAGTGCTGACTATTGATCTTAAAATATCGATTTGTCGTCCAAAGTAAATAACAAAAAAAAATATTTTTTTAATTAAATATCAAAAAGCCAGAATTATCGATTAGCTTTTCAGTAATGAGTAGGCGTGGCTTAACTTTTAATTGCCACTTGCACAAAAGTTCTGATTAATCGATAAATAGATTCAAAAGTAAAAATCAATATTTTAAATAAATTAAGTAAGGGTTTTATATAAAATATCGATATTTTTAAGGTTTAATTTTGTTATACATTAAATAACGTTACTTGAAATCGATATTTTATTGATATGTTTCTTACTTGAGTTGCTCCTCTGCCTGCATACAGACAAACTCCCACTTGCTGGCCAAAGACTTTTTTAGTTTGATTAAACTTTCCTATTTAATTAATCATTAGTTAGCTAATAAACTTGATATACTGTATATTTGCTATAATAGTTATACAGTAGCTAATCGCTATAATTACATGCTCAAAATCGTCCAGTCCATGTTTCTGTTTGTTCCTCATTGACCGTTTTACCAGGTAAATCGCTTGTCAATTATTTCGGTTTAATTAATAGTTTACATTAAACTAATTTAACACACTACTTACCATATTCTGTGTTGTCCACGTGATGCGCCTGAGAGGGCCAAAAATAAGGCGTCTGAAAATATTGTCACATTATCACATCTTTAACTAAATCGTCAACTTTAACTAAAATTAATTAATCGTCAACTGACAACATTTTAAAATATTGTAAAGTAGTTAGGGCTTTGTACTAAATTAGTATATTTTTTAGCTGGTGTATTGTAATAAAAAAAATTTAACTCTGTTATAGTTTTGATTTAACAAAAATGGCTATCTAAAATGAAATCAGTTGTTTGGTTGCTTAATTAACAGCTCCAATGCATTATAATTATTATCTCATTGAGTTATTGCAAAAGTGTTGATTTTCCCATGGGAATTGATAAGTAATATTGAGCATGCGCAGACCTAAACTGTGATTTATGAGTTTGTTTTTGTCCAGTGCAGAAGCACATATTATGGAGTAAAAGAGCCATGGATGTAATCAATGGCCATGTATTCCCTCAGTACTGTGCTTACTGTATCTCTCATTTTGACCTTTCACCCCTCCTTCTCCTCCCTCTTGTGATATATTTCCACGTCAATAAAATGCAGAGATAATAATAATCACACATTGCTATTGATTTTTATATCAACTCAACCGGAAGTTATGGATGGGTGGGGATTGGGAATCAATGCTATTTCACTATTGGGCACTCAGCACCACACAAATCATTGTCTACGTTAACGGACCATTTCATTTGAAAATAGACACAATTAACTAAGTTAGAAAGGATCTTTAAAGGACGTTTATTCTCTTGTTTTAACACATCATTTCCGATCTTATAACTACCTTGTTTATTGCAAATTAAAATCTGATTAGGAAAAGCAAATGCCAACATTTAACACATTAGAAATGAAATAAAATGTAGGTACCTGGAATCTGTAATAGGACCCGTCATCTTTCACTGTCAATGTCTTTGCTTCAGGCACTGGGAAGAAGTAGCCAAATTGGCACAGGAGGTTGGCCAGGTGAATAGCCTCGGCTGAACCAATTTAATATTATAATTAGCCAACTTTGAGTAATTGATTAAAAAAATACCTGAATCTTCCATTGGCAGCCTTTCCATCAGCCATTCAATTAAGTCATAACCTAGATTAGCATTCTTTATTATTGAAGTTACAAGTACTATGCAAATTTATAAGGCATTTGTGTGCTAATTTACCCATAAAAACACAAGGTAATTGGTTTAATATTGTCTTGTGTGACCTCACTGGAACTCCTGTTTCCGGATGCTGCATCTCGCGAACCAATTTCTCCATCTAACAACAATTGAAAATATAGAATTATTACATTAAATCAATTTAGTTAGATTTGCCATTAGGGGCATTTTGTTTTCACATAAGTTAGTTTCAATGGGAAATTTTCATGGTGTCATTTGGAACTTTAAGTTGACATTACGTATACATGCTTCTCCGTTAAGTTACTTTTTAGTCTTTTTTTATTAGCAATGTTCACCGTATTGATGTCTTCGTCTTAGCTGTACTGTATAGTCATTTTAAGTTTTTTTCTTTCTTATTTTCTTATAACTTTTATAATTTGACATATGGATGTGTTTAAATCGTTTACTGAATGGTAGAAATGTTTGCAGTGGTTTAGTGGGAAGAGATTTTTATATTGTGGGTGATGTATGATGAAGATGAAAGCTAATTGAAAGCCAGACATTTATTTGTTTGCGCAAAGGCCAGAACGATGCTTTTAGAGTGAAAGCAAAAGATATATAGAAGCTCATTGAGAGCCTTTTTTAATGCATAGAAATAGACAATAGGAATAGTTTTGAATGTTATACAAATATGAAAAGCAAAAAGGAAAAGAGAGAGAAAATTGTTTGGTGACAACCAGAACGATGCTTGTGGAGAGAGAAAAAGTTATTGATGCGCATGTACAGTAAGAAGAGAGGACAAATTGCTCTGCAAACATCAAAAGAGCTTTTCTCTCTAGTAGTAGTCCTTGTCCTAGAAAACTCTTTCTCTCACTCACATGATGATCCGCCTGGATTCGGCCTTGTGTTCGGCGGCAAAACTTTTAAAAGTCACGTGACCTACTTTTTAAGATGCAACGTTGACCCAATTTTCAATGAAATTTAAGGCTTACGGTTTTATCTTTAAGTCACTTTAGGATAATTGACATCTAAATTTTCATTTCATTTTTAGATTTTTACTCAAATTAACAAAAAAAAAAAAAAATGAATATATAAAAGTTTATGTACCACACACACGATTGTCCATATAAAATGATTTATTTTAATTAAGTAATATAGATGAATGTAAAGAGAGGGAGTGGAAGAGGATTTTTCTAAGTGGTACGTAGGCGAGAAAAGGTCGGGGAACCACTGATTTAATAAATAAGCTTTTAAGGCACTTTTAATGTAATTTTAGGCACCATGTGCAACACCCACAAATGTTATTATAATATGAACTCTTATTTTTCATTATCAGTAGCCACAATGATATACGAGTCGTAACTCACTCCTACACTCGCCCACTTACTCTCGATTTACGTCATCGCCAATGATAATATTAGAAAGGCAATAATATTAATAACTGAATATTTTAAGACAAAATTAAATAACTTATTTAAGTGTAGTCTGGAAATTTTTCAATTTTCTTAAAGCATATTTCTGGTTATGTATTGTACTAGTACACATGAAATTACTACTACAACGTATTTGCATGTAATTTACATAGAAATGTTGACATTATCATTGAAAATTTGATTGACATTTTAATTATTCGACAAAATTTTGCAATGATAAACAGCATTTGAATAATAATAATAATAGTGTGTAAATCATGATATCGGCTTATATCAGTTTTATTATATTTTTTGCTGATAAATAAAAATTCCATAGCAACGCCGGCCTCTTTAATTCTTCTTCTCTGTCGCATCATTCTGTCAGCGCAGATGACGCGCAATGAAGGAAGTCAAAGAGATGAAAAAGTAGAGAAAGAAAAAAAAACTTCTTATAAATGTCTATGTATAATATGAGAGGGGGTGAGAATCTTGATGTAAGTTAAAGCAGAAAAAAAGCCGGAAGTTAGAAATGAAGAATAAAGAGTGGAGAGAGATGTGGGTTGGTTTGATTATTAGTTTTTTTTATTTTGGGGTTGCTGATGGTAACTCAAAAAGATAAAAGAGGGGGATTGTTGTCCACCCACTGTTAATACAATGCATCACATGACACAATTCAAGTTTAATAAATCACTTTCACTCATAAAATAATAGCATCATTCTGGCTCTGCGTTTCTTTTTCGTCTTTTTTATTCTTTCGTGAATTTTCTTCTAATTTTGCCTTCACACAAATATAACGATTTTAATTTAAATTTAATCGATATTTTAAGTTAACCATTTTGGAAGTCTATTTTCTATTTTTTTTTGTTTATAGTTAATATTAACTACTATACTGTATATTAAATGTTAACAATTGACACGTTAGCAATTGATACTGTATATAGTCAAATTGTCAGTCGAATATACAGTAATATGGTATAGGGAGTCTTAAATTATTAGTTGTAAAGTATTTATTTATATTGAAGTTTGATTTGAAACGGTTTGATCATTGTTTTAACAAGC
Organism: Helicorthomorpha holstii; assembly: GCA_013389785.1. Taxonomy (NCBI): domain Eukaryota; kingdom Metazoa; phylum Arthropoda; class Diplopoda; order Polydesmida; family Paradoxosomatidae; genus Helicorthomorpha; species Helicorthomorpha holstii. The sequence continues at coordinate 9,351,305 of JAAFCF010006680.1, read as the reverse complement.
ATTATTGACGACAGCTATTGATTGCAATGTAACCATTCCAAATGAACAAGTTATCTAAGCTTACTGAATTATCCAGTACAATAATCATAAAATGTCAATGTTTTCAAACTTTTACAAAATTTAAATTTTAGTACAAAATGTTGGTAAAGTTTACCATAGTAAATTTAACAAATTTGTATCCTAAATTACCAGCTTTCTTTTCTTATTTAGTTTTAACAATTTTAGTAATTAATTAAAATGGCAAGTTGGCTTTATTCGCTTTATTTTTTTAAACCACGTTGTAAAAGACATTAAACCATTGTTAAACATAAATTTTTCATCTTTTCACTACCATCATCAATATAACCTTTCTACTGTCAACAAACGATATCAATAGACGAAAGTAAAAATGGTTTTCAATGGTAGAATTTCTTTTTATAGAATTGAAATAAAAAAAAGATGAGGGATATCGCGGTTAATGTGGTATATATATATATACAGGTATTTATATTTGATATAAAGTGGTTTACCTTGCTAAACACCATTTGTCGACCTTTTGCTTCTGATTCAGTTTCCATGACATCGGCCGAAGGTATTACGGTCATTCTTTTGTTATTATGCACACGATTTCCCCCTGACTTTTCACCCACTCAAAGATGACAAAACTCCAAAGTAAATGTTATTCGAATATTCAAATTTATAAGAAAATCCATAGTTGACGCATCAGCCCTTTTTAGACGTCGTCATCCAATCTCAACCGCAACTTTTTTTAAAGAATTTGATCTATAGCATCATTGCTACATGTGGTCTAATCGATGTTTAAAATACTTTAAAAAACTATACAATTATTATTGATGTTTACACACTACTTAGTTTTATTTAATTTAATTTTTATGAAGTTAGAATCGGTTTATTATGGCTGTATACATTTTTATTTCTCCATTGCATCATTCTGGCTTTTCACTACTGTTTATTTAGCCGTCACAAAATCACTGTAAACTGCAGCTGATGATGTTTAGACACTGCACAGGTTGTTTCTTTATTTTTATCTAGATTTGAAATTGTCGATTAAGCGCATCAGTTCCAGCATGTATCTTTAGCATCATTCTGCCTTGTGCTGTTTTATTAATTTATTGGTTTAAGAGTATTTCTTATGTTAAGCGTAATAGAAGCACGTTAAATGGCAGCAGATGATGTTTGGATACAGTGCAGGTTGTTGATTAAAATTGAATATCTCAAATGTCGCGTCAGTTTCGATTTCTCCGAAGCATCGTTCTGGCCTTGCGCTCGTTTTCTCTTCGTTTTACTTCTCTTGTCGACGGTTTAATTCACTTCAAACATAATACGAAATTTATCTTCAGCGTAACGAGTTCTTATGGTTTTTTTTACTCATAAATATTCAAGAAATTTTATTTTCTTAATTTAAAAGCTGGTCGGGTAGGTTGGCACTTGTGTAATGTCTCTGTGGTTGGTAGTCGGTCCACGGGCTGTGTATGTCGCATCATCGTATATGTGCAATATCTGGACTGATCCATTTCCATGCCTTAGTGGGAGGAAGGTTTTAGGGAGGTGGTGGTTAAGAAATCTATGCTTTGTAGGCGGTTATAAAAGAGGTGGAGTCACTTTATTTATGCTGTGCCATTAACAATATCGATTCTAAAATAAAAATGAGAGAGGGAAAGAGTGAGAGAAATAATGTTTTATAATCTTCTAATGGTTTTTTTGTTTCATAAAGACTAACACCAAATTTCAATTTGCAAATTAATTTCGCATGGAAATACTAGTAAAAATTACATGCTAATTATGATATTTTAAATTACAAAAATTATGGGACATTGAAAATACATTTAGGGCATTATTTATTGTTAATAAAGCAATAAAATGCAGTATAAATATAATTTTATTGATTTGAATTATTTTTAATTTTAATTTAGTTGCAATTTAATTTTCACTATCATAATGCCCTAAACGCATATAATAATTATAGTACAGTATTGTATATTGAAACCCTAACAGTAACATATGCTCTCCACAGATGGCGGTGTTTGTAATTCCCATAAAGCGTGTTTTTGCTTTCCCATGTTTTCTCCCAGTCCCATGGGAATCTAACGGCCATATTAAAATCGTATACCGATCGCTGTGTTACTTTCCAATCAATTTGTTTTGTTAATTGCTTGGGTGTTCTTAATTAACAAAATCTGGAGCCATCGGTGTGAATAATCAAATGTAAGTATGAAATTATTGTTTACTAAGGCGGGTTATTGAATATTTATGATGTATTTGAAGGGCTCGTAGTCGCAGTGCTAGTCCGAAGCGGGGAGAAAGTGGCGGCGGCCGTAGAAGTAAAAAAGACGAGACCAGAAACAGAGACAAAGACAAAAAACGGCGAAGTGCATCATCAAGCAGTGATTCCAGCAGTAGTGGAAGGTAATTTGAATTTATACCTACATAAAATTATGTAAATTGTTTAAATAATCGTCCTATTAACAATTGAACAAAATTATGTAAGAACGGTTGAACGTCAGTCGAACGTTTTGATCATGAAAATAATTGTAATGACTTATGTCTTCTATCAATCGATTTGTCATACACGATATTTTGACAATTTTAATCGATTAAATATGTGAGAAGTTTGTTTACTTTGACAAATTTAAATGAAAATTTATATTTTCAAATAGTGTGCAGAATATTCGAATTTTTTAAAAGTTATCGTCTAGGCAACCAAAAGTGTTTTTGAAAATGATTCTTGCGTGTTCAATATTTAGTATTTGACGCTCAACAACTTGACGCAATGTACATTTAAAAATAATGATTGATACATTTTCTTAGCTGTTACTATAGCAAAGATTTTCAAAGTGTAAACACTCTTGATTGCCAGGCGTGTTGAATTTAAAACTATTTTTTTTTTGCACTTTAAATGGGACTGAAATATAATCTTAGCTAATTTGTCTGTTGCATTTATAGCTCCGGTTCATCATCTGGTAGTAGCAGTTCAGGAAGTGGTTCCAGTTCATCTAGTTCGAGTGGAACATCCAGATCAAGTTCTCGTTCGTCTTCGTCTAGCAGTTCAAGCAGAAGTCGTAGCAAAAGCAGTGAACCAAATAAAAATAAAGGCAGATCGGGCAAAGATAGATCTAAATCAAGGTATTTAGTTTTTAACTTTTAATGCATTATTGCTCTTGCTATATCAATAAATATAATGAAGGTCGGAATCACCCAAGAGACGTAAACGAAGCCCAACTCCAAAACCAACCAAAATTCACGTAGGACGACTAACAAGAAATGTTAACAAGGAACACGTCACCGAAATTTTCTCAGCTTATGGGACCGTCAAATCTGTAGAAATGCCTCCCGACAGAATACACGTACATTTATCTAGGGGATTCGCGTATGTAGAGTTTGAGAATGCTGAAGATGCAGAAAAAGCCATGAAGCACATGGATGGAGGTAATAAAATTAACCTTAGCTTTGTTCAACGGAACTTTTAATGATTTAGTTTGGATGTTACTGCGCCCTTGCTAGCAATGACTTTAAATCTCTACTTTTTGTGTTTGTTTTATAGGCCAAATTGATGGAATGGAAGTGACAGCTGCCCCTGTGCTGCTGCCAAAGCCTCGAGGACCTCCAATCCGACGCAGTCCAATGAGAAGACCACAGCCTAACTGGAGAAGAAGTCCACCACCCCGATTCAGAGAAAGACGAAGGTGATTTAGAACTTTGATTTTTAAATTCTGATCATTGTTTAATTGAGTTTTAAAATTTCTTAAAGATCACCTAATCGCTATCGGTCTTCACCTCGACGTCGTTCTCGGTCTCGCTCACCACGTTCTCGTTCTAGATCTCCTGCTAGGCGCCGACGCTATTCCCGTTCAAGCTCTTCTAGCTCCCGTTAATTTTGCTATGTATTATCATTCATTAAATATATCGTCACATAATAAAATTGTCTTTATAACATTTCATTGCAGGTTTGTTTTAAAGGAATTTTAAAGAAATCGATGACTTTTTTTTGGCGATTTTAACAACGTCTTGTGACAAATTACCCTGAACACAATTTTTTTTATCTTTCAACATAGCTTCTTGCTGAAAAAAGTTTTGAAACGTTTTTGTGGTTTTTTGACTTAACTTTTCTTCATATTTATATATTTTGGATTTATTTAGCTTTATTTTCTCAAACGTAAATGAGATAAGTTTTCGAAATAGTTAGTTGGACCAGTATAAACTAAAATGTTTTTATTGAAGACTATTTTAAGCTTGAGTTTCACTACTTTGTAAATTTGTGACAATTTATACATTAAATTTAATAAATATCCTGTATTTTTAGCTGATCAGTTTTAATGAGAATTAGCCATTTAGAAATATTTTTCAAAATTTTGATAAATATTTTTCATAATGTATTGATTTTCAAAAAAGAAAAAAAAACCGATGCAGAAAAAGGAACTAGGATCATTTTAGAGTACTTTGGCTAAAACGATTCCAATATCAATATAGCCGTTCAACGTCTTTTTGTACTGGAGAATTTGAATTGATAGGGATTTTTTTGTTGCGTTTTTTCCCCGTATAATTATAATGAGAAACCGAATGAGCAGTGATACCAGATGGGGAAACAGCATTGCCTAATTGATGAGCATAGCAGACGTTCAGAGTGGGAGCGGAGTGAGGAGTCAGAAGTGGGGGCTTGTTAGCCACGTAATGGTAGCCATCTTGCTGATTTAATACGTGTGTGGGGAATCATATTCAGGCGTCAGATAGGAGACGTTCTCAAGTAAAATGAATATTTTTCGTCTGGTAGGTGATTTATCTCACCTTGCAGCCATTTTTATCTTATTGGCAAAAATATGGAAGACGCGTTCTTGCGCTGGTAAGTGCATATTCGGCATTCAAAAATTTTCAAAGCCGGTCAACTTGATTGCAATTGTCAATGGCCATTCACACCTCGCAGTTAACTCCTAGTTGCATTACTAAAGCGAATTAAATTACACTAGACGTAAATTAAAATGGCTGTTTAAGAATTAAATGAAATTCTTTACTTGGAGACTATTGTCTATTTTAAAAATTAAATAAAAACTAAAAATTCAAATAACGTGTGATGACGTTGACATAGCAATTTAATGTTGAGCGCTTTGTACATAGTCGATGTGGCATTATCGTTAATCGGAATTCAACATTTAAAATTCGAAGTGTATGCAAATTCAGTGTTAACTTGCATCGATCATTTTGTTATCGGTATCGGTTACATCGATAATTGCCACGTCGTTCGATTTATGGCTTTTTATAACTTTTTCATTGATTTTGGAATGAAATTACGCCGAATTTTTTGTCATTTTAATTACTTTTGTGTTATTAGTACATGGTTTGATTAATTTTATATGTATTTTGACAGGTATTTCAGGGAAAAGTCAGATTTTGTTTGCCTTAGTGTTCACCACACGTTATCTGGATTTGTTCACTAATTTCATATCGATTTACAATTCGGTGATGAAAATTGTTTTTCTGACTGGATCTTTCTCCACTTTGTATCTGATGTATTTGAAGTTTAAGGCAACATATGACCACAATCACGATACATTTCGTATTGAGTTTCTTCTCATTCCAGTCACTGGATTGGCCCTTCTTGTCAATCACGACTTCACTCCTCTCGAAGTAATTAATTAAAATAATTTTCAAAAAAGTAATTTACCACGTAAATCACCCAAATGTTTCCATGTTTCTTGACACTTTGTGTTACTTGTAGACTTTAAATTTGTCTTCTAATTACTTTAATAATTGCTGATCAATTTTTTGGGTAATATTGATAAATTTTTGACACGAGAGTTTCATGAATTGTCATAAATGTTGGTCAATATTGGCTATTGACTATTTTTATTTCTTTTCATTCAATTGTTTCTTACTGAGCTAATTTTTATTTGATTGTCTGCAATTTGGATAATAATTTTTGGTCATTCAATATATCATTGATAAAATAGTAATGTGATTTACTGTAAATTGAAAGGTGCTGTGGACATTCTCAATCTACTTGGAGTCTGTGGCCATTTTGCCTCAGCTGTTCTTGGTGAGCAAAACAGGTGAAGCAGAGACCATCACGAGTCATTATCTGTTCGCATTGGGCATCTACCGGGCTTTGTATATCCTCAACTGGCTATATCGCTATTACTCTGAAGGCTCGTACGACCTCATCGCCATCATTGCTGGAATCGTACAAACCGTTTTATACTGTGATTTCTTCTATTTATACGTCACCAAAGGTAAACAACCTATCTAGATCTCGATTTCGGTCATCATAATAATTATTAATGAACTTTTAATGACTGAAATTTAGTGTTGAGAGGCAAAAGACTGCAGTTGCCAGCATAAATGTTATCTCCCATTGAAGAAACTGTTCAGTGTTACCGGACCGTTGGAAGTAAAAGTAAAAAAAAAACCAATAGAATTCCAAATGAAAATTAAAACGGTGAATTTGTATTTTGAAATATTATCTAATAATTTAAGGTGTTGACACTTCGTATTTACCACTTTACTTCCTCCTTTCCTTCGTATATATATATTTTTTCTCATTTAAATTTAAATAAACCGACAAAAAAAGATTAGTTTAAGTAAAGCTGGATAAATTATCTGACGCTATTGATCGCTCAATTCAAATAAGCCACTTGTGTTATCCCCTTTCTTTCTGACTTCCTTTTTTTTATATATAATGGAAGATTTCATGCTGCGTACTAATTGTAGCAGTTGCATCCATTACATAAAGCGCTATCATTTTATCTGATTCAGAATTTGAACGATTCGTTTCTTAATTTGATGCAATTAATTTCCCTGTGTTACTTGACAATGAATCGTTTGATTTGATGGGACTTTTTATCTAATGAACTGTTCACTACAGTATATTATACCCTTATAAACGACAATATGAAACCATAAAAAATACAATATGGATAAAGCATTAAAATCTTTTTATTTATTTTTTTTTTGGTTTTTTTCTAGTTTATAAAAAGCAAATGTGGAAATGCCATAAAGTAATTTCACATCTGCACTCATTGTCATGGTTGCAATATAAAAACATTAAGATATTAAGAAAAATATTTTATAAGAAAAACGAAAACCATTTAAGTTCCTGGATTATTGTTCCTTTCAATGAAAAAAGAATAATATGCTTAATATTGTCTTTACGTTTTATAATATGAACAAAATTTTTTACATTAAACTTCGAATATAGGACAAATTTGGAATTCATTGTAAATTTTATCTAAATTTATTTAGATAAATTATTAGTTTAATTAAATTTTTGTAGAAATTAGTGTTGGCAATTGGTGTTGAAATTTCGAACTCAATAACGTTTCAAAGACAACGTTAGGGAAATTCCCCTCTTTCCCCCACCTTTTTCTATTAAAGTTTCGTTATTTCTGATTGCCAAAATTAAATTTATTCAGCAATAGAAGTGACATAGCGTTTAATGAGTTGGACAGCTTGTGACACGTGTGACTGTTCCTGAAGTGTTGTGTCCCTGCTACGAATTCCAATGATTCCATTTTTTAAAGTGGCTTCGTTCAACACAATACAGTATGGAATTCCCATCTCATCACATCTGCAATCCGAAACTCGTTATTTTATCTATTTCATCATATTTTAAATGAGTCATATCGTTACCTGTGAAATTGCTGCTCATTGGACAGCTGCTCCGCAGAATGGAGAACTGAAATTCCATACTTTTTTAAATCTTTTTTAAGAAATTCTGCAACTTCCTTCAGTTGAGTACTGCTAACGGATTGCGTCATAGACACTTTATATGGCGCCAAAAAGCGGTGAAGATGCAAAACCTGCAAAATAACTAACTGTTAAAAATGTTTCCAGTTGACCGAACTCCGTTTTTTTCATACCATTCTGTTTGTATCATTTTTGCTGGGTTTCTCTCTTAAAGCTTCCGTTAGAAATGTCATCATCGCTGCCTCGTAGGACGTTGCCGTTGTTATTACATGAGGGATAACCATTTTCCTGCCATCTTTTATCTTGTGGTTTATCAAAGTTTGTGATCCAAACTTTTCAATGGAGCTACTGTGAATCGTCTCTACGGTTTCACTTTGGTTCCATGGAAACTTATTCTTGATATGAATCACCTGTTCCTGTTCAGATTTATGGATGGTGGTAGAGTAGTTGGTAGGAGTTCCTGACAGCTTTTTCCACCAGCTCAACCTCTGCCTAGCAACTTGGTCCAAAGAATTGGTCGAATTTGAAGGAAGAACCACAAGTTGGGATAAGAAGCACAGCGTAGATGGCCTATAAAAACCAAAATAATCAACAAAAATGACAGTTTATTTACATGGTAATAATTCTGTAATTTTTATTAAGTTTTATTGGTTTTTTTTTAATTGGATCAAGATTTGTGATTTGAAGTTGGTAAAACATTCATAATCAAATCCCCATAAAGCATTGACCTGTTACACCCCAATTAGATATAAAAAAAATAGCCAATTTTTAAACTTTTAGTGAAAACAGTGGGTAAAATAGCAAAAAGTATTTGATCAAAAATTGATGTAAACCTTTGAGTGAAGATCTCGTGTTGAAATTGGCTACCGACTAAATTGACACTGGCTAAACCAAAGGGCAAACGACTTCCATGAAATTCCAGCAATTTGGGATAATTAGTCAATAAACAACCTAAAATATTGATATGCAACAACAAATTAGTTAAGTAATAAATCATTTATACAGCCATAAATGTAGCTTATGTCAGCTTAAAATAACCGAGAAAGGCATAGGTATAGTCGCAAGTTTATAAATTAAAAAATGCATTTAAAATGATAGGAAATTTGAAATAGAAGGTTTATCGATGCATTGAATATTTGACAAGAATCATGTCATTTCATCCAACACTCACTACTTGAGAATTCGTCCAGTGTTTTCTCAATTTCTCCGCTATTTACGACACCGTACATGGCATTTTCACTGGCTGTGACACTGGCAAGCCACCTGAAGACTAACAAAATTGTAATTAATTGAATTATTAAGCAGGATATGTATTTTTAAACAGTTTATTACTGTAATTTAATTAAATATACCACTGGTTGATCAGATTCTGTCTCATAGACGTACTGCAGGGTCCATTAAATTTCAACGGAATTTTGTCAATTTCCATTGACAATTCAGTGGATTCATAAAGATTTTTGTAGCAGAAAGGTAGAAAGACATGTAAGTAATCTTTTAAATTATTAAATCGCTTCATATTTTCTGTAGAAGCTAAAATAATGATTTAGTTTTACCTTTTCAAGTTTTCTGTGTAAACACATGTTCCGGAAATCCGGTTATTTAGAAAACAAGATTCCGAAAATACATGCTTTTTGCAAATACAGTAAGTGAAATCACCTTTTTCGGGTAGCACAGCGGGAATAAGTAAATGGCGACTTAAAAACAGCAAACAAAACATTTGAAACTTTTTTTTCATCATTTTTTAAAATCATTTAAACATTTGACAGCGATTGGTAAAAGGTATTTAAAGTTGGTATCAATGAATTAAACTACTGTATATCGTTATGACATTTTAGTATAATTACTAATGATTAGCGAAGAACATTACAATAACTGTCAACTCAGCATGGCTGCTAGCGATTCCGAGGAAGAAAATTCATTAATTGGGAAGCGAAATGAAAAAGACGACGAGAATAATGCACAACTACGGATGCAGTATCGTAAACTTCTAAACGAAGCTGGTATAAGAATGAATTATAAAATTCTAGTGTCATTCAATAGTTTATTTAAAAGTTTTCTTGTATCATTAGAGCATGAAACAAGCTGTTCAGTAGAAAACTTGAACGAAAAACTCAGCGTTCTTGATGACTTATTTAAAGATGGTAACTATGCATAATGCATGATATTGTGTATCAAATATTTATTGTATATTTAATGTTTATGTTAGTCAAAACAAGTCGCGAACTGGCCATGGATTCAGGTCTTTTATCGCAATACGCTGCAATGGGAAGTCGCAGTGCCAAAGACTTAAAAACAAACGTAGTGGCATTCAATCCCGTCGAATTTGCTGGACTTGCGGTAGAATATTAATGTGTTTTGTTGAGTATTTTTTATTGCTGTTTTCTCTATGTGTCAAATCAGAAATTGAAAATTCAAGCTGCTGTTGGTAATGATGAGGATGTAGCTGAGGGACATATAACTTCTGCGCAATGGCTAGAATTTGGGAAAAAAGCTGGACTTCTGTTCAAACGATGTCCCGGCGACATGTTTTTGTAAGTTCTTGATGTTTATAGCTAAAATAAAACTGGTTAACGTACCAAATTTGTCACTCAGATTGGGCACGTTTCCAAAGCATGAAGAAAAAGTTAGAAAAAAACGTGAAAGAGAAATCATTGGTGATGGAGTTAAACAATCAGAGCCAGAAAAAGTATGATCATTAATTAATTATTGAAAACATTTCATTCTACAATATTATTATTATGACTTGATAACGATTAGGTGTCCTCAATGGACAAGACTGAACAGGATTTAACTACAGAAGAAGTCGAAAGAGTTTTAAAGATATTAAGAATTAACTGTGAACGCTTCGGTTAATTTACTCGTACATTTAAATCGATTACTTAATAACACTTAATAATACTTATTTATCAGGTCCTGAACTAGACTTCTTTGAGTTTGTAACGGATCCTCATTCTTTTACAAGAACTGTAGAAAATATTTTTCATGTATCGTTTATCATTAAGGTTAGTTTAAACATTAATTTGAAACAGTAACCAAATGTTTCATTATAAAATTTTAATTATAGGACGGTTTTGCTGCAATTTATGAAGATGAAGACGGTTTACTATCTATCGGTAACTTTGTTTTTACTTAATTAAAACGTTACGGTAATGTTATACTGTTAATTTGATAGAGACTGTGTCTGATAATAACTCAAAAGCTTCATCTACAAAAAAGAAAAGTAATGCAGTTATTTCGATTACTAAGAAGGAATGGCAGGTATGGATCTATTTTGGATGTCCTGAATCATGCTAAGTAATAATCTAAAAGTGTATTTATTATTTTAGGCAATTGTTGACGCTTATAAAATTGAACATGCAGTTATAAAACCACGTGATCCTATGCGATCAAAACGCCAATAGAAATATAGTACTTGAAATTTAGCTTTTAATTTAAAGTTTTTATAACAGTCAGGTTAATGTCTCTTTTTAACTTATCTCTTTGTTTTGGCTTTAATCGTGTTTAGAATTTCCCCAGGAAAATAAAATGCAAATCTAATTTATTCAAATTAATGTACATTTTTATGGCTTAAATTATTTTTGTTGGATTTCTATTGGCAATTTTGTTTAATTTTGAGCCAAATTAATTTTTACTTATGTTCAAGGGGGTACTAAAAGTATTTAAAAAATAGCTATAACTCGAAAATTTTATGATCATTATTTAGTGCGTTGTTAGATTTAATATTTAAGGCACAAATTCAAGGCATCATTATTGTTAAGTTCAGTGCATTGTTTACAGAAATTTCGAAATGAATGAACTTAATTGCCTTACAAGCCAGATGAGTGAATTTGTAGTCGGCTTCATGTCACGTCGGCATTTAATGATTGTACTGCGATAAATTCTATTGTCTCTAGGGTAAGAACAAGCTTTATTATATTATATCAAACTAATGTTTTTAACTCATCAACTAAGTCATATTTTAACAGATCTGACTTGTCACTTTATAAATTTTTTTTTTGTTTATTTTTTTTTTTTAGCTAGGATAGACTAGAAGTTTAGTTAGCTAGCCTGGTGTGAATGGGTCGTGGCTCAGTGCATGAGCTGGACGCTGTTAGGTCGAGGGGTCCTGGGTTCGAATCCCGTTGATAGAAAAAAAAAATTAATAATAAATAGACTTGGTTTGTTGGGTTGCAGTAATGTAAAGTGTAAATAGGGGGGTTTTGCTGGGAGAGAGGGTGCCTGGGGGTGGTCCCGTGATGGGGGGGGGGGGTGCCGCCGAGGTGGGGGGGCGTGGCGGGGGGGGGCGGCGGTGGGGGTGGGGGGGTTTTACCAAAAATTTTCCAATTTTTGGGGGGGCGGGGGGCGGCCATATACAGTGCAAGGGTGTGCACTTCAAACATTTTTTTTGTCAAAGCACACACCCTTGCACTGTATATGGCCGCCCCCCAAAAAGTAGAAAATTTTTGGTAAAACCCCCCAGTCCCCCAGGGTGGCCCCAGGTGGAGTCCCCCCCCACCTTCGATTCATTGGTATGTTAAATGCTGAACACGAAAACACCTTTTACTTTATTAGTTCACCAACTCAGCCAGAAGACCTTACAAGCTATACATTCGTAGACAGTGTACGTGGTACATAGAAAATACAATTACAAATGGGAAGCCGACTGAAATATTTAGCCAGAAACTATATATTATTTACTGATTAATGCCAAGCGAAGGATCTACAGTTCATGATCATTGACTAAAAACCTGTGATATTAAGGTGGCTTCTCCTATCAAATCAGCAATACAGATGACCACTTTACTCGTGAATGCCAATGTTCACGTAAGTATTGTACAATTATTCCATCAGCAGAATTATACAATTAACAATGAAAACTATTTTACATAACATTTTATCTGAAATATTGCCCAAATGATTGGGGAGCTTACAACTCCGGACGTAAAGAAAAATACAAACGCTCTGAAAAAGACGATCAAGTCGTTGGAAAATGTGCTCTGAATGGATAATGTAGTTGCCTTCGCAAGCTCTAATCAGATAGTCCTGGTGCCATTTCATTAGTAAGATTTAAAAAATCACTCTATAATAAATATAAACTGTAAGTATAAATTAATATCATTTGAATTTCTCAACAGATAACAAGCACAACTTCAAGACAGTCCACACGAAGACTTCACTGCGTTATAATTACGATATTTCATACTTAGCAACGATTCGAAGAAACACGAACTAACATTTTCCAGTCTTTCACCAATCGCGAGGACGTCAACAGAAAATAAGGTAAAACAACATTTATTTTAACTCTCTTGAAACCAAATACGAGCTCTTCTATTATTCGAGTTTATGATGTTTACAATCGTAATTTAATTTGGTTTCCAAACATGAAACTTACGCAATTTAAAATGAACATATGAAATCCTCGAATATTTGAATCGTCGATTACAAATTCACAAATACGTTTGGTTGGTTGCTAGATTTCAACGCTGTTGCCAGTGGTTTAGACGACCATACGCGTTTAATACTAAAATCGTGCACCAAAGTCCTTGGATCCAAAATGTCTTTTTGTTTGGATCTGGAAAAGATTTTTAATTAGATCAAAGTGACCAAAATAACGAAATGTACTGTATAATGTAAAAATACGGTAACTATTTCATGATGAAATAGCTATCACATTTTCACATGCAAAACAATTTCATGCAAAGCGTAATATAACATTTTGGAAAACGATAACAGAGTTCGTAACAAGCGTTATATAACTTTTTGCAAAACTATAGAAGACTTCATAGAAAACGTTATGAAAATTTACCCAAAATGTTTTTAAACTTCACGTTAACCTTCCATTCAAACTAACCGAACGACATGATCCTCTGAAACGATTCTTCATCAGCTGTTGAAATCCAAAATCTATTTCGTGTTGTTGTACAGACAATATTAACAAACTGACCTTTCAGTCCTAGCTACAAAAAAGAAACACTGTCACATAAAGACCAATAACAAATTACAGTAACAAACAAACAAAACCTGAATATACTCTTCTTCGTCATGAGTTACTGTTGAAACAATACTGAAATTTTCTGATTCATTAACCCAACAAACCAAATATAAACGCTGATCGGTTACCACAACCAAAACTTTAGCAGGGGATCAAACTGTTTGGCCAGTCATTCGTCAATAAACCTAACAATAACTTCATATTTTTTAATGTTAATAAACAAAAAATTTTAAAGGAAATTTACTTGATAAACCTTCTCATCCTGAGTCACTACCACATGTAACATACAGCAATAATCGAGAGAAAGTTATTATCCATGATAACTTCAACGGCTTTATGGTACTTCTTCTCCAGTTGTTGTTTTCTGTTTGCCATTTTACTGATAATATCCGTCCTTAATTTAACCGTATTGTCATTAATTACATACATTTTTAAATTGTGTAAACTGCAGCACCGTAAATTTCA
>JAAFCF010006680.1:9303449-9321594 GCA_013389785.1 Helicorthomorpha holstii | reverse complement strand
AAAATAACTAAATTTATAACGACAAAATAACTAAATTTATAACGACAAAATAACTAAATTTATAACGACAAAATAACTAAATTTATAACGACAAAATAACTAAATTTATAACGACAAAATAACTAAATTTATAACGACAAAATAACCATTCATAATGAAACGGTTATAACATATTTATCATGAAGTCTTCTATCGTTTTGCCAGTGAACGTTATAAAATGTCACTCAAAAAGGTAGTTGAATCGTGAAAGAACAGCTTAAAGTTTGTCTAATTTAGAAGAATTAAATAGCGTTTGAATTACCATTTTCCAAAATGTTCCTTTGAGTCTTGATCGAAACATTCAGCTGCAGGTTCCAAGAATATTCACATTCATGTACAATTTCACACATGTTCGCTCTACAAAATACAATTAACTATACAGTATTAATTTATTTTACGAGTGTTTAATATCGTTACTGTAAAACGTATCGTTTGCAAATGGGGCGTCACTCACTTTGACTTTCTAAAATTTTCCAAAACCCTTAACCCATTCAATAACTTATTCAGAAATTCAACAACATTCTGTCAAATTAATATAATGTTGCACTGCAGTTATACATTATAATAACAGTACTTACAATTTTAACTGATAATGATGAGCAGCCATGATCAGACAATTCATCTTCAAATATATCAACTTCATCATAAAATAGTATTGCTTCACTCTGTTTAAGCTTCACCTGCATTTTCTTATCATTTCCAAGTAAAGTTCCTTTATAGTCTGTTGTAAATGTCCAGTTGATTGGCTTTGCGACTTGGTTTACATACTCTGAAAATACTATTCGTTTTCAATACATACAGTACATTTTCCAATACCTTTAACCCATTCAATAACTTTTACAGTCATTCAACTAGTATACTGACAACATACAAACTCAAACAAATACAGGGAAAGAAATACACAAGATCAGCTGACTCATCCCATCAGCAACTCCAACGCTCATAGGAAATTCCCATCGCTGTTGCCAATCTCTCTCAAAATGGACTGATAATTAAACGTTTGAAACGTCAACAAATACCTGTAATTAAAAAATGTTCAAAATATTGTTGGATTGGTGATAACATTCCAGTTGAACAACCAATCACTTTCGATTCAAAATACTAAATGAATATAGACTCCGTCCCTCTTAATTAATGTAAATTAATTAATGTGAATATTAACCTGGGGCTTTTACCCCTGGGCAACTTAATCGCAACTTGTCTACAGCTATAGTATCTGACTTTTACAATGAAACCCGCTTAACACGAAACGGTCGAGACCGAAACATTTCTTTGTGTTAAACAACACGAACACAATGTTGTGGTAGTTTCTAGTTAGTTTAAATCAAGACAAACGTATTAAACAACAACGATAAAACGCTCTCGATCACTTTTCACTCAGTCCGGTGGAAGCTCAATCACAGAGTCAAACTGAAATTCATTTTCATCTAAAAGACGAATCAACTTTTCTTCATCTTTCCAACTGTCTTCATTATTTGACCAGCACTAAAAAATTCATTAAAAAAATTATTTAATTAACAAAAACGATGTCAAAAATCATTTAAAATGAATCGACTTACCTGTTCAACCAAAATGCAGCTGAAATCTTCTTGATCGTTTTTACTGGCAGAGTAATTGTTGAATTCAGTAATTGAGTCGCAATTTCGATCTTTAAAACTATACGGTACCGCAAGGAAGTACGATGACTGCTGATCGAGCTCTTCCATTGCCAAACATTTTACGTAGGCTTCTTTCTTGATAAGGTCGTAAAATAGCGCAAGTTTTTAAGTCTATACTGCAAAATTAGAAAATGTGTACATAACCGATTTTGCTTTTTAAATAGGTTACTTTATATCTGGATTCACAGTATCGTTTCTGAAATCATATTCGGCCAAAAGAGGATATTCTAACTCGATGCATCTGTAAGTCAAATTAACCATTAATTTAAATAAAAAAGTGGAATTTCTTTCTCAAAACCTCTTTTGTAAAACTTCAATTGGTTCCTGGTTTACCTCAACAGATACCAGTTCGGTGTCTTCAAATTCTTTGTCATCATTATCTATTTTATTAAACAAACCCAACCATATCGTCTGGAAGTTCCGTTGGTTTATGGTCACCTGATCCATTCGCCGTGGTAGATTCAGATGTATTCGTCGTGTTTTTTTTTTTTTTTAGCAAACTAACAAGATTACAATAAATTAAAGTTAAATGATTAATGTTAAATAAATTAATGTAATTAAGTACCGGCACACCTGAAGGCCGACCACCTGAAGAAAACATCTTCGCCTTGTCCATATTTGTCGTCGTTGTAATTATCGCCAGCTTTTACTATTTTCTTGAATCTAACAAACGCAACATTTAATAAAATGCAGAACAGTTTTAATCATGTAAGCGTGGTTTATCATTACCTTTATGGGCTGGTCTCTCAAATTTCTTAGATCCATGTCCACTCATGATTAGAAATCGTTTTGTATGAGCAACTCCACTTAAAAGTCAATTTCCACAATAAGGAGCACACCGTCCAATTTTGATGCACCCGACTTAAAGACCCAAATCAAATTAAAATCTTCTATCTACAATTTCAAACAAATATATTTGTGACGGATTACGTTATTGTAATTTTAATTCCAATTAAAGCATACTGCGTACTATCTGAAAATGACAGACAGCATGTCATTCATTATTAACCGACTCAGCCACCAACTCGCTACATTCACCTTTAAATACGTCATCTAGTGGTATAAAACAAATAACTAAATACCGAGTAATTTGAAAGAAATCTTAATTACATAATTTTAACAAAATTCAACAACATTTTGAGCCAAATTCATTTGCATTTAAGTTCAAGAATGCTAAAAGTATTTAAAAAATAGCTATAACTCGAAAATTGTATGATTATGATTTAGGGCGTCTCTTTGGTTGATCCACTATTTTTGAATTTTAAAATCAACTTTGCTGAATTTTGTTACAATTTTCCTTAAACTTTTTTTTTGACCAACCAAAGTTTTGCTGAATTTTGTTACAACTT
The DNA here is from genome assembly GCA_013389785.1 of Helicorthomorpha holstii. Lineage (NCBI taxonomy): Eukaryota > Metazoa > Arthropoda > Diplopoda > Polydesmida > Paradoxosomatidae > Helicorthomorpha > Helicorthomorpha holstii. The sequence goes on along the minus strand of JAAFCF010006680.1, from coordinate 9,318,548 downwards.
TCCTTAAACTTTTTTTGACCAGCCAAAGTTTGGCTGAATTTTGTTAAAATTCTCTCTTTTAAGAATCTGTGTTTTTTGTTAAAAACACAAAGGCTATAACTTTATCTCTTATTTAGAAAATAAAAAAGAAAATAAAAAATGCATCGGTGACCTGTAACTTTTTAACGGTAAGGTTTGGACCCTTGGTTTTTTGAACAAATACCTTATTTTAGGTCCCTCTAACACCAGTTACAGTATGGACCTCGAATTTAGAAACACCCTGTATATAAAATTGTAATTTGTTCATAAAAGTAAACTGCAGTTTTTATTTTAGTTATTTTACAAAATATTAGCTTAACTATTGAAATTTTATTACAAACTCAAAAATGTATTGTAAAAATCCCTTTTGTTAATGCATATTGATTAGTTAACTTTAATTTAACACAAAAAAATGTCTAATTTTCTGGTGCAGTAACTAAATCAGTAACAACAATAAACCTACAGTCTGTTTTAAATAGTGTCATGAACAACGACATATCAAGTTATTATTGATATAAGCAGGGCCGACCTTCTCCAAGAAGGGGGCCCCGGTACAAGAACCAGCAGAGACCCACAAAATGTATTGGTGAATGCAAGTCACAAAAATCATTTTAAAAATTTTTTTAAATTGTAACAAATATTTAACAAAAAGTTAATTTTTCGAATTTGGGGGCCCCCAAATCGCGGGACCCTAGTGTGTAGCACTCGCCGCACCCCCTAAAAGACCGGCCCTGAGTACAAGTAACTTTGCTACAGTACAAGTTCCAGTAGCTAAAATAAAGTGAAGTAAAACGCCACCTGGTGAATGCTTATTTGATGGTTTTTTTACATCTCGGATGTGTAGCAATAAGAAAGCGCAGCATCCATTGAAATACACCAGCAGCAGACTCGGTAACAGCGTCAGCCAGATTGATGCTGGGAAAAAGAAGCATCTCATGTCAGTCAGTCAGTGTGTGTTTGTGTTTAGGGGAGTGAAGATTGGAATTTACTTTTATTAAATAAATTTAAAAAAAGCATAAAAATAATAATTAGTCTACTCTTTATTTAACTTAAAAATCAATTTAATAAAAGTAAAATTTTATTTAAATTTATAAAAATTAATCTAGTTTAAATTCACTGTGCGTTTCGTGTGGATTTATGTGACATAATCAGCGGCGAATTAACCGGATCTTGACCGGCACTTTAACCCTTTTAATCGTTCAAAAAGGTAAGAAGATTCATTTTTTATTTAATTAATAAAAACGATTTATTTTTTACACAAAGTTGAACTATTTTTTTTTTAGATTATTTGAAACGTTTCAGAAAAAAATTGAAATCAGTTTAACAGCTGATAAAGAAACTCTTTTTTTTAATTTTTGTGTTGTCCATGGAGTAGATGCTGATGAATGATTCCCATTAATCTCACTGCTAAATATGCAATATAAAATAAATTAACAATTCACATTCCGTTTCTATAAAACTTTTGACATTTTTAACGTATCCTAAAATTCAAATAATTCTCAATCACGCCTAATTACAACTTTTGACTAGTGAAAATTATCCAAATTTAATTATAAATAAATTTTCAGAATCAAATAAAAAAATTCAAGTTAAAGTGACAGCAAGTAATTGATGCTAAAATTTCTGGACAATTTGTCTCAACGAAAATAGTTAAATTAAAAATAAAACAGAGAAAGATTTAAATTGCCCATTTAATTTGAAAATGGCCCCAGCGGTGTTTAATTGAGTAAAAGTGTCTGTTTAATTTGTTTTATAGTTTGAAAGTGACGTCATTCTAATAATTGTTCTTGGCTAGCAAATGAACTAATTAAACAAATTGGCTCTCTGGTGACTTCAAATGCATTTTATAATTAATCAATTTGCCTTCACTAATTAATTAAAAAAATAAATAAAAAATTAATGTTAATAATGAACATAAAATAATTATAGGCGTTTCAAAACATCATGTTTATTTGAATGCCAGCGTTGCCACTTTATAAATATTTAAAACAACATATTAAAACTGGTTCCTTCCCTCCTCCCCACCATTTAAATACATTTTATAACGTCCCGTCAGCCATTTTAATATAAATTTACTTGCTAAATTCAAGTCTTTTATCAAAAAAGTTAGTTATCATAAAAGTTAGTTTTTTTTTTTATCTTTACGAAATTACAGGTACTGTAAAGTAAATGTACTGATGTACATTGGAGCATACTGTATCTTTCAATTTCATTAATTTTATTAATTTTATTCACAATACTTTATCAAATGTGCAAGTTAAGTGTTTAAAATTGACAAAGTTCTACGGAACGTACAAAAACGAAAGAGTAGCACATCATTTGAAATATTTATTTGATTTTAAAGAGTTACGTACCGGCAATCAATAAATTAATAAAAATTATATTCTCTTTCCGCTCCCCTTTGCGTCTGGAAAGTTGATTTACAGCATGGATTGAAACTTTTGATGACGTCACCAAAAATGCCAGCTAGTTATTGGCTTAGGTCAGCAATTTGTTCAATTGTGTCGAAAGAGTGAAGAGGTCCAAAGATGGCCGTCCGATTGACAGTGTTTACAATGGTCAACAATTTATTGATATAAGAAATAAATGTCTCCACCTTCTCCTATTCTTTTTCCAACCCCCCCCCCCCTTCCCCATCGCCCTCTTTAACCCTTTCTCCCTTCTCATTCAGTTTCGTGGAAAAACTCGTTTTCTCTGTCCACCATTTTGTATTCAAATGTAAACACCGTATTTGGCAATGTCAAATGGGCAAGGAAAACTGGTGGGAGGAAGAGAGGGGGGATTACGACTAATTAACATTCATCAGATTAGCTAGGACCAATGTCAAACAATTAACTGAGCATGCGTCAACACCCTTTTCCCCCCATCCCATCACCACCCAACACAATAAGCTGCAAACATTGCGAAACAGATTAACTGATGAAATTATCAGTATCACATACATGCGCATGCGTACATGCCACTGGACAATCTACAAATGGGACAAAACATAACATTAAAGTTGGTTTTTTTTAACATTGCCCATATACAGTAGTAAGTTAGATAATTAAAACTAAAACGTGTTTAAGACTGCGCATGCGTAATTATGGTCTAACTAAACAAGGGATAATATAATTGTACGAGAAATTTGAGTGAAAAGTTTACTAATCAATGCGCATGCTCTGTCTTTCCAGCTGATTTTAAGCGAAAAGTGTAAATTAGTGCCATTTATGCATTTAATTTTGTTAATTGCATAAAATGGCTGACCATTAAATAAATTAGCTCTAAAGCGTCATTTGGGATACTCACTACATAATTATTTAAAAAAAAAAAAAACAACCCAGTAACAGCTACCTCAATTAAATATGGTGGCAGTGTGGCTACCCCCTCCTAATGACAATTATCATCTTCGGCATAAGCAAAATGTATGATTAATTTTAACTTAATTCGATTAAAATGAGAGACCAATTTGCAGCAACAAGGGCGTTTTCAATTCACAATGCAAAGGAGACCACAAAAAAACGTAATTTCATTTTCGTCGTCATCCTGCGCTGCAACTACACGTTTCCATTACGAAATATAATATTCCCCCAACACACTCACATATATAACATTCATCGTGAGATTTAAAATAGATAAAAAAAACAATAATGGCCATGCAAACCTTATTAAAATATCAAATGACGTCACTCAATACGAGGCATTGAATTTCTCAACAGACACCCTGTAATCAAATCATTGAAAATGCATCAAATACAGGGTGAAATTATTGACAATTTTAACAAATAATTTCATTGGATATAATAGTGTTTTTCTTTAATAACTTCTAACTATTGATGTTAACTACTTGAGGTTTATTGTAATTCTATTAAACATTGACGTTAAATAGAGACACTATAATAACAGCAATTTACACCAATTTTCATCACTGGCATTTTCTTAATTATTATTAAAAGCTAATTAACTTTATTTTAATTTTAAACAAACCTAATTTTCAGTTAAGATTATATTTATATTTGTGATTATAATTTATAATTCAAAAAATTTTATGATCAACACTGTATACATTCCATTAAAAATATGTGGTTTACAGAGTGTCGCAAATACCAAATCGCATTTTCTCTTGCAAATAAGAGTTTATTAGTTACGAAGTTTATAGTTACGAAGGGATTAGAAAACTGCACAATAAAAAAATATTCAATATCCGTATAGCATTTGATGAAAAAATGATGAGTAGAGGCTTAAAAATTAATCAGGAATTTAATAGCAATAATTTTTACAGTGCACCGTTCACCCTCATTTCACCCACTCTCATTTTTATTAATTGCATATTACTCCTCTCTCTCACTTCACCGTAATTTTAATATGACGTCATAAAGTTAATTAAAATAGCCAACAAGATCACTTTTCATCCACATCCCCCCTCCCCTAATTTCTACTCCCATTTAATTAATTGAGAACCTAAAGGTTAAACATTAACACTTCTTAGCATTAAATCCAACTGACTAATTGGCATTTACAGTGTTAACAAAGTCACCTGACACGTGTCAGACGACTGTACCACGTGCCCAGACTACATAGCACCAGTTCAAAGTTGTAAAATGAGGTCAAACTGTCAAAATATAAATTTCAACCAATTTACAGCTCATTAAATCACTCCACCGATATACTGTACAGAACATATTTTTTAGGGAAAAAAATAATAAAACATTCATCTTCAGTATTCAAAATTTATAACATTTTAAATTAAAAATTAATCAATATTAATTAACGGCTGAAACGATGGCACAACTGAAATATTATTACTAAAGACTTCAAAAGAAATTTGATCAGATCAATATGTCGACTTTTTAATAAAAAAAAATGAAATAGAAATAAAATCATTTTTAGCCATTACAGAATAAAATGATACTGTACATTTGCAATAAATACAGTAATCTCAAATAATCCAGATAATTTTCTTCAAAATTATATTTTTGGGGAATTATTGAATTATCGCTTTGAATATACAGAGTGTCACTGATAATAAAGAATTTTAATTTCCAATTTTAAAATGTACAACTTTCTCATTAAATCCCAAAAGCATCTCCAAAACAATAATTATAAAATTGAGAAACTGCCTCGAAATGATTAAGCTAAAAGCAGTGCATTCGTTTTATTTTCTTATTTGAGTTGTGTCGTTGTTAATGGTAGTTTGTGTGAGATAAAAGTCAATATATTTGAATATTGGATTACTCTAGAGAGACACAACATCAAATATTAATCAAATCTACAGAGCAAAAGAGAGAGAAATAGAGGCTGAACCAACTTCTCGTAACGTTTTCAGACCGTAAAAAAAACACTTGACAAACCATAACAAACATTTAAAATAACAATAATAATTCATCATCACACGCACTCAAATTTCATATTTTATAAAGATGAATAAAACAAAACTAGCTTTTAAACATGTTGGATATATTTATATAACTAACCCAATATTTTGTTACATAACAAAAACTTGAAACAATTTTCAACAATTATAATGTTCACTTTATTAATTAACACTTTTAATTCTTTGATATTTAAAAGCAATTTTTTTGCCAAAATTTAGCACTTTTCACCTTTATTAAGATGTTTCACATGATTCAGTTCAACTCTTTGACGTTTTCGTCAACGTTTCTAAAACTTTTCATTCATAAATCATTATTGTGTTGAACCGTAATTTCCGGAAATTTTGAAAATGTTTCCGGTGTTTTCATGAATTCATAATATTGCAACTGCCTTAGTGGCTGATATAGTGTTTTTAATAACATTTGTGGTATTTCAGCCAACACTTCCGGCGATTTTGACTTCCAACTTTTAAACTCAGACGTTAGCAGTCAATACAAAATCACGTCATTATTCAATCACGTGAGAATCCTATTTTATACGAACGTCACCTTTTTGTTCAAAATTTTTTTTTGAAAAGTAAATTTCTACGTCACGCAATTGTCACTTGATTTTTTTTAATATGATGACGTCGTTCACTGAGAGAATACTTTATGTAGAATTATGGTGCTGTAAGTGCATTATCATTGTACAGGCAATTTTGTTTGAACTTTTTCTTTACATTTTCTCTTTAAAGTGAAGAATAAATTAGCCACGCCTACTTTGATGTACTTCCACTGTCATTTCCTTTAGTAGTTTAATAGCTTTAAACAACTTGCAACAGCTTTTAAAAATAAAATATAAAAAACCGTACAAGTGCAGTTTTTATTTTTTCTTCTTTTTTTTTTTTTTTTTGATATACTTTTAAGAAATATTTTTGTTAAAAGATTAGATATGACTATGTTAGTACGCATGCGTAATAGTCTCTATGGGCTTTTAAGGTGCTGTAAGTGTTGACGTTTGTTATTATGTCGCCATTTTATTTATTTATTAATGACTTATTTGGCCGGGCGGTTTGGTAAGGGGTCTATCTAAGCTCAAACAAATCGATTGTGCAGCTGCTGCACCGCGACTGAGCATGCGCATTTTTCAAAAAATACTTCTGATCTCTACAGTAAACAGTTGATAAAAGAAAAACACACAAAAAACCTAAAATACATGGGCAAATTTAAACATTTTCCCAGAAATAAGAGAAAAAAAAATTATTTAAAAAAAGTGGCTTCATATCGATTTACAACTATCGGCTATACATTTCACAATATACACACAAAAAATATATTCGCAGAATTTGACGCCATTTGAAACCCTAAACAAATCAGAGTCAATAAAAATCAATAGGATTCAAATTTAAGCATACTAATTCATGTGTTTCCATGAATTTAAGCAAAGTTTAACGGTAGTTTTATCGCCATGTTGGTTCGAGACTAATTTGGCAACTAAAAATAATTTTAACCACAATAATTATACTCCTATTCAATTATATCTTCTAATACTCCAACTATTAACCGATAATGATAGCCTAGCACAGTAATTATCAATTATAGTTGGTCATGTGATCATGCCTCCCATAGATCTCCTCGTATTTATAGACTTATTACTTTATTATGACACACCCTGTATAAATGTGATTTGTTTGTTTTTTATTTGTTTAATATTTAATAATGTGTTTTGGCAGTCGGTGTTAAATTGTCGTCTGCTGCCATCTGTTACGTCGTCTGCTGACAATAAACACACAGCTGCCTCAACCCACCCCTTTTCCCCCAAACTCAACTTTCCCTTCATTTCACTTTCCCACTATCAGTCTAATTATTTAATAAATATTTACAAGTCACATGTCACAATCACATTGCTTTCTAATTAAATCATTTAGCAAACTAACTTTATTTTATCATTCAAACTCACTTTCTTCCTCTCCCCCTTCTACTCAATCTGTTCAACGCCCACTCATTTCAATTTATTAAGCATAAAACTGACGTCAAACATATTTAAAATTAGTTTAAATATTAATTTGCTATAATGAATGCTTTGTATAATATCTCAAAATTGACTGATAACTCTGATTAAAGTGTCAAACTTAGCAAAAATCTAAATTCCATCGTGGCTTGATTAAATAAAACTAGTAGTTAATGAAAGTTAAGGAAAAATATGCGGTTATGTCAATAGAACTTGATAAAATTGAATAAAATACAAGTAGCACCCTGTAGTTAATGCGTTTTAAATGTAATGTCTACAGGGCTTCACAGTTATGAAATAAAAATCGATATAAACTATTGTTTTGACACAGTTTGTGGTCATTTTCTTTCTTTTTATATACAATATATAAAATAATTTTAAAATACTTGTGGTTTGTTGACCGCAAATGTGATGGTTGTGTGTACAGTATTGTCCAATTACTGTATGTGTCCAGGTGGACAATCAGTGGACACTTTATTACGACATATAATAATAATGAGCAAACAAACATGTCGCATGTCAGCTACAGGTTAATTAAATCCTTAACAATCTCACAAATATACTGTACCTTTTAACCATCAACTTCCCTCATTCCTCACCCCTTATCATCCTCCAGACCCCTGCCCAACCCAAAACAATTTAATTAAAAGCCAACAACACAACCCCAATTTCATTAAGCACCTGTATAGCAGTGCAACATATTATCGCATCTATTGTTAGGAGACTTAGTCTCTAGACAATGTCGCCTGGAAACTCTATGACATGTACTGTTTCGTAAATAATAGTCAATTACAACAAAGTTTAAAAGTGTTTTATGTCATTTAGTAAATTATGGCTTTAACACTAGACATACACAGTGACTTAAATGTGTCATTTTCACTTTAATATCTACGTGATGCGATGAAACCAGTGGTCAGGTTTAATAAAATATTAGCTAGGAAAAATTAGTTTGTGATTTAAATATGATAATACTCATTTATAATTTCGAAAAATTAAACTAACTTTTAAACTAATAACAACATGTCACTTATGACTTAGTCGCCTTTCAAAAATAACGACTCAAAAACGCGTTACTTTTTCAATCCTTTGACAGTTTCCGCTAAAATAATTCATTAAAAAAGTTGAAATGTGTCATTTTTTCTGCAGAATATGCTAGATAAACAAGTCATTCAACAATGCCAAACTTCATCTTTCAAGTCTTGTGACTAAATAAAATTAGCATATCAATTAAAAACGCTTTTGCATGTACAGTATAAACCACGCCCACCAAAAACCAAAACCAAATTCATCAATCATAACGACGTCAGACAATGAAAATAATCGATCATTCACCAAAACTAAACACAAAAAAAAAATGCTATAAAATAATTACAACGTGGAAGACAAAGCTGCAGATGACGTCAATGACGTTTAAGCAACCAATAGTACAAAAGTGAAGAAAAAAATACAAACAAAACAAGTAGAAAATTTGTATTACAGTAATTAAATTTAATTGAATGAAAAGCAATTAAACCAGATGTGTATGGTGTGTATGTGGATGTTCAATCAATCAATGGCTCTCTCTGGCCAAACATATCGGATGTCCACAAACATTAACAAACAAAAGCAAATAAAAAAACGAAAAGATTTAATTAAAACGCTGTATCCTTCCCTGTGATTAATTAATCAATGCGACATCAATTTGATATGTCATTTCAATAAAGACAGCAATGGCAAACCAGTACAAGTGCCAGGTTCATAGACACACATGTTATATGAGTCTATCATATACAGTACAGTAGACTCAATGCATAAGTCAACTATACCAGCATCATCAAAACTTTACTTAAAAATTAAATTATTTAAATTTCATATCAATAATAAAACGTGCACATACTGTCAATTTAAGTTTTAACAATCGATTCGTGTTGATTTTTCATAAAAAATTATCATAAAATATCATTAGGTGATTTACAGTTGCTCCTTGTTAAAATCTTCCATTGATTTAATGGAAAAAGTTACTTGTGACGTCATTATCAACTTCACTTATGTTTACAGTATATTTTATGATAGAGAATTTCTCCCTCAAGAACGTTACGTCATTGTGTTAAAATTATTATTTTAAAAAATTTAAATAAAATCGGTTGCCATGAACAACGCCAAAGTTTTTCAATGACTTCAACGTTTAAATCTTCCAACTTCTGCATAATCAATATACAGTAGCAATATTTCAGCTGTTCAGTGTTTTCGGCTTAAAAATTATATAGATTTATAAGTTACATCGCTCCACCTATTGTTTAAATATTATTTCGTTAGAGAAGGGTGGTTATGTCTTAGCCCCTCCTGCTTTAGTCTCCATAAGCAGAAAAAGCCACATGAAGCGTGACAAATGACACATGTCTGCGCTTTTTACACTAACTGCACATGCGCAATAAAATTAAATGATCAATCAATCAAATGAAGGTCATACGATCGAACTATATAGGTAAACAATCAAATCATTAAGACAGGTTTAGTCGACCAAATAATAAACAAAATCCCATAGTAATAACTTTCCCACTATCAATCGTGAATTATTGCATTTTAACCAAATTTGGCATGTTCAATGACCCTAATTGACCTCACCGTTAAAGGACAATTTTGTCAATTAATAAAGGGGAAAATATAAGATAGAAGTTTATATGTTTTTTTATAAGAATCAACGGGTTTAATGTACATAGAAATTTCCCATTTCTCGCTCTATTTAAGCCAAGATTGATGAACACGCAGATAATATTCGCTCCCAAATAACAAAAAAAAAAAAAAAAAACGAAACGATAAAATGGCAGTTTGCTAAATATCTGCTTCATTCGTAGCGGCAGGGCAATGTCGTTTTAATATTAAACGACAAAACAATGAGGTAATAAAAAGCAGAGACGATTATGATACGAAAGCGAAACAATGCAAAAGGCAGAATGATGCTCATAGAGAAGACAACAATGTCACTGGAGAAACCGATGAATGAGATATTTCTTGTATTATGAAAACAGAATTTGATATAAAAAATGGGATTAGAAAAAAAGCAGAAAGATACACACACCCAACGAAGACAGAATGATGGCATCAGATAAAAGACACGTAGCCAGAACGATGCTAAGAGACAGTGAAACCAGAACGATGTCAAAAGAAAGATACAAATGATGTAGACAGACAGATATAGGCGACTGGAATGATGGAAAACAGAAAGATTTTAAGACCGTAGAAAAGAGAAAAGATGATAGAAGACAGTGTAAAAGATGCCGCACCACCAGGATGATGCTAAGAGATATGGAAGGAACGATAGGAAGATAAAAAGCCAGAGTGATGCTAAGAGAGAGAGAAAAAAGAGATAAAACAGAATGATGGTGAGAAAATAAGATGTGAAGTAAAAAGAAAAAAAAAAAAGAAATAGTTAGCATTCCATTGCAGAAGCCACCATTCATCGCCCCCTTTATATACAAATAGGATGAAGCCATATAATAACAATACACACCCTACCCCTCTTCCTTCCTCCCTGTTACCAAACATTTTTATTTATTTGTTTTTATTATTCTCTGTCCAAGTATACAGTATCTCCAATATAGGTGTTCATACTGGGGCCCACAAATTCAATCACACTTCCCCCCCCCCCCCCCCCTTGCTTTTTTTTTATAATCCCAACATATTCATCTGCTATATTATATATATAAAATGAAATTGAGATGTAAACTGTTATAGTGCTTTATACGAAGTAATAAAAGTGAATAAATTAAATAGACTTCAGCCTTTCAACCTTTTTTTTCATTCAAAACAGCTGAGCACAATCATTAAAAATACAATCAAAATTGAATAATAAATATAAATAAGTGCTCGGTGCACAAAAGTCAACCGGAATTAATAAATAATTGCTTTTCTCTATCATCGGCCATTGTTAAAAGTTGATGTTCAACGTTGTTGACTCGCGTCCTATTTAGCACATTGACTTTACAACAGGTAAATGTAATGCACGGGCCATACATTGAAGAACTTTGAAAAATATAAGTAAGCTGAAGAGTTTGTAGAGTAAAAGCAGCTTTTTGAAGACGTAACAGCTATTGGCACTGGTGGAATGCAATCGGCCTTGAAATCTGCCCTAAGACCTTGAAGCATCATCTGTACCTGATTTTTTGAATGTTTATTTTTTAACTGACCTAATATAACACCACTAAGTGCATTCTATGGTTTTTTTTTTGTTACTAATTTAGTCAGAATATCGATTGATATATCAAATTGGTCTAATGTAAAAGGAAATTGTTGTAAAAATGTGCTTTTTTTAAAATATGATAATAGGAGCTTATCGTTTCGAAAGTAAGCGGATTTTTGCTACCTTCTCCATTTCATAATAAATGGTTTTTTTAGTAGACAAATGAGCGGCTTGTAATCCTGCTCTGTTTAAAAAAAGACAGATTTAGCTTTTTGAAAAAAAAAAAATGTTCTATTTTGTTTATCTATTTTAATTCATCCCAAAAGGCTGATTAAGCTTTTAATCCACAGCACAACAAATGATGATGCCTAAATAGATAATAACAAATCTTCTTTTAAACAAAATTATGGTCTCTTTACATCTTTTCATTCTCTTTCCTTGCCATCATTCTGGCGGCTATTCAAATGGAAAAAATGGTCTTTTCTCTTTTGCCCACATGCTACATAATATTAACTTATGGGAAAATAGAGCCGGTGGGGGCTTTACATTTCAACACAACTACATAAAATTATTACCAACAAAAAAAACCAATTTAAACAGCAAATCCAGTTTCATGCAGTTTAACAGACTATCGTAAAACATATTACAAATTCCATCAAAACTTTTTCACAAAAATATTAATATTTACCCGGAAATGTAGAAAATGCATTGCAAACACTACAAAGCATAACAGAAAACATACTGAACAAAAAATTATCAAAAAAAAGTTTTAAAATATTGTAAAAATTATGAAACGTTCATTTATGCAAAAATGGTAAACAACCACCAAAGTTGACTTCAAATGACGAAAACATCTTAAAGAATTATTGACCAAAAAAGTAAAACAATTTGCCAATCATTTTATAATAAACAATAAAAACGCGATTCTATAATCAAAAATTCACCGAAACTCTCCAAACGAATAGCTGTAAATTTAAAAAAAAAATTCAGTGTAAATGTTTGAAAATCCCACTGGAAATACATAAAATAGTTCATCTTAAATTGTCCGATTAATTGAACATGACAGATAAAAGAAGCAGACTATAAAAGTGAAATATTCCCTTTAGCATTGGTTTTAGTGGTATTTGATCATCTTATTTGTCCTACAGTATGTTTGTCCATTGGTCCATTTTTAAAGAGTATGAAAGCACGTAGAAAGTGATGGCATTGGGGGTTGAGTAGAGAAAGGCCTTAGGGGATTGAAAAATCTAAGCAGTCCACACGCTGAAATTTAACTACAAGAAAAGCCAAGTTAAATTGGAAAAAGTCAATTTGCACTACAAATTCAACTTAAATTGTCCTCAATTTGCCAGCGCATTATCATAGCTAATTTTGGCCAGCTGCGTCCTTTATCCCTTGAGATACCTTATTCCCTTCTGTCTCTCTCCCTCCCCCTTTATTTTAATGGCCTATTTTCCTTGGACGTGTTTCATCTTGGGCTTTAATGCCATTGTGTTTGTGAGGTTCGATGAGAGCGGAAGCGCCGGCGTAAGGGCAGGAGCAGAACATAAAATTCAAACACCTTTAATGTAAATCTTACTTAAGGGTGACGCAATGCTGTATTTGGTGACGTCATGTTAAAGTAAAACAAACGATGAGGTTTTAACCCCAAATCTCTTTAAAGTGGCAATTACAAAATCCAGAAAACAAGGAATGATACTCGTGGAATGAAAAGAAAACAAAAAAACTTTTAAAAATTTTAAAAGAAAAAATTCAAAGATATTATGGTTTTGCAAATATATTTCTGGTTTTTTTTATGCGTGTATAACCCACATTTAATTTTAGTAAAAGCATCATTTAAATTAAGTTTTTCACTGCACAAACAAATGTCAAAATGATGCAAAGACGTTTCTTTAAGATTAAAAAAAATAATTGCTTTTTAAAAATGTTCATTTGTATAAAATCTAAATATTTAAAAATGCTTTTCTTTTAATTGCAAAACTTAGTTTCTGGTGAATAAATAAGACTTAACTAGCAGCATTTGAATTTTAAATAACGAAATTTAAGCTTTAATTAAAGAGTGACACTCAATTTGTAAATCACTAAATTTAACAATTTTGTGACTAAGTTTGCTTTTTAAGTACCAACTTATGTTTCAATTGCCATCAGATCTCTTTCATAACAAGCTACTTTTATTATTATTATCTTGTTTATTAACAATCATTAAAACGTCAAAACCTAAAATAGCTTTTCTTAAGAATCAAGTATAATATTTACATCATTTTTAATAAGCTTTGAAGCATCCGCCTTAAGATGATTGAGCAGACAACAAAGTTAATTAAGATAAAGACAAATCATTTTAAAATTTCCTTTGAACAATGCCTTACATCACCAGATAATATCAGAAAAATGATTTCCGATTAAAATATAACGTTATTAAGTACAATTTGACATTATAAATGGTAAAGTATTATTAAACCAGAATGATAATAAGAAAATTAATATTTGATATCGTATGGCTTCTCAGAAATGAATAATTTTTCAATAAAGTAAAATACGAAAATGAAACAGTTCAATTCACAATAAAATTTGGCAATAATTTCATAAGAGATCATACTGTACGTTTCAGAGAAATTATTAAATCAGTGATTCCCAAAGTGGTCTATATCGACCCCCTGGGGTCGATATAGACCTGCAAGGGGTCTACGTCAATGGAAAAAAAATTTGGGGGTCCATGAAGTGAAAATGGGGGTCCACGATAGTAAATCTCGTATTAACAGATTGTGATTTTAATTTTGGTATTCTGTAAATAAAATAATCAATATATTAGCATTTTTATGCTATGTAGAAATTGTTTGCTAAGTAGCATATTTATGCTATTTTTCCAACTTAAACTATACTTAATTAACATGCTAAATAGCATAAATATGCTCAATTACAGTAGTTCTAGCGCATGAGTGCTACATAGCATATCAATGCTATTCTTCAATGTTCGAAGAATAGCATAAAATTGCTAGAAAATAGCATAAATTTGCTAGAAAGTTGTAAAGAGCTCCCAATCATGTACTGTTTTTCCTATTTGTTTCAATGGGGATTTGTCTCGTTTATTTTAGTTCAGTGGTTCCCAACCGGTGCTCCCCAAGCACTCCAAAAGTGCTCTAAAAAATTTTAGGTAGAACTGGTACACTGTATTTTTCAAATGTTGGTAGGTTTAGTTTTAATCGAGGGTGCACCCCGAGGTTTTTTCTCTCACAATAGTGCTCTATAGTTCAAAAAAGGTTGGGAACCACTGTTTTAGTTTTTGAAGAAATGGTGCCAAAATAATACTGAGACGATTTCCCATTTGTTTCAATGGGGATTTCTCTCGTTTATTTCATTTTTTAAAACAAAAACTGCCAATATCGAAATGAGACTAAATTGCATTTGATTCAATAGCAATTTGTCTCGTTTATTTCATTTTATAAAACAAAAATTGCCAATATCAAAATGAGACTAAATTGCATTTGATTTAATAGCAATTTGTCTCGTTTATTTCATTTTGTAAAACAAAAATTGCCATTATAGAAATGAGACTAAATTGCATTTGATTCAATGGCAATTTG
>JAAFCF010006680.1:9145874-9268589 GCA_013389785.1 Helicorthomorpha holstii | reverse complement strand
TTTCCAAAATCAGCTGCAACGCTCAGAAGCATCGTCTAGCACTCTAGCTTCTGCGTTATGGTTAAAAAACAACTTAAATGTTTGCACTCTAATTGGGCATTTGACAGGAGTTTACATCTTGACCCCATGTTCAAATACTATACTCCAAATTAAAAGTTTAGCCATTCTCCATCGTTGATGCTACGATTTGCGCATGTGTTTGGACTAACCACTTGAGGATAACTATTTTAATATTGATCTATTATTTTAATAAAATGTCTACATTTAATTATACAAGTTAATCGATGTAACAAAATGTTTTTTTTTTACACTACAAGATTTAGGAAGGAAGTCGAATATGAATAATAAATACACAGTTAATAACTAAGTATAATTATTAATGAAAATACAAACTGACCGGCAGCAGAGAGTGGGCTCGAATTTCTTGTTTCGGTACAATAGAAGTAATAAAAAATTTGTTAAAAAAAAAAGGTTTTCTTTGGTCATTGTTTATGTTAATACCAAACATGATTTAACTTGATTTATCAATCATTTGATGAAAAAAATTAGTGACAAAATATTACCATGATGTTTGGAAGGTATTAGTGATTTATGCTGGAATTTTCAAATTTGAGTTTTTGGTGACTTTACAAGTGGAAATTTCAGCAGATTTCCATAACAATTAAAGAATTAGCCATTTTAAAAAATTTAAATTTATCTATAATAACTTTAAAGCCTCTTTAGTGAAACATGAAATTTAGAATTTCATGTTGTCATCATAAACTTCGGAATTTTTGGTAATTTTACAACTTCAACTAAAAAAAAATGCTAATGGAAGAATAAATCTAAAACTTCAAAAAATATCAGATTTAGAGCAAAATTATTCAAAGTAACAGTTTAACAAAACATCAATTTGAATGTTTTCGAAATGAAATAACACATTGTTCGGATTATTTGATAAAAGTATAAATACAAAAGCAAAATTTAATATAATACGAAGATAAGATTTCTTACTTGTCTTTCCCCTTTTTTTAAATGTAATTAAAGTCTAATTTTCAATGTTGAATATGTAGTGAATCACTGTTTCACTGTTTGCGGCCAAAAAATCCTAAATTTAAGATAAAATTAGGCCAAAAATAAACAAACAAAAACTATCTTTAACAAACTAAACAAAAATTTTACAAAGGGTTTAATTTTTATACAAATAATAACAAACTAAAAGTGTAGTAATTTGATTGACAATTTGGCATTACATGCAGTGCTGCCAGTGTTAACAATCACAACAATTAACACTCATGCAAAAATAACACTAAATTCTGAAACATTTGTGGAAAATGTATGCAATATATAAAATAAACAAAATATTATTAATATTAAACAAAAATGACTAAATTTTATCAAACAGCTTAAGCCTTACAAAAAGCCATTTCGTCTCAGGGAAATCATCATTCATCAAACAAAAAATGATAAATTAATTTTAAAAAATCCTTTTAATATGTCTATATTAGACAATCATAATGAACAATTTCACTGGAATTGCAAAAGATTTAGATAAATTTAAATTTTAAAATTTTTCTAATAAAAAAATTCAAAACATTAGCCCAACTGTACAAAATCCCTACTAAATTAAATCTGATGCATTATAAGAAGTCACTATATTTCAACATTAAAAAATGCAGTTTTGTAAATTTAAAGTTTATTATAAAAACCGTTACAAATTCAATTTGATTTCTTATTTAAGAAATTTTTTTTGTATCTATTAGAAATGACAGCACTGTTGTCTAGTATTTTTAAATGCAAATTTACTTTGTTAAAAAAAAACAATACCTAATGTATAGTTAATCATTTTATAATATAAATGAGTAAACAAAATATCATGCAATTAATTCAAATTAAAAAATGCATTGATTATTATTTAAACAATATTTTATTGTTTTACGGGGGACGTATTTGTTTACAAAATTTCCACAGAAATATAAAAATCACAAAAAAATGGTAATGTACTATGATTTATATGTTGGCAAAGCATTTAATAAAACATGAAATAAAAAGTAGACATCAATAATTATATTTTAAGGGATTTTTGGTTGCCATTCAATTATAACTGATTTTATAATAGCAAAAAAAATCATAATGGTATTAAAACTTTGTTGGATTAAAAAAAAGGCAAGTAAAACAAGAGAGATAAGAGAAATAGAGAGGACAATCATAATAATTCTTTCATGTATTTATCTTTTTGTCTATTTTTTCTTGCTCTTACCCAATGTAAGTGTATGAGTTTGAGTTGTCATTTTGGCTGCATGCATTGTCTTTCTCATTTCAAATGAATTGATTTCATCTTCCAACTGCTTCTTTGACTCTTCATATTTCTTCTTCTCTTCAGCCAGCTGCTTCTTTAGCACGTCAAACTTGGAGTGAAGCTAAATGTAACAAAATCACATTAAATTGTCATTCGTCTTTCATACAATTTAAACAAAATATTGCCTCTTTCTCAGCTTCTTTCAATTCAGTTTCCTTCTCTTTTACTCTCACAACAAACATTTGTCTCATGTCATCTTCTTTCTTTTGCAATTCCTGTCTCAAACAAATGATAGAAATATGTTAGCCACCCAAACGCATTGCAAAATTAAAAAATTCAGCAAGAAATAATTAGAATGAATCAGTGTTTCAAGTGAAAGAGTTGTGGTATGACCTGCAGATGCTCCTGTCTCTTTTGCTCGTAGGTTTCAGGAACGCTGACTGGTTTGTTATCAGAGTCCACATCAGAGAATCCCATCTGTTCCAGTCGGACCCTTCGGTAGAGCTCATAATGACGAGTGTGAGTCTGCTCTCTCATATCCTCCATGTTAGTTCTGATCAGCATCTCACGAAGCTTCACAAAGTCGCAGTGAGTTTCGTTCTCCACTAGTTTAGAATGAGAATATAAAATGATTACAAAACAAGTTGAAAAAGATAACGCCTAAAGCCGACCTTGCACTATTCCCCAGGGATAATGTCTGGCCCTAACCATTTTGTTTCCAACCCTAGTAAACTCGGTTGAACCAACCACAGCAAATGGCAGGTGACTGTTCATTGAGGTATTCACTTCAGCCACTGTCTCATCATCTGTTGGGAACTGGTAGATCTGAACTCCATTGCTCACAAGCTCACTCATTATCTAATAAAAATCATAACATTTTACACTGAGCTTTTAAAACAATAAGTACCGGTATGTACCTTTATTTTGAACTTTTGCAATTCAGACTTGGAAATGGTATCAGCTTTGGCAATGATAGGAATTATGTTGACTTTACTGTCCAACTTCTTCATACAAACCAAATCGATTGACTTTAACCTATGCGGAATTCCAATACCAATTAAAATCCTATTCGTATAAATCTGTATGGGTGTGATATGGATATTTTACCCGTGTCCAGTAGGGCAGATAAAATAGAGACAGACATGAATGCGAGTATCCTTATAGGTTAACAAACTTCGTTTGATCTTCAGCTCTTCTTGGAGATATGCCTCAAATTGCTGATCAATATAGTCAACGATCGCCTTGAAACTATCAAACCATTTCATCATTAGCATTTACATTCAACATTTGACTAGAATTTGAAATAGACAAACCTATCTTCCTTGTTAATTTGATCACCGTAGCCAACAGTATCTACAATTGATAACTTCAGACGCACATTGGATTCCTGTATCTCTGCAATCATAATCAAAACTTTCATATAAACATAAAATAGACTTCATACATGATTTATGACACAGCCTCAGCATAAACAAATTAGACATCATTTTGGTTTAAATAACCCTTACTAATCTCCAGCCGTTTGTAATTTATAACCAACCAAAATTTAGGGTCACATTTGGTATTCATTGAATACTTGGCGCCATTTTAGTGACACAGTAATTAAAAGCAGATAAAGATAGTGAATTAAGGTCGTGATAAGATAGAGGTCATCATGAAACAAAAATTAATTTAAACAACTCAATTAGTGAATAATTTGCTATTTTTTTAGTTTTATCAAAGAGAAACGTCCACCTAATGTTTCTGAATCAAAAATACGCATATTAAATTACAATGGCTTGATCGATTTGAACAAATCTTATTTTTACAAATGTAAATTGATATACCATAAGAGTGAGCTTTTAACTTGACAGAAGGCAAAGTATGAACGCTTGGCGTGGACTCGAAGCTTGTATTAAACAATGAATCCATAATAGTAGACTTGCCAACCCCAGTTTCACCTGTTCACAACAGACGTTAATCACTTTACAATTATTAATCATAATAAAACATACAGTTACAAACTTACCAATGCATAAAATATTAAATGCAAATCCTTGTTGGACATGTTTGCTGACCAGCTGATCAGGCAAACTGTCAAAACCAACGTGTCCACTCAATGGCAAATTTCTACCCAAACCATCACCCTTAAAATCGGTTAAAAATCAAATTAGTAAGCTATTAGAACCAAATTAGTAAACTATTAATTACAATTAAGTAATTATATGTACATTTAAACCAAATACGATAAATTTATCTGATAGAATAGATGAGAAACTTGAATGGTAACCCATATCAATGGGAAATGACAAACTAACAAGCTGCTATAACGACCATATTCATATAATATTCCACACGAATATAAATGCATTGAATTTAAAACAAACACATTTTCAGCCTCTAAAAATTTTAGTTTTAAATCGTTAAACGGATTTTATTATGTATTTTGTAATTTAATCACAAATAAATAATTGTATTAACTGTATGAAATTAATTAATATGTAATTTAACTCTATATATAAGTTTTACACCGTTAAAATGTAAAGATTATTTACATTTTTGAAGGCATTTAAAACAACGTCTATTAGCAGGGCGGGGACTAGACGTTTAATTGTCAATTTTCATTTCATTTTGTTTCTCTCTTGTAGTAACTACAGGCCAAATAATATACAACCAAATAGTTAATTACTTACTGGTTTACGCTGAACTTCTACAGCAGCCATGGGTTTCAAAGTTTCGGGCATCTGAGTAAATTTTCGGTTGTCTTTCTCAACAACAAACGCAGACAGGAAATTTGGAAAGAAAATGTCTGCGCCTTTCTGTTGCGGCTTAAATAAACACTTACGCCGATTTAGGATAACACGCGCCGGCGCATATTTAATTACTATTTGCACGCTCCGGGGTAAACATTAATGTCAATCACCTGGGATATTTTTATCATACAAAATCAAAAAACTTAATTACTTTTAAACATTTTTTTATGTTCCCATTCTATTTAAATTATTTTTATGATAAAATTCACTAATTTCATTATTATGTACAGTAACAATATTATTATTTAAAGATTTTATCAATTTTTTTGGACTTTTCAATAAAATTTGAACTTGACCAAACGCAATCACCGGAAATATAAGTTGACAAAACATTTAAATCATCATCCAATAGAACAAAATCAGCGTCGCTATTGAAATCCAAAGTGCCCTTTGCGTCATCAATACCCAATGCCTGTGCTGGGTGAAGGGAAGCGGATTCAAGGGCTTCAACTTTACTACAACCTTTTTCAAAGTATTAATTAATTAATCGTTAATTGTAAATATAATTTAGAGTAATATCACTCACCAGTTCCTTCAATAAACGTCTTCACACACTGATTCATAGTGGCAATACTGCAACAACAAAAAAATTAAAATGATAATTTGATTTATAAATATAGTTGTAATAATTCTAAATATTGGCTTTAAAATTCTAAAGTTTAAGTTATTGCTAAAAATTTGTACATGTGAAAATTATAATAACCTTCCGCATAGAGTCTGTGTTCCAGCAATAACAGCCTTTGCTCCTTTAATTTCAACCATTTCCTGTCCTAAACGATGAAGTCCTTCTGGTAGTCCCATTGGAGATACAGCATCAGTTACTAACACCAATCCTATCAAACACGAAATTCAGCTTATAAGTAAAAGTTATTATAAAGTAATATTTACTATAAAACTTTCATTTTACATTATTAAAATTATTGTAAGAATACAATACAATGTTTCATATTTTGTACCTTTAGGATGTGTTTTATAAGCAATTCTTAAAGCGGCTGGATGAGTGTGAATGCCATCGGCAATGATTCCGTAAAAAACTGGCTTACTAAGCTTAATACTCGCTAATAATCCAACCAATCCAGGATCACGGTGATGAAACTAGCAAGAAACAAAATAATAAAATAAAATCATATAAAAAGTAAACTAAATATTACAGGTAACATGGCGTTGAAAAGATGTGTAATGAATGAAGCTCCATTTTGAACGGCTTTTTCTCCATCTTTTAAGTTTCCAACTGAATGACCTTTTTTATATAATCAAATTAGGAAATCAGTTACATTTTCGCTTTAAGGTTGTTTGAATTGGCCAGTTTACCTAAACTAACTGTGATTCCCATTTCTACTAATTTCGATATGATTTCATCCGATTTATTAATCTCTGGAGCTAATGTGAGCATTTTAACGTTGTTCAAAGTTCCGTAAATATCGGTTATGTCTTCAAAGCCATTTTCTATGGGACAGATGTGTTGGGTTGGATGAGCACCGCGTTTATCCTTGCTTATAAATGGTCCTTCCACATGCACACCTAGTTATTGTGTGCCATATTTTGTGTTAAATAAAAATAATTGCAACACTGTTTATACACTAATTACCTAAGACGCCAGCTCCATTTATGCTTCCGTTTGTTTTGATTATTTTTGGTAAAATGTCTCGATAAACATGTTTGGGAGAGGTGACAAGCGTTGGGCAAAAAGAAGTTACCCCATGAGCCAAAAGTCCCTTTGCAACCAGTCCGACACCTTCCTCCACGTTATTTGAATGGCAATTGGAAAAGTCAATGCCAAATCCACCTTTGACAGAAGTTTAACAAATCAATCAGCTGTTTTGTGGGTGTGTAAGTTACTGTACCGTTTATCTGAACCTCGATGAATCCTGGAGCAATAAGAGCTCCCTGACAGTCAATCTGAACGTCGGCATATTGTTTTTCCTCAAAAAAGAGCGGCTCCGGGTTAATTATCTTCCCATTTCGAACCCACAAATCATCTTTCACAATCTCATGATTACGCAACACAAAACATTCACGAAATTGAATAATTTCGTCGCTATTTTTATTCATTATACCCCTAAACTTTAAAAAATTAATCGATTTTTAATGTCTTTATTCTGTCTTTCAAGTTTCAAGTGCGTAAAAATTAATAAAGAATATAAAATAAAAACTCAAACTTACCTGAATTCCGTCAACAGGTGAGCAATCAAGACTGCACACGATACTGACTATGACTAGTTATTTACATCTCAAATACTGTACTAATATGCTAAGATTTATTGCGAATACAATCACAATTACAGCCTCGTTTTACAGCTACAGTATATCAAATTGTTGTCAGATAAGTTATGGTGCTTTCAAATAATCACAATAAATTTTGAATAATAATATAAAATAACTTTACATGAAAACAGAACAATATACATTTTAATGTTGATAATTAATTATTCTTAATTGACAAATTACTTAAAAAAAAGGCTGCTACAGTGGGCAACACTGATTGGACTTGTTCGTCATAATTCATTTGGATTCAAAATGACGTCCTACAATTATCCATGGAGAATATCAAGAACTTTTGGAATTGATGCTTTAACTTTCTTTAAAAAGTTTCCAGCAAATCATATATTTCACCGATTGCCAGGACATTACAAAAAGCACTTGGTTGATAAGTTCGATAAACAACCAGCTCCAGTGCACTATATCCCTGACCCGAGGAAGTGGTATAAAGATGAAAAGAAAGGAACTCTGTAAGTAAATTCTAGTATAATGGGCAGTCGTATTCAATCTAATGGTAACTGTTACCTTTGCGTTAAATGCGACAGCCACTCATTCTAGGTTACAGTAAATAACTATCACAAGCTGAAACTGAATTTTTATTCGATGTACATCTTGAGTAATGTTAACGTAAAACAATAATAATAACTATCTCTTTTCAGCTTTTGATATTTACATACTTTTGTGAGCTTAATGTTGCATTGTTTTTACTAATTTTTATGACAGTCAAGTCGTTCAAAATATCCCAATCCCTATTATTTATCCAAAAGAGGCGAACGAGGGATTGTGGGGAGGTGAAGGATTGATTAAAGGGTTTAGAGTTGGCAGAAGAAAAATCAAAAAACTTCTTAACCAGTTTCCAATAAATCGGGAACCTCGCGTTTGGGCTCCGACTCTGAAGAAGGCTGTGCTCTACAGTGAAATATTAGATGAGTACATGTCCTTCATTGTCACTGAAAGGGCTCTCCGGTTGATTGACGAAGCTTTCGGTCTAGATAATTATATTCTCAAGGTTAATATCAAGCCATGTGGTTCTATAACAATGTCATGGAAATGGTCGAATTTGAACTAAATTTTAATTGCAATCTCAATTATTTCAGACTGATATGGTAGATCTGAAGTCCCAGTTGGCCTTTAATCTGCGGAGACAGATGTTGATGGCTTTGATCAAGAAAGATTTTTACCATAATAACCCAGAGAAGCAACAAGAAATATACGACAAATATAAACAGTTTATCATACCTGTGAGTAATGGTTTTTGTAAATGACTTTTTTTTAACAAATAGCCAATTTCAATTTTGAGTTTATAGGAAGAGGAAGTGGAATGGTTAGGACTGACGTTGGAAGAGGCATTTAACAAACAGAAAGGCATAGAAGCAGCAGCTGCTTTGGTTGAAAAACCACTGAAATTGCGATATAGAAAAGAGCTGATTGAGAAGTTAAAGCAAATGGAAGAGACCGAAGTTAAAGAAATTGAAACACAGTAAGTTGTAAATGGCACTTTTTTAAATTTTTTAAATAATTCATTTTCTTTTTAAACTTCTTAGAAGTACAGGAAATTGGTTTAAAAGGTTACTTCCTTTCTCATCAAATGCTAAGCCAAGTAATCAAAATGTTAATTAAGTTAATAATTAAAATTAAGAAATCTAGTGTTTAGAAATTTAGCAAATAAAATCATTTTTTTAAACGAACATGAAATGAACAACATAATTTTAACAAATGCGCATTGTTTAATGAATGCAATGAAAACATCTTTCTTTTTTCATAAAACAAAATGAAAATATGAACAACTACAATTTCCAAAAAAAAAAAAATAATAAACGTTTAAAAATAATTATGATGAATGGAAAACTACTCAATATTTGCTACTTAATTTAACTACAAAACACATTTTCTACACTTTACAGTTTCACTTCAAACTTTTTAAAAATATTTTTTTTAAAAGATTTGATAAATGTTTAAGTCACTTTTCATATCACTAACAAAATTTCTGTACCAAAGGAAAAAAAACGAAATCGTTTTTATTATGATTCATTTGAAAATATCTTTCATATCTGTCTATATTTAGTTTAGTAGAAAAATACTTTTCAATGTGTTTTAAAATAAAACCAACAAAATGCCAACAAAAAAAACCAATAGTAGTTTTTTAATCGAAAAAAAAAAAAAAGGGTAATTGAGTATTTTTCTAAAAGCCTATTTCGTAGCTATAGTAAACTGAATTCTTTAACAAAGTCGTGAGATTTTACTCTAATAACATTCTTATACCTTAAATAAAAGTTGGTATTCTTTGTAGGAGAGAAATGGGGGAGATTTGTTTTCTACATAAAAATATCACGTTTTCCCCTAAGTTCTGATTTCATGTGGGTTGTTAACTGGCAACACTGGAACTTGAGATTCAATTGGCTCACCATCATTACTCTCTGCTCTCTAAACAAAAATAAAATCTAATTAAAAACAGTTACAACTTTATAACCGTTAAAAATAAAATGGGAGACAAAATATTTCTCAATGTAGATACATGTTTCTAAATCAACTTAAATACACATGAACCTCTAAAGCACGTACTACTCTTCTTAAAGTTAACCAATTATTCATACAGTAATTATGAAATTTTCAATGATAGTGATACGTGAAATTGAGAGTTGGTATGTACATGCCATGGACGTGGAAAACCCATTGTAAGAATTAATACAGTTTTATATTTTTTAGAAGGAAAAAAATGGAACCAATATTAATTCTTGCAGTGAAACCATGCAAAAAAATAAACCAGCCAATCAGAAACCAAAAACAAACAAATAAATGCCAAGTTGTCCCTTTTAATATTAACTAAGCAGACTATGCATGCGATATTGATATTAAATTGTGTCATTTACATCTTCTTAGACCACAAAGCTTTTAGTGTCGGATTTAAGACCCTTCAAACTCATTATAAAGCCACCCAATCAATTTTAGGGTTTTCAATCATTTACTCAAAAAACACTAAATTGTATTATTTTGAGGGTCTTAAAGGTGCAACACTTTTTTTTAGTTAATATACAAAGTGTTAAGTTATTTTAATTTTTTAAAAATTAAACTGCATGCATGAACTGTTAAATATATATGCTATGATCTTCAGGCTATTTACTTATATGGATAAACGTAGCAGTTGTTCAAAGGTCTGTTTAGGCATTTACATGGTTGTTCCTGCTGATCTGCTGTGTGTGGGGTTTGTGATTGGTCCTTGTAGACTGAGGTTGAGAATGAGGGTAGTTGGAGTTGGGAAGTTTAAATACAGAAGACGAGGAAGTGTCATTAGCTCTAGACCAAGCGACCCCATATTCCTCTCGATCTTCAGACGATACCTTTGCGGCCCTTTTCTGATCCACCAACACGCGGGTCACGTCTGAAGGGCATAACGTCGACTGCAGTACTCGTAATACCAATCTATAAATTGATTAAGAAAATTTCGCAAATGATGCGTTTTCGTAAATGGTAATTGTACCTTGGCAATGGTGCAATGATGGCGATGATGAAAACAATGAGCCAAAAAGAAGGCGTGGCTAGACAATGATGAAAGACCCAATACGGGTTGGGCAGTGAGCTACACCTGAGGCAAATGGTGTCGTAAAATATATTAAAAATAAAAAATGTCCCTATGCTCACTATAAACGATACCAAGTGTATATACGTCTATAAAAACCACAAAACTCCAATTAAAATTAATCCTCTAAATTGGAAAAATTAATTCAGCAAATTACCCATGACTTAGTTTCAATGAACAAGTGAAATAATTGCACAATTAGACAGGCAAATGTGATGGTTGTACCGACTTCCCAGATGCCCACGTCGCTATCGTGGTACGTCTATTTATTTACAAAGAAAAAATTAGGAATTTAATAACTAAGAATCAAATTGAATTTTACTTACGCAAACTACGAAGAAAAATATAACAAGGCTCTGGTACAGAGCATCCAATATGTTCACCCAGAACGAGTGATTTTTATATACCTTTAAAAGTTCAATTTAACTTTAAAAAATTGCATAAAGAATCAAGAGTTGGAGTTACGCCATTGATGGCATTCAAGTGTTTTTATAAAAATTGATCGGTCAATTGTTTTACCTGGGAATGCCTGCCCTGTCGATACAACTGTGGATTCAGAATAAGCAAATCGGCCGGAACATCTTGATCGAAGATTCCGATAATAAGCGGAGGAAACGACGTAAAAATTAAATTATATAACATCACATTTAACTGCTCTATTACAACCATCCCACTGAAACCACAGTACAGCTGATACCAAAATATAATAAAGATCAGCCCCTACAAATAACATGAATAAAGTCAGTGTGCATTCCGGTGTCAACTAGATTTAACAAAAAATAAAACAATACTCACAGCGTTTTTGTAGAAAAAGTATAGGATAGTCCTGGCCAGCCGGTCGTAGCACCAATGGCCTTGTACCAACAGAAGCTTTTCTAGATGGCGAAACCTGGCAATTGCAAAGTCACTAGCCATCACAGCCTGCATTCCTTCTTGACCCGAAATTCCAATGCCCACATCTGCCGTTTGAATCATTGAAACGTCATTGGCGCCGTCTCCAATAGCCAAAGTAAGAACGTGTAAATGGTCTTTGACCAACTTTACAATAGAAGCCTTTTGCAGTGGTGTAGCACGACAGCACAAAACAGCTGAACACTGTTGAGCTAAAGCTAAGAAAGTACTGTCGATAGATCGCTCCAAAACGAAAGCTAAAGTCCTTCCGTCAATCACTAATCCCCTTTTCTGGCCCTCAAACATTTCAGGTGTTCCAAGAAAGGCGCTGGTTACGCTGGACGGTGTCGATGGCCTTGTTGCTCGATCCTTCTCAATCTCATCCAAGTGAAACTTTATCGTTGCTTCAGCTGCTTCCTACCAAAATAGAAGTCGCATTTGAGCACCGACAAATAAAGATAAAATCTCAGGTTACTTTTGATCTGGCGTTAAGATATATGATTTCCATGTCATTTGTAAACAGATGACATGAATAGGCAATATTCACAGCCGTTTCTTGTTTGTCTCCAGTAAGAACCCATACTACAATTCCCGCTTGTCTTAGTGAAGCGATGCACTCTGGGACGCCATCCTGTAGCCTATCTTCGATTCCAGTTGCTCCCAACAGTACTAAATTAGTTTCAATGTAACAGGCAGACTCCAATAGCCTCTGTTCCCTATCTTCCAGTGCGATTTCAGCTTCCTTATGAACAACTAGCCATTGTCCATACTCCTCATCGCTTAAAATCTATAATATTTAATTAAAAGTTCAAACCAATTCATTTAAGCTTCAATTTTAATTTGACTAAAGCGACAGACCTTTTTGGCCATGACCAAAATCCTCAACCCCTTTTTCGCATAATTATTCAAATGCTGCTGCGTTTTAATGATAATCTCCTTCTCTTCTATAACAATCAGAAAGAAAAAAAATCAATTCGTTTTAACTCGAATGATTCTCATGGTCCTTTTTAACTGACCTTCCGTTTTAGGCGGCGCCAGCTGCGTAAACATGGTCGAATCAGCCCCCTTTGTGTATAGCACTCTCTGTTTTGTAATCGGATGCAACAAAATCACAGACATTCGTTTCCGCACAGGATCAAAAGGCAGTGAGTGGAGCGTCTGGAACTCAATCAAACCTTCACCCGGAAGAGACAGTGTCACAGCATCCGGAGTTCTCTTTAACAAACGACTGTTGTACTGGTAGCAAGCATGCACAAGGGCCAACTCATCCGGACTTTCGGCCTCGTATATAGGCTTTAGTTCAGACGAAGGAGATGGTACAGGAGAATCCGAGCGCCCTTGCTGGAGCGGCAACTGAAGTAGACGACTCTTTCTCGCCTGCTGAGCCACCGCGTTGGCAATTGGCTTCAACTTGCCCTTGCGATTATGTCCACTACGACCTCTTCCGCCACCTCCCAGTGGTACGTACTGACCAGTGTCAAGTGGAACGTGGTTACTACTAATTGATGACGTATTGCTCGCATCCAAATACAAACCACTTGAGTTCATCTGCTCAAATAAACAAAATACAATTTTTACTAAAATGTAAAGTCAGATTACAACTTAATCTAACCTTGTCCTGATGTGGGTATTTGGATACGACAACTGTGTTACAGACGGCCATCAATATGAAAAAATCTTGAATCCTTTGGTCATGAGTGGTCAAGTGGACATGGTCAGGATTGGAGTCAACTATCAACTGCATATCCATCTTCATCAGCTCCCTTTGTAGACGACTATTTAGCATCAATTGGCCATCATTCTAATAGCAAATTAATTTAATAAAATCAATTCTAATGGTAAAAAGAACAGAATCTCATAAAAAATGTAAATCAGTGTTTCCAATGTGCAATGAACTCAAGGGAGCAATTTTAAACATGTAGACCATTTAAAAATGAATTACTGCTTACTTTTGATTTTTCTGGTGTTTCATTGGGTATTTGGTTGGTTTGATTGTGAATCTCTGACCCTAATTAATTTAATAATTATTTAATATTGACTTTAACTTCGTGATTAAAAATCGATAGAATTATTACAGTCTGATATGGAGGGGTAATGGTGGTTGTAGTCAACACCCCCAATAGAGCAACGCCTGAATATCATGTTGTTCTCAGTCAACGTTCCGGTCTTATCGGAAAAGATGTATTGCACTTGTCCTAGTTCTTCCGGGATGTTCAATGCTCGACACTCAATTCTCTTGTTGCTATCACTGTCGTAAAGATCTACGTCATTATGAATAAAGTACACTTGACCCAGCTTTATCAGCTCCACGGACACATAAAGAGACAGAGGAATTAGCACCTGCCAAATAAAAAATTTCAATTAAATATGACATTATTAAACTTTCAGGCAATAAATGAGAACTTGCTTGTAAAATGATGACATGTGTCCAGAAGGCGAGGAAGCCTTCATAGGCTGGGTTTGGGTTGAGGCCAATTACATCACGATATGGAATGAAAGGCACTTGTTGGCTGGAGTTGAAGGAAGACAGCCACAGTCCATTGCCTAGAAATTAATGATTTAATTAATACAAGGCAAATTATAAATTAGGAGATAAATTAGGCATCAGTTAATCTAGTCATTATATTTTTTATACCTGTAAAATATATAAAGTGTTTCATAAAATAAATTTTAAAATTCACAATATGAAAATGCAGTAAAGCCAATTTAATAGAAAACTTTTTTATAATTTTTCAATTAATCAAAAATTTATAAGCAAATGGAAAATACTAAACATTTTCTAGCATAATGATTAAAATAATTAATTATATTTGTTGTTTTAAACTTAAAAAGTGTGGTTTCCTAGCAACACCGTCCATTTTTTTAATAGAAATAATACTAAGTGGACAATTACTGCAAGTCCACAGTGTCCTTCTATTCCACCCACCATGCATGATTGATGATAACATTCCCTTTCGCAACAACAATAAACGAAAGTGTTACAAATCAATTTATTTAATTTACAGTATTATAGTCTAAGAAAGTTGGAAGAGTAGTAAAGTAATTCACCTGTGGCACCTACGAAGCACAGTACAAATAGTATAATAACGCAGCATACGACATCCCAATTCATACGCCGCTCCAGCCGGCTACGTTTATAGCGAGGTCCTCCATTGTTGAGCATGGCTTTCGTTTCATGACCTTAATTTATAATCATAATTTAAAAAACAAATTAAATTATTAACTTAGTCATGCCATTATTACATTCAATGCCATGCTAAAATCACAGAGCAATCGTGTCCAATTAATTTTTTTCTCGTATTTCTTAACAATTAATACGACACGAGTTGAAATCATTTTTAATTAAATGAAATTTTTGTTTCACTTAATCAAAAATTAAAATATAAATGACATTGCCTAATCAGGTTCAGATGCAACTTCCGTTCTAGAAATAACTTCTACGTTCATTATGACAGAAGAAGATTCATATGACCAAATAACTTAATACAATAGTATTAATTAACTAATTATTCTTACTGTTAATAATCACTGTAATTTTAAAATTCACACTAAAATTTCGATATATCATGCACAAATTGTCCAGTTGCTTACAATTTCAAATAATAACGATGAGCAAAAAAAATTGTCCTAATTTCTACTACAACAATTAGTTCAATTTCGTAATCGATTACATTTTAAAATTTTGTTTCTGTCACCTTGTAGCATAAATACGAGAATAATCAATACAAGTTAGTCGTGGTAGAGTGTGTTTACATCAATTGCTTTTGCATTTTAGTCACAGCTTTATGCCATTACATTTAACTTCATTATAGATAAATACTCAAAGGGCAATGTAATGAAAATATATTAAGCTATTTAATTAAGTTAGCTATTCTTACCAGCGTAAACGACGACTCCCTCCACATAATCGGTGTTTTTAACAATGCAATCACGTAGTAACAAATTTTCTTTATCAATCGGCACTTTATCCCCATTTGGATGACAACTATAAAATATATATATATCGACTTAATATCGATTTAATAAAAGCATAGTATGAATTATTAAGTAAATAAAATCAATACAATGTCAAAATGAGCTTCAATAGTTTCAATTTTGTCAAATATGATACGTGTAATATTAACTTACTAAAAGTTTGCCAACAAATTGATTTAACAAAACGGACCACAGTTAATAACTAACTTATGAACTTATTAAATATCCTTAATAACTCAAGAGTAACGTTCAAAACATGTTTATATGTGATCAAACATACAATACTCATATAAATAAATATTAATCGTCAACATCACAAACAAGAGTAGTAATACAGTATATTCAGTATATTATATTGAATGAATCATTTAGTAACTGAACCTACTTAATCATAATGGACCTACTTAATCATTAGTTCTATCAACAAAGTATCAACCTTAAAAGTTCCAACCAATACAATTACAGACTCAAGAATCTTAAATTACTGTACAAACAAAAATGCAAAAAAAGAATCGATTTTAGATATCAAAAGTTGTTTTTTTACATCTTTTCAAGTGATGAAATTGTGTATAACTGTAGTTAGCAAACTTAGCACCCTCTAATTAGTCATATAATGACACGAATAATGCAATTTAACAATCAATACTATCGATTGGTAGTTGAAGTACCTTGTCACGTTCAATTTTAAGGTCATTTCCTTATGTTTGAAATTTTGTATACATTTTTCCTAGGAAAAAAGTTTTCCGAGTTAACTGATACGTGGTTTTAAAGGGGGACAGTGAAGGGGTAGCAGCTCCACCCACGTCACTACTAACCCCATTTCTCTACTTTCAAGGCTAACTAAGTGCACGTCCATTATCCCTCATGTCAACATGCGTAATTTTCTTTTTTGTGAGTCACAAGTGTCACTGTCATAATAACCATCAGTCACAACACACAATGTCCACTACATGCATTGCATAGCAAATCAATCGATATTACAGAAAATTAAATAAACTCCATCTCTATTTTTCTTTAACATGGAAGTGTATGAGGATACTTTGCATAAGAATTCATCACAAAACTCACGTGTAGTTTTATAATGGTTGCTATGGGGAACTACCATAAAAAATTGATGGCCATTTTCTAATTTAACTTGGTGCTTATTTCTATGGGGACAAAAGTTAACCCGTATAAGAATCTAATTTGCAAGTTAGTTTTAAGTCACCAGAAGCAACATTTGATCACTTAATGAACGGTAGCAGTCAGTGACAGTCACTGTAAGACAAATGAAGTGCCGTCAAATGAAAATTAAGCACTACCGGTAGTAAACATCAAATCAAATGATAAAAAGTACAAAAGTCACTAAAACAAAGTTCTGTATTTAAAAGCCAGTTTAAATACCACTTAAAATATGATATAATAAGAAATGGCAAGCCAAATGTACAATGGCAATAAAATCCATCTTTAATGTCCAAAAAGCACCGAATTAATGCTACAAGAACAATTGAATGAATTTTAATTAATTAAAAGCCAATTTTGAAGCTAAAAAGTCAGCATTTAGTACTTAAAAAGTAAATTTTTAAGGCTCTCAAAACACAATTTTGTTGATTTGAGAGACTCTCGTATGTAATATAGTACGTTTATAGAATAATATAACATTACAACATAATTTTATTTTTAAAAACATAAAACAAAGCTTAAATATTAATGGATACATGAATGAGTGTGCCATATCGATTGGACACGATATGCTTTGCTATGCATAATCTAGTTTCCCTTAATCGATATTACATTAATCGATCATAGAAAAAAAGACCAATGGAGTAGGTCACACTCATCAATTTATGAAATAGGTGATCACGTGACATGCCAAGACATGACCAAAAACTTCTTGTCCATCACCATTCCAAAGTACACCCCCCAATTACTGTACCATCACAAAGTACCATAAACAACGTCATCACCCATAAAAAAATATTTTTCACTACGTCGTCTTATTCCACTTTCAATCTCCTATCATTCATCTGGACACAATATAACATTATATCGATTTACGATGTTACTTAGTACTTGCACATTGCTATGGATTCCTCCTACATCATCTACCACCTTGGTCCCCAACCTCCCCTCTATGGACCGGTACCGGTCCGCGGAGCCAATGCTACTGGTCCCCAAAAGAAAAATTTTTTTGCGATATAATCGATAATTTTGAAATCGCAATACTAAAAAAACCAGAATGCAAATTATAAAATACCGACCGGTCCGCAGGAAAATTTTTCCCTAGTTTACCGGTCCTTGGTGACTAAAAGGTTGGGGAACACTGATCTACCACACAAAATGGGTGGGTAAGAAACAGAGAAATAAATCTCTTCAATTATTCACAATGTCAATTTCGGCTCCATAAAGACGTAAAAATATAATAAATTACTTACTCTATATAAAAAATGAAATTTATTAAGTTGAATTTGGGCCATTTGATAATTACTCATTTGCTAAACAGTCTCCTAATAAACTAATAATAAAAGTTATTGCCGATATGATATGTAATTTCAGCTTCGCCTCAAGGTATCTATATAACTTACACAGCTGAAGTTTATTATGACATTGAAAATAGACGACATGGGGCAGCAATCCTATTTCAATAAGAAAATTATAGAGCTTCACCGAACATCAGCTGTATTGTACAGCGACACCCCCATTCATTTTTAATCCCATTGAAATAACATATGGTTGGCCCTTATACTAAAACACATGGCCAGAAAACTACGCCAAGTTACGTTAACTTTTTTCAACGTATTCCAATGCACTTCATGCATTATTACAATATTTATATTGGCCACTATGTTCAATTCAGTTTCCATAGCAACTGCTCTCTTATATCGCCGTTAAATCTTTATGATCGCCAACTTATGTTTGTTTAGAGATTAATCATTAGTGCAATGTACTCGTTTAATGATGAAGGAACATTCAGCGTTTGTTGACCATTACATATGCATACAGTGTGCAGCATTAATCTCTTTAATTTCATATTAATATTTATACTAAAAATAATTAAATAATTGATAGGAGGGAGTATAATCCCAATAATAATGAGTGGTAAGAGCATTGAATGAACGGGTGGGGAATAGTAATGACCTAATTAAGTTCATAGTACACACGCATCGATTATCGATATTTGCATCGTTACCCAACGCCATTCTACGACACAGAATGCAAATTCAACAGCTGAGATGCTGTTGAGCACAGATGTGACGATAGCCCTGCCAATCATCATCAGCAGGTATTAAAATAATAACACCAATAGTCGGCTTCATGAGAAAAAACCTCGTTACTTGTACGCCAATTAAGAAACGAGATAAACCCCTATTGAAATCAATATAATTTTGTCTCATAAACAGTACTGTAGTTCTTTATTAACAAATAGCTGAGTTTTATTGACGAGGATTTTTGTATGAAGCCGACAAAATGTAAAATAATAATAGCAAACACTTTAGTAGATGCTAATTAACAAATTGTTTTTTTTTTTTGCATCATTTTCCATTAAAAAAATGCAAGGTATCAGCTGGAATTAAAAAAGCTTTCCAAGTCTAGACTAATTAATGCTATGAAGTTGATTACTATATTAAATTACACCGCAAAACGAGTCCAATTAACTATCGTAATTGCTTATTAGCGCTAACCAAAGTAATTATGAGTTAAACAACAAGCCTTATTACACCAAGTAAAAAGTAGCATTTACTTACATGTATCCATGGAAACGATAAATTTTATTATTTGGTAAATCACATTCAACTGTACTGCGAAATTGCGTAGGATGAAACGTATTTATCTGTTTTCGAAATTCAAAAGCAAAAAATTAACATCGAGATATGAAACTTTTAAAATTACTTTTTAGTTTGTTTCAAGGATTCTTATGAATCGACGTACCTTGCCTTGAAACCCCCTAACCACCTGGCGCTGCTTCAGATTAGATTCTCCGTCCAAATTGGCCGTTTCGATATAGCAAAGACCCTGCTCATCACTGGAGTGCAGCAATAGGATGTCAGCCGGAATGATCTCGTTACAGGACAAATGGACAATGTCCCCCACCAGTAGTTCACTCCAAGTCGTTTTTGTATATCTTCCTACCTCTCTAGCAAAATAAAATAATCAAGATAAATAACTTAATAGTCAAAACATGTTAATAACACCTTGTAAATCATATACAGTGGATTCTCGTTAACACGAACCCCGTTACCACGAATTTCTCGTTAACACGAAGCAACATTGCGGTCCCAAACTACAGTATAGGCTTTCCCATACATTTTTTGTTCGTTAACACGAAGTAAAACCCCGTTTGCACGAACAAATTTTGCTTCTCCAAATGAAAAATTTCGTATATCGTCGGCGAAAATGTATATAAAATCAAAATTTTGATAAGTTTTAATGTTTTTATAAAAACAAATACAAAATCAATACATTTTTTGTTTGTTTTTATGAAAAAAATTTAAAATTGCGTTGTTTTTTCTGAAATGCATACATGCATATGAATGCACAAAATGCATAATATTTTGAAATTTAAATTTGGTATCACTTATGATGTAAATAATGATTCAAATATGATGTAAATAGTGAGTTTAAATGTGATTTACTCTAAAAAATGTCATTTTGGCCATTATATATTAGATTTTCCATGTGTTCGTTAACACAAAACCCCGTTAACACGAACAAAAATCTCGGTCCCGTCGAGTTCGTGTTAACGAGAATTCACTGTATTTTCAATGAGAATTATACATATAGCCCTGTCAAATCAAAACAACAAACCCTTTTAATTTCTAATTTTTTTCTTTAAATAAGCTTAAATATAATTAAACGCACAAACATTTGGTAGAAATGATTAAATTTAAGCTCCGCCTACGTACATTTCATCAATTTCATTAAGTTGTAATACATAAATCACAACAACAGATGGCGCTGTAGCTAGTGTTGAATTTCAACATGACTTAACTTAAGGAAATAAACAAAAAATTCCTCCTATGTAGCTAAAAATAAGCAACAAAAAAATATAATAAAAACATTTGAAGTGTTTTAATAATTTTTTCCGTTTAGAAAGAAAGAAAAAAAAGACCAAGAAAAATTGCAAAACCAAGATGGCGAGTGATAATAAATAACTAAAAATTACTTCATTTTAACCGGTTACACGCTAACTATAAAGCACTAAATCTGATAGTAACCCGGAGACACTGGCTGAGTGCCAGTCACTCACATAGCGAGACAACCAATCAACGCGCGTTCTAAAAAAAATTCAAAATTTAAAAAAAAAATAGTGCGACACTTCCTAGCATATTTAGCAATACGGTAACGCTATTAAAGAGTGTCGAGAAGTGGAGAACTTCCGCGATGAGAAATAAATAATTATACAAGTCGGATACAACACTCTTAATACTTTCTTAAAACATAACTAACAAGTCTATAACTCACAAAATAAGTACAAATAATTATATTCATAACGGAATTTTTCGTACGTGACACCCAGTAACAAATGCATTTTTAATAAGATTTATTCAGGGTGTCAGCTTACAGCAAAACATACAGATTTAAACTCATAATAACTAAAGGTGACATATTGTATGACTATGTCACTCTAAAACTAATTTTCGTACAAGTTAACACATTTCCTGCTTGGGAATTTCTGTCATTCTAATTACAGTAACACCTTGTTTTCCATACAATTTCAATTGTCCAATACAGGGTGCCAGTTGTTCATATTCTATTAAAGATATATTTCATCCAAAGTTCCTGATATTGAGATTTACTATAGTAACTATAATTAAGATAAATTAAGACATTAACTACTACACAGTATAGTTAATTTTCTATTGTTAAGTACATTAATAATGATTTTAACATCAACAAACATTAATAAATGTTTAGTCAATTGAACTGGAAGTAAAACTGTAAAGTATTTGGACCGATTCCAAAAATACAATTGGCCAACAACAGTGAATCATTCAACCAATCAGAATATTCGTTCTTCAAATTTAAAAAAAATTCAACAACAAACAAAAATCCACGTTCTACAGGTTGATCATTTCACCAAAGGAAAATCTGTAAGCGATACGTCACCACTGGTTTACAATTACTTCGCTTGACGTCATCCATTAATTAAAAATAAACACTAGTCCTATTAGTCTATCTGCGCATGCGTTCAAGCAGAGTGTGGGTGTTGCTATTAAAACTCAGATAAAAAAAATTAAGTTTATATGATTTGTTTACGCTACGTGATGTTTTTTTTACGGTGATCCTTACGGTTACGAATAATAAATCATGTTTAATCACGTGATTAAGCTTCGTCTATGACGTCACACCTTTCAAATATTATCACTTGCACGCAAAAAAACCAGTAAATCTGTTTATTAAATTCGATTTCCTCATTATTAAATTTTCACGCCAACTTTTTATCACTTAAAGCCAAACTAATGGCCTGGCAAATCCAATTTAATCAATTGAAGCTAAATTTTAGGTACTAAAACAGCCATATTAACACTTTAAGATGACAAATGTGTCCTCTACTTTATCCTTGTAAACTGATTACATTGACTTAAATGTTGACCTGAACTCATAAGTTAATACATTAATGTTAACTTTTTGTTTAGTGCAATATTTTATCTCCTCCCTCATTGTAAGCCACTGCATAATAATTAAACATAAATAATTAAAACAGTAAAAAATATTTTTCTTTTAATTTTAATTGTCATTGTTAATTGACCCCGACCGTGACCTCATGCCACGTCATCAGCTGACATTTCAACTTCCCTCTCTCGTCCTATACTGCTTCAAGGACAAGAATCCAAATCAAATTCCGCCTCAGTACATCAAGATTAATAAACCAGCAAATTAAATAAAAACCATTTTGTTTTATATTAAATCAAAGTCTATAACCAAATGCAAGTTAGATGTCTTTTGCCAGAAAATTTCACTTTCAAATCAACAAATCCAGGAAAATTGAGTAATTTCGTTGTATTGCATGAAGTAAAAAATACTTTAAAAATAAAACATTAACGTTCATTGTAGCAGTTGGTGACATTTAATTATCGATATTTAAAATCAATAAAACCTCAAAACATCGATTGACAAATCTTAACCATTGAAATTGATGTTGTATTCAAACTCTGTTTAGCTGAAAAATACATTAAAATCATTGGGAATACATAACGCATTTAAACGTGTCAAACTTTTAAAAGCATTACTGAATCAGAAACCCATTGCTCGACTTGTGTTGTTACTAATATTAGTTGATCAATAACTAATGAAATTCAACTCCATTCCATTTCTAACCACTTGAATTGATTGCCACAAATATTGACAGACATTTCATTTCTGATTTAAAAGCAGCTAAATCAAATATCGACAAAATATCTATAAAAAAACAGTAATAAGAGAGACCTATTTTTTTATTCAGTATATATAAAAAATATTGTTTTATGTCTGCGTTTTACTACAGTAGTTGCAAAAGCTTCTCAATGTTTTTCTACCATTGTTTGACCTAAATTTACTTTTAGGTGCAATTAGTACAGGGTAGCAACACGCATGACCAACTTTTAAGTACTATACCTAAAATACCTTTTCAATAATTGAATATTCGACACATATTCTCACTAGTTTATCAATAATAAATACTGTATGTAATATAAAAAAGTGTTCCATTGCATCGATTGTACATTACTTTAAACTAAATCGATTGGGACTACTCAATTTCGATTATTTTAAATTCTTGTTCAACAGGCCATTTTCTCAAGGACAAAAGTAAAGAGTAAAAAGGACCCACTAATACATTGCTATTTACAGTATTTATTGCTTATTTGCCATATTTAAATTAGATAGGTCATTCATTACAGCAAATACCAACAAACATGAAACGTACATTTAGGAAAAATTCTTCCTTTCCAACAAAGACCAATCAGATGCTGACTTTTAATTAAAAAAAATAATTACATATTACAGTATTTATTTCCTCGTGGAAATACAGTACAATAGTTTTAAGTTATAATGCATAATAATAGACTTACAAGGGAAATTCTACAGGGTACCTCTTTCTTATTTTAAATTTGATTAAGTTTAGTACTGTAACTAAAAGCTGTACGTTGGAGAAACATCCATATTTCATTACAATTAATCAGCTTTAGTTAATTACTTTAGTTAGCGCAATAAACATATATTGTATCAATAAAAGCGCCATAGCAATATAAAAAGCGCAATTTTTTCTCTTTTATATTTCTTCAGCATATTAATATAAATAATTAATGGTGATGACCTAAATGACCATACTATTTGTCCGTTCCACTTTCACAAATGAAAATAAACAACAATAATTCATCATAAAACGAAATATCAATAGAAAACAGCCATGTAAGCAGCATGCAACATACTGTATAGCGTTAGAAGTTCAGTTCAATGTTTGATTAATCAAAGTTCAATTGAAGAAATTAAGCAAGCTAAATCACTGATAGTTTGAATACTAATAAAGAGTTTAACGATCTCTTCACAAATGTAAAGCCAAGTACTAAGACTAGTACAAGCACCGGTAAGTACTGGATTTAAACTAATCGCCAACTTTTTACATAAGAGACAGACTTTAACAAAAGCAAACATCATTAAAAATAACAATTATCAAAAAAATATTTCAGGAAATTAATTTAATTAAAAATTACTTCAATACTGAAAATAAAATAGAACATGAAACTCGCGTGACAGACATTGATTTAATTATATTTAAAAAAAAAATTTCGAAGTTCCTTTTCTTTAACTTAATTTTTTAAAATTCTTTTAAAAAAAAAAAACTACTACGCATAATAAATAGTAATTCACGTAAAACTCGCTGGAATATTTCAAACTTTCGCGGTCAATAGATAATCAAATACGGTGAAGTACAGTGAAGAATTTCACGCTCTCGCATTAGCTGATACCGCTCAAAGTGCATCGATCGCGGCATCAATTTTAACATCGCACGCTAGCGCTTCAGAAATTAAAAAAATCGATGCCGCAGTAGGTCGACCATCTGCGGGAAACAAGAAAGAAAAACATCTGGTCGAACCAAAAAAAATCCTAAATGTCCTAAATTTACTTTTCAAAAAAAAAAAACCCTCTAAAACTACGTGCTTTGCATTGAACATAATTACGGAAATTACTAAGTTATTTTAAGTCATTATACAGTAGTACAGGAGAGTAAACGCCAGGTCATAATTTCACTACTTAAAATTTTAAATAACAAAATTTTAATCTGCATTAAAATTTTAAATTTCACTTTGTATTCAAGTACGTTTTGGAATCGCTACCATCTTATCCATACAAATCACATTCTTAAAAAATACCTCAAATACTACAGTGTGTCCTATTTTAGATTCAATTGTTATACTTTTAATACAAGTAGAAAAACAGCTGATAGCTTACACAATCCAAATTATCAAGGGACTTTCGAATTTTTAAAGAAAATAACAAAATGTTAGGTTGCCATGTTGGTAACATGCTAATTATGTTCTCCCTATCACATTCACTATCAAGGGCACATTTTAAAAGTCTAATAACAATGTTAATCTCAACATGTTTATGCAAATTATACCAAACAATAATAGTCAGTCCCATAGCAACATCAACACTTTTTTAAGGTTTTAGCAGCTACTTTTTACCTTTTGATATTGAACACATTTCAAATAACGCCATTTTTATTCTTTTTATGATTGTAATATATTTTACGATTTTATTGTTATTGTTGTTGTTGACATTGCATGTGGCAGTTTTAGTCATTCGGTACATTTGTCATTTTGCAAACGTATCATATTTACTGTCAGCTGTCTAATAGAATCATTTATTCAATTGGCAGCCATTTTTATAATACTCAACAATAAACATAAAAAAAACCCTACTGTCACAATTTAAGTGCCAGCCAAACACATTGTGAGACACTTTAATTATTATGATTTCAAAGAGTCTATTAACGGTTTAGTAATTTTACTGCGCCTTGCATTTTTAATAACAGCTCGGATGCAACCATCTAATAATGCAAAATTAAAATACTTCGGAGCTTCAATTAGAAACCGTCTCATTGCCCCAATGTACAGTGCACACAGAACCATGCAATACCGTCAGCAAAATATTAATTTGATGCATTTTAATATTAAAACATCACATTACACACACTGCACGTGCAAAATTAAATTTGGCTACCACGTTCTATTTAAGAAAATAAAAAGAAATCCATTCTCCGCATGACGTCATAACAACTCAAACACGCATGACGCCATATTTAACAGATCAATGGAGTGAATAGCAAGTGATGAATTAAACGCTTAATGTTCCGCTTTTGTTAAGAGAAAAACATACAATAAAATGCGAAAATAATAAAAATAAAATTTTCAAGGTTATTTTTCTATATTTGTTAGAAGTAGAAAAAATAATGTCGATTCATGTAATGATGTGGGGTGATTACTGATTACCAGCTGCTTTTTACACCATAGCAATTGCCAATAGATAGTTATTACATATTATCGATAGCCAACTCATGATAGTCCCAAGCATACGCATCATTTTCATAGACAGGCTATGATAAACATCCGAGTAGGATTGGTTTAAATGATTTCCTTTAACATTTAAATCTTGCAATTGCAGTATTAATTGTATAAGGAGTAGGAAGTGACTATCACGCGAATCTTATTACATTACAACTGTTTAAAATCAAATTCTCAATTAAGAAAAATGACAAAGACGCGTCCCAATCACTTTTGCCACTAAAAAAAGCACAAAAAAGTTGATTTTCATTTTTTCCATGTATTATGTCAAAAGTATTCACTTTAAAATGTTGCTCATTAAATCACTACAAAATCTGATATACTGTAGACTTTAAAAACTCATTAAATTCAAGTTTTAATTACTATATAAATAACGGTTCTCACGAGCTTATCAACTTTTTATTAACTTCTCCCACTACCAATAGGATCATTAACATCTAAAATATTACTTTAAAAATATAGTTATTGTTAATTACCTTTGATAAACTCTGCAAGTAGAATTATTAATCCTTTTATCCGATCGATATCGTCTTCTGTCTTCAAAAAGGTCCTTAATGGCGGTGACACAGAGGACGAAGACGACGGGTATCATGGCAATCTCCTTGCCAAAAGCGTTGATTTGTGGGACCCAATTCAGCAGAACTATGAACAGAAAGTAGAGGTTGGCAAAACGATGGAACTGTTCAAAGAGATTTTTTGGCAGGAACGACAGCAGGGTATATTTAGTGGTGCGGATATAGTTGCCGGCGTAGCCTCGGTTAGCCCCGTTAACTGCCGAAGTCGATGGTGGATGGTCAGCGGAAGAAGTAGACGTTGAGGCGTCCACTTCCTCCCAGCTCATCGGATTTGGAACCACAACGCGATGTCGAATATCCGGTGGTCGAGTCTGGTTCTTCCAGAACAATAGTTTGTCCATGAAAGACTGGACATGCTGATGCAAGGTCGATTGGGAATCGGTTTGTCTGCTGGTGGATGTTCGTTCCCACATTTTCATCACTACACATCTAAAACAAAAAAAAAAAACAATTCATTAATTATTAAAAATTATAATACAAATGTTCAATAACCGCCATATTATTACACACTTCCTCAACTTCATAAGAAAGCA
Organism: Helicorthomorpha holstii; assembly: GCA_013389785.1. NCBI lineage: Eukaryota > Metazoa > Arthropoda > Diplopoda > Polydesmida > Paradoxosomatidae > Helicorthomorpha > Helicorthomorpha holstii. The sequence continues at coordinate 9,241,183 of JAAFCF010006680.1, read as the reverse complement.
TTCGAGACACAATTACATTGAAACCAATGCAATTTTGTCTCATTTCATTATCACAAAAAAGATGAGACAAACAAGCATTGAAACCGATGCAACTTAGTCTCATTTCTTAAAAATAAAGAAACAAGATACATTTGCATCGACACCAACACAATATAGTCAGGTTACTTTATAGACAGATAGTGAAATTACGTTTCTCAACGTTTTCACTTCAGTGACCAACACTTACTTAATTATTCTCACGGAAATCGTTAATTGTAAAAATAAATTAAAAATTAAAGCTAAAAGTAACACTTAAGCATCATTAAATAATAAAGTTCAATCGATAACACACCCAGTAGTAATGTTCAACCTTCATTTAAATACGAGACACGTTTGAATTCACTTATACACGAAATAAAGAATATCGCGTATCAAGCGTTGGCTATCAATTATTGTACTTGAAACAGGTTAAAAATTTAATTACGTTCATTATTTGGCTGTAATTATCAACAAAATACAAACCATTACGATCATAAAGACAACACTAAGAATTAACGAGACAAAATCCCATTCATTTCTTGTAAATAGCAAAGCAACTTGAGAATCAAACTTTGGCATGGTTACTTTAAAGTTTTATAATAATCTTAATAACGACATGTGACATCAAAATTACTCTAAAGTAATTATCATTAACAAGTCAAAAAACAAATGTTTTGAGGGTTGATCAACGTCATAAAATATTCGAGTCACCAAATCCATCCGATTATCACGTGATGCCTACTAATTACATGTACTAAGATTATGACATACTATTTTAGACTGCCAGTTCCAAGGCAATTTCACTATACCGTAAAATGACAATTAAAAACTATTAATAACCAGTCATCATTAGCTAATTATGAATAATTGTTAAGTAGCCTATGTGTAGAGTGATTTCAATCGCCTTGTCTTGCATTAAACAACCAAACACGACCCAACTGTTGATTTAATTTCATCAGAGTTGCACGCAATTATTAAATCAATGGCTTTGGTCGTGTCGTTAAAATTAATCGATTAATAATCGGGAATAAATCAAGAAGAGAAAATCAATATACTGTAACTAGAAAATTGGTTTTACGAATAACAGCAGTGACTATGAAAAATCATAGAATTCAAGATTTTATTTGGGTCTTTAGTGTCTATTAATCTTAGTCACAACAAATTTGAATGGAAGTAAATAGCAAAACTTTTCGTTCTAAAAGTACATTTTAATTACACTGTGCAATTTACACTAAATTTTGTAAATAGTGTAATTGAATCGTAGTAAATTCGAAAGTCGAATTTACTACTTCAAACTAATTTTAGCTTTCAATATGCAGTACAAAATCTAAATTTTCGGTGTTTAAAGCACTTCAAAGAGTAATATGAGATAATCAGGAATTCATGTCATTGTCGTTTTTCTATGTAGTTTTACCACAAATATAAACCAATTTAATTTGATTGGGTTTTGGCTTTGCTTGGCCATAGGCGCTTTCTATTTAAACGTTGTTGGTTTTATCAAATTCATTGAACAAACACTAAAAGTCGTGTACAGTACTACATTTCTATTAATACTCCACACAAAAGCACTAGGATATCAAACAATCTCGGGGATCTCTAGCGCAACAGTAAGTAAATAAAAAAAATCAAAAGCAACACACAGTAAAATCGATAACAACGAATTTCGTGCGAATAGAACAGTTTTTCCAACAAACCAACATGAATAGTCGCCACTCTCAAGTTGTTTACCATTGCAATCAACGAAGGTCAAGGTTCTTCATTCACGATTTCGTCTGACAATATTAAATAATATTAATGTAGATGAAATCAAATAATAAAATTCAAAAGTCAACATCAGAGACAGTCCAATAAGAGAAAAACAGCGACTTTCAAAACAGAAATTAAGTTATTGGGGTTTCGAATGTTTTCGTTTAAAATTAGCGCATGAATTTACTTGCAAATAGTTGAAGTAGCACAAGTACTCAATAGTGGTTTTCTATATGCCAGGTTTAATTTAGCGCTGTTTTTAAACGAAGCTCAACATGGGAATTGTCAAAATATTAAAACTCACCTTTAAAATTTGAATTTCCGATTAACATTATAATATATAGTTAACATACACATTCTCTGTATTTATAATTAATAAATAACAGAATGAAATTACTCGATAACAAGCTATAAATTCGATAGTGGCAGTCGAATAGCCCAGTCGGTTAAAGCGTGGACTGGGAGTCGGGAGATCACGAGTTCGAATCCCGACCACTGCCAACACGTGGAATGGATGATGGGGTTTTTTTCATCCATTCCTCCCTGACTCATCCGCTGGATGGAATTGGTCAGGGAACTACGAATTTGAACAGTCAATACGAATTTAAGCTGAAAAAAACTATGAAAATACGAATTGCATGACTGTAAATAGAGGGCGCAGGCGAATGCTTGGATGCTCCATAACCCCTTGTCTTGTGACCCACGGGTTGAAAGACGTAAAAATTAATCACTAATCACTATAAATTCGATAGAAGTGCAGAAACTAAAACATTCGGTCATCCACCTAAAAACTTTCGCGGCTAATAGACAAATTTCAGCCGCAGAGGAAGAGCGATGCACTGATTTCACTGCCCTTTCAGCCTGACAAACTCACTGACTCGCTATAATCTCCGTTAACAATATTAGAAAAAAAGGAAAAGTTAAATCAACAGTTTATGCTAATCAAATAAACAAGACACTTGCTTAAATGCTCAATTCTTTCAACTTAAATTTCAGAGCTTCAGGCTGAAAAAAAAACCTGAACATTGACACTCATTGGCGCCAAATAAAATAACTTACTCCATGTGGCGCGTAATAATATTTATTTAATAGAGCGCGAAATAAATACAGGGTGTTTTTCCGAAACTCATTATTTGTTACACCTTGTTTTTGTTATGATTGAAATCCATAATTATTCAAATATTATTTATCAGCGATAAAAGCTATATACGTAATTAGTTTCTTCAATGTAATGAATTATTTGTGTGTCTGGGGCACAGCTGAATTGTCAAAATAAGACCATTTCCATAATGTTTATCTGTTAACTTTTAATGAAGTTTTATACCTTTTATGACCGCCACTATAAAAATTTATTACTTAAAAGTTTCTTTAAGGAAGTAACAACTCAAATGGTGTATAGAAAAGTTGTTTTGTTTGGTAAAAAGAAAATGAAGGCTGAAATATTTCTTTGCGTCTGGGTTGATTGATGACGTGTTAAAAAAGGTGAGAGAGAGAAAGGTGTACTGCCTAGTTAAGATGGCAGCTGCCGTTGATGTTGACGCTAACTCGGCCAACTTTCAACAACAGCTGCCCCGTAAAGTAGGCTTACATTTCACCATCAACACAGTACACTTAAAACCAGTTATGACACCGGCAATTTAAACAAAAGATTTTTTTCCGATTAATTGTTAACTTCAGAATAACAATAAATAGTATGGAATATAGTTATACACAGATGATTTGACAGACAAAATTGTTTGACCTACAAAATATTATTTTAGGCGAATTTCATCGTCAGACATGTAAGAACTATTCGTACATAGAATAGCTTTATATTATGATTCTTCCACTTGTAAAAAGTGATATTATTCAGCGTTATTTACCTTTCATTTGCCCTTTTAAATTGCTGTAACCATCTCCACTGCTATTTTTGTTGATGTTATTCTTTTTTTGTAATTCCTGGAATTCTTCAGAGAGATAAGTAAGAAAAAAAAAGGATGATGTAGTCTTTCTAAACCACAACAACATTCACAAACAGCACAATGAACTCGCTTCCCACATTATACCATCTCGTTACAACCGCTCCTTACACGCTCATCTCTAACACAATACTAAATCTGGGTTACTTGATTACAAAATATATCTACACGCTACCCAATTGCTACAAACACGCTATGTACTTAAGCACTTGGTTACACTTAATTGCTCCAAGCCGCTACGTAGCAACCCCCAATTCTCGGAAACAGCTGTATTATTGGACGATTAGCGGTATCTTTCAAGCCAATCACTGTACGTTTGCTATTTTCCTTCTATCAAAGCGAACGCACACTATGCAATATTGTAATGTTATATCTAATATCAAATATCTTTTTTACAAAAACTTGACACATTCAACAAAGTTTTTTTTAAAATTTAAAAGTTTATGCAAAAATAATACGAAAACTTAAATAACTTAAAATTATTAAAACAAATTTATAAAAATAAACACTTAATAAAGATATTGAACCGTAATTAAAATGTAAACAGCAAAATGACTACCTTTATTAAAAATAGAATTGTTACGTGTTGTGCTAGCTGAAGGTCAGTAACCATTTTATGATTTATCCATTTGAAATCAGCATAGATTTACATATTAATGTAATTCAGTTTAGATTTGCATTAAAAATAACACAACAAACATTTCCCAGTGTGTCCCATTTTACCCTATAAGAAAATGCATTGTCCCATTGATTCTCAATTCCATTAAACCCATTCCCATGCTTCCAGCATCTTGTTTTTCTTTGAATCATTCCAAAAGATGGAAATTTTGCCAATTTTGCTTGAAAACTTTAAGATTTTAACCAAAATACCTATAGATAAACTTACAAAGGTAACTATACTAAGTCATATTAGAGTTCTTGTTAATGTTGGTGGCTAATTACTAGGTTTTACATGGTGTAATTGATCGAAAATATGGGCGTCGAACGTCACTTAACATAGCCGACTTTGAGTCTATGGAAGATTGGTTTGAAATCGTTGAAACAGCGAAGAAAACTATTCAGATTTTATTCCAACAGGAAGATCCATTAACCGTAAATAACTAATTATAATAATGATTATGCCGTTACAGTTTGAATATGTTGACAATTTTAGTCAATTTCATCGCTGGGGTTGTCACCTGACTATGAGAAAGTTATGAAGGATTTTGTCAGCAGCCGCAAAGATGACATTATTCGCTGCCTGCGAGATGAAACAGCTAGCGATGATTTATACCTAAAAGATTTGGATTGGAATTTGAAGTTGACACTAGGAAGTGACAAAATGTCAGACATGAGACAGCCCCTGGCTTCCTTGCACTTGGTAACTCAAAACGATCAGCTGAAATCGACATTTACGTTGGAGATGAACAAAAAGGAACTTGCAGACGTTATTCAAGCACTTGAAAGCGCTAACAAGGTAAATAAATTCAGTAGTCATAATAGTTGCATTTCTAGATATTTGAAAGACAAGTTTCATAAAGAAAATATTGTACCAATATCATTTTCCTTAAACAATAAAAAATTTAAACAACTTTTACGGTTGGTTCAAACTTTGTTAAAAATAATTGGTTAAAACTTTATCAAACTTGATAACTACTTGTCTAAAAATGCAAACTATAAAAAATAACCAAAATAATTAATAAATTTGATCAATTATACAGGCTATTTGCCAATTGCAAACGCACTGACTTCATCATCTTATTTATACATTATGAAAAAGATTTCTTCAGTTATGTTTTCAATATTTTGAATTATAATTTTTTTTTGGAAAAATATTAAAAAATTATATTTGTTATAATACGAGGTAATACTATACATAGCAATGAAATTCCATCTTTCTCGATTATGATGCACAAGAAATGGTTTTTTTAAGTTATTTGGAAATATTTTCACGATGAGTATAAAATCCTGTTGGATTCTCAAACAAACTCAAAGTCTTCATCGAGAGAATCCTCATCGGAAGTTGACGGAAATTCCACTTCCTGCACAACTGGTGGTTTATGAGTCAAAATCTGCGAGAGAGATTTCGTGGTAATTCCAGAAAGAAGCTTCAAATAGGTCTCCGAATCTGATCTCGCCTGATCAAACCTTTGTACAATAAGCAACTTCAATTCGTTCCGTGTCGCTCGTCTCGCACTTCCTTCTGGACCTCTTATAACATTTCTATTTGATACAACATCCATATTTTCCTCATGACTTTCAGTTTTGCCATACCTGTGGTCAGAATTGATCGATTCAACGACACAGACATTTTGGGGTGTTGCTACTGTTGAACTTATCAAGCTTTTCGTTCCAGTCGAACCAAACACATCGATTACAGATGTCTGCGAAATCGGCGTATTTGTATTTGACGTTTTGATGGAATTGTCACTTTTACCGCAATTTATAGCGTTTGTTTGAGAATTCATTACACCAACTGCAAGTTCAGAGTTCTTAACTGGATGGACATCAGTTATATCTACTATAATTTGGTCTGCCTCAACTGTTTGCCTTGGTAATCGAAATTCCGGCTGATCATCAGTAGTTTTATCAGAACTATTGTCAGATTTTTTATCTTCAACTTCTGAATATTCAGATACACTTCTGGCGCCAGTTTCTGGCACATTTTGCTGTTTGGTTTTTGAGGTTTCAGGCACTTTTTGCTGTTCAGTTTCAGATTCGGTCGCATTATGGAAAATTTTGGCTGTCTGATTAGATTTTTCCACCAAAACATCAGCTTGTAGGTCGCTTAAGATTTCATTAGAATTTCCAGTTTGATGCATTTCCAAAGTAATATTGGTTGCCATCGATCCAGTTTGTTCAGCTGAAATTGTTTCGGCAATTTTATCTTGATTTTTCCAAATTTCTACCGTTTCAGGTATGACTGCGTCAACAGTTCTATCTCTGTTAATGATTTCGCCGTCGTCAATACTTTCAGGTACCGTTTCGTATTCAGTTATAGTTTCTGCGTTTGTCACTTCAACATCACTGAGTGATGCTGCCTGAACCTCACCTAGCCTCATTTCTAGCTGTGAATTATAATTTGAACAAGTGTAATCTTTGTCCGAGCTCCTTTCCGTTTGCGAACTCGAGACTACATTTTTACTTTTTGACTTGGAAGCTGAACAACTAAGCCGAAAATTGTTCAACATCATTCGCTGCTTCTTCGATGGTAATTCCTCATCAGAATCTTCGATTATATCAACCAAAGTTCTGACGTTGGAAATTAGCTGATCCGTGCTTATGTTTTCAGGAAGCAGTTCCGGGGATGGAGTTCGCCTTTCATCTTCTGAAGAGATGGCAATTTCTTCAACCATTTTCTCAACTTTTATGAAAGGAATTTTAATCGGTTTTTGTTGAATATCATCATTAGAACTGGAAGAAGTAGGAAATGTCTTTTTGGTCCCTGAATTGCTTTCCGATTCCTCATCAAAAAGTTTATTTCTTTTAGGCAGAAGTTTCTTCTTTTGCTGTTGACGGCTTGGTCCAGGTTTAGGAGAACCTGAACTTTCTCGATTAAGACTTTCTGTTGTTGCGTCACTATAAGATAGTGCATCACTAAGCAACAGAAACAAATAATTATTTTATACCATATTATACTGTAAGTAAAGAAATACAAAGTGTCAGTAAATTTACTTACTCAGACGTATCGGATGTTTCAATCTCTTTTCTGTAAGAAAAAAATAACCAAATTATTAATGATAAAATTAGTTGTAAATTCGAATAATTTTCATACTTAAAGGAACGTAGCTTTGACTTGGGTCCCTTATTTGACTTAAATGAACTAAAAAAAATGGAAATTTAGTATATTAAACGAAAAAAAGCCAACAAAGAAAGAACAACTCAACTATTTTTCAAATGGTTTCTTTTCCGCATCTGTAAGATTATATGAATGAATTTGAGGCAGAATTTGTTTTCGAAAATGTTCCTTCATAGACTGCCATGATCGATCTTTAAGTAACTTTTAGAAAAATTATGCAACTTAATAAATTAATAACAATATAGCATCAAAACTAAAAGTACTTTTCGTTCTTCCATTTGTTTCCAAATAACGTTTCCTTTAATTACACTGTGTAGCTTTCGTTCACAAATATATCTGACTATCTTCATTTGATCGTTATACGAATAACCTTTCCTTTTGTAACTAAATAACACAATGAACATTATTACAAAATTAAAGTGACTACATTTTGAAACATACGTGAGTGTTTTCGGTTCTGGTTCCGGCGGTTGTCCAGGTTGACGTCGAGGAAAGTCTTCGTCAGTGTCACTGCTATCTTCTACCATATTTTTAATCATAAACTTCTTAATATCCAAGAACTTATTAGCGGCCACACAACTGTCAATAAACTCAGTTGAAATAAAATTGCTCTTGTTAACAATGCTTCCTTTTACTGCCAATCTACATTTAAATAATTAAACGATCACAAATTAAATCAAATATAAAAAATACAATGAAGTACTTTATGCTTCCAGCTATTTCTTTAGAAGTTATCTTGCCACCACCATGCTACAAGAAAAAAATAACACAAAATTATAGAAATTCAGCAAGTTATTTTTAAAAAAAAACAACACTGAAATGGATATTACATTTACGAAACATGCTCTTAAATTTTAGTAACTGTTGCTGAATCATAAATAACTTCAGCGTTCGTATGTTACCAGACTTTAATGCGATCATTCTGACATTTAATTTACAATTACTTCTACACGTAATTACACTATATTTAATTAATAATACCAAAACCGCTACAGTTTGATATTGGCATATTTAATCAAGCTTTTATTTGTAAAAATAGTGCAAAACAATGTCACCTCGACCATCGGTTGAATCCTGGCTCTTTCCTGGCATGGTCTCATGCAGAATACGATGGGTTTATTGCCACTTCCTATAAAAAGATTGTCACTGTGCCTGAACTCTGAAGAATTTCTCTTCCTCTTGGGTCGGTCAGACATTTTAAATTTTCAAAACAACAAAATACTTCGACAATAACAACGTTGATTTCTGAAAATTTGAATTACTTCCATTAGTGCGTCTGCGCGGGAATTAAGTGGATGACCGAACAGTAGCGTCACTTACGTGTATTTCGCGCATTACAATTGCGTGGTACAGTATACCATGGGGTTCCCTATATCGCATTATCTATATACCGGTACAGTACAATTAAGTTATTTTATTAATTTTCTTTAGATTTATGTTTTGTGGCTTTACGTTACCTTTAGAGTCTAAATTAAATACAATAATTTTTTCTTTAATATTTTGACAGTTTGTTTATTACAATTATTACAGTTGAAGTGACAAAATGAGTACAAAAAAAATAATTACCGTACACTGTTTTGTTACTAAAAATCAATGGCTGATTAACATTTTGTTTGATAATTAACTTTATTTTTTACAGTTTCAGCCTTTCAATGTGTTTCTCACTATTAACAATTGCATGTTATTATAATAGACATTCACATTAAATATACAAATATCATTGGTTCATATAAGTGTCACATAATTCCGATTAACTAACAATAATGTAAATGACAATATAGAAAATATTTGGTTTTTTTCAAACATTTTTTACGTTTTTAGCATCATGTTACGTCATCGACTAGAAGAAATGTAAAATATTGGTCTCAGTTTTGATGAAATTCATGCAGAAATTATATCACGCCTAATGAAATAAGCGCTTTCAACCAAATAGTTCGCGCAATATTAATGAGATTTCAATAATTAATATAGCAAGTGCCATAATTAAAATAAAAATTTTTATTATAATTTAAAAATGATTAAAATCGCTGAGTTTATAGATATAAACTCGGAAAACAGTAAAGCCTGTTAAGCAATGCGCTTAATAATTGCCACCAAATGTATCGCTTATGTCATAAAATCACATGACACTTTGAAATTTTAATATAGCATTAAAATTCGTGTTTAAAGCTATTGAACATTTATGATTTATTTGCACACGAAGATTGCAATACTAATGATTCTTAACTATTAATGGCCTCATCATTTAGAATCTGGTTTTGCAATTTCCGGTTTTTTTCCCCTTAATTTTGATTTCGTCTTAATTTAAAAAGATTATGCACGTGCAATTGTTTTATTAGTTCTTCTAGTGGAAGTTTGGGTTATCAAGGCCTCCTCCTTCTTGTCGTTCAGTTCTTGAATTGCTAAGATATTCATTGGATCTGCTACCGAAACCATCATCATTGAAATAAATTCTGCTCAAACTTCCGCCAAAGCGCCGAACATCCGATGGCTTAATTAGCACTCCATCATTTACATTGTGGTGCGGTGGCGCCGAATAAGCATCTTCCAATGGAACAACGCTTGTGTCGTATGGCTGCACCATACCAGTTCCAATGGCCGATGAAGTGGTCATCCGTTCGTCCAATTGGCTATAACGTTTGTTTCTGTAGTAATCCACATATCCAAATTTTGGTCTTGGAATTCGCGTGAGAGTGTAATCTTCCAATCGCATGTTAGTATTAGTGTTGGCCACCCCCATAAACTGAGCCGCGTGGGCATTGCCATTTGCATCGAAGCTTTTTGAATCTCCGTTACTATGGCAACAGTATTTGCCAATTAAGAGAATCGTCGCCAAGCAGATCATGAAAGCGCAGCTGCTGCCCACCGCTATGTACACCACCATCTCCACATCCGTATGTTTCACGTCCACTTCCGGTTCTTTACTCAGAAACTCACCGTCCCACAGCTCAATTTCGTACACGTACAGATCGACGTCGTGCACCCGTAATAACGGCTGATTTAGCGCTTCCATTTCGTCCAACAGCTGAGATAAATTGGTCAGTGATGCCGAGACGGTGAAATTCACGTATATCCGGTCGCTATTAACGCATTTAATATCGTTTACAGATAAATCGGATTTGTTATTGGTGTCCAGCCGCTGCATTACTGTCAAGTATAGCTGATTTTTAAAACTTTTCTCACCTTGGCTCGGGCGCCCACGGCTGATAACCGAGCAATTGCCCTCCAAATTTAAAACGAACCACGTTGAACTATTGGAAAAAAACGTTCCATTTGATTTAAAATTGGCCAATGTGACATTGCTTGGTGATGACGTCGTCACACTTAAAAACGTTCCATTTGGCGTAGAATCCACACGTATTAGCTCTTCGTCATCTTCAACCAATTTCACGGTTGGTTCGCTGGACATGTTCGTAAAATTATGCCAAATGTAAGTGGAAGTCTCCATAGTCGACGTCACTTCTGGAAGTTTTGTAGTTAAAATAGGGAAAACGGTTGAAAGTTCTCCAGTGGAATTATTGTCACCCATGATAAGGTCCGAATTATTGTTGGAAACTATTGTGGGGAGATCGAAAAACGCCGTTGAATTTTCGACAGCAATTGTCGTCATGACTGTAGACGTAATAGCGGTAAAATTATCAGGTGGAATTACGGTAGTTTCATTGCTGATGTCATCGAAAGGAGTCCAATCATAAGCATCCGCACTTGTACTCAAATTAAAAGTTAGGTTCCATTCGTCATCTTCCGTTATAGTTACATTTCCTAACGTTACGTTCCCCTTTGACGTTAAAGACAAACATAACACAAATAGTCTTGCTCCTAGTAAATGAAATTACATCAAATTCAATTGTTAGATTAAATCTGTTTGCAAAAATAGTTAATTGACAATCGGAATAACTACCGGAAACTATCCAAAACAGAGCGTAGATGAATGGGAGATTTCTTTTGAGTGATGCCATGATTCTGTTATTATACGTCATATAATATTACGCCTCCAGAAATTCAGCTGTAAAGAAAGCAAAATAATATTCACTATTCAAAATACCAAATAAGTTTTTAAACACTAAAAAAGGCATCTAAGTTAGTTATATACTCTAAATTATCATATTTTAGTACAAAGTTGAGTTTTTGGTGGCTTTTTTTGCGACGTTTCCGTGTGCGCAGTAGCTGACAGTTGAGTCACCGACATGCGCATCAATATAAATTATTTACTGTTAATCTTTTTCCATGTTTACCACTAATGTTTGCTGATCTTGGCAACTAAACAATGCTAAGTCTTTGCTTTAAAACAAATCTAATCTATAGGATTAAACACGACTGCAAAACAACAACCAATCATGACTCACTTTTTCCCTTATAAAAAACAATAAGCCACAAATCCAGCTCTTTATATATATTATTTTTTTAAATCAAAATTTCTGCTGATATCCTGGAATATACTTTGAATATTTTTCTTTTAAAAGGTGTTAAATAACGACCTCATTTTATTTTTGGCACTAAATCATTAAATGACAGTTGAATATTTTAATGCAGAGAGAGAGAAAGAGAATGAACGTGTGAATAAAAATTCATTAGAAATTATAAAATCGGTGCCAAAACTATTTTCACGCTTTTAATTTAAACAAAAGATAGGGTGGCAGCAATTGTCACGTCACTTCCAGTAAAACGGCTTGCTAATTAGTAATGGTATAATAACCAGTAATCGTTTAATTTTAAGAAACTAAAAGCAATTGCTTAAAATATCAATAAATAATTAAAAAATACACAACTGTAATCGTTTGCATTCCATCAATAGACCATATCAGATGTTACATTTACTAAAATTAAGTTTGCAACCGTTTACTAATAGTAATAATTAAAATTGTTTAAATATATCAAAATATTTGCCAGAAACTTAATAAGATATTATACCTGACACCCGGTATAACTTTTAAAATTAAACTTTCTAATCGTTGCTAGTTTTGTCCTAGTGAAATTTACCATACAAAAATGTTAATCTGTTAGTAATTTACATAACCATAAGTCATCTGTATATGGTTAGCAATGCTAATGTGTAATAGTAGCTGGCTGACACTTTTGAGTGTACAGAAATTTAAATGCAGAATAGGTGATGAAGAAAATTCACGAAAACTTTCACCATCAAAATGGAATGCAAATCGGCCTAAGGAAAGTTTTTTTTTTTTTTGTCTATTAGAAGTTGTAAAATAATAATAAGTCGTTTATCACTTATTTATTTGCATATTAGACAAAAGTGTTTACGTTATCCCCTAACAATAGAAGGGAACCTCATCTCATATTGCAATCCACCACGACCCCACCCCACCCTCTTCTGCCCCCACTTGGCATTTGGACACTCGTACAACAATGACTCATTCATAAATGCCTTTCTAACTATACTGTAAACCCATATTTCATCATAATCACACTCTACACAACGAACTATAAAATACGACGTAAATAAATAAATAAAAGGTCAATAACCACATCTGGCAGCCATTTTGGGTCACACATTACGTCTATACTAATACATTTGCATAACTAACACCATTAAATAACTAAAACAACACTGCTCCGTTTTAATTATTAATTTACTATCTGACATCACGTGATATATTTTAAATATAGAACAAAATACTGAATTTTTCTCTGATGTGACGCGGTTTATGTTTACATTGAAAAGAAAAATGCCCTTAAGATACGTTGCTATGGAAACACAATAGGCTTCTATGGAAAAGATCAGTCGCGTTCAAATGAATAGAAAAATTTAACGTGGGAGTCTATGAGCGATTCTTGCATTGAAGTCAATGGAAGAAATTATCATTGACGTCTATGAGAGATTTCAATAAAAAGTGAGAGGAAATCAATATAATGCCTCTTATTGTATGTTTAATTAAATCGTTAGACTATTAAATTGCGGATGTTGACGAAGATGAAACCATTTCAATGTCTCATTTTGTTTTTGTTTTTTTTTTCTGCATTGAAATTGAAATTACATTTGACATTTCCTCTCAGCATTTCAATTTTCAATGTACAACGCCAACGCCAACGTAAACTTCAATTTTAACTTAGGAATATTTTCCATTAAAACCGAATTTACTTATGAATTAAAGAATAATTATATCAAAATAATGAATTAGTTACCTTTGATGATGATTTAATGGGTTGATAATGGCGTCTTCGATTGATTTTGCCATCGAATAAGAATAAAAACAACGTTCGAAAATCCTCGGGCCATGTCACCCTACGCTGAATCTTCCGCAACGATCGATATCCAACAGCTCAATGACGTTTCTTGGAGCGAAAGCCCAGGCTGCTACTTAGCTTTCTCTTTCATCATTCATCACGCATGCGTTACAACTAAAACGGTTGCTTAGCAACGCTGCATTATTTTACTACTGTACTATATTATACACTGTACAGGGCGATACCACAATCAATTTTTAATTTTTCAATCATTTTTTTTAATTAAAACTTTGTACCGCATAACAAACGATGACTGAGTATTATTTAATTTGGTTATTTGTGTTAGTCAACGACAAAACTTTTTTTTAAAAAAAATGTTTCAATTTCAACAATTTAAATATTTGATAATAAAAATTAACAATAACAAAAATAAAGCATCTATTTATTAGGTGTGTTTTTGGGTTAATAAAGCTAATAAAATTTCGTAAAAATCTCACGTGATTTCTTATTTGTCGTCAGGTATTAGAGAATGACTTTAAAATATAGTATGGTAATATTATGTGAGTTTATAAATAGACAAAATATAACTTTTGTATAGAAAATTTTTTACAAAATAAAAATAAGCTTTATACATGGTGTTCACTTTCAAATGTATGCAACCATAAACTGTATTAAAATTTAAAATTGTTGTAAACAATTAAAATGAACTCCTTAGCACACAAAAAACAGCTGATTGGTAGCGCTGATTCAAAATAAAGCTAAAAATTGTTTGAAGTTTGAATTTCTTATTTTCAAATTCCATTAATGAGATTCGTATTAAAATTTAAAAAAATGCAAGGAATCGGGTTCTAACGTACAACCTTATCAATTTTTCGATGAGGATAAAAGTGGTGATAATGGCACGTGTCCAATTAAAATAAAAATTCACGTGTCAAATGGTGAATGTTTGAAAATTGTAAATGAGAATAATTTTAATGGGAATTTCCCAGTGTACCTTTTTATTTCAGAGCTGCCCCTCATTACTTCAACTGCTACCAATTGGCTATAAAGCTTTGTGTACATGTAACGTCGATGTTGTGGCACTTTTGTCTCATTATTCATCATTAGACTAGTTAATTATGTTTGGTTAAAAACAAAAAGCAGCAAATATTGCAGGTTTTTCTTAGTACAGTCTGTCTTCATAACGCTTAAGTTTCACATACAAACAGCCGCTGATTATTATGCCAAACACCTGTTTCAAACACGATTTCAATTTAAAATTTTAAAAGTTATACCGATAATTATAACAAAATTATTTTTTACCTGAATAAGGCAAATTCCAAGTCCAATGGCTCCCAAGAAAACTAAATTCTCACGGATTAAATGGTCAAGTTTAGAAATGCAACTCTAAAAAAATCCCAATAAATCAAAATAATTACTTAAATAGAAAAAAAAAACAAATATCAACTTAATTGTAGTAACAATAAAACCATGGTACAATTGCAAGTTAACAAGAGCTAATGATTGAATATTGTTTTAATTCTTACTCTTTGGTTGATATTTGAAGGATGGTCTCTGGCCCCACACAATTTGGATGGGGTCTTACAGCAACTATCTGGCACTGTGTTGTTAATTTTGTGGTTGTTGATCGTTAACCAACGGCTGCGCTTCCAATCCTCGTAATTAACAGCTCCACAGCAACGATACTATCGTCGACAATTTCAATAATAAATAAATAAATTTTAAGTTTTTATCGTTTATAATGCCAATTACGTTGCCACCTGAGCAAAATTTCAATAGAAATTAATGGCAAAAAAAATGTCACCTCAGTTTGCAAATCGTCGATGTCTTTAGTAATAGCATCATCAAATTTATAATTTTCGAGAAAAGTCTTGCTTAAATTATTCTCCAAATCAGTTCTCAGCTAAAATCCAAATAAAATAATTAATCAAATATAACGATTATAAAGGGAATTGATTACTTGTCCTGCGTAGACGTAAGCCATGATCCCACCAATTGCCTCCAACAAGAAGATGAACAGTAGCAAAAACGTATACTAATTTATGTTTAATAAAAAACGAATTAGTTAATTTAGTAATGGTATTAGAATGACATCATATAAATGAACTAACCGCTAAAAGAGCCCGCTTGTCCTCTCTCCATATGCCCACGCAACCCACAAAGGACACAAGAAGCACAAAGACTCCAGCGATGATGAACAAGTAAGCAATAGACGCGTAAGTGGCAGTGCTTAGCAGATTCACAAAATGATGTTTCGTCACCACTGTCCAGATTCCAATGCCCAATACCACCATACCAGACACCTACAACAACAAAATTAAAAAAATATTTATTTGAAAAATTGGACAAGCATGACTCACCATGTAAACAATATTTTTTTTTAATACTGTATATAAATTGCTTTGCATGCAGTGGTACCCAAAATATTTTACACTCACTAAAACTTAGCGATATCATTATACCGCAGGCTTCATAAAAAAAACTTTGTAATTCCGTTATGCGTCAATTAAAAAACGAGACAATTTCTCATTGAGATGAATGTGATTTAGTCTCGTTTCTTTATTACCAAAAACTAGAGTCGCCTAAAACTAAAGGTTTTTCTTACAAAGTGACACTTTTTTTCTTAAAATAAGAAGTTCAACAATTAGTTAAAATTTTAATTAAATTTTCTTGATTTCTTTCCAAGAAAGATAATTTTTGAGACACTATGTATTGTATAATGCCCATTGAAATAGCTTTGCCTGTACAGTAGTGCTTGCAAAAGCAATTGGCATAATTTTTATTTAAAGACTTTCTAAACGGAGTAAGTTATCTTGTCTATATCTTGTAAGTGGCTGGATTAACTAAAGTAGTCCAAATATGCAAAATCAGCTTTGTGTTAATTTTTGTGAAAGATTAATTATGTGGGTTAGGTCTAAAATTAGATGTGAATAATGTATGTCAATAGACATGGTTTCTTCGATGAAAACCATAAAAGTGCCCCATAAAAGCCACTGATATGAGTGGCAGTGAAAAAGCCTTGAGAGAAGATGAAGAAGACAAATATGTGATAAAATGTAAATAAATGTAGGTCAACATAAGCCCCCTTGGCAACCTTGACTACATCTAAACCATAAACATTATTACAATCCGACAAAATCTGTTTCAACAAACCTATTTAATCCATAACAAAATAATGCTTAAACTCCAAACATTTAACAGCTACAAAAAGTACTAAAAAATATATAGAAAAATTAAACTACAAGACTAATGTTGCCAGTGTTCACGCTGCTTTTGACGTCCCAAATACTGACATGTTATTCATTTAAATTAATTCTATAGCTTCAAATTGTCATTAAAAATGTTTAAAAATATGATAATATAAAATTTCAATTTAAAAAAAAGCAGTAACTCTGGTCACTCAATTAATTATTAGAAATCGATTTTAGAAATGTTTGAAAATGATGGAAAAATTAAAATAGATGGAAAATAAGAAAATTAAAAGAACACACATAAAAGCACATACATTTTGGTAGCTATAGAAAATTACCAGTAGAATATTCAGTATAATTTCCGTTGCATTGTTTTATTAATGAGCAGATTTTATATCCTTTAATTAACTTACGCGACGTAATTTCGTTATTTTATGCTTATCTGAAAGTTTTAGTAGTTTCCGTGACATGCCAATAAAATATGTTAACAAAGTACGGAAATACCCATAGTTACTACCGCTAAAAGTTATTGCCTACACGGGGAGTGACAAGCTCTCATCTCCATACGTTTCTTTTATAACTTTAAAAAAAAATTCGTCCCTTTAAAACTGATACACTTTTGACTGTGAAAACTGATACTATTTTATCCACAGTTCTGAAAATTGTTGTAAAGCTATGCATATGATTTTGTGTATTTATGTCGTTAAATTTATAAAGTGCGAAGAAAGCGTAAAATGACGCCGCTGATAGTGTGACATACACGGGGAGTGCTACTGTATAATCTCTCACTTTCTTTATACGGTAACTAAAATGTAGGACAAAGCCATAAATCTAAAACTTATAAAAATATTTTTTCTACTTTTGCTTTTAACCTAATAAACCACATCTGCCATTGCAGTTTACAAGACAATGATTTTGTTTACAACCATTTCCTTCAGAAACATTGTTTAACATTCATTCAAAATTTCATAACAATAAGAAAAGTTTTCAGATGCCCATAAAAATACCACAAGTAAAATAGCACAGTAGAGATTAAATCGAATCATATTATTAACCCACGACATCCATTCTAATATTTAAATTAAAACTAATTGGCTGTCTGATGAACAATTTTGTCTTGATTTTTTCTCTTCCTCATCCGATACAAGCCTAATATGGTCACCCAAAGATAACAGCTGATGATACGATTTTCCCTACTTACGTCATTTTACACAGTGTTTATTCAAAAGAAAACATTCAAGAAAAAAACACAACATATGGAGAGTGGGTGGAGTCAAAGTATATAAAGCACGTGCCATTCATTGCGTCACACATGTCAAAATGTTTAATTTTAAAACGCAGATGAAACATTACAGGGAGACCAAAAATCAAAATACAAGTAAAAAAACACTATATTTGCTAACCAGTCATTTTTAATGTAAAATTTAAAGCAAATCCAATTTTTTAAATGGGACATCATTTTCTGAATTTAAATAACTTATAAAATAATAAACAATGATGTAACGCATATGAAAGTGTCAGTTAGTTGTTTCCTTAATTAAATGTAATAAAAATGAAATGTTACAACTAATTAAACTTAATTTTATGATACAAAAATATATCCTGGTACATATAATGTTTTAAAAAGATTGAATTTTTCTTACCATGAAAATGAAGTTGAATATGAAGAGTAAATATTTGAGTAAATTGATGCTACAACAGCCATCTTCTTTGGAGTATTTCTTCCCATTAACACCATTGGCCACCATTGTTTTTTTTTTTTATTTATATAAATGTAAGTAAATATATACACAGTAGATAAATATATAGAAAAAAAAGTTTTCTTAAGCTGTGTTTCCGCCTTAGTGATGACCTTCACAACTTTCAAAACTGCTTCTTGACATTCAAAAAGAAAACAAAAATATTTCAGTGACGCAGTTTCAACAGATCATAGACAATACATATACAAAAATAATTTATAATTATCATACATTGCATAAGGATTAAAACTAATGTAAACTTACCTATAATATTATTTAGAAATCAATTTAAAAACAGTTTTGATAAAATCTCCAAATAAAAAAATTAAAAGAAGATGCTCAACGATTGAGAAGCAGATGTTGAATGGGATGAACAATGTCGTAAACTCATTTAGCTGGATAGCGCTCTTTTTCATTTCAATGTAAAATGGCTTAATGTAGAAAATAGCGCTATGTTTAAGAAAACAGCTAAGTTAATAAAAAGCGGTTTATGTATTTCAATGAAGAGCACAATATACATCGAACGGTTCGCTACATAGCGCAAACACTCACAGCGCAAATAAAACTATATAAGCCGATGATAAGCCGGCTTATAATAGTTTGGTAGCGGCGGGGATTAATTTTTCGGTAGTTAGTACCGGTATTTTTATCCTATTTTGGCAATAAACAAGGTCAATAATCAAATGGCATCCCATAAAATGAATTTTGAGGATGAAAATTTGAAGGTTTGGGACAAGGATAAACAATAGAACCGGATAAAAAATCGAACCAATAACCAAACGTCGTTTTGGCGTTAATATTAACAGCTGGGGTGGTTTTGTTTTGTACTTTTTGGCGTTGAAACAATTTAAAATCTGGATTGCAGCCAAAATGCAGAGAATTAAAAAAATGTTACCTTGAATTCCATATTTGAATTTATTTACTCGCTCGATTATTTAAATGACTGTAATGATTAAGTTGAAAATAAAAAAAAAAACTAATGTAACGCTACACGATTAAATTTCCACATTTGGCCATCAAATTATCGCGTTACACATTTGCTGGCTCAAATCCAACAGTTTGAATGCTTATTTGACAGCCTTGAATGCTTTCAGATTGTTTTGCTGACATTTAATCCACTTTACGGCATTGTTTCAATACTCAACGACCACCACCATATTACATTGCTTTGCATTTCATGGCATCCTAATCGTTTCAGCAAATGTTAGATACGTGTACGGTCTTATTTTACCCGTTAAACTAATAAATATTAATTATCAAAAATTAATTTACATATTTAAATGTTTTTACCAGAATGACGCGATGATATTTAGGCAAATGAAAGACTTATTTGTGAAACTTCGATTTGAAAAACGTTCGAAAATTGTAGCCACCATTTTGTTTAATTAGTCGTTAATAGGGAGCGCTACTAGTCGCGCAAAAGTGATCAGTAGTGACAAGGTAAAACTACGTGGGAAACACTCCCACATTATATTAATACACTGTTTTTCGTTCCCACCAAGTACCCATGAGCATGGGAATTTGAAAATTTGAAAGGACATTTAAGTTCAAATTTTAAGTTGAAATTATTAATGCTGTGCTAGTTGATCAGTTATATAATTATTTTTTATTTAGTTTAACTACTATGTAAATTTTAAACCGATATAGTGCATTGTTTATAACAGCTTGTATTATGTGTTATAGGTAAACGTTCTAAATGTATGTTTTGCCTGGTGGAATCTGATAATGAACTGGAGTTAGTGCTCATTTAAAATGACAAATTAACTATTATTGTAAGTAATACTGTAGTAACTGGTATGAAAAACTTAATTATTGCAATTTGAATTAACATGATTGAGTTTCAGTAATGCAAACATTGTTTAAGTTAATAAATTGGGCTTTCACTATTTAAAATCTCCAATTTTTAAGGTCTGAATGAATTACAAATGGACCCTGATAGCCAAATCGACGTCGAAGAGGTTGCTGAAACAGTACCATTTTATTTTGATACACCAGAAACTCTACCAACAACTGAAGCAATTGTTGAAGTCGAAACGGAGCCAAGCACGCCCATCGCTATTTCAGATATAACATTAACAGCTTCTTCATCGTCCATGCCAGCCTCCAGTTCCTCTTCAGAGGGAATTGTAACAAACTTAGGACGTCTAGTGGCGGTTGAAAAACGACGCCTGCAAGAGGAGGAAACCAACAAAGCAGCAAAGATAAGAAGAACGAATAAAAACAAGAAACAGGATATTACATGTAATTTGTGTCATAAAACCACCAATGTTGACAATCTAAGCGAACCAATAAATGCTATTGATGTTGGAACCTTAGACGAAAATTTGGTTAACATTTTGAGTGGCAACATTACTCGGTTAAGAAGATTAATAGGCTCCCTGAATCAGTAATTCCAAACCACTGAGACCGTGATTATCAAATTATCTACTTTTATTTTAATCAACTTAATTTCTAAAAATTGCGAGATGCCTATGAGAATTTGTCAAAATTTTAAATTTTTGTTTTTTTTTTACTTCAAAATTTCATTAAACTTTATACAAATTTAATTAGACTTTCTGCTTATTGAAATTTTACCAAAAAATTAAATTGTTAATTTTAAAACGGCGAATTATTTTTTTTTTTTTTAAAATGGCATTCAATTAATTGTACGCTACGTATCGCTTTTAAATTGCGACTGAAAAGTATATTGCGCTTTAATGGAGCAGCGAACATTAAATGGTCTGCTACAGAATAATTTATACATTTCCAGCATTATTTAATTATTAAACTTTTTAAAAGAAAAAAAATAATTAAAATTGTTTTTGTTGAAAATTTTGAGTAGTTTATTTTTTCTAGTGATGTTTTTCTTCACCAAAACATGTTTTATTTACATTTATAACGTTACTGTTAATTTGATGATTTTTTTTTTTGAAAACAATAATTATAATTGTAGCTGAGTCCTAATTTTAGTGGGACCATGTGAAAGTCAATGAGGGCCACTTAAACTTGGCTTTCACATTCAGGTACAGCGCTGAATAAGCAAAATTAAAAAAACAAACTTTACAGTTTTAAACAATGAAAAACACATAACTATGTTAACAACACAAGCTAATTAAATTAAAAATAAAAAATTGGACAATCTATCATACTTTTCTATGATCACGTCATTTACTGATTATGACGCAATTTGCTTTAATATCACTGCATTTTCTTTTTGATTGGAAGTTGAAAAAATGATATCCTAATACAATTTACCATAAAGTTTAAATTTTATTGGGCAACTCATTATGTGCAATCAAGTTCATAAAATATTAAATCACACACCTTGAATTAAATTTATTTTGCAATCGTAGTTCTGTAAGATGTCAGAATATAACAATTAATTTAGTATAAAAATAGTTAAGGGAACTTAATAAGTTAAATAATTAACCTGAGTGACTATTTTTTAAATAAAATTCCTTAAACTTGAACTTAACACTAGCAACACCTTGTATCAAATATATATTTCCAAAGGGAGATTTATATCAATTATGCTTGTACAATAACAACTTGCCCAAATAAATTTAAATGCTGATATCAATAATTACTGTACTTAATTTTGCTTTTAATAAATTGATGGACTGTGAAAGGCACATAAAGGCAGGAAAGAGCTTTAAACAGCGATCAACGCAAAAAAAATTTAATTATTCGACCCTGTCGTCATTCAATTTCACAAAAACAAAAATGTAACACACACAAAAAAAAAAAAAAAATAGATTTGATTCCGCTACAAAAAAAAAACAAAAAACTTACAAAGTGCTGACAAATTGAAGCAAAATAAAAAAAAATTAAAAAAAAAAAGAATTTTTTTTTGTTTTTGCTATGAGAAAAAATTTTAATATTTTGTTTTACTAATATTTTTTTGATGTGTGTTTTAGTGTTGATTTACAAAGTTGAAATATTAAATTCCCTTCCAAAACCGGTAGACTAGATAGCCTCCGCCAATTAACACGATTAAGCTGAACGACACTGGCTTCCATAGCGAACTACGTCGGTGCAGCCACTTTTCACTTTCACGCTGTTTTAACTGGATTTCTTTCACTTTTTCACGAAGCTTTTCGTTCTTCTCCTTCCTTTGGCGCTTCCTCACTTCCGCCTCTCTGCGCCAACATACACACACAATGTCAGAGCAACATCAATCATAACCGCCCGTTGATTTTAATTAGTTGAAAAAGATGCCGAAGAGTTATTGAATTGATTGCAAGAAAAAATTGAAAAAACAAAAAATTTCACTAAATAAAAGTCAAATAATGAAACGATTGTGTTCCTCAAACTTTGATTCTAAGATGAAAAACAACATCGACAGTTTGTGAACATCAGTCTATTAGAAGTATTAGATTTAACAAAAAAGAGAAACAAGACGAATTCCATTGCTTCTCACTGACTCGGTTGTTCACAAACGGTTGACCTTTAATGAATTGTAAATTTATGTAAAAATGCGTCATTTTAAAGTTGGAAATCATAAGAAAACCTAGTCTAACATCCCACGGTTTGAGAAACACCATAAAAAGTCAAAAAAATTCTCGTTTTTACCTTAATTTTTCGCTAAAGTTGGTTACCACAACGCCATCCTTCATGGTCATACTACAGGGTTCCTTACATTCGTCACTCCCGTCATTATTGACGTCATCGGTCGAATCTTCTGCCGTTAAATCCTTATCTTCTACTGTCGAATTGTTATTTTGTATTTCGATATTTTTATTACTTTTCGGCTCGTCTTTGGCCTCCACAACTACTACATCTTCCTCAGTGGCTTCAGTTGACGACTCGTTGCAATCGTGGTTCAACAAATGTTCGTCAGTTCCGTTGCTATATCGTCCTCGCTTAGCTGGCAACACCGGAGGTGAACAATCACTATTACTAGCACTACTTTCGCTACTTATTGGAAGGCCATTTTCACTATTATCATCGGATGAAGACCGTGACAATGTACGATTTTCTTCTTCCTCATCTTCCACCAGTCCTGACGGTCGTTTTAAGCGATTTGGCTAATTAAACAATGATTACAAACACAGACATCGAAAAAATAAAGGAGGTAAAAAAACCTTGAGTTGTTCGCTGCTATTTGGATAATTGTTTAAAACTCTTTTGGCTCCTTCAATGATGGCTAAATATGAAAACCTAAGTTGATCCGGTGTCTGTATTAATCCCATTCGCGATTTCCTCATCGCCAACAGCATATCCTTCACATCGACTGCGTTCAAGTCTTGAGCCTTCTCAATCTTTTAACGAAATTTTTAAAAACCGTAATTAAGATTTAAATAAAATTGATAAATTAAAAAAAAGTAAATGTGTACCAGCACAAGACATGAATCGACAAGACAGAAGGTTCCAGAGCGACCAATACCAGCGCTGCAATGCACTACAGGTGGTCCAACGTTTTGATCCAAAGCACCAGATTGTCTGACAGCAAATAAGAAGTTGAGAAATGCGGATGGTGATTGAGGGACACTGAAATCAGGCCACATCGTGTAATGAAAATGCAGTATAATCCTAGTTTCATCGCTCTGCAATTAAAATATAAACTGAACACGTACTTTAATCCCATATACAATCGAGACATTTCTTACGTTTAAATCAGTTAATCTTAGATGCCTAATTGTGTAGTTGTCCAGCTCATTCTCGGATACGAACTCGACTCTCAGCCCAACCGTTTTGAGCTCCATAAGCTGGAGTCCGTCATTGTGCGATCCCAGTGGCCAGTACTGATGGCATTTGACGGCGTTTTTCTCTATTACTTTGTTCAGCATAAGCACGGCCTTGCAATTCTGCTCCCATACCATCTGCCAGAAGTGACCGGTGGTATTGGGTAGTGGTCCTTGCGTAAGAATGTAGGCACGGTGGGCTTCAGGAACTTCTAGCCGACTGGCATTTATGTAGTCCTTTTCACCACGCTGTAACTTTACTCGGCTGTGGTCATCTGTGAACATATTATTTAAGTAAACTTACAGCATCTTAGGAAACTTTCGCCTCTTAAATTTATAGCTAACCAAATATTTAATAGTTAAAACAATGCAATTTATTATTTTCAACCGTAAAAACTCGAGTTAAGTTGGCAATCAAAATCAGCTGATCGTGCAACTTTCTGTCAAATTGCTAATAAAATCTAATCACTGTTCAGTGAATTTCATAAGAACATAATTTAGTAGTAATAGTGTTTCCTCAGCTGTTGCAGTTCAGAACCAAAATGTCAGCAAAGACACCTGCTAATTCCCATCGACATTTTGAGCAAGTTTAATCAGCTGCAACTTTTTAACTAATAAATATAAAAGTTAGTAACAATTTCTATCATTCTGACTTGATAGTGAGATGATGGGGGTAAGAGTGTATTGTGCTAATTACTAAATTCGGACTGTATAGTTTACTTACATGGACTGACATCTCTATAACGATTTAAATTCTTGTTTTCTGCTTTTTTCGCTTCCTTAATCGAATAATCAATCCGGCTGGACTGATTGCGAATGATCTTGTACAAAAAAAATTACAAATTAATTCAAAAACAACAAAAGTACAACAAACAAAATATGTGAAATGTTCGGATTAGAGGAAGCAAATTAGCGAGAATTTGGTTCATGTAGGTTGACTGTTTGTTTAGCTGATTGACTGCTTTGTTTGCAGAGTGTGTGAAGCTGACAAATCACACACAAAAAAATCAGTTACTTCTAATGGCAAAGTCTTCCCATTGCTAACAAAAACGAATTTTGTAGCAACTGTTTCAAATAATGAAAGTGTGCCTCCCTGTAATGCACTTTCAATAGAATATTTAAAAGAGTGAAAGTAATTACTTAAATTTAGATCCATCCGTACATGTGACAATCACTGAATTAAGTTATAACCTATTAATGATGGCTTTTATTTTGCATAACAATAAGCGAAAAGTCATATTACAATGTCAAGATGACAATAATGTAAAACAATTAATTAACCATGGTAGTTCAATTTAATGAGTAAATTCACATTTTATTGTGTGGTTTGTCCTCCCTAATACAGAATAATAATTAAGTGGGAACTGTTTCTAATAACATGTCCACCCACACGTTCTATTTCCCCCATATTATCGAAATTTCCCCACCTCCTAACTTTCCTTGAGAATTTTTTTCAAATTGTATTATTATTATGACAATTTAGCAGTAAAACCCAAAAATAGCTATAAAACTGCATTTTCTGGAAATAAAAATCAAAAAATTTGATTCAATGGAAAAGCTAAATAAAATTTCATTGGAATTAATTAGCCACGCCCATTCTATTATAAAAACGTTCTTTCCAAGGAAAACGTCATTCCCAATTAGTCAACTTTACGACTAACTAATTTTCAGTTAACTAATAGTTAAGTTATTAAAGGTAATTTGTAACATTTTAAAGAAACAAAAGTTAGTCTTCTTAGTACCGTTTATAAGTGTGTCATTCATTTGTGGACAACACGAAAACTAACTAAACAGCAACTAATTTTTATATTCTACCAATAACTTTATACCAATTATAACTAAAAATAATAGAAAGTTTATCGATTACAACTATAACGAGAAAAGTTGCATTCAAATGTATGGATCTTTGACATGTTATAAACATGCTTGCTATGTGACATAACGGTGTAACTACAATCTTTTTACATTTTTCTTAGCTAAAAATAGTAAATATTAAGACTTTTCTTAATTATTATCCTTATTTCTGTTACTCAAGCGTTATGCGCGTGACATCACTGTCATATTCTATTTTTTGAATTTTGTTTTCTCAGAACTTTTACTTGCACTCGACTTCACTTTCAACACAGTCTATCAGCAGCTAATCAGCTAAATATATCAATTAACTATCACTAACAACTAATTAAACATTTTAATTAACATATTACAACCATTAAATTGACAAAATTAAAGTTATAAATCAAGTAAACCGTCTGATTTCTTCATGTAATTACACGCTTACAAAATAAAACTATCACGACTATATCGATAAGGCCACACCGATTACGTAGTTTGGCATAATGTAGCGTCAATTGAAACGAAAGTGACAGCGGTTGAATTATTATCGATACATCGATGTTACGGTTTACGGTGAAAAGAGCCTAGCCCGAGTGACTGCCGCATTATCCGCATGCCCAGTGAACGACGTCAAATTCTCTCTCAGTATAATTCTGGTGTTAAATTACATATGTTACACCAGCTTGATTTACCTGATATAAAGCGGCCCAGCCTTTGGTGGCATCCAATTGCTGAAATTCGTCTTCCATGTCACGACCCGTAGAGTTATTAGTAGTTGTAGTGTGGTTTTCTTCCATTTTCTTTTTCTTCTTCTTCTACGGCCGTTTAGCAGTTATCATAACATTTCATTTTTTAATAGGTTGTTTATTTATAAATTTGTATACAAAAATAATAATCCCTCCAATCGGCAGCGGAGTGCTAAGGATATCTCGAGGGTTTATATAAATTCGGAATTCGTTTCGATTATTATAACAATAGAGAACTCACTAACAGCTTTCTCGTTCTCTCTTGAGTCACAATGGCGACGATGTTGTTTCCGTTTATGTCACTGACGCTAATTCTATAAACAACAACACGACATGCTGATCAGGATACAAAATTCTACTGTATCCCAGCAAGATTGTAATTACGGTGTATTATGTGCATTAATAAAAAGTAAAAAAAAACCAACTTATGATAACAATTTCTAATCTCGAGTAACTTATTATAATAAAATAAATATTAAAGTAACAAGATCATGTCTTACAAATATTATTTTAATAAGAAATATCATTTTAACACAATTTTAGATTATTAACAAGAAACTACACAAATCGAGCCGTCGTAACTTACGGATTAGCAAAGGTACCTTGACCAGTATAACCGTTCATTTTACCGCTTTCGCATCAAAGCTCTGCTTCAGCTACTTTTATCTCATTACTGATAACACAGGGCTTGTTTAACGTAGCTATTTATTGCGAGCATAACCAAGAACGTAATTCCCATTCATTCGGAAATTCCCATGTAAATCGACTAATCATTAATGGGACATGCGAAAAATATTATGGGATTATCAGGACGTAAACCCGAAACTACATGACGTAAAATGGATGATTTCTGCCTTTTCAAAGTTTATTTATAGACTTTTATTTTTACTGTGATTCATTTCAAACACTCAAGGAAATACTCCAGGACATGAAATATAAAAAATATTTTAAATAATTACCTGACGTTTTAGCATACAAATTTTTAATAACAGATGATTTATAAAGTTTAAATGTCATATGTAAAGCTGTCGATTTATAAATTCTCTACACTTCTTAATAATAATCTTGTATAGTATATTGTACTAATAATTGTTATTAAATTAAATCGACAAATTAATTAATTTGTCGTGTTTGATATGCAACTTAGAAGTGCAGATCATTTTCATCAATAACTATTAAAATTTAGTCAATTATCTAAAAATACACATTATAATACTGTATAGTACACTCAATACAGTAATTAATTTTTACAATTTTACTAAATAAATAAAAACTTCAGTTACACCCTTTACTCAATGCATTTGTAATGGAGCATAATACATGCAGGTTGTACATCTTTTAAAGCAATTATACTGTAGTACTTTTAAAAAAAACTTAATAATTAATCTAACCATTACTACATTACATAAAGAAACGTAACGACATAATTAACTAGCATTAATATTTAAAAATATATACAATGCAAGCGTCCTTAACACTGTAAATGCCGATTAATTGAGACATAATATCCCCTACTGATTAAAATGCAATGTCCCGACAAGTTCCGGTTAGTAAAAAATCTGTAAAATAATACAATAACAACCACAAAAAAATAAATACAGCCAATCTGGCAGTTGAAAATGAGTTTTCTTTGGTTGAGAAGTTTTCCTTATACTGTATACGCACGAAGGTGGTGTTTGGGTAAAGCATAGAACAGCCTACAGTAATACAATTGAACAATAAAACAATGTTGAAAGTATGAGGGAGGGTGTGTAGCAAATGGATGATATATAAACTAATAATTACACTTTTGAAAAAGAAGTGAACCTCGTCCTACTTTGTTACGTCATTATGAACAACAATACATTGACTTAACATGCGAGAATGTCTCTAATTCAACTTTAGACATTCAGCAAACACTTTTTTTCCTGACGTCAATGACCCTATTTGACCGTGAAAAACGTCACTTGGAGCCTTGGAGGCCACAAAAAAGCAGAGCAGACTGCAGGAAAACAGAAGGAAAATTGAAACTGCAAAGACAACACGTACAAAAATATTTGTCTTTGAAAAATGCTAATTAAGTGGCTGTTGGTATTTTTGGGAGTAATTTGGAGTGTAAGGGCCGATGAAAAGTTAGGGCAAGTGGGAGATAGACAGAAAAAGGCCCTTGTTTTTGGTGGAAATGGGTTCATAGGTACCGAAATTGTTTTGAAATTGCTGGACGAGGGTTTCCACGTCACGACTACCAATCGTGGTAACTGGTACTGGGACAGTCCAGTAAGGGCCAAGACCAGAGTGCACAATCACTTTCCTTGCGACCGAGACGATGGAGTTCTTAACTGCTGGGATTTACGTAACTTCATCCGGTCTGTTGACTTTTTCGACATTGTTTTTGACTTGACTGCCTATTCGGCCAAAGTGGTGGCCGATACTTGCAAAGCCCTGTCCGGTAAGACAGGACTCTATGTGCTCATCAGCTCAGACTCAGTATACATGGTGTCAAGACGTGATGAAAACGTGTACGTAGATCCAGACAGCGAAACCGATAGTGAACTTGACCAAAACCGACCTTGGAAAGAAGAACATGCCACAAGACCCGTCTCAAATACCCTGAGAGAACGCCTGCAAGAGAAAGACCCTTATGGACACGATAAACTCCGCTGCGAAGAGGCTTTAATAGAACAGCGTCAGAAGAATGGTTTCCCCTACGTAATTTTACGACTTCCAGACGTTCTTGGCGCAAGGGACACCACGAACCGGTACTGGATGTATCAGATTTGGCTGCAAAATTACCAAACGATTCAGTTGCCCTTTAAATTTTCATACAAAATGGCTCAACTAAGAACAAGTTTTGTGTGGGTTCACGACGTCGTTAGAGCACTCGATATTATTCTACGTATTAATTCAACCGAAATCTGGGACAAAGCTTATAATTTGGCTTTTGAGGAACCAATGAGTCTTCCTGAACTTCTTCAAACGGTTCAAAAAGTGCTGAAGATTGAAAATATTGAGTACGAGGCCTTGGCACCAAATCAAGATGTTGAAGAGTCCAGAGTACCACTTCCCGGGGCCATCTACATGTTTCCCAGTGTCGACTTTGGATACGTCGATATTTCAAGAGCAAAAGAGGTGCTGAAATGGACCCCTACGCCCGTGGAAGAAGCTTTAACCAATATTACTACGTTTTACACTTGGGCATTCGGTAAATTCCCGTTGCAAAGGGACAAGGCAATCAACACCTTGTTATATAATTTCCCAGAAGAAAATAAACAAAGGTTTCTTGCAGTGTTGCCTCAGCTTATACAACAAGCAGGTCAGTTATAGAAGACATTGTAGATTAACACTTTAAACCCATTACATAATTATTATTTTTTTGCAGAAAGGGCAGTCGAAGAAGAAGAGAAGAAAAGAGTAAAAGAGGAACTTTAACAAATTCCTACTTTCAATTTAAGCACAGTTCCTGCATTTTGTTTTCTACCAAGAAATTTCAGCAATTTTTCAAGGTTAAATAAACATAAAATTTTCATCGAGTCAATTCTCACTAAATTAATAATAATCAGCCTTGTTGGCGATATTTTGATGGGATTCAAAGAATGTTATGAGAGTATGGTAATGTAGCGTATTTCAAAGTTTAATAAAAGTTCAATTATTCGACCAAAATTATAATAAAATAACCAATTTCGCAGAAGTGAATTGCTGAAATTTAAATCCATAAAACCACTGCTTTTGCACATTTTAGCAGCATTTTCTTTTAAAATTATAGCCGAAATTGGATTACTTAAGAGCCCTTGATAAAAGATTCAAATTCAGAACGATGAATTTGTAAAAAAAAAAAAAAAAACGCGTTACGAATTCGCGTTCGAATGTAGAAATCCGATTGGTCCCAATTTCTCAAATTAGGACCAAAACTTTTAACCAGAAGTCGATCGTCTTCACAGGATTACAGTTTCTTAAAGGTTTTATCATTTCCATTTTATTACATGAAATTTAATTCTGAATGAATTTTTGACTAACCCATAATGGCGATAGATGAAATTACATGAAAATTTGAATTACATTCTGCTTCTTCAATCTTCGTACTTCAGTGATGAATAATAATAAAAACTTAGGTCATCCAATTTCATAACCAGAAAATTATCTTGCTAGCGGCTTTTTTATATGTGAAAGAATAAATCAATAAAAGCCAACCCTTCAGTTAAAGAAATCGTAAATTCATTGCTTTTAAGTCCTTTAACACTTCTTAAACTATTTTTGCAGAAATTTAGCATTCGTTAGCATGGAATTTATGGCTTATATTTACCTATTGTACATGTTTGATAAGTTTTTTAATTAATAACTCAAAAACCATTTTTAATATAGCAACTGAATTTTACCGTTATAATTTGAGCTGGTTTAGTAAATTAAGCTAAAAGTTTACTACATCACGTGTCAAAGTTGAAATTTTGGAAATTAAATTTTAACAAATTTTCCGGAATTATGAAAACTAAAATTTATTTCCTAGAAATAATATTAGACGGTGATCATAAACAATGTGCTCACACCTACAGTATCTACTGGCAATAAATCGACGAAACAAATCCCTAAAGTAAGCCATGCCATTCATTCCTGTTTCATTATTGTCAACATGTATATGTGAACACGTTTTATATAACCACTCTGTGGCTTCTGAGTTATTAAACTAAAAAGCTTACCAAACCATAATAAAACAAAGGGTTCAACTTACATTAATAATACTGTCTCTGAAAATGGTTCCCCTGTTGTTGCTGCATCTGAATTCCCATTAGAGGCGGAAAACCTGTAGTTCCTCGGATCAAAGATTGCTGTTGCATCTGTTGTTGTTGTTGCATTTGTTGTTGTTGTATTTGTTGCTGTTGTAATTGTTGATGCTGCAACTGTTGAGTTACATTCGATCCTGGATATCCAGGAATAATTGATGCTCCCATCCTTTGTGGCTGATTTACCAGATAATTAGACATTGTATTTTGAGGAATCATTGGCGTCGACACTTCAGCAGGATTCTGAAACAGTTTGGCAGCTCCTCCTTGCAACAAAGTGTCCAGAGCCGCTTTGACAGTTGGACTATCCAAATTAACTTTGTTACTATTGTCGCCGAAAGCACTATCTTGCCGGCTTCGCATAGAAGCGTTTTCAAATGAATCATTCATCAAGCGCTGGTTTACAGTAGAAATTCCTGCCTGAGGTTGATGGCGTTGAATTTCAGATGATAAACTACTTGCTGACATGGGGTTCAAGCTTCCAGATACAGATTTATTTCCCAAAATTTGAAGCAGGGTTTTCTTTAACTCTTCTTCGTTCACAGATGCACCCACAACGTTTCCGGCAACGGCTAAGAAAATTCAAGTTTATTTAAAGAAAACGTTTTAGAATGTAAATATGGACTTTAGTAATAGAAGTTAGTGTTCAAATATAAATAAGTATTTGAAGCTTTCAATTTTGATACTTTCAAGAATGAAATTTGGCTTTTAAAAACCAATTCTAGTTGCTTATAACTAAAATAGTTTAGTAATACACTACTGACTTTGTTTACCTGGCGTTCTAGGCTGAACTGGTACGGGTGCGGCTTTCTGCTGTGCCTCAGTAGTTGCTAAGAAGTCCCTGAACTCCTTGAGATGAGCAATAACTTGATCCAATTGGAAAAGATTGATTTGCTTGCCATCCGCCAAAAGTCGCAGACAATGTTGAACTTCTTCTCTACTTATTTGCTGCTGGGGAGACTGCAGAACGCGTTGCGGCTCCTCAAAGTTGCTTTTAACTTCAGAGATCTTTGAAGCCGCCATTTCGCGCTTATACTTTTCAAAATGCTTCGCAATCAGCTGCATCGCCTCATCCATAGGCATATTTCGGTGCTCTAAAGGGCCCAACACAAATTGTTTTGAGGGAAATACAAATTCTAGAGGACACCCCCATGTATTTTCTAGGGATATTGCCTCCTACACTGGGCAACCCACTTAAAGCTTGGCAACCCAAAACTGGGCAACCCAATTTCGCTGTTCTAGACAGCTGTTGCCACAATATGGTACCTTTCCCGACAAGTCTTGCGACTGTTAGGAACCTTGTATGTAAGGTTGTAACCTTTGGTGAAAAATTTGATTTAAAGACCCCATCACTTACCTTGCAATTCTCCCCATAAAATGTTGACTGTAAGAGATCTGTGTACTTCATTTTGTGGGCTGATTACGATGGCATATATGGATCCTCTTGAACCAATGTCTTCCAATATGTCCAGCAATGGAGAATCAGCTTTTGGAAACAAAATATCGACTTGCAAACCTAAAGCTTTCAATCGCCATTCGACAATTTCAGCGTAAGTTCTGTTATAACGTTACAAAAAGCACACAATTAAACATCCGCTAAAACTTAAAAATTGATTAAATCTAACCACTCGTACCTTTGAGCTTTGTCAAATACAATGATTTCACAGTCGTTTGTCTTTAGATCTCTTATATCTGATGTATCACCTGTTTTGACTCGTTGAGACCTGTCATCCGTGTCTTTTTTTGGTGACAAACGAGTTCTGTTAAAATTAAAATCTTATTAGCTCGTTTATACCAATAAATTATCTATAAGCATGAAAATCTAAGTCTGATCCCAGTGAGAAATACGAAAACATCAAGTAATGATTGTAAAATTAAGTGCACAGTTACAATGACTGTATTTTGTTTACCTGGAACCAAAATCGTCTCCTCTGGCTTTAAACTGGTCATCTGCTCTGAATGGAGATCGTTCACGGAATGAACCTCGGTTATAATTGTCTCGTAAAGCATTCGACTCTCTTAATTATCAAAAAAATTTCAAATTAATAAAACACTTATGAAACACACTTGAAAAACAGTACCTTCTGGGTGGAGAACGACGCCTGCCAGCTTGAACAGGCAAAAATTTAGGTCTTTCATCTTTTCGACTGTCTTTCACCATTCTCACATCTTAAAAAAAATCAAAGAGTTTTAATGTCTGATATACCATTTACAAGTTTCACTGATAAAGGTTCAAATATTGGTTTCTTATGATACATTAACATTCATCGAGTATAGTTATTGTGCTTTATTTAGTCATATGGCTGCGACTTAACAGTTTTAAACCGTTGAAACTCCAATTTGAACAAACATACCAATCTTATTCCCAGCAAAGACAGTGTCGTTTTCGGATTTGATAGCTGAATAAGCGGCACTTTCACTTTCGAACTGAACATAAGCAAATCCCCGATGCATTGAAACTCCTATTTAAACGAGAAAATCTGTCATTATAAACAGCAAACATACTGCGTGTGGATAATTTCGAAATTAAGAGCAGCCATTGTCACGTTTTCCGCTGTCTTGTATACAAAATGTCTCTTAAATTCTCTACTTACCCAATAATCTTCCATATCGGTTGAATTTGTCTTCTAATGTCTCACGAATAACTCGTTCGTCGATATTACTTACTACTATACGAGATAATAGATATTTCGGCTCATCAAATCTTAAAGAAAAGCGTTTGTCATCATCTCGTAACCGGTTACTCATCTTCGAGCTCATAATGTCCTTTTATCTTTATTGGAGAAACACAACTCTTAATCAACGTGACTATTAGTTTACGGTTACAGTAAACATGACATGACTACTTATGACTGATAAGCGACTCCAAATACAGTATGATCATACTGTATTTGGCGACTTTATTCAAAAGTCGACTTTTGGTGTACGACACAAAAGTCGCAAACTGTGCAGTCTTGACCAATATTTTCACTAATGCGCATGCGTTATAATTATAAAATTTATCATGATTGGTTTGAATGGGTTCATGTTTCGTCATTCACCTCGTGATACTGTAAAAAACTATGACAGAAGACATAAAAACAACATAGCATCTTAAAATTAACTTAGGAATGTTAAATTCATAATTTAAGTTAATATTTTATAGTGATAAGTTTTAATAAAATATTATTTTAAAGACGTGCTTTTATTATCGGGCTAGTGCGTCACTGTTGACCAATAGCAGACGATTTGCAGTCTACACATTTAATTTTCTCACAAGCTACTATATCGTGCATAGTCAACATGGGCTGTATAGATGACCTACTTAAAGTCCGCTCATGGTTGAGCGGATACTTAAGCTCAACTTCTGCTCACTACTCGTATCACTAACAAAATATTGCAATACGTCTTTTATGTTTAGAAAAATCACCACTAAGACGTTTTTATAATTTCTTTCGTTTTACTTAGGTTAAATTAATCAGGTTAATTTAGTCATTTTTCTAGGTTAGGTTAGTTAAATATAGGTAAAATCTTTTTATCACAAAAAAGACATGAGTCGTACTCTACACTGAGCGCTAGCAAGCTGTTGGGATTAATTTTGGAGCGTTGAAGTGAGCGGACGTAAGTAGGTCATCCATAGAGCCCATGTTGACTAGTGCACGGACCAGTCGCGCGTAATTTTCTCCAGACTCCCTGTAAATTTTTAGTTTTCTGATGCAATCAAGTTTTGGGCTATTGACATACGTTACTGAAAATCTATAAGTATATAACAACCGTTGAAATTTCATTAAATTACTATAAATCATTGTGAAAACATGGCAGAAGAAGAGACGGTAAGTTTAATCTATAAATTAAGCTTTTAAATAGATTTGATTTGTATTTAAACCGTTCGAAATTTGTAACTACAAAAGCAATGGCAACGTGGTCATAATTGTCGTTTTGGTTGATTAATCATATTAATTTGTTTCAATGGTTGTAGATATTTGATCCAACGTTGAAGAAGAAAAAGAAGAAGAAGAAGACTCCGTTTAATATGGAATCTTTTCAAGACGGTGGTAATGCCGAAGGAGGCGACGAAGCTGCTGACGCCGTCGAGGAAACAGCCGGCAAGGAGAATATCGACGAAGGTTTCTGCGCATTATTTCTCAAATTTTATTTTAACAAAAAAAAATATTAATAATGCGTTTTTATTTGTTAAGATATGAGTTTGGATTTCTCTGGTTTGAAGAAGAAAAAGACGAAGAAGAAGCCATTCAGTTTGGAAGACGTTGAAAACGCATTACCCGTAATTATCTAAAACTTACCTATATTATTTTGGTTTCATCATATGTGCTTGTGACATAATAGTCATTAATTTAGGATTATATGATGATGAAATTGGACTATATAATGATGAAATCAAGTTTTTAGCTTATCATTTACTTGAGTACTGGTAATGAATACTAACTTGTATATTTTTTAATTAGGATTCTCAGAGTGGTGCTGATAAAGATGAGAACACAGGAGATCGAGAGGCTGAGGAAGGTGTGAAAGACACTGCGCCAGATGATGATTTTGACTTTGCTAACTTGCCAACAAAGAAAAAGAGGAAAAAGAAGATCAATCTGGAAGATTTGTCTGTAGCCAATGCTGAGGAGGACGATATGGTGATTGATTTAGACAAAGACAAGTCGGGAGTTAGATCATGGAGCCAGGGAATGGAAAGTAACTACAAATATGAAGAACTGCTTACCCGTGTTTTTGATATTATGCGAGAGAAGAATCCAGACATGGTAGCTGGTGAAAAGAGACGATTCGTAATGAAACCACCACAGGTTGTCAGAGTTGGAACCAAGAAAACTTCCTTCGTAAACTTCACAGATATATGCAAAATGTAAGTTAAGCTGTCACTGACAAATGATTTAGTGCATGAAATGATTAATTAATTCTCTAAAGCATCAAATTTATTTACTTGGACTTTTTTTTAGTGCTACGCGTAATTTATTTTCTTTAATGTATGTTCATTTTCCAGGCTTCATCGTCAGCCCAAACACTTGTTGGCCTTTCTACTAGCAGAGTTAGGAACCAGCGGATCAGTAGACGGAATGAATCAGCTGATTATCAAAGGTCGATTTCAACAGAAACAGATTGAGAATGTGCTGAGAAGATACATAAGTACGATTGTCTTACATTTTAACTTGTCTTAAGTAACTTAATTTTTTTTCTTCTTAATTATTTTTTTTAAACAGAGGAGTATGTGACCTGTCACACTTGTCACTCTGCTAACACCATTTTGCAAAAAGACACCAGATTGTTCTTTCTCCAGTGCGAAAGTTGTGGTTCTCGATGTTCAGTTGCCAGCATCAAGTCTGGTTTCCAGGCTGTCACCAGCAAACGAGCAGCCATCAGGGCTAAAACTAATTAAGCTATTATGTTATTTAATTATAAAATAAGCTCAAATTCTTTTTTTCTTATTTTCAGTTTGTATTTTAAACCAACGAATGAGCCTTATAATCTCTAAATTTTTCTTCTGTTTTCTTTTTTCTGTCTTTTGGATATTAAAAATTTTCGATTTAGAAATGTCGATTTTATTGCTTAATTAAATCTATCAAAATTTGGTAACCGATATCGTGGTAAAATGTCATCAGCCAGATAGTTTGTTGAAAATTTATCAAACTATCGCCCTGTATAGATCTTTTTGAAAATGCACCCGGATACATTATGTAATGTTCCATAAGATTAAACGAAACCATTAAACAACATTTTTCGAAAAAATCTAATTTTATTCTTAATTTAAGTTTAGAAATGAATTTTATTTCTTTGACAAAAAAATTTCTTGCATTTTAATAGTATAAAAAGCTTTTCGTTCCTTGAATTTCTAAGGATAACTTTTTTTTAAGGGAAGTTCCCAAGATCAAGTCGCAAATTCGCCTTAAATGTCTACTAAACTACCCGTACTTTATCCAATCTACTTGTGAACAGCTACAAACCTAATTGGAACAGCTAGTACCGTGGATTTCTACTAACTTTTCGGGGAGAGAAGATTATGAGTCCTAAAAGACACGGTATAGACGTCCAATCAGGCTCTCTCCTCTTAAATGCTGATATCTCAAGTGTGAGTTACGCGACAGCGCACTCGATAGGCTTGTCGAGCAACTACGTCCAAAGGTTCTTTTGTAAGCACAAAGGGAACCAAAATATGCCAAAGGACTCAATTAATTGGCATGGCCCCATAAACTTACGGGGAGAGAGGAGTAGAATAAGTTGGACCTCTTGACGCGGTTACCAAACAACCGACTTAAGATATTTTCACCAAGTAAATCGCGCTTACTTGACGTACATTTTACTTAAAATTCAAAGACAACAAAAAACATTTCCGATGCAATAATTATTTTTGTTCCCAGTTTATGACCTCGTCAACTAATAACTAACTTTCGCAACCAAAACCTACAAAAACTTTTTAAGTTATTTGTTATACCTTGTATGCAAATTAATAACTAACGCTATGAAATTTTACGTCGAATAGTAGAAAATCTGTGGATTTTATCAGTTGAGCTTACAATTAAAAGCTAAAACTACAAATTTTAAATTAATTTGGTCATATTCCAAGGTAAAAATTAAAAAATTACAGCTGTTTAATTACAGTGCAAATTAAGGAATTAAAAAGAAAAATATGAAAAGGTCCCAGACTCGACACTAATTGACGTAAAGGATCCTCAACTACGACAGTAGTCTTCATTAAGACTAAGAATTCTTACTACTGTTTACTATGGCAATAGTAAATGCAAAATGTTGATGCAAGTATAACGTACAGATCCAAAATCGACAGGCTTCAGATTTTACGTCATAGATTGCCATAACTCTTTTCAAAATTTAAAATTAAATAATGATGTTTGACAAAATCGTATACCAATATATTAAATATAACGTGAACATCAATTTATCTGGTTAGTAAAGTTAGTGCATTAGTTGTCGAGGTCAAAATTAGGCAAATGTAAAGCGGTTTAGGGCGTCCCAGTTGGGAAACTTAACGGATGAAGAAAAATGTCCAAAAAAAATTTAATGTTATAACTTTGGAATTTTGTTAAAATTTTGTTGTATATTTTCCATTGATGTATGTGCCGCTGTTGTTATTTCGTCCATTGATGTTACAGCTGATTTTGTTAGCTCTTGTACTTCAGCATTGATTTTTCTTATTACCCATTCCATCGCCTGACGACCCTGAGTACAAACCAAAAACCAAAGTTAAACACGAATAATTTTAAGTCTTCATACAGTATATTTTTAAAAACTAAAACAAAAGTCATCTTACTTTGTTGGCATTTGAAGATATAGTACTAGTTACTTTGTCTTCTAAATAATTAGTCAATGGAATTCCTTGTATACTAACTACTGCTTCCTGTTTCAACAATGTACTAAAATAAACAATCAATCAAAGTCTAATTCATTCTTAGTTATTAAAAACAAATTCAAAAGCCAAAACGACAGCAGAAATTGATAAACTCTTAAGTTCTCTAATAATTGTATACTTTTAAATCAAGCTATGCTTAATAGAAGTCAAATATTGGCAGTAGGAACTAGTGTAATTAAGTTTATTTGATCATACACGTGAAATAAGAGTAAACTTTTGTAGCTGAAAGTTACGGTAAAATTTTGGCACCAAATGACAAAAGTCATGGCTGCTATACCCTTCATTTGCCATTTAAACGGTATTGTACCATCCATAAAAAAGCCCCACCGATCCAATTGATGATTTTTAAAGTGAGACACAAATAGGCGTGAATATGATCATGACTTTCATTCTCGTGTGCTTTAATTAGACTCAACAGAATATTTTTTACTTCCACATGTAGTTTTGGCTTTACACCAAACATTTGACTCACCAGTTTTCATTGGTTGGGTGTCTACTATAAGTTAACTTTTCATCCACTGATAGATAATTACATAGAGACAGCTGCAGATAATAAAGTTTTGACGTCATTCATACGAGTTACAACTGAACTTTGAAACAATTTTAAAAGTGCAGTACTTACGTTTCTAGATTGCAAGGTCATCGTCTTTTGCGATGGGTCCACCTGTGAGTACTCACTTACGTAACACGTGCGATCTTTGCCTAAAAACTAAAACGGGAAGTTCATTAAGTTTATAGCTTTTATAATCCAATTGACAAGTCTACCGAAACATGTTAATCACTTTGTATACAACAGACTGACGCGTAAAATTCAAAATGCAACAAAACCATAACGTCAGCATTAATATTCAAAAAAAAAAAAAATAATCTGATACTAAATATAAATGCATGGTTTGTTTTAAACGAGAGGAAAGAGTTAAAATAATTTTATGTGGTGAAATTTAGCACAGAAATCTGCACCACTGATCTGATTTTGAAATCGAAATCAAGGCAAAATCAAGCACATTCTTCTAGAAATGTCAACTTTTAAATTGGCCTTCAGAAATTTTAAAAACTACAGTACTTTTACAATCTCCACAATATTTGAGGTTAATCTTTGGACTACCAAAGAAACAAATTTGCTGATGCAAAAGTTATAAAGAATTAAGTCATGACAAGAGTCTGTTTATCTTATCAGATTTCATGTAATACGAATCATTTA
Source organism: Helicorthomorpha holstii (assembly GCA_013389785.1). NCBI lineage: Eukaryota > Metazoa > Arthropoda > Diplopoda > Polydesmida > Paradoxosomatidae > Helicorthomorpha > Helicorthomorpha holstii. The sequence continues at coordinate 9,201,004 of JAAFCF010006680.1, read as the reverse complement.
ACAATATATTAACAAACTGCATTAATATATTTTGATTTTGTATAGAAAATTGTACAGTAATTTTAAAATTGTTCAACTTTAGGGGGTGGAAAATGAGTTCAAGGTTATCCACTTTCATTTCTAAGAGATTCGACAATGCCGGCTTTGCTGTACATTTTAACCAAATCAGTCTAACTTGTATAGTTTAAATGAGGGCAGAATTGTTGGAACTTAGTTCTGAAATACCTTGTTGGTCCAGGAAGGGAGACCAAACTTGGTGCAGATAAGGCGATGGGTATGTAAAACACCATCTTCAACTTTTCTATCCATTACATCAATGCCAATAACAGCTGGATTCATCGGATTTGGATACTTTCTCCATGCTGCTTGAGTTACTGTTTCCCATGGGTGGCTGTTAAAAATTAAATTGATTATCAACAAGGGCGGATAATTTCATGGTATTTCCGCGTCCTACATTTCACAATTGATTGATATGACAATAGTTGAAATGAATTGTTATTCAAAACATTCGTTTCGCCATTCATTGCAACTTCCATTGAATTGACACACAATTTCAAATTATATAACTGTACATAGCAACGCTATTGATAACGCAAATCAAATCCCTAAAAATAATGTAACAATGTAATGAATGTTACACTAGTTAATTAATTAAATTTAAAATAAAAATTTTAAGAAATTTCACACTGTAATTTTTAAATGGTAGTGATTCAAATTATAACTGTGTAGCTGAAAAGATACTGTTATTATAGTTCGTCTCCAATATCTTTCTATAAAAGTAATCCTAATATCAATATAATTTAGGTCTGTTGTTAATAGCATGGCCCCTGCCATTACAATTCATTTCCTTTAAAATAAAATCGTTTTGTACTTACTTAAAAGTGTGCTCGTTAGACCAGATTCTCATTTTGTTAACAAATTAAAGGGTAGAAAATAATGAAGAACGCGATGTAATCTTATCCACAGCAAGATTTGTTCTCCCAGCGCTGCGTTTGCGTTACACCAGCCGAAGGGACGGATCCGCTTTATCATTCATCACCGTGACACCCGCGTGACATCATCAACGCCTCTTTTATATTTAGACCTTGTTCACATGAGCGTTTTTCAAAGCGTCAATTTTAATCGCTATAACTTGCAGCTTAAAAAAATAATCAATATAAAGTAAAAATAGAAGAAAATTAATTTGACTTATCTTTTAACTGACAAATTTATAACGTTTAAATTTAATTACTATAGAGAACCTGTAGTTATTTTTGTAGTTAATTTTTATCCAAAAACGCTCATGCAAGAAAGCCTTATAGGGATGTTAAAAAATGGACTCGACCGTGACGCAATTGGAATGCAATAAAAATACAATAATGCTTGTACGTCAGTAGGGAAAATTCTCCCAAATTCTACGTCATTCGTATCAATAGGAATGCAGCCAATATTATTATGTAAAACTAGTTCATAATTGAAACATTAAAATCCATCACTAGAAATCTAAATTATATGAATTTCAAAATAAAAAAAAATATTAATCAAAAATAAAAACCGAAACACTTATCAGGTTAAATATTGAAACATTGTTATAGCGTTCTGGAGAAATTTATCCAATAATTGAGCCTCTGTAGTTGGAACTTAATTTATTGGTTCTAGGGGTATACGTCGCCAGGGATATGTAGCCAGGGAAATGTAGCCAGTAACATGACGTAGAAAGCCATGACGCGGAAATAGATCACCTTTGTATAAGTTTATCTCCCAATTTAAACTAACCTAAACTAAACTAACCTAATCAAAAATTATTTAATCTAACCTAACCTATTTTAATCTAACCTAACATCATTAATTGTGAAAACGAAGATGACCGATAACTGGCTACATTTCCCTGGCTACATATAACTGGCTACATATCCCTGGCGACATATCCCTGGCGTCGTATACCCCGGACACCAATTTATTGCATATGATTTACAATAATTTTCAGATGACACCAACAACTTTTTCATTACCACTTCAAAAGTTACTTTCAATTGAAAAATAAAAAAAGGAATACAGTCAAAAATTTTGTTTTATTTTTTAATTTTTTAATTTTTATACCATGAACACGCTATAGTTTAGGGCCACTTGGCAGCTGTCCCAAATGCTCAACGAGTGTTGGCCTCTTCTTCACCGTCATCGTCATCTTCGCTGTCATCAGCATCACCTTCCTGATTTACTTCCGGTAGATGGATATTGGTCAGCAAGTCCCTCATAGCGTCCAGTAAAGATGTAACACTCCTTCGAAAATCCTGGGTGCTGTCACTGGAAGCGGCGGCTCCATCATCGGAAGCTACGTCCTGATTAGCTCCAGCACCATCTTCGGCACCGCCTGCCGCTTGATGCTGATCGGTCAACATATAATTTGGAAAGAGAGACTGGAACAGCGACTGCAAAACGTTATGTTCAGCTTCACGCCGATTTGAGCTGGTAATTAAAAATAAAATTGTTATCAGTTAGTTAACTAGTTAAAGTAACTACTCATACTTTGCCGGCCGATTATAGCTGGAAATCCGGTCAGTTGGAGGCAGCGGATCAAAACTCAGCATGGAAACTCTTGACATATCCTAATTTTAAATAATATGATTAAATTTGTACGATATACAGGGTGTCGTCGATGCCAAAAGCTTACAGGTGGCAAAGCTGCAGTTGCGTCTTTAATTTCGGATAACAGGATATGTCGGTAAATATTCCTCGGCATTCCTTGGTACCTGACTTTACGACTTTTTTAAATAAAAAAGAAGAAATTAATTTCTAAAAAAAATACATTGAAATAAATAAAAAAATTACTGTTCAGCGGAAGTATTAACGTAAGGATCCTTCGTATCCACTCTATCCAGCGTTAAACCTACATTGGTCTCCAACCAGCTCATTGCTTCCGGTTCCTTCCATAGATGAAAGCATCGACCGACGTAAAGAAGGATGAGAGACATGAGCGATGGAGGATGACTAACTGTGCAGTTTGGTCCAAAAAATGAATGATTTTCAACTCTTTTATCTGCTTGAATGTTGCACTTGTCTAAAAGCAGCTTTAAGACAGCTGGAAACGAAATCAAGGCATCCTGCAGCATTCGATCAGCTTCCTGTCTCAATTTGCTATTCTGATCATCTGACTTAGTTAAAAGATGAAATTTAGCCAGAGCAACAGAAAAGGCGAAGTTAGGCAGTTGACTTAGATTTCTCTTTGGCTAATTAAAAAACATAAATACCGTTTAATTCGAGTTTCACAACAAAAAAAATGTTTTAAGCATTTTATTTGTATTTTGATAAACGTGAATCTCATTTTTACCTCTAATTCTTCGTAAAATTGCAATAAATACGCATATTCTCCAGCTTTAATAGCATAAAAATCAATCATAAGCGTCACACAGAGTGGATCCGATTCAGGATCCAAGCTAAATTAAATAATTATTAATAAAACAGTTCAAACGTTAACTATTTAAAATTAAATTACGCTAATAGTAGTTTACAAAACTCCATAGCTGTTCGGTGGCATCCTTTTTGCCCAACGTATACTAATTTCTTAAAGATGGCAATAAAAAAAGACCTAATTTATACAAAAACGATTAGAAAATTTAAATACCGTAATTAATTAGGATACAGTATGTATTACCTATTTTCATCGTATCTATAATCCAGTTTACAATTTCCTTGTGCTATGTTGAACAATGGATGAAAGCTACTCTCAAAACAGTATAATGCTCTCTCTGTAATAAAAAGTATTTTAAAAAATCTTAATCAAATAAATTCGCTGCTATTATATTATAATAATAATATTATTAGTAATTTACCGACAAGTTCAGTTGCCATTTGATTATCATCTCCCAACTTCATAATATCACTCAGTTGCAACAACCCATCAATGTGATATGGATGCATATTAATCACAGCTACAATATTGTCTGGATTCAACGATTCTACGGCATCCAGAAACTGGAACTGAATTTGGCGATATTTGGGGCTATGTTCAAATTTAAACTGGCTCTCCTCTCGACCCTCCACAATTACCATCGAAATACCAGATTTACCAACATGAGGCCAGTTTTGCTTTGGAGTTACTAGTTTTGTCGTTTTTATATGACCACGACTTCTAGTTCTCTTCTTACTACAGAAATATAACAGAAAAAGTTATTTTTAAATTAAAACGATTTTTTTCAAAGAGTAATAGTTACAATGTTATTTCAATAGAGTTAGAATTATCAAAATCCTTGACAGCAAAAAAATAGTGCCAAGTTACACGGACTATTCCTTATGTATTCGAATACCTCCAACGCATTCTATGTTGGCCAAAATTCAAATTACGTTTCCATAGCAATCACAGAATAGCTACAAATGTACCACAAAATACGCCTACGACAAGTTACGCTATACGTTGCCTATGCATTCGAATACATACGCAAGAGTGAAAAGTTCAGCATATATTGGCTCATTTGGTTGTCAAATTACCCAGCATCAGCTTGTACAACTCTTGATCCAAAAATCCTTCTCATCTCGTTATCAGGTTGTAAATGCCTATTTTAACCCATTAAAAAATGTAGTTAATAGCTCTTAAATTTAAATTTTATTTAAGATACCTGTAATCGATGCTTAATAAATTCCGTGCAGGCAAATGAGTGGATGATGACTGAATATTTGCCTGATGATGTTCGGCCTCTCCCAGCATCTCTCTTACTTCCTGAGCCAAGCTTTCCACATCTTCTTCCTGTAATATTTATTGATAATAACATTGTTAAATCATTTAACTTGAAGTATAACCTTAGATTCTTTCTGTTTCTTTTTCTTCTTCTTTTTCTTTCTTTTTAAGCTGTCAGTGGCTTGCGACCGATCGTTGTCCTGTCCTCCTCCTCCGCCGCCGTGCTTCTTGCTCTCTTCACCGCAAGCCCCACCGCCAGCTTCCGAGCCTTCGATATCATCGTCTTCCTTTGCTTCTTCGTCAGAAGGCGTTCGCTCTCGTTCCAACTGGTTAAAGTTCATTCATCCATTTAAAATTTAGATTTAATTACTAAATAATATTGGTATATTTACCACTTCGAATGGATTTATAGACGATTCACCGGCTGCCGAGTTAGTACACGGTTTATGCGTAGGGCTCAAGTCAGTATCATCTGATTCGCTCAAACCACGACTATCTAAATCAATTGAATGCTTTTGAGTACTTTGTAATCGTCTTAAAACCCTTCTAGACATCCTTATCTAGATATCGTGCCCTAAATTACACTAATTTACTACATTAAAGCCACGAAAAATGTCACAGTAAAATACACAACAAATATTACGTAGCCATTAGCTCATTACGCAAGAAAAAAAATCGCAAACGACGAACAAAATCATTCGTTTAGCTATGCGGCGCCGCGTTTATAAGTATCTTGTCTAAGAGTTCTCGTTACATGTTATTTTGTAGCATAGTACAAATACATTAAATACAATATTGTTAAATCATTTTACCATAACTGCCAGCATTGGCGTTTTCGAAAAAACCATAATTGGTGTTACATTATTTTTTTTAAATGATTATTTCTTACTTTTTGCAAACGCCAATGACGTTTTTGATTATCTTACATAACAAGATTACGTAATGTTTTCATAATCGATACAACCACCCACACACAGAATAACAATTATCAATATTATTGATAACCGTCATACAAAAATAGTTTAAGTAATTTTAACAATTGGCTTTAGTTGATCTCTATACTGCATGAAGTTAAAACGCTAACTTACGTAAAATTATAAATCGTATTTACCCTGTTTATTTTGTTTTTGGTAAAGGCTGCCATAATCAACTAAGCGCTGGCTTAAGCGCTAATCAAATGTTAGATAAAGTGCTAAGCAAAAATTGATATCCGCATGCGTAAGTTAGCATTGAACCAATACAGCATTTAAAAGCTATAGAGTTTTGGAACTGTTTTAATGCTTTCTATTGTATACAATAGACATGGCGGTGTTGTTGAGCTTCGGGTAACACCGAAGTAAAAACAACACATAATTAGAAGTCAAAAACCTAAGCTTTTGAAGCTTAAAATACAGTTAAGCAATGTGGAAACTTGTAAAGAATTTTCCAAAATGTAAGTAAAATTGCTTTATTAATGGGAATAGATGGGTTGATATGATTGAAGAAGATGGGGATTGTGTGACCTTGAAAGTGGAAGCATGTGACGCCAATTTTGCAAATCGTTATAATGTTATTTTGCCATAACAAATTAATTGATTGACAAGCTATTTTGATTGATAGTTTGGTACAATGGAAAGGTTTACTCGCCAGTGTGTGTCAGCTCAAGTCAAGCTACTACTGACGATGAAATTCATCAACGCAAAGCAGAACTACAGCAACCGAAGCAACACAGGATAAGGAAATGTTGCATCTTTAAGTACAGAAAGTAAATTTTTAGATGAATCTATTTGAAGAATAAAGAAAACTAAAAACAGTTGTGATGTATTAAATTTTTAAATGCTTGAAAGACACATTTTTTTTGGGACCAAAATCTAAATTTAGTGATTATTAGGACAGATTTCAATTTTCGGTTACTTTGAAATATCAGAAAAATATAAAAATAAAATAACGGAATAAAATCACACTTGTTTTCGACGTGTTTTGGTTTAGTTAGTTGCAGTATTGAACTAGCTATTGATTAATTTGACAGACAAAGACAGTTAGAAAAGGAAAAAGCTGTCGTTGAAAATGTGCTGTCAACTAAAGCTAAAAGTCCAGAACCAGCTAAGAAAAGCTTGTCATTAGTGGAAGCTGTTGCAGCACGTTATAAAATCCAGTTTCAATTTGCACATGGAACGTCATACAATTTCGAAAATTTGCGAATTCCAAACACATTTGAAGCCATTGGACTGGTAATTACATCTTTGTTTTAAGTATTTAATTACTCGCATCTTGTACTAAATTTGTTTTTCATTTATAGGGTTTCATTGTATATTTGGGTCTTAAACATGCAGATATACATAGTCGTCGATGTCGCCAGTCGGACGATGATGATGAGACCAAACGAAAATGTCCTGGTTTGGCCAACTTTTTGTTTTCGATCATATGGGCTGCTGGTGCCAACGCAGGGAAGCGGTTGCCTGGGCAAATTCACGGAAATCGTCTGTTTCAACGACAACCAAGTACTGAAACATCGACCCAAACAAGTGAACCAGGAAAGGAAGCCATAATTTCACAAGTAACTCTTATCATTTTAAATCTTAAGAAATTGATTTGATGTTAAAGGTTTTTTTTAGGCTTTTGTGAAAGATTCGAGTGCTAGTCTATCTGATCTTGCTCAACATTATGCATCTTTAGTTACGAATAATGAAGGAGAACAGTTTTTCTTAGATGGAAAGTATAGAAAAGCTATTAAGTATTTTGAACAGGCCAGTGATATGGGCTTGCATCAAGCCATGTATAATTTAGGTGTTTGCTACGAAATGGGGCAAGGAGTGCAGCAAAATTCAGAGCAGGTAACGTTAAATATACCACAGTAACTACATTAAAGGAATCTTATGTGTTTTAATTAATTGTGTTTATTTTGTAGGCTTTTCGTTATTACTTTGAAGCTGGAAAATTGGGAAACAGTGCAGCGTTGTATAATGTTGCTATCTGCTACAGAGAAGGCATCGGTGTTTTGGCAGATGAAAATGAATGCATTAAGTACATGTCTCAGGCCAGCGACTTAGGCATCAAAGAGGCACAGACTTTCATGGGTAATTACTATGGAAGTCATGATGATTATGATAAAGCTGCTGTCTTGTTCCAGAAAGCAGTTGACCAAAAAGTAAACTTTTGGCTTTTATCTAGTTTGAGCATTAAATTTTTACTTATGATTGTTTTTTATAGCATTCAGATGCTGAATATTTCTTAGGATTATGCTATGAACATGGATTGGGAGTGGAATGCAACTCTGATAGAGCAGTCGAGCTTTTTAGCAACGCAGCATCTTCTGGAAATGCTGAGGCCGCATATCGATTGGCCATCTTTTACGAGCAAGGGCTTGGAGGTAAATAAATTTAGGACTATTACACTTATTAGGTTTTTATGATGTTTCTCCGGGTGTTTGACATTTTTCAGGCTTTAAATTTGTTGCTTACATACACCCATCAATATAGAGAAACTATTTAATTAACTAAACCTGATATTTTTTTAGTTTTAACTAAAAGTAAAATTTTTTTAGGCGTGGAAGAAAATCATGAAACGTCACTTAAGTTACTGAACGAAGCAGCGAAATTAGGTCACGAATTAGCCATTGAGAAGCTGAAATGTGATCAGGAAAAAGGTAACTTAAATAATTGACTAATTATCCTATGTGGATTTGAAGTTAATTTATGGATGTTAACTCGTGTAGAAGAAATGCTGCTGACGAAGTTAAGCTTAAAGCAATCGGCTTCTTCACCTGAATTAAATCTGAAAGACGATCAACCAGCGTTGTATAAATCGGCCAGTAGCACATCCATATTTGAATTGGCATTTGTTCAACACTTAATCGGTGGTTTAACGTGGAATTGTAAAGGTAAATTTACGACTTTCTTTGGAGACAACGACTTTAATGAGATGAATGAAGAAGTTGGCAGGGAACAGGTTACAACGGTTGGTAACCATTGGTCCCAACACGTAAATTGGAATCCAATGGAAGTATAACACTGCTTTTAAAATCTTTTATTTTGGAAGTTATTTGATTTTGTTTTAGTCATGCGACATTTTTAATCAGTGCCAAAGTGGTTTGATCTTTGTCGTCTGACATTTTGAGACCCAATAATTTTATTAAGCGTTATTAGATGACGTTCAATGTTAGTTTAGTAAAATTATTTTGTTTGCATTTCAAGTAATGACATTTTAGTACAAAAGGCAGTTTTAGTTGATTCTTTTTTATCTGCTTTGACCAGGCTCAATTAACTTTCAAGACTGAAAGTATGCAACATATTGATGTCAGAAAACTTAATTCATAATATGTTATTGCTTGCAATTTTATTGCGGGTTGATATAATTGCGCGTAACAAATGAACTTGTCTCGGTGAATTTAAATAGCATAAATGCAATTTTGATAAATTATTGTTAATTTAGATGAAAAATGAGTAATCAGATGACAGTCTAAAAGACAATGTCGCATAACTAAAATCATCTTTGAATAGTAAAATATCAAAAGTGATGTTATTTGACTAAAATGATGTTATTTGAATTGAAAAGTGCCTAAAAAGTTTTGTAAATATTTGTGATAATCCGCAGTATTAGTTGTAGATAAAAATTTTAAATTTAATAAACTTTTTGTTAACAATGAATTGAAGCTCAGAACATATCGGCCAAACTAGCATCGAGAAATGTCTTATAAATATTCATAAATTTAGCGACAAAGGCTTCCAAATGATAAATAGCTTTGCTTCCCATCTGCATGCGGTGTTCGTAAGCTGCAGCCGCCGCGGTTACTTCTATCTTTAACTGCTCGTCACAGTTAGCAGTCAGCGCCCGAAGTAATTCCTTGAAAATCACATTGGCTGGAATACAATGAGACAGCAGCTCATACAGCCTACCTCTCACTTCCAATAACCTAATGACCATTCAGACTATGATCAATACTGACTATAGATGCAAATTTAATTTACCTTTTAGGTGACTGTTCAGAAGCAATTAACACGGCAGTTTCTATCAGATAAGCACGCCAGTCCGGCTCACTTATCAATTGATCAGAAGTGAATGGATATCTACAATTATATAGAAACCATTTTTAAACATTTACAAGTCAAATTAGGTGACCATAATGAATAGATTTCTTAAACTTAGTAAAACAAACGAGAATCAAAAACTACATCTGTCACTTGAATCAAATTAGGATCCAAGTCACAGAGTTTGTCAATTAAAATGTGGCAAATTTACTGAACTGTTGTACTCTTGCAGCCTCACATATCAACAGAGCCCGTCTGAGATTTCTTCCTGATTTGGTGGCAATTTTCGTGGCAAATTCCTTAGGAATGTTCAGCCCTTCTTTCCTGCATACATTTTGAAGAATTTGGACAATCTGTATGTCAAGGCAAGTAATATTGTGTTATCGTGTTTTTATAATTTTATTAAATTGCCTAAAATACTTGTTGTTCTGTCGGTGCTGCCACTCGAACGGCTAAACATCTGCTCCGAATGGCACCAATGACTCTACTGAGGGAGTTGCAGCACAAAATTAAACGACATGTAGAAATGTATTTCTCCATTGTACGACGAAGAGCATGTTGAGCGTCCTTGGTCAATCGATCCACTTCATTCAGCACCACAACTACAATATTATTGGTTAGATATATGCTTAGCGTTTAAAATTCGTTTAAAAGTTAAACCTTTGAATTCCTTTTGCGTTGACGTTTCAAGCTGATGGGTTTGAGCCATTCCTTTAATCAGTTCTTGAATTACAACTCGGTCGTAAAATCCGGCGTCACTAACAACAAAAGTAAGCATTCAATAATAATCAGAACCATAGCAGTGACACTCTGTATAGCGTATTTTCAATGAAATAATTTCCAGGGTGTCAGTTGTATCTTTCCAATTAGAAAAAACGGCATTGCCACTTTGCATAAAATAAAATAATTATTGAAATTGGGAATAATATACCTTGGATTAACTTCTACGTGATAATTACTGGAAATGGTTGCAATTTCGACCTTTTTGTTGGACGGGGTAGTAAACGTTTGATGGCCGATCTTGAGTCGTTCAACGCCGGCACCGTATAACTCACGTAATAAACACATAATTCGTGTCTTTTTACCTGCACCTGACGGTCCATAAAATAATAAGTGAGGAAAATCTCCACAGTCAACCTTAAAAAAAAAAGAAATACAATAATTACTTTAACATGTTCAACAATTGCATAAACAACGCAGAGCAATTGAGCAAAACTGATATTTAAAAGTAGAAGTCAATTGTATAAACATTAAGTAAGTATTGAATATCTGCCCAATATCAACCTAAATCTGAGTGGTTTTGTTCAAAATTTTAAAACATTACCAGCGATTTTAAATGCTCAGCTTGTTCCTTGTGATAATCGAGTTTTGACAGCACATTAGGCCGGTATTTATCCACCCATAAACTCATTTTAAACTAGCAATAAGAACAAATTAACCAGCAATTATAAATTTACTAGCTTTCACTACTTCCATGCAACAACTCTAGCGCGCTTTTATAAATTGTGACGTCACGTATCATTTTAGCGCAATTTTTTTTGCGCGCATTTTTCTTGCGCCAACATATGATGAACGAAACACAATATGGTAATGTTATCTAACATAACATTTGTGATGCTGCATACAGTAGCTTGACCTTTATTTGTCTTATATTGATAAGTATGATGTCACGAGTGCATTTCGCAAACACACAGCTGGAGTTTGAAGCATGTGTGATGTCAGGTAAATATTTTGCTTTAAATTGCTAATATTGGTGCTAAAGTAGCTATGATACTAGACAGATTTATAAAATTAATAATACCTAAACAATTTGTTAATTTACTGATCTATTGCTATTAAAATAATCGTGTAATAAGATAATTTTTGTACAGGGTCAAATATGTGTAAGATATGATAATGCTGAAGTTGGCATCGTATTTTGTTTCAGTAATTGTTATCGTATAGTTGTAAATCTGAATACTATGATTATTTTCAGTTGGTCATCGAACGTTGTTGATTAATTTGTTTCCTAATCATTTTCAGCTGACTATTTGACTTTGTGATGTTTCGTGAAGTGTAAAGTGTGAATTGAATAAATGAAGAGGAATTGTAAAAATGGTTTCGCATCCTTTTAAGGAGCTTAGTGGTGCTTGTAAAGCCTTCAAACCTGCGTTGCTGTTTTTGTTTTCATTGGCTTGGAAGTTGCGTTTTCGTTTGCCAGTGCTACTGTCAACTACTTTTATGGCGATGGACATGAGGATGAGAGTCGAGATAAACATAAGAAACGATGAAGATGATGAAAATGACGAAAACGGTGAAGACAGTGTTGACGGTGAAGAAAATATTGTACGAGACAATTACGTCATTTCGTTTCTATGATATATGAAAGGTGACATTTGACTTTTAATTAAAAACTAATTATAATGTGGAGACACTACAAATTAATGCAATTAATTGTAATGAACAAGTAAAAGTATCTCTCTCTTCCAACTACTTCTTTCTCTGCTGTAATTCCCAATTGTTTGTCTTTTTTTTCACTTTGAAAAGGTGCCAAAGGAAACGAAAATGGTGCAAGTGAAGCCAATTTGGTTTAATTAATTGGACTATTAATTTATTTTACTCGAGAGATTACATACAAGTGTTTCTTCTTTCTTCTGTAAATAAAACCGGTGAATTGCTAATTTGACATTTATTTGCCCTATTTTAGGGATAATCATAACACAAATTGTCCATTTGGACATTTAAAACTCTGGGAAATCAAGTACGTCAACATTTGAAAAGTTGTATTTTTGATCTTTTATAACTTGGGAACTGATTTAAATTTTAAGACCGGTTTTTCACGAATTTGATTTGAATTAGCTGTGGTTTTGTTGTCGTAACTTGAAATGTAAGCGACACCATATTTGACTGGTGCAATCAAAACTTGAAACTCTCCTTGGTTATTTTCATATTATCACAAAAGTTTCCAAAAAAAATGTAAATATTTATTTTTCAAAATGGCATAAATTACAGTTTGTAAGTCGTAATTGTAAGATCTAGTTTCTTCATCAATTTCTGTGAAATTGTGAAAGTTTTCAGCTGTTTTTGATTAAGGTGTTTATTTCGAGCATTTCACTTAATTATGTTTTATGACTGCTTAAATTGTTTTGAATGCTTTAATCAATTAATATGATGCAAGTGATGACGATATTTTAGTTAATTTTTCCCCAAAGCTGAGATGGAAAAATACCGAAAAAAAACCCTAGATTTAATTGTTAAATGTTGAAGGGTTTCCTTTCCATGTTCCGCCTCACTGTTAGTTTAGGTGATTAAAAGAGGCCCATAAAATGTCACTTTTTTTTCTTATGTTTTTTGACCTTCTTTCTTCGAAATGGACCAGTAAAAAGCCAATTAACCGTTCAAAATTACGTAAAAAGGGTGTGTGAACCATTGTCGTCTTGTAATTGGTCAGTTTCGAGGTGGTGCCACTTTTGGAACGACATTTCCTGTCTTCTCTAGTCCATGTTTACATCTAAAATATGACTATATTGACAACCTAGTCACTAAAATTGACTAAATGACGTAATACTCGTGAAAAACCATTTGAAAATCAACAATTTTTTTAAAAAAAAAGATAGTCATGTGCATGTCGCTTGACTTTCTGCTTGACTCTAAAGTACGTATTATTTGACATGTCACATGCTCTGTTTTTTTTTTAGGTGACACATTACGTGAGTTTATTATTTAACTGTAAAATTTAATTTGTGGTTTAAACTTTAAACTACTGCTTACGTCATGCGACCTTGTCAAAAAACATGTACCGGTAATGCTACATTTGGATGTTAAAGTGGCAGCTCCATAGACGCAATGTATTGGAAATGTATGCAAGTCGATGGGTCAGTCAATCATGCTGGTCCGTTTTCTCAAGTGTGATAAAATGACTAAATTGTCAAACGACCAAAATAGGCAGTTTACAGGTTTCCTAATAAAAGTTGAGATACTTTGACCGTTGTGGGCGTGACAAAGAGCCCGGTTAATTAAATCCAGAAGACTTTTGTCTTTCTTTCTCAAGGACTAATTTTGTTATAAATGGACCAAAAGTTGTTTGTTTGAGGACATTTTGTTATTTTTCCAAGTTGAAGTTAGTCTACTGCTCTGGTCAAATTGCGTCATCTTTGTGCTTTTTTTCGTTTTGCTTTTGTGTGGACCAATTCACAACCTAATCTTTCGTGATTTTCACGCTCTTTCCCGGGTTTTTTCATTTTGACTTCTGGGTAAATTTTAAACATTTTGAAATTTGACTAATAGTTGTAGTGTGTTAATGTAATGTTTACTGATTTTTTAGATTTGAAGCAGAATGGCGTCTTCAGTGCCTTTATCTTCGGTTGCAATTGTTTCTTTCCTTCTGGCTGTTGTGGCCTTTGTGAATTGTGAAATTGACAATGGCCAAAATTCGGCCGGTGGCCAAGCCAATCTTAACACAATCACCGATGAAATTAAGCCAGATAGACAGGTAAATGAAATCGATAATTAGTCAAGCTAGATTATTTACATCTTGAGTCGTCACTTAAACATTGAAGAATTATAAAAGGTCAATGCCAAATTTCTTTACCACTTAGTAGTCCTTTGAACCCTGTTAATTATTATCGTTAAATATTCCGATATTCATTGAAAGGCGACATTTAAATGAAAAATAATTAGATAAAAACACTAATTTAGCTTTAATATTAGTTGTATTGCATTAGGTAATATGTTATTCCTACAGAATTATAATGTGTAGTTTTAATTGATACCGTTTTGTATTTCTTGTACAGAAAATATTAATTTGGTAAAGCAAAATAAATTATAATGCTAAAGTGATTAAAAATTTTAGTTTTTTTTATTTAGTGTTAGTATTAGTATGGAGGAAATTTTAATCAAATATTTTATGCAAGATTTTTGTTTCTTTTTAATTAAAAAGCAGTTGCTTGAGGAGTAGCAATGTTAATTTAATGATTCAAAATATAAGCTAACTGTATTGCTATATTTTGTTTTATTTTTAAAAATTATAGTAAAACTAATAAAACCGTGTAATAATTTAATTTAAATTTGCGTATATCATTTTGTTATTAGTTTCTAAAGGGTAGATTTCAATAATGATAATCGTCAAACTATTAATATTTGAAATATTTTAATAGTTGAGTTTCAAATATCTCTTATTGCATTTTCTAATTTTTTATTTAATATTTGAACAATTTTGCCTTCCTCGTATTACATCGGCAAATAAAATATGAAAATCTCCCGTCTTTAGTTTTCACCCCCATTTTCTGATCCCCCGGTGATTGAAATGGGTGTTGAGAGTGGTGGTATGGGTTTTCATTTGCAATGATGCAATGTAAGCCCTTTGAATTCAAAACAAAAGCTCAAATTTCATTCAAAAAGTCTTTAGTTTATTATACAGGGAGTCGGCTATGAGCATAGCAAATAAGTTTAATGAAAACGTCAATAGCATCAACTATAGTAAGTGAAAACTAAGTAGCTGACCGAAATCAATCACATTTAAGTTCTCTGAAATTCCATATAATACAGTATTATCGAAATAAATATTTTGTAAATTAAGTCTTAATCTTTGAGTATAAATTGTGTACCGGTAGTTAATGATTGAATGTTGAGGTTCCCTGTAAAAGTGTGCCAAGAAAATGAAATAAAAATCGATATCTTATCGTTATGGGGATTTATAACTTAATACTAGAGATTATAATCGTTGTGGTCAGTGGCTCAGCTGGTGGCCAGGTGAATAAGAATTGAATAAGGGGATGCCATTCAGGAGTTAAAATAGTAGTGAACTTTGACTTTCATTGCTTTTAAATGTACAAATTATGCAAATGAATACGTCGTATATGTGGGAGGAAATGGATTATTCTTGATTGTGGCATTGCCCTTCTTTATTATTTTGATTTTTTTTTATAACTGTTTTTAACTTTTGGCAACAAAACAAGAATTAATCAAATTGATTGAACCACCTACTCAACTGAGGGGTCGTTTAACTCATCTTCTTAACTTTCTTATCTTATTTTCTTTCGTTTTTTTTTTTTCATTTCTTCGTTTATTTAGATGTACTGTAATAAAATTCCTGAGAAAATCATCTTTTTTAGTTCGTTGAAGTGACATCCTGTAACCCATTCATTGTCTATGGAAGAGTTACTGGGTGTCGGTTAAAATTTTATATTAATTGTAAAATTGTTTTCAGGCTGACAGTACTTTGCGTTCACTTTTGAACCGTGCACGTATGACATCAGCACGTAATCATCACTCGTCCCATTCTCAACAGGCATTGGACAGCAGTGACACATGGTCAGTCAGCCCGGACTCTGCTGCCTCGTTCTCATCCGAAGCTCCCACCTGCCACGTTGAAATTCAAGTGGTAAGTGGCCTATATTTGGGATCTTGTAGTGTTTCTTGTATGTAAAGGTTTTAATCTCCATGACGTAATTGCTAAATAGATCCAACGTGTTCCTGGTCGTTGTATCCGTGTGGGGGGCCGTATAAAAGCCTGTCAGGCCCCCAATTGGCTTTCCCTGAACGCTGAGGAATGTCCCTGAGCTACTTTATAATTAAAACATAATACACGAATGTTCTCTATTTACATTTACTGTTAGCGACGCATGCGCCTTACGTATTAATATTTAAAATATTTAATTTTTTTAATTAATTTAAAAAGAATAATCGTTTTGGTGAAAAGAAAGTTATTTTAAAAAAATATCTTTAAAAGATGTGAAAGATTTTGTGGCTGGAGGTGGTTAAGCGGGTTGGGGTTAAAATGTTTTTGTTTTTGTTATTTAGTGTGTTTTGTGTGTGTATGGCTAAAAATAAAATCAATTTCAATTAATCGATAACCGACCGTTTTTCTCCCAAACTAAATCCCTACATAAACAAAAAAATATTTTTTATTTATTTTATTATATATGTTGTTGGATGAATTGTAGCCATTGATTGAATTCTTTTAAATTGACTTGTTTATCCTTTTATTCATGCTACAGAGTGCCCAACTGTCTATGGCTTAACTTATTTACTTTATTATTTCAGTTAGACATGTTTGTAGCCATTGAGGGATTTTACCAACTTTAAAAATTCAGTTTTAAGATTTCCACTTTTAGATTTGTAAAATATTTAATTATATCCAAGATAGTGGTATAGTTTAATTTGATCATTTTATTTTGAATTGTTTTTGAGATACTTGGGTCTTTTTTAAAGGACTGTCATGAATAGACTTCTATGATCAAATCTGTAAAATATCCAGACAAAATTGTTTGTACATCAATTTTTTTTGAAGTAAGTTAATTACAGCAATTTTAACCAAAATATTGTAGCAATATTTTTGTAGCACAATGTATAACGGATTGGCCAATTATGCCTAATTTGTAATTACATGTCCAATTGAAGTGGCTTTTATTAATTCAATTGATTGTCCAAGCAACCAAACAAAGATTTTAATAATTATGTAATGGTCAACCTACGCGTTTATGTTGCTTATTTTTCATTAGAAACTGGGCATCTGTGACACCTTGTATCTTTGGTATTTTCAGTTAGAATTTTACAGGGTGTTTGATATCAGTAAAGTATAAATTTGCATTGGTTTAAACTTTCATGTTTTCAGCAATTACTTAATACTAGGAAAAATTTGAAATTTACAATCGGAATACTAGGACATTCAATAAGGTATTAATTATTATAAACTAATTTTAATTGAGTTATTGATTTGGTTTTCTGAGATTGGCTGTGACATCACGAGGGCTTAATAAGAAAAGATGCTGAGTAGGTGGAGCTTGTATTTCTTTAAAAGGCAGTGCTTGTAGTTGAGCGTTGCAGTTCAACCAAAAACACCGACTCTACCGTTTCCGCTTCCTGTTTATTAAAAAGTTAAACCATGAAAGTTTTTGTCGCGAATGTATTTGTCGTTGTATTAAATCTAAACTTCTTACTGGCAACTTCTGGTCATAATGGGATGCTAGACTGGACCAACTCTCTTCCATCGTATCCGGCATCTTCATTATATTCTAAACCATCATCAGTATCCTCATTAGCATCAGGTGGTGGTGGTCACCATGAAAAGAAAGTGCCAGAGAACACCGTCGAGTTTGTTCAACAGGACATTGGAATTGATAAGCCACTTAATCCTAATCCAGTGTCGATGCACCAACTGCTCACAGCCATCAGTAGATTAATGAATTATTTGTTGGAAAACTCGCAGATGATTAATTACGATGCTATTTTAGGAACCAGAATGGCTGAAGGTAACTTCTTGTTATGTGTATTTCAAAGCGTTATACTGTATGTAACTAAACAATACTCTATACCATGTTGAATATGAACCCAGAATGTACTTGACGAAGTTTGTTTCCAATGCGTATTCGAATTACATTGCACTTCATAGACTCGGTGATCAAACTCAAGGTGGCATAGAGTAAAACTTTAAATAATAATCTTACTATAGTAATTTACTTAATATTGCATGGGATAATAATGGGTTAAAAAAATTGACGTTAGTATTAGTCCATTTGTTTAGTTTGAGCTTTTTTTGAGCCAATTTGACATTTACTGAATGTGATGACTACACTTTCTATGATATGCAGTGAAAGCCTCTTTTTGAATACATTTTTTGTTTCTGTTTGATGAATTAAAAGGTCAGTTGGAGTTGCTATTTGAAAAGTTGAAAAAGTCGTCATGGTCATTTGCTGTAACGGAAGAGGAAATGGAAGAGATTGATCGTTTAGTCAAAATGGCTAAACGGACTTGCGAAGAGGCTATTTCTGTTTTAAAGATCAAATCGCCTGAATATTTTGATGGTAAGCTGCAATTGTAATTTATTATTTTTATGGCAAAAAAAAACTTAAATTATAAATGACCAAATTTTTGTTAGTGACTCTCTGTTTTGCGAGCGTTTCAATGCGACATCTACAGGATGTCAGTTGCCCACTATTTTTCCAACTATAATATCAGAATTTTATTGCGGCATTATTTTTGTGTAATAACTATAGTTAACTTTTATCAATAATGCAGAGCTAGGGCAGCTAATTTTGGAGGGCTTTTGGTCGCTTAATTATCCTTTACAAACTACCAACCAAGGGCTGATTTACCCGGTTGTTTCAGCAGACGAATCGTTGACCGAAGAAATATCTGACGAATGCATTTCACAAATGAGTGGCAGCGAGTAATTACCCAAATTTATTTGCTTATTTATCAAACAAATTAGTTACATTTAATTTAAAAACTATAAGGCAATTGGAAGTCCCAGCTTGTCAAGTGTCCGATTTGTGTTGGGACATGATGACTGTTCCCAGGAGAAGCAAATACACTCTCACCCACGAAGTCATATTCCTTCAAGTTGGCGAAATTGTTAGTCAAATACCAAATTAATTATTATTAAAACTATTCAAATTAAATTAATCAATGTTTATAAATGAATTAAAAGATGGGATGTTCAAAAGAAATGTCTATTCACACTTTGAAACGTGGGCAGCCAAACTATCGCCAAATGATGGACATCAATTGTGCCAATTTACTCCAGGAAATGAAAGAAACGGCAGCAAAGGGTTTTATTGATAAAGATCAGGACCTTTTCCTTGAACAAAGTAACATTTAAAGTAACTCGTGCATATCTTCATCTATTAAATAATATTCTCGTCTCTATTAGCGGCTATTTGTGGTCTTTTGGGCTACAAGGACCTATTTAATCACAGCTGGCTGAACGAAATTTTGTCATGGCAAAAATCCAATGGCTGCTATGGACGATCAACTGAGTCTATAAACGTCACTTCCACGCATAAATCAACCAATGAACACAATCGAAGTAGACGAGAAGAAAAAATCTTAAAAGGTAAAGCAAGAATTAAATTAGTTAAGTCAGTTTAGTTTTATTAGTTATGAGTCACATGAAACAATGACTTTGATTTTTTAAGAAGTTTAATTTTAATATCCAAAATAGCAA
Source organism: Helicorthomorpha holstii (assembly GCA_013389785.1). NCBI lineage: Eukaryota > Metazoa > Arthropoda > Diplopoda > Polydesmida > Paradoxosomatidae > Helicorthomorpha > Helicorthomorpha holstii. Next base: position 9,181,422 of record JAAFCF010006680.1, on the reverse strand, counting down.
TTTTATTTTTTGTTTTTTGGGTTATTAGAGGCTTTTTTATTTACTAGCATTTTTTTTTTGGTTTTTAAACTGCGAAATGATGAATATAGGTCTACAAAATTAAATAGTTGCCTATTAATAGCTCCTTACTAATTCCGAGTATTGGTTTGTGATAATATCTGAGCGTGTGGTTTCTATGGAAACAAATAACACAAGCAAAATAAACAATTGCTTTGAACGTCATCTAACTTACATAATTAGACATTTTGTTGATTGGCACTTAAACTAATATGTTTCTGTTATTTTTTTGGGTGGATAAGAAACATTTTTATTGCTATGAGAGTGATTTTTGATTTTTTTCTTCTTTCTATGTTTCTTTTGTTTTTTGCCTAATTTGTTAGATGGATGTCTATGTCATAAATCAGCAGTTGCAGTGGCTGCTTTGGCCATGTACGTGGTTCAATTAGCTCAGAATCCTACTTTATCTTCAGCTGCTCAGCTGGGAGGAGGAACATCATTTGGCTGATTAAATTCAACTTTGCAAATCAAAATGTACATGAAAAGAAAAAAAAAAACGAAAAAAAAAAACTAAATAAAAAAGAAAAAGGATCTTTTTATCGATGTTTATTTGTAAAAATTGCAGTTTAATGCTCCTTTAATTGTTCTATTAATATGTTGTAATAAAATTCATTAAAGCAAGTAAAATTCCTATTAAGGACTCTCCCATTCAAAACGCATACGAATATAACAATATTGTTTACCTTTATGATGTCATAGTAATTGGCATGTAAACAAAAATAGTTACACGTTTGCAGATATATTTTTTTGTGCTGCATTTATTTGTGAGTCGTAATGGAAGCTATGAAGTCTTATTGGTTATTTGGACTTTTTAGTTTGGGCATTATCAGTAGTGCCCTTTGTAGCTCTTTAGATTTAAACGCCATGATTACAGCGTTGAATAAGACTATTACATTTGGCCTCAATCATATTGACACTCACGTTAATAACCGGCTGTATTATTACGTCACTCAAGGTAATTCAATATTATTTTTGTGATATATTTAAATTCAACATTCATGATCTTTGTTTGAATTATTGAATTTTTGATGTTTTAGGGCAATTGAGAGTGCTTTTGAAAGGTCTAAAACTTGGAAATATTTTGGATGAATCACAGTTGGATCAACTTCATCAAATAATTAATGGAATAGAAGATTTAAACGCCAAACTTAGCGGTATTTACTGTAGATAATTTAGTTACAAAATGTTATCGACGCTTTTTGTCGCATGTGTTTTCAGTGTGGATTGTACAAGGTGTCTCAATGTCTAACTATAATTCACTTAACAAAACAGTTATTACAACATTATTGTCTATTTTAGTGTTTGACACTGATAATGTGGTGAGAGGTGAGCTGCAATGGGAGTTGGACTTTCCCTTAAGATTGACAGATCCAAATTTAATTTATAAAAAGATGGACATTGAACTAATTAGTGAAAAATATTCTCAATATTGCTTGGATCAAATATATGGACAAAAGTAATTTTCACATTCAATAAAATTAACCTTAAAATTAAATTAATTTTATTATTTAAGCAAATTTATAGGTCAACCATGTTCAATTACTAAATTCTGTTGGAAATACATGACGTCACCAGAAAAATCAATTGACTACGTTAACCACCAGATTGAATATTTATTAGCAGCTTATAACGTAAGTTTTTAACTGATTTATAAATTGTTAAGTGTAAAGAAACTGCCTCTCAAAACAGACTCTGCAATTTTTTGTCTTAGACATCCTGATTGAAACAAAGAATTTTTTATTTATTTTTAATGATTTTTTAAGCACGGCTGTCAATATAAAATAAACGAAATGGCTGATTTGGTGGAACAATCTTCTGTTCAGTCAATTTCTGACCAAATGTGCGCTACTTTGTTACCTGTAGTTACCAGTTTTCGTGAGTCTAAACAATGGGATGATCATTCATTAAAATACAGTAAAATTTAACATTGTTCATATTAAAACTTTAAAAGTAATTGATTTTTTTTTTAATTGGCAGTGTTATCCTGTGGAATCTTAGGATTTAAGGAATTTTATATTTATTACTTGACAACTTTGGATTATTTATTATCTTTGCAAATGAAAGATGGATGCATTTCCAATACGCCACAAAAACAAAATTGGGGTAATATTGAATTTTAAAAATTAGCATCGGTGACACCCTGTATGTTTTATAATTTTTAGTGACAGAATTACACGGTGTCACTTTGATTATAATTTTCGTAATTATTTATCATTACTAAATTTCAAGGTTTATTATCATCATTACTGAATTTGGTGGGATTAAATAAAAATTCGTCTCCATGTTTCCCAGACAGGACATCATTGATCTCCGCAATACTTGTCCAATTCATCCGATTTTTTATCGATAATCCTGCTGATTTTGGGTATAAAGTAGCGAGTCATGTCTAAAATAGTGTAAAGGTAAAATTTGGAAATAATCAGATTAGTTAATAAAGCTTTCGTAATTTATTTTGATATACAGAGATGTCCTAATCATTATTCTATTTTTTGAGATAATTGAGTATTTTAGTAACAAAGCCTCTATGTCCTGTCATATTATTATAAACATATGGATGGTTGTTGTTTTTGTTATTATTATTATTATAATGTTATTTCAATATTTGTTTACTTTGCTACGTTTTATTTTTACGTCATTATAATTATTATTTCTCACATGTGTTTTACCTATTTTTCTATTGCTGACACGCATTTATTGCCACGAATGCCTCTTTTAATTAACTTGTGAACGATATAGCTAACTTATTTTACTCTTTATTAGTTAATTGTATTACTTATAAGAAATGAAGTATCGTCGCTTGAATCCCAGCCGACGATGGAAAAGTTGCCGAACTTTAAGTATACTTGCAATTATCTTGTTAATTTTCTTTCTGCTGTCGTCAGCAATTTGGAGAAAATGGCCGGAAGAAAAAATTTCACTACAAAATGACGTTCACTATGTAACACAAGCGGACCAAGCACACGAACTTGAAATTTTAGAGCCAGATGTTAAGGAAGTCAATGGTATTGTTGTCGTGAATGGTCTGCCCGTTGAGGGCAACGCTGTGGACATGGAAAACCATATAGTTCATGCCGTTGACGCTCCGGCTGCAGACGGCAGTAAAGTTGATAACGTCAATCCACCAGCATTATTGGACATACCAGGAATAAAAGCGCAACCAACGACAAAACCTGAAATCAAAGTTGAAGATGAGCTGAAATCGGAACAAGATAATTTTGGTGAAGATGACAAGAATTTTAAAACATTGCGTCAGCGTTACGCTAACGTTCCTTTACGTATCGGCGCTAAAATTAACGATGCAGTCGCCGTCGCCAGGAAAGTTATCTTGTATTTCACGGTTGAAAAAGTACGACAAACGACGGATGCGTTTATTGTTCTTAGAATGTTTGCAGGTAATTAAAAAAATAGTTAATTTTATTATTTTGATTAAAAAATGTTTTGTTATCTCAATGGAAAACGCCATAAAATAGCTTTTCTGCATTTCATTTGAAATGTAGAACATTTACGCCAACTTCATTTGAATTTGCGTATTACGCCGTATTTGTTAAGTATTTCATCTAATTAGTCCATAATTTGTTTTATTTTTTTAAAACTTTTTCCATTGAAAATGCATTAGCTGCTCATTATCATTTGAAATTTTAATTAAAAGTGTATTTAAATTAAAAAAATTATTTATTCAATTATTATTTAAATAATTTTTCTTTATAGATCAGGTTGACTTGTTGTTTGAGAGAATGGCTAATGATGATACAATAATCGATGGAGTCTCAATAAATATCATAATTGCGTTGAATAACTGCAGAACTAAAGCTAAAGCATTGTTGGCTCAGGCAAACCTAATTGTAAGCAAAACTACACCTAATTATACAGGTAAATAAAAATATAAATGTTGACAACAAGGTATCCAGATTAAATGGCATCGTCATCAATGCGAATTAATCTTGCTACTTTTTTGCTTGCGTAAAAAATGTTTATTTTTTCACTATTATTTTCATTTTAATTAAAATTTTAGATTTAATAGGCATCTATGCACCTAATAGTTGGAAAATTTACAATCCAACAGTTACAGTGCAGGAAGATTGGAAAGAAACTCCAAATCCCAATTTGAAATTGGAGAGAAAGAATACCGACTATTGCTTTGAGAGAATGACCGGATCTGAGTAAACTTAACAATTCAATTAATAATTAGCTTATGGAATTATTGCAAATATTTAGATAAAACATATTTTATTTAGTAATGGACAGATAAAGCCATGTTCTGTGGATGACGAATGCTGGAAGAATATGACAGCAAGTGGTATGACTGACTTTAGTGCCACCAGACAAATCTTATATCTACTAACAGGACAATCAGTAAAATAATATCCTAAAATCATACTTAAGCTTTTAAAAATAATTGAATAGGGGAAAAAGTTTTTTTTTTTTTTTTTTTTGAATTTTGAAGTTAAAGAAACTTAGTTTTTGATCATTTTTTGAAAAGCAAACCTAAAAATTTAACTATCATAATTTTTTTTTTTTTTTTGACATGATTTTACTTGTAATTAGCATGGTTGTGAGCAAACTATGGAGAATTTTGCCACCAAAAACTCTCAAGTTTCATTCCGTCAGCTATACTCAACGTTTTGCGCCACTATATATGACCAAATGACCACTGCACTGAAGGACAAAACCGCCACAGATGGTCTAACATATGAACAAAGTAATTAACTAACCGAAATCATAACCACCAAACTTGTAATTCAACAAAAACTATTTAACTTTTAGTTTTTATGTGCGGAATGGCCGGATATAACCAGTTTTGTGTTCCAAGAGTACTAGAAGTGCTAAAACACGCCCAGTCAACCACCGGATGTTTCAGTTAAGTCATATTAACCAATCTTTAGTTGCAATCTAATTAAATTAATAAGAAACTATTTTACTAAATCCTGATATTATAGTTGACAACTCGACGTCATTTTTCTGGACTCAAGTGCACAATCTCATGTCGATATTTAATTTGAATTACGGCGCATCTCCAGGTTAGCTCATTCATTTGGACTGTTGATACCGTGTACCGGTGATTTTCTAAAGTGGAACACACTATGTTTTTAATGACAAAAAAAATCAGGGCTAATAGCCATGACCATCATTAATATTTAACTCGGTTTTTTATTGGCACCAATTTTGAAAATCAACCTGTATATAACTTATAATAGTCAATAGTAGTTAACAATAACGTGTTTTGTAATTTGCTAGGAGAGTGTGTGACCCACAAAACAGCAGCTGCCCTAGGAGCTGCCATGCAATACATCAGATTCCTCATTGAAGATCCCAAATTAATTATTTAGAATTTATAATTTACTGTATTTTACCACATTTCACATTTAAATTTTAGGAACAATATTATAATAAGTATATTTTAATATTAAAAATATATTTAATACGGTATTTAAAATGTTGAGACCCTGTAATGTATAAAAATTATACAGGATGTTGTTAGTTATTACTATTTGTTTGGAACATAACGCTACTTTACCGGAAGTAATTTTGTATTTAAATAAAATATTTTATAAAATCATTGTAAATGATAGTTGAATTGCGTATCGGTGACACTCGGTATCGAAGGCAGTTAGAATTAAAGTAATCCAATGGGTCAATCATAGTATTCCCATGTTTTATTCTTCAATCAATTCACATTTAACCAATACTAACTACAGCAATGATACTGTACGTCGTAATTCATCAGCACTATACCGTTGATTATTTTGAAAATTATTTTTTATTATTTTTCCCAAGTCGTGACTCAAATTGCTGACGCCATTTGTTTGATTTTTGGTGTCACAGGCAATCCAAACATGTGGCTTATATTGTGTGGCATTTGCATTATTTGCTTCAAGTGTTTTTGTTAAAGTGGGGGAGCAGAAAAAAACATAAAAGTACAACAAAAAGAGCGTTGACGTTGACAATTAACTTTATAGTTAATTGATATATATATATATATATTTTTTTTTTGTGAAAATGGATTGGTCGTCTACAGCTTTCTCCATTTTATCGGGTATATATTTTGCAATTTTAAACTCTTTTAGTGGTGACTGGAGTCAGTTGGGTACACAATGGGGGAAATTAACGGATTTAGGCAAATCAAACAACATTTTGCCTATGCTGTTTGGCAATTTTCCTTACCGAGAACTACCAATGAGGCCAGAAAACATATTGGATTCATCGATGGACAAATTAGATCTTTTACTAAATCACATATACGTAAACATTGAAGATAATGTTCTCATTGATGTCTATGTTACTATCAACATGGTTAACGGTACTTAATTTTTATTTTAGAAATTAAAAGTAACTTTTTACAATTAATAAAAATTACGCGTAAAAGACACCCTGTAATACGTGCGTTTATTATATGAAATTACAGGGTGCTACTTTAACATTTTTAAAAAATGTTAAGTTTTGATTAATTTTTAACAGGTATTTTAAATGAAATAAGTTCTACTACAACAAGTCCTTTACAAAGATCAAAGTTGACTGAATTGCGGAATTTAAGCGCTAAAATAGTACAAAGTGGGGATTCGTTGATCAAATGGAAGCAGCCTGACGTTTATCACAGTTAAGCGAGTAGTTCGATTAAATTTATTATCAACTAACTGATTTATAATTACTAATAATAAAAAAAGTGTTTGGTTCATTGCTGAAACCCAATTGGTGGAAACTTGGCAACAAAATACGACCACTTCCAATTACTACTTACAACCAATCAATGTTTTCCAGTGACATTTTCAGCTTTGCCAATACAGACGAATGCATCGCAGATATTGCAAAGTACAGTTTGGTTTATTAATATCATTTAAAAAGAAAATAATTCTTAATGGTTTCTTACTAAATTAAAGCAACTGCAATGTAAATGACCGTTGCTGGAAGGCAATGCTAAGTAGTTATGAGTCTGGGTACATGGCCACTCATCAACTGCTTTTCCTCATGGTGGGACAGGGAACCTGCAAACAGAAAATTGATGATTTAATCAAAGAAAAAAGTAATGGATCTTCTCTATTGGGCATGTACGACAAGTTGTGCGCCAACATTTACGACGAAATGAAGCACATTGAGACAAACGGAAGTCAGGAAAATTACAGGGATTTGTACTGCGAACAAAGTAGTCAAACAAAAATAGTAGCATGAGAAATAATTTGAAAACAATTTTATAAAATAATTTCTTAGTTATGTTGTGTGGAATGGCTGGGTATAAGGAAATATTTTCACTGACATCATTAAAGTCAATTTTGTCATGGCAATCGCCAGATGGATGCTTTAGATACAGTCCAAATGGTAATTAAAACTATGAGTATAATAAAGCAACCTGAATTATAAAAAAATAATTATTTTTTTTTTATCTACGCAGCAATTATTAAATTACCAAGACCAAGAGTTAAAAGAACAGAAGGTCTTAATAAAGGTAAGTCATTTGTTATTTATTTAATTAAACTATTAAAAAAAACTAATTAAAATTGTCTTTAGATAATTGTCGTCCTCACTACACTGTGGTCTGTTCTGGTGCCATTGCCAACTACATTCGATATTCAATCGATTATCCAACTCTGTTTAATCCATAAAAAATTATCTTAATTTACATTAAATTGATGTTTAATTACATTTGATTTTGTCAACGTATATTGCTTTTTAACAGTTTCTAGACACAAATATGAACAAACTAATGAAGTTTTATTTAATTTGTTAACTCTCAGTGCTACTTGTTCCATACTAAATTAATTTGAGGTCGTACATCATTCAACATTTCTTAAGCCATTGTGTAAAGGTTTCAGCACCAAATATTATAGTTAATGTCAACTTTAGTATCAAAACTTTTTAATGGTTGACTTAGTAGTTATTATTAAGCCAAGGACATTGGATAGCTGTTTTGGATCAAGCTTAAGTACCATTACTAAACACCAATTCTCATTACCAAATAGGAATGCTTTGCAACTGACTTAAATAGTCATTAACAGTCTGGAAAAAATTGGTGTAGCACTGGATAATGACAAAGTTACTGAATATGGAACATTTAACATCATAGCAGTCGATGCCATAACAAGCTTATAAGGTAATGTTGGTAGCCTGGTTGAAATGGTTAAATACATTACGTAAATGTTAAACAATCTAATTAAAATGTGTTGTTGACTCCTGCGTTTAGGTTGCGTGTAAAGCGTTGGTCACCCTAGTTATTTTGAACTAAAATAAGTTTATTTACAGACTATTTTTATCTGCAAGTCCTGTCAATGATACCATTTTGAATTTTCATTCCTTTGTTACTTGTCACACCTTCCCCTGTCACATCACGATTATTAATTAGTTTGGTCGTTAACGTCATAATTTGTTTATTAATGCAAATACACAAAATGCTGACAACGTGTACTGTTTCAGTGCAACATTTATTTAATAATGGCAGTTGTGGAATCCACGCTGTTTTCAGCTCTTGGTTACTTATACGTACTTATAAGTCAAGGGCTAAGTGGTGCATGGCTGGGCTATGACCCTGGTGGTAATACAGTGGGTCAGCAGCACATAATTCCATTGATGATGAGAACTCCTCTGCTGGAATATGATTTCCAAGCCAAACATGGACAAATTGGAGTGGTCATTAATAGTTTGGAAAGAATTATGTCTTATTTAGCAGTCGACATTGATAGTGTCAATAATAAGGCACTGTTTGACATTTTAACTGTCACTTCTATTATTGAAGGTAATGTTAGTAGCCTAGTTTAAGTGGTCGAGTCTATTGAGTTAATGTTAAACGGTCTCATTAAGAATGCTTTAGTAGCCCCTTAAACCAGGCTACTTTTTTATGTTGTTTTAAATTGTTTGTTGTGTAAAATGTAATATTAATTTTTAGGTCAATTAAGACAAATTGCCATGGATAAAATTAAAAATGACTACGTGATTTCTAAGATTAACCAAGTGTTAAACTTGACTATGGACATTGCTAAACGAGGACTTCCGGCGTTTAAGTCATATAAAGAAGATTACTTTACCTGTAAGTAGACACATTAGATAAAAAATTTTAAAATTAATGTTTAATAATTGTTGTAAATTGGCTATTGGCAGTGCTGGGAAACCTAATAAATGTTGATCTATGGTCTAATAAAGTTGAATGGAAGCAAATTGCTAATATTAACTTTAATCAATCGATGTTTGTCAAGGATTTGGCCTTTGAGGGACACACTGACGTGTGTTTAGGTGAAATAGCCAAGTAAGTTGAAAGTATAACAAATTATTTTAAATTCTACTTTTCAAACGACTTAAAATATTTTATTGTAATGTCATTTGCTGTTATAAGTCTTGATTCAAAAGTAAAAATACTTTGACTAAATCAGCCAAATTAAATAAAAAATAACTTTAATCAATACTTCTGTTTGACTTTTAAAATTAATAACTTGTAGATGTAAAGTGACAGATTCTTGTTGGCAATACATGACCGAGCCTTATCAGAGTGGCTACATGACCACACATCAGTTGATTTACGTTATGGTTGCCAAGGTACAGTACATTGTTTTTTTTAATCATTAATAGGCAATTGAATACTTAATTTTTTTAAAAATAGAAATGGTGTAGTGTTAAAAGCGTGGATTTGATTAAGAAATACAATCAAAGCTCATTCGACAACATAATTGCTGAAATGTGTGCAAATGTTGACTTGGAAGTAAAAGGTATTCAGAAAAAAAATTTCCCGGAAGATGCAAGAGATATGCACTGCGAACAAAGTAAGTTTTTTTTTTTTTAAATTACAAACGAAAATTGAAGTTTTGAGTCCAAATTTTTTCTAAGGTCTTCTATAAACCATTTGAAATTAATGACATTTTTATTAATAGTAATGTTTTGTGGAATGGCTGGATATGGTGCTTTTTACTCGAATACGTCACTTTATGCGATTACATCATGGCAATCTGACATAGGATGCTTCAAATTTTCAACGTCATCAATAGGTAAGTTATACAGTATAACTTTAATAATATTATTCATAACTATTTCAGATTTTTAATTTGTTAGTAAGAAACATGATAATATCGGTTCCGAATGTCAGATACAAACGTAATGAGTACATAAAAGAAGGTTGGTTAATTAATTTAATTAATTTCAATTGATTAATTGATTACTTATTGGTTTATATGATTTAGATATGTGCTTTCCACATTACACTGTTGTGTGCGGCGGAGCTTTAGCTGGTTATGTTCGATATTTATTAGAAAATAGTTAATTTTTGACGAGTTAGTTAGAAATAAGACCTACCAACATAGCGTTACATTGAAATTTAATAGAATGTCATGTTGGAAATGCCATTTTTATATAAAATAATAAATTAATAATATATAACTTACTTTTTATCATTTCTTTAGCTCAAAATAGTAGAGTTTCCATTACAATAAATAAAAAGTAAATTGTTATATTGGTATTGACGTATTCGTAACCCAAAAATATTATATTAAACATATACAGTGTTTGTTATGCGATACTCATTTGATCGAGGTTAAAATCAAATTATCCAGTCTTATTATTGTTAAAGATAATAAATCTACTTTATTTCGTAAATATAACATACTGTACCTAACTTAGATCGTATAAGTAAAGCAAAAGTATTTTAAGTTAAACAGCAATTACGATCTATGCCAAATAAATTAACCGATGCGACACTACTGCGATTTTCCTACAATTATTTTATGCAGGAATTGCAGTGGAAGTAGGATGATGGCGGCGTTCTTTAGGTTCTGCTTCATCACGACGACCAAGAGTGGGACTAGATGTACTAGTGGATACATTACGATGTCCTCCATGTGGAAATCTATTATGGCGGCGTTCTACTGGAAGAGAACTAACCGTAGTGCTACTTCCATGCCCTTCACGATGATGGCGACGTTCTGCATCACGACGAACTACCGCAGAGGTGGTGCTAGTGGATGACCCATTTCTATGCCCATGAAAACCATGATGTCGTCGTTCCACTGGAGAAGGATTAGCAGAAGAAGTGGTTCTTTCATGATGATTGCGACGTTCATTTTCCTCACCACGACGAGCTACAACAGGTGTTGTGCTAGTAGATGACCCATTGTTATGCCCATGGTGACCGCGATGTGGAAATCCTTCATGTCGCCGTGCTACTGGAGAAGGATTTGCAGTGGTGCTAGTTCCATGACCTTCACGGTGATGGCGACGCTCGAGTCCATCGTCACGGCGACCTACCGCAGGGGTGGTACTAGGTCTGGACCCATTGCCATGTCTATGATGTGGAAATCCATGAGGACGATGATCACGTGGAGGAGGAAAATCAGGAGTGTTATTTCGATTTGAGTCAAGTTGACGACGGCCTACAGAGACTGTAGCAGCAGTTGTAGAATCTGATGCGGTAGAAGTTTTATTGCATCTTCGCCTGAATCTTTCCTCAAGCTGATGCTATATAGAAGTAAAACAACAATAAAAAAATTAGTGATTTTGCATCTATGAATGATAATTATTATAAAAAATTTACCTCCGAGGAAGATCCCGAATTTATCCAGCTTAAGCAAACGATTAAGAGAACCAGAAAACTCATAGAAAAACTTGCCATTTTTAAAAAATACAACAATCAAAATTATTTTATAATTTAGTCTTATTTTTTAAGAAAAATAACCAGATAATTTTTGATATAATTTGTATTCTGCTTCGGCTGTGAATATTTAATATCGATGTATTGATGAACAACCGGTTTATAGAGATTATTAGATTTTTCGGCAGTATTTATATCAAATAATTTAATTGACAAATCAATTGACGTAGACTGTAAATAAACAAGTACAGTATAAACCAGCTGGGATTAATAAAGCGTTTATTTGGAAACTGGCGTCATGTAAATGGCTTTTGCTGTCGTCGATATTATTAGCAAATATTGTAACATTAGTCATAATGTAATGTGTCATGCATTTGTAGCTCTATTGAAATATCCATTAAGCGGTTTTACTATTAACGCTGTCTGTTTGAAGTAGTTTTCGATGATGGAACGACGTTTCAATACTAAAAACTAACATTAACAGTTGTCAAAAGTACGGTATTGTTAGTCAGTCAATATGATTCATATGGTATATCAATACATAGGATAAATTGTATTATGCATGATTCATAATCAATACAATATGAAAAAGCGTTCTTCTAGTAATAATTAATTTAATTTAATAAATGAAACGTTGTTTGAAGTTATTGTATGAATCAATTTATGTCAAGATGATTACTAATAATGGAAAACCCGACAATAATTACCATTCAACATGATGCTTAAAAATCTGCGACGTCTAATTAACAATCAGACTAATAGATGTCAAATCACTTAATCTTTTAGTTAAATCTATAATTAATATAACTAAAAAAAACTAATATAATTGTTAATGAGCAATGATTTAGGGTTGTTTTTAGATTCAGACGGTTTGAATTGCCTCCTTATTAATTAATTTGCCACTAGCCGATAGGGAGCGATACTATTCTTAAAAGGTTTTGACATTTACGATAATGTCTTTTACAACTCGACTTAAACAGCTCGCTTCTTATGATAGATGACTTGCGTATAATTAGATAACATTATCGTGGAAGTAATTCGCACGTCGTAATTTTAGAGGCGAGTTCTCTTAAAGTGAGTTGTTAAGACTCTGAACACATTATCTGAATTTCCAATTTTTTATTTTACAAAACGATTAATTGCTTTTTATAATTATAAACTATTTAAAAATTTAAATTAAAATTAACAAAACGAATTAATAATTATTAATAACACTGTCAAATTAGATTTAAATTATTTTTAAATTTTGTTGTAAATGCTTGGTTTCTATTGGTTGCCGCCATTATGCAGAAGGGCGACGCCGATGAAAAGGAAAAGATGTAAGGGGCCGCCGATTGAATTACCTAAGATCAATCAATTTCAACTAAAAAATCAACAAAAAGATTGATTTATTGATTTGGCAAAATGACACCGATAACATGGACATTGACAATTCTTCTTTGAGTAAAACGAAAAGTAAAGGTGAGAAAGTAAGAATCAATGGTTTGACTAAGCTAAAGAATTTTTCTAGAAATAAATGTAGAGATGAAGTTTACGTAGCGTAAGTTGGCGCGAATGTTTTCGCATTGCAAGCGCACTTTTTCGGCAAGTAAAGCTGATTATTTCATTGTGCTCGATTAGTGGCAATGTTATTGTTTTGATATCTTTTCGCGGCCGATTTCAGTATTTGTCAATGCATTTCTTTACATTTTGTACTTGACAACTTGTGTGATTAGGTTTTTAAGTATATTTGTGTAATTTTATTTGATTGTCTGGGTGTAGGTTGTGCGAAAGACGCCCATATATGCGGCCGCTGTTCGTCGGTATTTCTAAGCATCAAAGCATTTTTGGCGCACAAAAAAAAATGTCCGCCACAACAACAGTTGGATGGAGCTGAACAAAGCACAATCGGTAATTCATTATTATTAACTAATCATTTGATAATGTTTAAATACTACAATGTCTCACGAAGTCACCTGTAAAGCTACTGGTACTCTGATTAAGTATAAACTTATAGCTACAGACAGACAATTGATGCTGATTTTCCATGAGTATACAGTACTGTATTTATAATGCACTATAAACAATCGGTATCGTATTTGATTTTCTCCTAAGTTTAATAGGTTTTTTAGGTGTTTGTTTTGAGTATTAACCGATTAATATGAGGAATATGTTGATATAAACTGATTTTGTTAAATAAATTGCAAAATGTTAAGAACGTTTTGACTTGAAATACCATTTCATGGGGTTTTCTTTGTATGTAGTTTATGCTGATGTGACTGACAATGCAGCTGGTAAAATCAAGTCAGGTATTCTATTGTCAATTAATGATATGATGGGTTCTCGGTTTTCCTAATTTTTAATCTTTTAATTTGAAGACGAAAGTAGAAAATACTTGTGTGAATATCCAGGATGCAGTTACAGCACCAGATACCCGAAAGATCTGCAAAGGCACAGTCGGATTCACACTGGGGAGAAACCCTTTCAATGTGAACACTGTGGGAAGAGTTTTAGCCGCTCTGATAAGCATAAACTACATTTGAGGTCTCACAATGGGTTGAAACCATACAAATGTAACTTGTGTAAGTTAAGCTCCACTTAATTCACTGATTTGGGCTATTTTAGCGCAGATTACGTCTTTCTTGGCAGCTTGTTGAGCATTTTGTGTTAGATCTTAAAGATCTTAAAAATTAAGTTTGTTGTATTTAGGTGATTATAGCTGCGCAGATGGCAGCAGTCTAAAGAAGCACAAAAGGATTCACACTGATGAAAGACCTTTCAAGTGTCAAATCTGTCAGTACGCTAGCAGGAACTCAAGTCAGCTAGTTGTGCATCTTAGAACTCACACTGGAGACACTCCGTTTCATTGCCCTAGTTGCCCATCTAAGTTTAAAGTTAACTCTGATCTCAAGAGACACCTCAGGCTTCATTCTGGGGACAAACCATACCAGTGTCTTCACTGCCCTTACAAATCAGCTGTCAGTGGTATAAATATTTTATTATCTTAACCGTAATTTTAACCAATTTGACTTTTATTTGTTGTTCTTAGGCAACTTAAAGACTCACTTAAAGCTCAATCACTCAACTGATTCGCAACTCAAGTGCGACGATTGCGATTTTCAGTGCTCAACTAAGAAAGTGTTGTCTCAGCACCAAAAATCACATAGTACTGCGTCACCAGAAGTTGCAGTCGCTGAAACTACCACTAAAAGCGGGACAAAACGGCAGAAAGTCAAACAGCAAGGTAATACCGACTTTTATATGCATGATTTAGTGCATGAAAGTTAATTAATGGACGAAAAGGTGCTTAGAGCGTTAGTACTTACTATTTGTTGCTTGAAAGGTGGTGTAATGCTGGATTTACGGCATTTGATGGTTTTTAAGTTTGCTATAATTGGTTGCTTGAGCTTGAAATAGTTTTACTGAGAGATGGAGCTTTTTTTATTGCTTGTTGTGCATTTTTTTGGTGTTTGCTTTGGTTTGTTGGCACGTTTGCGATTAACAATAACACCCTGTGAAATGTTTGTTGAAAGCATATGAGGTCTTGGTGTTTGTGATTTTATATACTGAATTTGATTTTTGAACCGTCTGGTGCTTGTACTTAGCTTGTGGTTGACGATATGCTGGCATGGCAATTGTTTTGAGGGATTTTCTTAACTGATTTAACGTAATTATTGTTGTACAAAGGGAGCAAAACGAAAGAGCAAAGGAGTAAACGCAGTAGCGCTGCTGTTGGCAGTGGATTGAAAGCAATTTGCAGTCAACCATTCAAATGCTTTCATTGCTCATCTACTTTTGTGAGAGAAGACTCACTGAGAAGCCATTTGAGGCAACATGAGCGTCTGAATGAGACCCAAACGCAGCAGGTTCAAATTCAACAGGTGGTGCCAATTGACAACAGCGCAATTATTTCGATTGACAATCAACAATCGCAGCAATTGGTATACCAACTACCGGTCAATGTGTTATCAATTGCCCCAGTGCAATATGTGTTTCAAAGTGACCTTTTGATGGACACTACGACCGAAACTGCTGCGGTTACCACTGAACTTGCTGATGATTTAGTCAGTTTACAAAACAATCAGCTCAATAGTTTCAAATTATTTAAGATTAATAAAATTTAAATTTTGTAATATTTTTTGTGGGCGAAATTTAGTTCAAAAAAGCGCTGAGATTACGATTTGCACAGTGAATAAATGAAAACCGTGATTAAATGGCACACCCTGTAAAACTCTCGTTGAAAATGTATTGCGTACAGGGTGTCACTGTTATTGACTGTTATTAAGTTTTTGAAAAATCCATTTAGATATTCATTGCTAGATGGCGCTACATGTTTAGATTTTGAAATAAGATTAGAAAAACAAGTCCTGTTTCATGTTTTAATATCCAATAGATGTCTCTACTCTGTCTAATTTGGTTTTATGGCAAGAGTTTTAAGTTGGTTTGAGCCATTTGTGACGTAAGTTAAGCGTATCAAATGACGTCACGGATACATAAAGGCATGGTCTGGGCGAATGTAATGCATAGAAATGACCAATTCACTGGTTTCAATGTCCGTTTAATATCCAACAGAAAGCAATCAAATTTAAGTAGATATCAATTACAGCTAGAGCTCTACAATTTGATTTTCATACAATGTTAGGAGAGGAAAAAGATTCTTTAATAGGTGGAGGGGAATTCACTTGTGTAAATAAATTTACATATATTCACATAACAACCACCCACATCTTCACTTTCAATTGAAATTTTTATTTATTTTTTTTTTCATGTAACTTTTTTTTCTTCTTCCAATTTCACAGCATTTTAATAAATGCATTGGATTTTATCAATACACTTTGCTCATCCTTTCCCCCTCCTATTCGTTGTTAAGTAGAGGGATATATTGCATGTTAGGTATATTATATTTTATGTTGAGGTGTCCCTCTCTCCACCTAACCACCCACCCACTCCTCAACTCTCCCCGCATCTCAATAAAATTGTGATTCGAATCACACGCTTCTTCAATAAAAGCTCATAACACAGAAGGATGGAGAAGAGAAAGATGAGAATTTCCCTTCAGTTGACTCCCAAGTGACCATTGCACCCCCTATTACACCCACTTCTCAATAACCTTCCATAAACTCTCTTCAACACATTTATATATATATATATACACACAAAGCCACCTCTCATGATTATTTCACAACTTCCAAGACGACAAAATGGTAAAAAAATATTTCTTTTTTATTAAACCAAAATGATGCTATACACTTTAGCATTCGGAGTATGTGACTTGGTTATTATGGGATTAATAGAAGTTTTATTTAAGTACAGTGGCCTATTTTAGATTTATCTAGAATTTAAGTTTTTCATAAAAATTTACGGGAATGTCGGTGATTTTTGTATAGCGTTATTGTGATTTTAAGTTTAGGAAAAAAACATAATGCCCCTTGTGAAAAAAGTTTAACAAAAAAAGATGATTTTTTAATTAGATACTGTGTTAGGAAACATATTGTAGGTTTCAATAGAAAGTCTAGAAACTCAATTATGCTATAAATTAAGAAATGATACAAAACTCCATTGGAACCCATGTAATGCATTTTCGTTTCTTATTGGTAAAAGTGAAGTTACTAGGTTTTGTAACAAAACCAACGATATATAGTAGATATTAAGCGGTTGCTAATGGAAATGACTAAATTTGAAAATAATTGTTAAATGAATGAATTTTTTGCTATTATATTAGGTACAATTTTGTGTTAAAACTCAGTATTCAGCTGTTCCTAATTGAATTTAGTATGGTAGTGAATTAAACTAAATGGCAAATGAGTTTAATGAAAAGGAGGGTTTTGGATGATCATGTGCATTTAAATGTAATTATTATTAATTTGTTTTTGTGCAGTGAAATGGAGCGAATCGACTTTTTTTTTTTAAAGAATAATTATTTTAATTGAATTATAATGAGCCATAATTGTCTTTAAAAGTATCGTTTTGTAAGTTTGACGGGAGAGAGAGATCGACTATATTATGCCAAATCATCAATTCAAAGCATCTCTTAAGCTGCATAATTACATCTTTTTAAATATGTTAGTTTTTCCGCTGCTGAAATTGTCATCCTGTTTGCATATTAAGCCATATACATCACGGTAGACCCATTCCACCCCTTTCTTCAAAAACATCCATAAAACCCCTTACTCGTTTAATGTATACATTTTAATGTTTAAGACTTTTATTTATGTATACATTTGTGTGTGTTTTTGCATTTAATTCACACTTTGTGTCAGGTTAAAATTATGTCATAATGTTAATTACAAAAACTATGCATAATAATGAAAGGAGGGCTGTGGGGGTGGTGTAAAGATAATGCCATACAATTAGTATTATATATGGTAGTGGTGGTTGATGCAGCATCTATTCTCTCCTCCTCCCCCCTCCTCCTTCTTCCATTTTTTCTCCTTTTGTCTCTTTAGCATCTTTCTGTTTGAAAATGTATAATAATCTTATTACTTCTTTTCATCCTCTTATTTCTCCCACCCACTAAACATCGACCTCTTCTTATTAACCTCCCCCTTCGCTCTCTCGCCTCAGTATCCCCCCTGCACTCTTATTTTCTTAATAATTCCCCTCTTTATGCATTGGACTATGAGGAAAAGATAAATTTCTTCATCTTAAAATAGAAAAAAAAGTCAAATTAATGAAGTCTCTTTTGCCATTTTGTTGCAAGGGGGTTGTTTTGAGGGAGAATGTGTATTTGAACCACGCCTACTTCCTATTAAAACTTAAGAAAGGGGTGGGATAAATGATGAGCACAAATTACAGCTTAATTTATCCCTCCTCCCACTTCAGCGCTCTTTCTCTTCGTCTTTTTCCAATGTCTTTTATATATAACAACTTTGAAAACTTGTATCACAAATTGAGCAAAATGGCTTTTTTTGCAGGGTGGAGCAACAATTTTCAACATTTCCTATCTAGTTTTTTAATTTAAATTTAGGTTTTTTGATGAAATTTTGAAGGGTGAATGAGCGACATTGATGGAAAAGTGAATGTAATGTTTTTTAAGGAGAGGATGGAGCTGTTTTATTTTTCTCAGAATTTAATATCCTGTAAGAATGGTTCCAATAATAAAAAATGTTTTATTAATTTAGTTATTAATGAGGTAAAAATGTTTAAAAGAGGTATATTTTTAAGCTATTGAATGATTAGTGGTTTTCTTGTGATAAGGTTATTAATTCTTTATATTACAGCACTGTATAGGGTTTTAAAGTTTATAAAAATAAGCAAGAAATGTCTTACAAATGTTACTCCTAAAGCAATTAGTTAACTAGATAAAAAGCAATGCCGTTAAGCCTTCTTTTAATTGATGGAAGGCGGAGATGATGCTGAGAGATGTAATTTATTTTTTTTAAAGAAACACATTGCTTAAGAGGAGGTGGGTGGGTGGGGTATTTTGTATGTATTTTTACGTCTACTTAAAAGATTTTTACTATTTCTCAGTTTAGATCAATGAAAAGCTTTTCCTCCTCCTCCTTCATTGTCTTTAAATTGATTAAAAATATATTTTTACTTAAAATTCTCATTGTAAATTAAGCAGTGAACATTGGGCAACAATTAAAACAGAATGTGATCAGCATTTAAATTGACTTTTAGTGGGGACAAAATAGGCCTGGATGTTTGCTTGTTTTAATTTACAAAATGTTAATTATGACCAATTAAAAAAATCCATCCAAATAAAGAACGAAAGAAAAAAATAGTCTTAAGACGTTTGAAAAAAATGTCGGAGGAAATAAAAACTCCTATTAAATTCAGAATAAGAGGAAATTTAGTTTTAGAAGTGAGGTGGTGGGAGAGTTGAGGGATAGGATGGTTGGTAAGGGAGGGGAGGGGTGTATGAATGCTTTAATTTTAATGAGATGAAGATGGGACTAAGGCAGAAGATGAAGAAATGGAGAAAAAAAAAATGGAAGATGCAACAACAGCAACAATAAACTAATTCAATCTAATCCCACTTTATTTTACTAACTACCTACACTTTACCTTTGCCCTCCCTCCTACTTTCTCACTCACCCCTTTCTACGTTTTATCCCTCTTAAGTAGAAAATATTTTTTTTATTAAGAAACTGGGAAAGCTTCATCTCACTTCATTAAATGGATTTAGTTTTTTAAAAAAAAGTTTTTATTATTCTAATGTTGTGGTACTTTTCCACTTTCTTACTTTAATTAATTTTTTAAAATTTTATTTTATTTATTTTTATTTTTGAAGAAAGAGTAAAAGATGAATCAGACTTAAATTCTCTTTGCTGTAGTTTAATTAAGACATTAAACAAATTAACATGCAAAAAACGAATTTTTTCTGTTGAAGAAATAAAAATGATAAAATGAAACAGATGTTAGTTTTCTTAAGTTTATCCATTTTAAACACAATTTACCTCTTGTATTAGCTATTATAGAGTTTAAACTTCAAATTAAGTTAGTTTTTTTTTGCATTGCAATTTTTTTTCTTAATCTAGAAGATTCAGCTATTTGTTATTTTAACCTTAGATTTCGGGGAACTAGGTTAGCATCTTAATGTCAATAACAGTGTAGTGAATTAAGATATCAAATTTATGCTAAATTAGTAAATATACAGCATTTTTTGTTATAAAATTCATATCTGGTGCTCATTAAGAAGCTGCATTTGTTATTTTGTATGTTAATTATAAAATGAGACAGGATAATATAATGGAAAAACTAATTTTCAATATGGATTTTTATAAAAGGGCCATTAGCACGTGACAAAGGGCACTTCGTGACGCCATTAGAGTAGTTTTTGTCTTAAATTTCTTTTCCGAAGTGTTAGAGATGTGAGGATTAAAAGTTGACTCTGAAAGTCAATCTTTAAATTAGCTGCAAACTTAATTGACATTTGAAAATGTAGGGGAAAAAATCTTTTTTTTTCTCTCCTTAAAAAAAAATAAAGTTGAGTCGTGGAGCGTGTACACGAAAATCGACAAAACGTAGTTGTGAAAAAACATTGGGAGAGGTGAAAATGGAAGTAAATGGATAAAAAACACTTAGTAATAATAATCACCTCCACCCCTTCCCACAGCCCCTTACAACAACCAAGGTTGTTTTTTTTTCTTAAGAGACAGAATGATGCTATGGAGACAGTAGCAGCGAGAACGATACGATGGAGAAGATGTATTATTTTAAGTAGAATAAGTTCAACTTATTAACCTTTAATTTAGAATTTTTTTCTGCTTCTCTCTTCTTGTTAATAAGTAGAAAAAGCTATTTGATGTTTTTCAGCCTTCCTCCACCCCTTGCAATGCAACTCATCTGTTTTTTTCTCATCTCTCGTGATGTCATCAACTCACATTATTTCCATTTACAAATCACTAGGAAATTTGTTATCAAATTAGGTTCTTATTCGCACTCTCTTCCATTATGAAGGGTTCATAATAATTATTTTTATACAATTTGTGTCGACTGTTTTCTTTTTAGAGACGCGGTAACTTTAAAAAATAAGTTTTGTTTTATTTCTGGAACGCGAATTTAAATAGGTTGATGATCTGATTTACGTTGGGTGTGCGTTTAAGGATGGGGTGGGAGGTTAATAAATGACCTTTCATCTGTTTATCATTTGGCCATCAATTTCAAGTGTCAAATGTCAGCGTGGCAGTTGTTTGTTTTGAGAGATGGCAAATATTGATGGATATTTTTTATTTGACATTTTCAATCTAATAAATCAACACAGAGGAGTCTTTTTAATTACGTTTTTCCTATCAATATATGTACACACTTCCTCTTCCGGTGCTGCACGTGATGCAATTCACGCGTGCGCTGTTTTTGATAAATAGCTACGGGTTCAACATTAAGTCTAAGGGGGCTGCGAAAGACAAACACAAAAAAAGTCTTTTAAAAACATTTTTCAATTAAATTCCCACATTTCACATCATAAATCTTTAACTACATCCCTTTTAACAACGTCATCAACATCGCATTATTCTCTTTGACGTCATGACATCTTCACACTATGCAGGATGTCTTTTATTTCTTACTAAATTTGATTAACTAATTTTGGATATAAACGTGAAGTTTAACTAAACTATGCGCGACTAACTAACTAATTAAGATAATTAGTCTTTACTTAAAAAAAATTCAAGCTTTTATTATTTATATTACTGAGACACCATGTATAATTACAATTGGAAATTCATGTGGTACAGGGTGTCACCGGTGCACAGTTTATTTCATGATGGAACACTATTTGTATTACAATTTTTATAGGTTTTTTTTAAATATATGCTTGTTTATTAAATAATTATGTAGTATATTATTAGAGATAATTAATAATGGTTTGAAAGTTGAAAGTATTTGTGCTACGCTCTGTATATTGACTTGTTACCATGACGACACTGAAGAGTCATTTGATGTTGAAGATGATTAATGTGTTTATGTCAATTCCCCGTCCCCTCTCCTCGCGACTCCCTTATAATTTTTCTTATCATTAACCGCAAAATGATGGCGTAGGGGGAGGAGGGAAGGTGGCTCATCACAAAGATGAAAAGTCAGAAGCTTAAAAGATAGAAAATGATGATAAAAACCTATTCGTTTAGAAGCTTAGAAGACGTAAAATAAAGTTTTTTCTTTTTTTATATTTTTAAATTTGGGATTGAATGTTGTGAAAATCGTCCGCCATTTTGTTTTTGTTATTTTTCTTTTTTATTTTGAATATATTTTTATTTATTTTGGAGAATTGGAGTGAGTGGTCACGTTTAAATGTTGATTGTCCGTCCATCCATCCTACTTTGAAAGTCCAGCCAATTGGATAGCCAAACCGAAACAAAATGGCGGCTAACAACTACCCAAACAGAACAAAAAAAAAACATAAGAAAAGAAATGTAAAAGAAAGAAAATGTTTTGATAGCCGAATCACGAACCACTTTTGTTTGCTTTTTGCGCATCGATATATCGATCCAATTTCGATAGTATCATGCACATCCGCAAGCCATTGTGCTTTCATAATAAAACATTTAAGAAAGGCTTTTTTATGTTTTTTTTTTATTTTAAATGGAATTATTTATTAATTTTGTTGGACATCAACATCAATTCTCTTCCGCTTTTTTAGGGAAATAGCAGTTTGAAAGATAACTTGTTATAACAGAAGTTAGTAACATTTTACTGATATTATTCCAAGTTATATTAATTATTAAATCTGAAATTAAGGATTGAGATTAATCAATTGCTTGATAAGAAAAACCAACTGGGACACCCTGTAGAATTCTTATTGAAGATATCTGGTTTACAGGGTGTCATTAATGCATCGTTTTCTGTAATTAAATTAGGGTGGGATTAATGATGAGTAAAGACAGCCTTTAATAAATTAGCTACTTTTGCTTTTTGAAAGGCCAACTAGTTTATTATGAAAGGTAAATTCATAATAATAAAATGCATTTGAATTTGTTTTGAGTGCTGTTTTGAGTTTGATTGACAGTTAAATGAGGCATAAAGGTAAATGAAGTCTCTCTCCCTTTATTTTTTAGTCTTCTAAATAAAAAGCCCTCGAGTAATGGGGATGTTTTGTTTGGTAGGGAGAAAAAAGAGTAGATGGACTTTGATAAATAATAAATCAAATGTAAAAAGTATTTTTTTTATCATCAAGTAATAAAAAGCAAATAGACAAACACTAGAGACAGAATGATGGAGATGGAAAAGACAAGATTTTTTATCCATCTTTTTATTTATATGAATTGATGAATTATTAAATAGTCAACCGATAGGATTACAAACAATATGAAAGTAGCCGACGACGGTTGTCAATAAAAAAGCTTTTTTCATTTCACTTTTTTTATTTTGAGTATGTCATTTTTTATATTTTGTCATCGTTTGCTTTTACTTTTTTTTAAATATTTAATTAAGCTTATAAAGAGCGCCACGGTTAATTTTTAATTAGGTTTGGATATTAAATTTCTTTTAATGGACTGAAAATTAATTGATAGTGGGCGGTAAATTGAATATGTAACCCTAAGGTGATTATGTTTAGATGAAATGGCTTTAATTAGCGACATCTGTTCCACTTTTGGTCGTCTTGGACATCATTTTGGTGATTTTAGATATCAATTTTAATAATTATTTATAAAACTTTAGTGATTTTTAGGTATCATTTCAATTTTAGTCAATTTTAACGACTTTTAGTTATTTTTATACGTTTTAAATTTAGCCAATTTTTAGACATTTCAATTTTAGTCAATTTTTAGACATTTCAATTTTAGTCAATTTTTAGACAAATTACAATTTTAGTCAATTTTTAGACAAATTACAATTCTAGTCAATTTTTAGACAAATTACAATTTTAGTCAATTTTTAGATATTTGAATTTGAATCAATTTTAGTTATTTATTTTTTAAGAATTTCAAGTAAATTTTAAATCACTTTGGAATTAGTCATCTAATGACTAGTTTTCATATGATTTTTCTTAGAATGTTTAATTTGTGGTTTGTTTAATGAGGCACCTTGTACATTTGTAATGGATGATGTTTGGGTGTTTGTGAGAGGCCTTAATGCGTTTGGGGTCCTTTGCTCATTTATTTTTCCAAGCAATTTTCCATGTTTGATATTGTGTGGAAGATGAGAAAGATGTTTTAGGGAACCACAATCCAAATCCGCAACAGCCAGAATGATGGATATTTCTAAATCTCTCTCACTCGTCTTTCTTTTTACTGTCATATCTTATCTCAACACTCCACCCAATTCTTCTCCATCCCTTACACACAATCTTATTTCATCACTTTTTAGCACATACTAAACAAAAGCCATCTTTCATACATCACACAAATCTTTGCAAAAAGAAATATTCAGTATAATAAAAATAAAAGACAACACTCGAGATAAACATTTGTAGGCAATCTGAAAAAATACGACACTTGTTTCATAAAAGATTGCCAAGAGGAAAATTAGAAGTAATATCCGTCAATTTTGTTTTGGTTCCATAACTTCCGGTTTAATATGGTATATTACTGAGAAATGCAGTCAGAATGATGCTAAAAGAATGGATTTTACGTCAAATAATTGAAATATTTTATTGGTTTTAATCTAAAATATTTTAAATCCAGAATGATGGAGAATGAAAGAAAGAGCATTACCGATTAACAATACAATGTCAGTTATATTTTTCCCAGAGCAGTTGTAAATGACTGAAATCAGAGAATCTCATGGAATGATTAAATTAAAAAGCTCCCAAAATTAATCCCAAAGTGGATGCCTCCAAATCTTTTAAAGGATTCTGTTTTGACCAGTCGTCGAAATTGATGCGTTGTAGAGGGAATTGTAAGGCTTAGCTGACCAGCTTTTATCTCCGAATGCCACCAGTGGATTAAAAACAAAACAATTTTCTTTTACTTCTTTTTTAAAAAGATTTCTTCTCTCTCGTTTTTCTTTCTTTGTTGTGTATGTCTTTGTATGTTTGGGTGTCCAATTTTTAGCTTTTTGCACTTTCAATTTTCAATTTCAACTAAAGTCTCCAGAGACTGAAAAACAATCGTCCATTTTCTAATGACCACATACACACAACTCCCACCCAAACCAACCCCCCATCCTTTCCTTAAAACTACACGCATTTCTTCATCTTCCATTTCTATACTTACAATCCCCTTGTACAATCTGAGAAATTGTGTGGAAACAGAAGTTTTTTTTTAAATAAAAGAAAAATTTTATTTATTTTGTACTAGGAAGAAAAAAGTAAGAAAAATATATAATAGAAGTTTAGTTATTTTGTAATGGAAGCAAATAAGTGAGTGTTGACAAAAAATAATTGACCGTTGGTGTTTAGAGGTGTCCCAGACGAATTTTTCTTGTGCCAAAACTACCTTTTATTTGCGCCCACCAACAGGGAATTTTATTCCCAGTGATATTTTTTATCCAGTTTCATTGTGACAGTGTTTTCTTTGCATTATTTTGGTGGTTTTTTATCATCATCCAGTTATCGTCCTCTTTGAGCATCATTTTGACTGATGTAACTTTTTACTTTATGTTTAAATAATCTTATTAACATACTTTGTGTCCTTATTTTGAGAAATTTTTTCTTTATTATTTCGATTAGTCGACCATTATAATCATTTATTAGTGATGAATTAATCTTCTCATTGTATTGATTTATTTTTAAAAATTATTTTGTGGTACATTCATGGCATTGTACTGAGGAGCCAACATAATGCTAAAGAAAACATACTTTTTTCTTTAGCATCATTCTGACTTTTTTATATATATTTTTCTTGTTCTTGTTAGTATCACATTCTAGGTTTGCTTTTTTTCTGGAGTGATGGAAGTTTTTTTTTTTCTTTATCTTCTAGCATCATTCTGACTGTATATATTTCTTTCTTGCTAAATGTTTTGGGTGTTAAGTTGTGTATATG
Organism: Helicorthomorpha holstii; assembly: GCA_013389785.1. Lineage (NCBI taxonomy): Eukaryota > Metazoa > Arthropoda > Diplopoda > Polydesmida > Paradoxosomatidae > Helicorthomorpha > Helicorthomorpha holstii. The sequence continues at coordinate 9,155,463 of JAAFCF010006680.1, read as the reverse complement.
AGTTGAGGAGCGGACTGGTGCTGTGGTGGGTTAGATGTGTAATAATCTTGAACAATAGAAAAAGCAGTGAGTTAGAGATTATCATTTACACAAAAGCGGATTTTCTTATCTCTCTTTTTATATATATTTTTTCTGCTTGGTTGGGTCGGAGGGACGGGAAGTTGTTTTTTAAGACTGAAAGCCTGAAAATAAAATGAAAGGAATATCTTTAAGAGCTTAAGTTGTCCGAAATTATTATGACCACCATCAACACTACTAACAACTACTTCCAGCTATCATTCTGATTGGATTTTGGGAATTTAAGACGCTTAATCGAATGGGATTAAATAGCATAAACAAAAGCACTTCAATAATGTGTTACATTGATTTTCCCTAAATAATATAAAATTTCAAACTACTAAACTCGTTTTTAGCAGATTAATTATATACGAAATTTTGAAATTATTCCAATAGTATTTTTTATAGGTTTTATTGTGTTGATGTTTAGTATATTATGCAAATGGTTGTGGGTTCATTGACTTGGAAAACCGACTTAGAAATCCCCCATCGACATCTTTGAAATCTCATGGCCTCATCCCGACCCATCAGCTCTTTTATCTCCCACTTATTTGGAATTTTAGCATTTTTTTTACTTCTTTATTTTTGAAGATTTTTATTGTCCTGCTTTTACCACCTTTTCTTACAGCATCTTTTTTCAAAAAGTATTTGAAATTTTACCACTTTGATGTGCGTTAGGTTGGGATGAATGGATAGATAGATGGATAGAGCCGAGTGGGTGGGTGTCACGCATGAAAGAGCTGCCTATAATATACACACGATTTGATTGCATAAAGATGACTATGATGTTTTTTTCCATCTCTTTTTCTCCATCTCCAATGCTCCAGAGAGATGGAGACAGTGACGACGCGACCCAAATAGACCACGCCTATTTTTATATATAAGATGAAAAGTTTTTATATGTATCTTTCATGGATGTATATATATTTTTTATCTATGTATATGTATATCTTTCTCCTCCTCTTCCACCACCCCACATCCCTTTAAAAAAATACGTGAAATTCTCATTTGATATTTTACCGCGCGTTGAAAACGACTTTTAAAATAAAAAAAACGAGTAAGAGAGCGGAGAAAGATGAAAAAATCCTCCCCATTACACTCCCACAAGATGACAAATGTTCCCTTAATCTCTAACGGGAATTTCAGCAGCATCTTTGGCGACTCAGCGCAACTTGGCCGACATCCCACTCTGCTTTTGGTTGCGACGGTGCTGCCACTGATGGATGAATTATCAGGCAGTTTAAAATTTTTGAAAGAGAAAAGAGATAAAAGGTGGGAGGGGGAGGGATGTATGTGTGTGTTTAATGTTAAAATTCACCACCACCACCAACATCACCACACATATATACAGTATATGGTATACACACACACATACACACACGAAAGCGAAAAGTGGGAGGGATGATGGCTGATTCTTGTGTCTTTATTGAAGCCATTCATTTTGTTGTTTTGACGCCATCTAACGGAGAATTCATACATTGATGCTGTTTTTATGCATTTATATATACAAGATTAAAGTCTTTGTGAAGATTATGATATGCGATAACAGCAAAGCTAGAACGATGCGAAAGAGAAAGGCAGAATGATGCTGAGGAGAAGCAATAGAGATGGAGAGATGGGGGTAAAATGTTTAGGAGGTGATGATGTGTGGTAGGAGTGGAGGAGGAAAAAAAAGCAAATGACAAGTTTTCTATCTGATTTTCGACTTTTTTGATAAATAAATGGTCGTCGTTTTCGGAGTTGACGACATAAAGAAATCTTTTTATGTTACGTAGAAAACTGTTCACCCACTTCACACTTTCTCCTTCTCCAAAATAAAGTGGAAAAGGGGGTCGATACTAAAAGCCATTATGATAAAAAGATGAAATTGAGAAGAAAAATTTTTATTATTCAAAGAAAATGTCGGAGAGGAGTTGTTGAGTTTAGGAGTAAAAAAAAAAAGCGACAAATTTGCGCTTTTTTCAGTTTACAGGGCTATGATAGTGTAAGGTGGCTATGAGGATTCAGTGCATCTTTCCTTTAAAGTAGTTTTGCAATAAATAGCTTATACAATTTGTTAAAATAACTTTGCTATTGTCTAATCTGCGTTAAAAATTTAAAACAAAATCATTTAACCGTAAATTATACAAGTATTGCATTTGTATATAATTTATTCAGTTTTTGTTTACTATTTTAGTTAAATCCTATAAATGTCAATTGTCATTTAGTTGTTTTTGGAGTGTTTGCTAACTTAATGCTACTTTGCTGACGTCAAACACTAGGGACTTTTAAGGACGGAATGAGGGTGGATGGGTGTGCAGGGAGCAAGGTTTATGGAAGGATTTACATGGATTTGCATAAGGATTTAGTCAGATTACACGGCCAGTTGAATATAATGTGTGCGAGGGGCACTCATAAACAACTCAAATGTTTTGTTTCATGTCAACTTTGAGATTGTTGTTGTTTAGTGAAGAGGGAGGGGAAAGGGGGAGGGAAGTTGACAATGTCCTTTGGGAGATAAATGGAAAGGGAAACGAAGAAGCCATGATACTTTCATTATGGCATCTACACCGGAAATTGAGCAGAAGAAGAAAAAATACGTCAACGATGATGACAAAGATTGATATAAAAAAAAGCGAAAAGTGAATGGGTGGAGCTAAGTATGGAGTGTGTGACACTGTCCTTAAGTTTATGGGCTCACATTTCTTACCACTAGTACTGCATTATGTTATTGGCTATTAAAACAAAAGGTTGTTTATGACATAATAGAAAAAGACTAAATTTAGTAAACATTTTAACCAATTCTTAGTTGATATTTAGGATATTTGTATCAAATATTTAGTTAAATTTGAGGATATTTTGTAGTGGTTTCTCTCTTTCGTAACTCGTTGAAGCTGTAGCAGTGTTAATGACGTCAGAGGGATGCTGTAGATGAGAAATGGAAAGCTAACTGTTAAGGAGATGGAGAAAATGAAGAATGAGAGAAAATGAAGCGAATGACAGCTGCGTTATCGAGATGAGAGGGGGAGGGGGAGTTGGGGGGAAAGAATAAATAAAAGCGAGGTCAAGCGATGAGGTCAAAGGGCTTTCTATATTGATTGACGTCACGCTGACAGATAAAAATTGCTGACGTAATCATTACATAATTTGGATTTACGCTTAATAAATCATCTAATTTACCAGCCAAACTTAATTAGCCAAATGCATTTTAGCTAGTATACAATATTTGTGAACTGTGTTTGACTCCTCCTACTTCCACCCATCTACACACACCCAATTACCGCCCACTTTTTTTCGCAGTAGCGGAACAGCAGTTTTGCATATGAAAAACAGCCGTTTCATTCGTTTAAATGACAAGCAAAAGCTCCCAACTTCATCTTTTTTTTCTTCGTGTGTGTGTTTATAGTAAAGTGGAAATGATATACAGTATAAAGTAATAGACTACGCATGCGTTGTGGCTGCAAATTTGCATAACAAAACACATTCAAGAATGATGTGTTGGGTGGCCGCAAAGTCATTTTTTAAAGTTTTTATTTTTTGAGACTTCGATTTTAAGCTTTGTGACTGAGTAACTATAAGTAGTTAAGCTCATATTTTTTAGTCATGATTATTAGTGGATTTAGTGCAGTTTAACGTAATAATAGTAGATGTACTTTAAATGATCTTAATTTAGGTCAAATATAGTGTTAAAATTGCAGAATAGACAGTTTATTTAGACAAACTTAGTTATATTTAGTTAAATATGGCACATTGTGTATTGATTAATGATTTTACTGTCATGTAATCGTTTTTATTTTTATTTATATGTTAATATTTTTTGCGTATAACATATTTAAAAGTAAATGTGTAATAATTTCACCCTGTACGAGAGGAAGTGGAATATTTTGAAGCGAATATTATGCAGACGATTTGAATCTGTTTCCTTTTTTGAAGTAAGCACTTGTTCAAAATGAGTGTTGAGAGAGGGAGAAGAAAGAAGGGGGTGTTAAAAGGACATAAATAAAAAACATATATACATTAAGATAGAAAAAGAAATAAAATAAATCGTCATAGTACTTTTCTTATTGTCCTTTATCTATTTTTCTCTTTAGCATCATTCTGTCTCCCATCTGCCACTCAACCTTTTCAACCTCCCCCCTACAGCGTGTGAATGACTAATTGGATTTGAGTGCTTATGATTTCATATTGAGATATTATTATGGCTCTTTCTCTCTCTCTATCTCTCCTCGTTCCCTCTTCCCCCTTATTTTTCACTCCCTTCATATTCCTTAGCAAATATTAATGCTTGTTTCAACATTGCTATTAAATCATCAATCTCAGCTGCTGATTATGTCAGTTGGGAGTTATGAGAAATGTGGGGGTGGGTGGGCGAATGTGAAGGAAGGAAGACGATGAGAGATTGACAACTTATTAATTTAATAATCGCTATTTAACACAGGTTTTATTATATACAGAGGAGATCAAAAATATTTTTCAAGTTATTATAGACTTTTTAGGTCATTTTATAACTTTATTTACAATCAAATCGACATTAAATGTTTGGCTGAAAATCTAGCTATCTTTTTGAAAATGTCTGAATTAAATACTAGCAAATTTCCATGCTTGAAATTGCACGATCTTTATTTGACGCTCAATTGAGTAAAATGTTCAGCTGACTGGATTAAATTGAGACTGTGTAAAAATGGTATTTAGGAATTTCATATTGTGTGGGGAATGTGGATATTGTACTAAAATGTAGCTGAAATGATGAACTGTATAAAATCGTGTTAGTGAAATGTAAAATTGTTGGCAAAACAAAAAGATCTTTTCTTGTCTTGATTGGCCAATCTTTTTCTCTTTCTCCAACTTCATCATTCTGTCTGTCTATCCTTTCACACTCACTGCGTCCATGTTGATTTGCAACGAAAGGCCCTTTTTTCAAATTGAATTTGGCTATTTCTATCTCTTTTTGTTTTTCTCCCGTCTCTTTCCCCACCCCTGAGTTTTACCCCTTCAGGGTGTTAAACTGCTTCTTCTTTTTCTCCATACATACAAAAACAAAGGAGAGATGAGATGTATACAGATGCTTAATGTGTACGTTTTGAACATGTCTTTCGACCCCTCACCATCCTATCCGAAGTTGCTTTCCTCCCTTCCTCTGCCCCCCTACGAGTGTATTCGCTATGCTATCCATCATTTCTCCCTTAAATTCAATCGCCGTATGTTCTCCAGCCAAATCAAATAAAACAAAAACACCCGTGGATGCCAATTAACACACAAAAGAAATGCCAAATTTGCCAGGGGATAACACGATGCACATATCAATTTTATTACATCAACTCCTACTACAAATTTTTATGGCTGAATTTTTTTATTGAATTTTTGAAGTTATGTTTGCGACTTTGAGAGTTGACTTGATAACTATTAATATACGAGATCTGGTATTTAAGTTGGTTTATTTTAACGTGGATTTATGTAGCATTTTTGTCTGTGTTTCTTTTGGTCCAAAATGGCGTCAAATATGGATGTTGATTTGAAAATTTCCAGTTGAAAATTCCTAAAAAAAAATTTAAGAAAAATAACCGTTCTTAAAATAATTTTGTCAACCAATTTAGTTAAATTTTTGGTACAGTATTTATTTAAATTTTAATCGCGTTAGTTGAGTACCAGTGCATTTTCAATGGCGGAATAACGTTCAATAAAATAAAAGTACATAACATGAAAAAAATTCATTTATGTCCATTTTCAAAGACACAAAAGTGACATTTAAGTGCATGTTGTGAGGTGATGTAATATGTGTGTGTGCATTAGAGGTTTTCTACCCTTCCCTCCCCCACATAGCCCACCTAAACATCTCTTTTCTTTTTCTCTCTTTCCATCATTCTGGCGGTTGTATGTGTGTTTTAATGGATGGCCATTAATGCTTTTCTCTTATTTTGCTTCTTCTTTCACATCAAAATACATCATTTTAGATGGCCAGACAAGCAATAGGTAATACACAAGGCTATCACATTACAAAGTAAATGTAACGAATGACGACACAGATGACGACGGGGGAAAAAAAAAGGAAAAATGGCGAGTACTCAACTGCATCACAAACAAAAAAATATATATATAAACTTCCTTCTTTACATTTTACATTAATAATTTAACAAATATGCTTGTCTTCGTGGACATATAAAGCTACTGACAAACAGAATTGTTAATCCTACACGGTGTTTGACCTCTTACTTTGCGTACCAAAACGTGCCTTTAAGGTGCCAGTGGATTGCGTAGGGAGAGTGGCACGTAAACATGTAAAATTGGGAATCGCTTTAAAAAGCGGTTTTGTAATATGAGCTGTGTGTAAATGAAGCGGCCTTCTGACAGATTATTATTTGGGGGCGAGTGGAAAAGTTGAGCAAACAGAAATGGGGAGGGGGATGTTCATAAAATCCAAATGACAAATAAAATTATCACTCGAAATAAAGTAAAAATAGTCAGAAGAGCTTATTATAAACAGTTTTCAAGTGGGATATCATCTCTTCACTTGAAATTCCCACATGAATTTTAAGCTGTATCAATTTCAATCATCCCATTACATGACTCAAATTTTGAATTGGAAAAATCCCAGCAAAACGCAGTGAAAATTCGTTTGTCATGCCTATATTGGATTATGAGTTAGGAGAAAATGCACTTTTTAGCATCTGTTTTATTTTATAACTAGGTTTAGTTGTACTTATAAAAATTTAATGCCGCTTCATTTTAAGTTTTTTTACACAATTTTAATTCAGTGTATATTACGTTGACATTGACAGGTGTTTTAACTCATGTTTTAAGGTATATTGCTCAGACCGGAAGTGAATTTTTTCCTCTCTTTCTCATTTGTTTGTATATTTGCTAAGAGTATAATTTATAGTTATTGATATTATTTCTCTATTTTTTTTTCTTTTTTTTTCAAAATATATTCAATTGAATTTTCAGCTGTTCAAACTTTTTTTTCTTTCCTTTTAAAATAAAATAAAAAAATAAATAAAATTTTCAGTTGTTAGAAAAAAAATGTATAAATAAACTTTTAAAATAAGGCGAAAAATATTTTAACATTAATTTCTATCTTAACTTTTTTTTGTTATTTATTTCTATGCTTTTATTTATTTTTTGTATATGAGTGTGAGAATTAATTGAAAACATCTGTTTTTTCTTTCTATTATTTACTTTTTACATTCAAAACACTTTCTTCTCCCTTATTTTTTTCTATCATTTTTTTTTCTGTTCATCTGTTTATAAAGAAAACGGAATTTCGCTTTTTGGTTGTACATTAGTATATAAAAGTAATTTCTGAACAGCATTCAAAACATAAAATCCAATTTAATATTTATTTAAATACTCCTGATAATTGTTTTCAGATAGAATTTGCATGATTAGTGATTACTTTGTTAATACTTTTATTTAAATTGTCTGGTTTTGTCGGGGAAACTTTACCCGCAAAAAAAATATATTTAGCACAACAAATATGTTGTTGATATTTTTTGTGTACTGCTTTTGATGTGTAAATATTGATATTTGCGATAAGTTTTTGTTTATTTAAGTTAGAAATTATTAGGTGTTACGCGGGAAATTGACATAAATTGCGCGCCAAACGGTTCTCATAATTTCTAAGCATTTCACAACTAATTTTTTTTTGTTGGAAAATTTAAGTTTGGTTTTGTTAAATTTTATAGTGATTGTTTATGCATAGTTTTTACATATTTTATTGATTATTTTTGTCTAAAATGTTAAATTTGATGAAATTAGTATAGGAAGTTGTACTGTAGTAGCAGATGAGTATAGCGCCATCTACAGTATGTTTTAAAAGAAATTATTATAGGCAGTTGTTTGCTCCACAGTTTAATTAACAGAAATAGTGAAATGAAGAAAAAAAAATGAATGTAAGCCACGCCCCTCTTTTTAAATCCCCATTTCAGCCCACTAATGGGACTCTGACGATGCGAATTTAATTTTGCATTTGCAGTGAGTGGATGGGAGTGGGAGGGGGTGGTTGGCTTGGAAAGAGATGAAAAGGGCGCCAAAATTCCCAATAGACTTTCCATCACGTTTTAAAACTGTAATTTTATTATTGTTTGAGCAGACGAAATCAACTTAATTTCTATCTCTCTCTCTCAAACGAATCGACTTTTTATTTTATTTTCTATTAATTTTTTTCTATTATCTTTTCCTTAAATAATAATAATAAAAGAAAAACAATTAATTCTACAAATAAAAAAAAACTTTTTAAGTTTTCGTAATTTACTTTTGATGACGTCATTAAAAGCAAAGGCGGGAAAAGGTTTTTTATTTTTATTTTGTTTGTTTTGAATTTCAAATTTAATTTTCGATTCACTCATTCGCATAAAATTTTCCTTTTAAATTAAAATAAATAAAAAAAATTTCATTAACTTTTTTATTTTATTTATTTTATCTCGTAGTTAATATATGTGAGGTTACATATAAATGTTACTTTGGAGAAATTTAGCTTAATATTATTGAGGAAAAAAATATATTTTATTTGCGCATGCGCCGTTATTTGAGAAACTTGACTAAAATTTGATGCAAATAGTTGTAACATTTGATCATGCGCAGTTGAGTTGTGTGGAAGTCAACATGCAGTACACATGCGTTGCAAAAATCTAGTTTAAATTTATTTTAAATCTGGTTTTTTAGCTTTTATATTTTTCTTATTTGGCTTAAAATAAAAGAAAAACAAAGAATTTTTAACCATGCAATTTCTTGAAGCAAGAGCAGCGCATGCGTAGTGATTAATATTCTCGCCGTTGGTTCTGACACCATCAGCTGTTATCAAAAACATTTTGATTCCCAAGCGGATGTTGTCGGCCATTTTGTTTTTGCTTAAAAAGAAGAAGAAAAAAAAAACAGGAAAAAATGGAGTAAGAAAGATAAAGATTGCACTTTCTTGTTTGTTGAGAGATGGATAAGCAGCCATTGTTACACACTTTTTTACTCCCCATCCCTCTCTCTCTTACCGGTCCCCCTCCCATCACCACCCAGCTTCTTCTCCAATGATATGAAATATTCATGGAATTTGTAAGGAGAAGAATAATATGAAGCTATTTCCGGTTTGTTGTTGTTTTGTTATTTATGTTTGACCCCTTTGACAACTGCTCAAACACATCTGATTAATTTTCTTCTTGTTTTTATTGGATGTGTGGGCTCCAAACAACCCCTATGATTGATAGCCCGCCTTCTTCTCACCACCCTTTTCACCGCACCAACAAAAACAATGTCTGACGTCACATATACACTACAACTACGCATCCCGTAACTCGTCACTTGAGATCAAATTCAAAGTCTATTATTTAGTATCTTAGAATTGGTAAGCTATTGGTAGTTAACTAAGCTTACATGTCTAAATTATCTATTAGAAATTTAGGCAGAGTTGATTAATGTGATGTAAGTGGTTAAAAGAGTTGTTTCCAGTGCTTAGTTGACGTGCTTTTTTAATAATTTATAACAAACATTTTGGAAACTTTAATCTTTTATCATGTTAATTTTTTCCATTGATTTCTATGTTAAAATTTTCTCATAGACCCGTATGTTA